>JAPPVO010000032.1:156942795-157542795 GCA_030407325.1 Camellia japonica | reverse complement strand
TTGTTAAATCGCGATCCGGATCGTAGGATCGTACGATCCTACGATCCTATTTTGCCAAAACGATCTAAATCGTTGTAGGATCGATGTTATAACAGGATCGCAAGTAGGATCGTGTAGGATCGCATGGGATCGTGTGTAGGATCGTAGGTAGGATCGCAAGTAGGATCGTAGATTTTATGATTTTTCACCTTATTTTTAATATGTATCATTTTAATTTTAATTTTTATCTTTTTTTTTAATAGAAAGTAGGATCTTACGATTCTCGATCGATCCACCAGACCCTCTCACCGATCTTACTTAGGATCCCAATTTTGACAACCTTGATACTCTCAGAACATGTTTTGAAGCTATGTCATGCATTTCTCATACTCAAATTACCCCTATGCAACTGTCCATATTTTTTATTTCACATTTTAATTTCTTCAAATTTTTTTTTTTCCTTTTCCCCTTCCATCAGCATTTGGGTTTTTTTTTCCCCAGATGACAGTTACAACTGTCATTTCTGCACAAGCATCGCATGTGTGCATAGCCCTTCTAGTATACACACACACACACACACATATATATAAACATATCCTTGTTTGAGTCACCGAGAGTGACTTGAGTCGTCAACCTTCTCAAGAGTTGAGATTCCATTGTTTATCTATATTTTTTTTATTTCTTCTGTTATTAGGATGAGGTACTGAACAGACATCATTATTTCTCTATTTGTAGTAATTTTGTCTGGGAGTAAGGGGTTTATTATGATTTGTCTTTGGTTGTCTTTTGTTGGGTGGATGAGCAGTTTCATTTGTTGCACTATATTTTTTCCATCTGTCAAATTTTTATGTCTCAGATATTAGTTTCTTTGCTTTTACTGCAGGGGTGGAAGGCAATGTAACTTGTTTGAGCTGGACTTGAAACTTTTCAATTTCAATTGGCTTATTTGTTCTATTGGTGTACAAAATATGGGTAAATGCAAGGGTTGTGGGAAGTTAAGAAGTATGGTGCTGAGGGATGGATCTGTCAGTGTGTACCCTTTTCCTCTTATGCTATCTCCTGTTGTTTCTGTTTGCGAGTATATTGTGTGCAAGATAAAGTATCCCTTTAGACCCGAGTGGGTGTAGGTGTGTATGCCTTGACGTTAAATTAGATTCCAAGTTGGGAATTAATTAGGATTTACTAGTATAGAAACCAAGAAAAGGGTTACAAAATAAATTAAACATTCATAGAGATAATGTATACGTCTTGGAGTTTTATTTAGGAGAAAAAAGTTAAGCAAACAGGACTAAGTAGGTAGAGAGTCTGGTAGTCTTACTGGAAACATGGAGTGCACCAAAGTGCCACCTGGTGTTAGAAAAGCAAAGAAGAAGCAGGTGAAGGACGAGTTGGATCGCCGCAAACAGGCTGAGAAGAAGAAGAGGCGGTTGGAGAAAGCCCTTGCTACCTCAGCAGCCATTCGTTCTGAGCTAGAAAAGAAGAAACAGAAAAAGATAGAAGAACAGCAGAAGCTTGATGAGGAGGGTGCTGCAATTGCTGAGGCAGTTGCTCTGCATGTCCTCCTTGGGGAAGACTCAGAGGATTCATGCAAGATTATGCTGAAGAAGGATGAGGGGTTCAGCGCTTGGGATTGTGCTAGCAATATTGACCTCTTTATGGGTGGAACGAGAGTGGTCCTCCCTCATCCGGACCTCTCAAAACATTCATTGGAAGGAAGTGGGTGGGTTCCTTGTGCTCATGGATCTGAATGCAAGTGGAATGAGTGGGTAAACAGTGACAGATCAGTCACACCTGGACCGTTTGTGGGGGATTTTTACACACCTTATTCTGATGAGAGAGTTTGGGAGAATGCAGAAATCACTGCGGGTCATATTGCAGCACAGGCTGTTGCCTCACTCCAAATTGTGGAAGATGCACATGTTGACTCTTATCTATTCAACAGAATGTTACGAGGGTAAGATGAACAGTCTCACTTATACGTTCCCGTCACCTTGTGGTATTTTCATCTAAGTCATGGTTCTCAATAATGCTCTGTATATATTTGTCATGCACAAACCCTTTTTGTCCATTGGATAAGATGCTTTTATACTTTCAAATGTTGTTTGAGTGACATGAGTTGGAGTTATTTCTTAAAAAGCTTGGAATGCCTTGTGAAGTGCTTGCACAACTTGACATCAATGAGCCAGATCTCCGTCTTCTCTACAGAGAGTGATTTCCATGAGTATCTGATCAATGTATCTGTGCTGTGTTCCTAGTGTTGTGGTTACACTGCTTATGGAACTAGATGTCTTAATGTCCCTTGAATTTGTCTTCTTTCACTGTGATGACAGTTAAAGTGGTAGGATTCATGATTGAGTTTATGTTGCAACTACTATTTACTGACCTAGTTTTCTTAATTATCCTTTCTCAATCAATTACCGTGGACTTTGTGGTGGGTTCCACTGCTATAAATTGTTTACATTGGGGGAACTAATTCTGGCATGCAGTGTGGATCCAAATTTTCCATATATATATATATATATATATATAATTTTTGGTTTCCACTCTCTTTAAGGAAAACCCTGCCAAGGGGATTCTTTCCCCTCTTTTTGTACTGAATACGATTTTTCTGGAGGTCCCCTCTTTATGTTTTCGGTTCTAAACAATGATGTAAAGGGTCCTCCAGTTTTGTGCCCTGCTGTAAGATTGCTATCTTTTAGTTTTTAAATAAAGGTTTCCGGTTGTTCAAAAAAAAAGGTGAAAAAAGGCAAGAGTTTAGTTGTGTGATTTGACAAAGCAGAAGATATGGTTTATTTGTTCTATTTTCCTTCAGGTGCTGACAATTTGACAGGAAGCTTCTTTAATGCCTGTGTGCATATGCTTATGCTCGCATTTTACTTCAGGTGCTAACAATTTGACAGGAAGCTTCTTTAATGCTTGTGTGCACACTCATGCTTGTTGACATACACAACGTGCACATTTTATGAGTTCAGTCTGATAGGTTCTCTGGCAAGCAATGAGAGAGGTTGGCTGATGTTTTAAATTTAGTGAGATCATGCCCTCTTGATGTGAAATTTTGACCCTTGGTTATGAGTCTGTATGCTTTTTGAATGTGTAAATTTGTTTTTTTTTTTTTTTTTTTTTTTGGGGGGGGGGGGGGGGGGGGGGGGGGGGGGGGGTGGTGGGTGGGGGTGGTTGTGTGTGTTGTTGTTTGTGTTTTACAATAGAGGCAGAAGTCAAAAAGAAGAAAAAGGCTACATTAGGATGCACCTTGGAACTCCATTATTGGAGCTCACTAGCACTTCCCTTTCTCTCCCTCCTAATTTTATTTTTTTGAATCCATTGCTTGACCACTCAACATGAGTAGTGCCGTATACACTTGGACCACTGCTTGAGTGTTATGCAGCAGTAAACCACATTACACGTGATATATAAATTACATTGAACAATTAATGAAAGTTGTCTGTAGAAATTATGGAATTACAAATCCACTAAATAGATTCAATTTCATCAAACTAGCAAATTGTTATCAAGTCACAAAATTATACAATCATAAATGCACTAAATAGATTCAATCCCATCAAAGATAGTTGTTGAACCATAAGCAGAAACTGAACACAACTGCTAAATAATACAAACAACTTGTGGGCGGTTTGATAAGAAAACATAGCAATAGCAGCATTCGCCAATTGCTCCATGTACTTACAATGTGTGGTTTCTAAATCTACTTGAACTTATCCACCCTGCTCACTTATCCACTCTGCTCACAAGAAAACCAGTAAAGAAACAGTTATAGTTCTTCTACACAGAATTGTGTTACATACATTCTGAAAGACAAAGAGAAGGAACATCAGAAGATATATGCAAACCCTTCATTGTAATTCAAACTCTTGGGCAGAAATGGGCAAATATCACAGTTGAAAAGAACTTCTAACATTTTACACTGATCCACAACGAATAACTTGCCAATCACTTCACAAGGTTTACAACTAGTACACAAGACAATGATGCTAGAGGAAAATACTTCCTTAAATATCACGCCTTGAATTTTGCCGCAGGGGTGCTTCTGCTGCATCTTGTAGCTGCTGCTGCTGTCGAATCACGGCCTCCTCCTGGTTTTCTAGTTCTGAACTACTGGATGGTTTGGCACCATTAGAAACAAGGTTTTTAAACCAACTAGCTTGGAATCTCGGAGTCCCTCTGTTGGTACTGCCTGGGGACTCGGCTGCAGCAGATGAGTTGGAACTAACACCTAGAAGAAACCGGTAAGCCACTTTACTGGCTGATACAAACTCTGTTTTAGCTTGTCTCAGCTGCAACAACCCACAAAAACCCACCAGAGAAAAACTAAATTTAACAGGCACCAGATCTAAGAGAAAACAATTCAAGTATCCCTGAATTTACAATTTTGCAGTCTAGGTTTCATAAGTAGTGATATTAATGTGCGCTACCAAAAAGTCTTTACTGCAAAGGAAAACTTGCTGTAGCAGTCTAGTCGTAAGCAAATTTAAACTGTCCATAGAAATTCAATTTATTGAGAGCGTCGATGTGCACATGTTTTTGGATTTGAGGTATAACTGCAGAAGCAGAGTATGAGAATCTCACCCGTAATGCTGTGTTTCCTGCTATTTCCGATGCGGCATCACCCGCATTTGCAAACCGATTAACCCAACCTGTTACAGAAGGTATAAGAACATCATCTTCATTGTGAATGACAACCATAGAACCGTTCTGATTAAAACAGAACTCTTATTTTCATAGGATAGAGTCAACTACAGCAAGTACTCCTAATAGCAATAAAACTGCAAAAGTTTGAAGACACAATTCTTGCATCCATAATCTATATTGGTCTTGACTAACCCGCAACCCCCTTACCTCCCCTTACCTCTATCCCTCCTCTCCCTCACCCCGCCTCTACCCTCCAAGTTGCCACCCCCACCCAACCCCTCTCCTCATCCCGCCAGCCCCACGACCTCTCTCTCCCACCTTGCCACCACCCATCTACCCTAGTTGTTGATGCTTGAGTTTTGCTTATATTGTGGTTGGGCCGTGAGGGGTAGGTGGGGGAAGAATGATGGCGATCCTGCTATAACACCTATTCTACAACAATTTGGTTCGCTTTGGCAATTTAGGATCATAGAGGATTGAGATTTTGATAACCATGGCGATAGGTGCTGCTGTGGTTGTGGAGCTACAGTATGTAGTAGCATGGTGGTGTTGTGGTGGTTGAGCTATGATAGGTGGCGGCGAGGTGGTGGCAGCCAAGGTGGGGTTCAAAAGAGGGGAACTTCAGGAGAGTTTTTTTTTTTTGTTAGAATTTTTTCCCAAATTTCCATCAATTACCCTTGCGTATGGATCAGATTTGAATTGAATTTGGATCGGCCCAT
This sequence comes from Camellia japonica, assembly GCA_030407325.1. Lineage (NCBI taxonomy): Eukaryota > Viridiplantae > Streptophyta > Magnoliopsida > Ericales > Theaceae > Camellia > Camellia japonica. The sequence continues at coordinate 157,537,450 of JAPPVO010000032.1, read as the reverse complement.
GCCATGTGGAACTTTCTGTTACCCAATACTAAAATTAGTTAAAAATTGTACACCAATGCGGGAACCAACGAATTGTTCAGGGACAAACTCTAAAATATGTAAAACATGTCAAATAGTGCATTAAAATTTTTGTAATTTGTGGACCTCACCAATTTTCGTGTTTTATGTAAGAAGCTAGGTTATAGATTGATTGGAATACAATGTTTCATGAAATCTTTTAAATTTGTGAAGTACCCATGTAAAAACTCACCTCTTGAGTTAGGATATGGGATGTCTTCAACAAGTGTAGTTGGACATGCACCCTACCCTACCAATATGTTTTAGTAGAGTTAAACTACGCATAAGAATAAGACTCATTTTATGAAAAAAAACACTATGATAGTTTGTAAACACCAGTTTACCCTAAACAAATGAAAGAAGTATTTAAGAAATATGAAATTTCAATCGTGTCCTGGTGTCCTTAGGCATGACAATTAGATAAATCCAATACTTCAACAAGCAATTGACACCCATATAAAAGTCCGTGTAACATAGTTGGAAACAAATTCCACTTTACACGGTGACAAAAACCATAAGTAATATGATTCAATGAATTTGAAAAAATGGAAAACCTCAATAATATTCATGCTTTATACTAGAACTTGATTTAACTCCGCCAGGGTAGTTAACAACTCCGCCGGTCCTAAACCTGAGTAAAGGAGGAGGATTGTGTGTTAGGTAGCCGACAGCCAACACGCAAAAAAGCTGGTCGGATCCCTTATAACAATGAATCCTACTTTGAATCGATTAAATGCTAGGTCGTTCCCCTCAAGTGACGCGTTACGCCTGCCTCTGGGTGTTTCGAAAAGTGAGTAAGGGTCGTCACATCGACATCTGGATGCAGTGAAAAATGGGCAAAGATTCCTGCATTTTTCTGGATAAGCACGGGTAAAGAAGCTAGTTCAAAACTATAAGTTTAGGGTAGCCACTTGAAATATAGGAACTTTAACTGGTAAGACGATGGAACTGATAAATGTTATGATTAGGAGGAGAGTTAGTATAGCATACATACAAGAAACTAAGTTGACGGGGGAGAAAGTTAGGGAAATCAAGGATACTGGTTTTAAACTGTATTATAGTGGTAAGGATAGACATAGGAATGGGGTAGGAATTATAGTTGCCAAGTGTCTTGTGGAAAATATAGTGGCAGTCATTAGGAAAGGGGATAGAATTATGTTAGTTAAACTAGTTATTGGAAGGAATATAGTGAACGTTATTAGTGTATACGCCCCTCAAGTAGGATTAGATGACCAGACTAAAAGGGATTTTTGAAAGTGAATGAATGAGATCTTACAGGAGATACCAGTAGGAGAGAACCTAGTTATAGGTAGAGATTTCAATGGCCATGCAGGTACAGATAAACTAGGCTATGGAAGGGTGCATAGTGGATACGGTTTTAGTGATAGAAATGAGGCTGGAGAAAGTATCTTAGATTTTGCGTTGGCTTTTAACACTATGTAGAACTCGATGGCCAATTGTATGAGGAAAATCTCAAAAGAAGTGCTTGGAGAGTCGAAAGGAACGGGACCCAGCTCTAGGGAAACTTAGTGGTGAAGGGAAGAAGTTCAAGTGGTAGTTAAGGCAAAAAAAGAGTGTTTTAAAAAGTAGTTGCAGGATAGAATTGAAGAAAACCTTAAGAGCTATAGTTTGGCTAAAAAGAGGTCAAGAAAGTAGTGAGAAAGGCTAAGTTGAAAGCTTATGATGACCTATACACTAGACTAGATAGCAAGGAGGGAGAGAACAGGGTATACAAACTTACTAAGATACGGGAGAGGAAAATAACAGATTTTAATCAAGTTAAGCACATCAAGAGTAGAAATTCTAAGGTATTGGTGAAGGACGAAGAGATTAAGGAGAGATGGAAGAACTATTTTGAGAAACTATTAAATGAGGAACATAAAGGTACGCCAATAGGGGAAGAAATAGCCAGTAATACGATAAACTAAGACTATAGGTTCTATCGCAAAATTAGGAACTTTGAAGTGGAGATTGCACTCAAGAAAATGAAATCAAATAAGGCTTTAGGACCCAATGATATCCCTATTAAAACTTAGAAGTATTTAGGTAAAAAAGGAGTTGCTTTGTTGACTAGGTTGTTTAGCAAAATTTTGTTGACTGAGAACATACATGCCAAGTGAGTGGAGAAAGAGTATTTTAGTGTCAATCTATAAGAATAAAGGAGATGTTCTAAATTGCAACAACTATAGAGGAATCAAGCTAATGTATCATATAATGAAAGTGTGGGAGAGGGTGATGGAACGCCGATTACGAGATATAACAGAGGTTTCAGAGAATCAATTTGGATTTATGCCTGGCAGGTCAACAATGGAAGCGATCTATCTGTTGAGGAGAGTAATAAAAAAATATAGAAAAAAGAAAAGAGACATTTATATTGTGTTTATCGACCTTGAGAAAGCATATGATAAAGTGTCTTGGGATATAATATGGTGGGTGTTGGAGAAAAAAGGGGTGAAAAAATGTTACATTGATGTGATTAGGGACATGTATAAAGAGGTGGTGACTAATATTAGATCGCATGCGGGAGACACAAATGAATTTCCTATCATTGTAGGGTTACACTAAGGATCTACCTTAAATCTTTATCTTTTTGCATTAGTTATGAATAAGTTGACAATAAATATTCAGAATGACGTGCCATGGTGTATGCTTTTTGTAGATAATATCGTGTTAGTGGATGAGGCTAGAGAAGGAGTTAACACAAAGTTAGTGATTTGGAAAAAAAAACACTTGAATCTAAAGGATTACGGATAATCAGAACTAAGGCAGAATACATGGAGTGTAAATTTAGTAATAGTAACAATGAAAGCAAATGAAAAGTGAGGATTGAGAACCAAGAACTGCTTAAGAGTGAACATTTTCGCTATTTAGGGTCGATTATTACAACGCAGGGGAGATTAATGCGGACGTGGCCCATAGGATTGAGGCGAGATGGCTTAAGTGGAGAAGTACATCTGCGATACTGTGCAATAAACAAATATCCACTAGACTAAAAGGTAAGTTCTATAGAACAGCTATTAGACCAGCAACATTGTAGGGGACGGAGTGTTGGGCAACCAAGAAACAACATGTGGATAAGATGAGTATTGCTAATATGAGAATGCTAAGATGGATGTGTGGCAAAACTAGAGAAGATAGAATTAGGAATGAGTGTATTCGGGAATGGGTAGGAATAGCACCAATAGAAGATAAATCGAGGGAGAATCGATTGAGATGGTTTGGTCATATTCAACGGAAACTAATAAAAACAGTAGTGAAGAGATGCAATGTAGTGATAGTAGATGGAAGTGTGGATCAAGTAGGCCTAGATTAATGTTGGCTAGCGTTGTAAATAGAGATATGGATCTACTTAATTTGACTAACGAAATGGCCTTTGATAGAGTCACGTAGAGAAGAAGGATTCAAGTAGCTAACCCCATTTGATAGGACTTGAGACTTGGTTTGGTTTGGTTTGGTTATACTAGAACCTGATTTATACTAGACTAAAAACTTGTTACATTCCTGCCAATAATCCAGATTGCTGAGTGAAAACAGAAGAATATAATGAAACTAAATTGCACGAAAATATTTCAGGTTAATGAATAAAAGGAAGATTTCTTATTCTTTCTTCTTTCTTTTTTTTAATTTTTTAATTTTATTTCACTTACAAGTAATAAGTAAAAGAGGAATTCTGCAAAGACTATATATATCTCCACTTAGTATGGCACTTCGCAGAACCATATGCCGAGTAACACTGCATCTCACATTTTCCAAGGAACAGTGGACATTAATTAGACTTCTGGTTGGCAACTGATTTGTATATGCAAAGTAAGTAAATATTTTACAATGGTTTGTATTAAAAACAAAAACACCAAATCAGGATGTCAAGGGCATTGAGAGAGAGAGAGCAATGCAAATTACCAGGAAGTTTAGGCACATCAAGCCTCTCACAGAACTCGTCACAGAAGTGATTGCAGTTTTTTGATAACAAGTCGTATGAGCATCCAGGCCACTCCCTACATAGTTCCATCAGGATCTGATTGACCTTGAATATAGAAAAGTTTGTTTTCCCAAGAACAATGCATTCACGATATGTATACATTGGATTCTTTTCAGCCGGGCAGCGAAAAACTCCAGTACCTTGTTCACAGTAGCCAAATGACCATTCGTCATCTCCATAAACCTGCCATCATATCACATTCCATCTAATTATGAAGAATAAAATCTCCAGATGCACTCTGACTCAACATGAATTTAAAAATCACAGTATTACCAATAACATAAGGTCACATCTATTCATGGTTAATGAAGCTAGATCATGAATGCAAGAAATATGCTTATGCTATGTAAAATGAAAATCAAAAGAACACATGCGAATTGAAAATGGCATATTACAAGAGATGAAGAGTTGTGGTACTCCACAAAGAACTTATTATGTAAATGAGGAATTATACATGATGCAAAGGGTTCCAGTCATATCAGGGGGATGGAAGAAACACAAGCAAGCATTCATGCTTTCAAGTGTTTTGCTGAGTTCTCATGAAAATGAGAATTCTTCTAATTCTCCTCTAAAGATTGAATTAAGTTGTTTTATTATTTCAAATATTAGTTGCAAAAGCCCATTTAAAACAAGCTACTTGATGATATCACGAATAATGGAAAAGAAGTAACTCGATGATATTACTTTTCAGCACGATTATTATGCCTCCATGGTCCATGACTAAGCATATTTTCCCCCCTTCTTTTTTGGCCAAGGAAACAACAGCAATGTAACTTGAGTTTGACCAAAACAAGAGTAAACTGTAAGAATCTTAGACGATGTTGGAAACCATAAATATCAGCTATAAAATAATATGTATAAAAAAAAAATTTCCTTCCCCACTTTTAGTCTTCCACCATCACTACATGTACTATTACATGGTTACTCGTACATATAATACATGTATTATATTTAGTAACTCATACGGGTTCTAGCATTCACAATTAGTGCAACCATGAAATATAATGAATAGTACATATGCTCACATTTGCATGCTGTTCCACTATAGAATTCAGATACATAATCAAAAGATCATTGTATGTCAAACTAAGAAAGCACAATACAAGAGAAAAGGGGAGAAGTGAACAGGTTGTGGATTGAAGGGTTTTGGGTGGTTAGTAAAGCAATTAAAAAGAGCAAATCAAAAGAAGGGGTTGAATTGGTCATTCTGTGTGCAGTTTTATCATGATATTTCTCCACATTAATTGCTCTGGATGGAACTCATATATCCCTGATGCATATAAGGTGACATTACCGAGCAACACTCAGCCATTTCTGATTTTCTAAGCTATACAAAATTATCTAGACTAGGGGTAACCATTGGTTCAATAGTAAAACCTTGGCCTAATAACTTTGAGTTTATGGGTTCAAGTCTCGGGGCAACCACTTTGTGCATTATGCCAAAGGTTAGGTGTGTACCTAATCTTTTTTCTCCCAAACACACATTAATATGTACTATTTGGGCATTATTTTTTTTTTTACAACATTATCTAGCCTCAGTCACCATTGAATCAATAAGCACTAAAAGTTATTGTTAGGATTAAATACTGAAAAGAACTGTAATCAACACAAACGATTAAATTTATGAAGAATAAAGATGTATTGGTAAGAAAAGGACAAAAAAAAGAGAATAGTTAACAGCCAAGACCAAGCTTATGTGAATCAAACAGTATAATCAGTAACACGGACAAGCTGGTTGGAGAGGACAAATCCTTTCATAGAACTCTCAATCAATGGCAACATTGAGAGAACGGTCCAACAGGGAGAAGATTCTTCTTCCATTCTTTATTTACCAGAACAGAAAGCACACCAACAACCACCCTATTAAAGAAAAACAAAGGTACATAATAAACATATATGTACATGAATATATACTTGTATAATTATAAGTAGGGCACACATAATATATGCATAAGCACAAAGGCACATTATAAACACATATAAGCACTTACACATGCATTTCTTTCAATTCAAACAACCTCTAAACATTTAGAGCTCCTAAAAGCAAGCAATTTCCTTAAACAGATGGTGTAATAAATTAGACATACATAAAACTAATTATAAATTTAAACTAAATAACTTAGATATAATAATAAAAGAGAAACATATAAATTTATAAAAATAAGTGCTTGTGTAGTGTCCTGCATTTTTTAAAAATTTGCAAGTCATCGTGTCGCCGTGCCCGTGTTGTATTGTATTTTATCGTGTCAGTGTCTGTGCTCCTTAGAACTTGATACTAAACAGACTAAACTGATTTGTTCTTTCGTCCACTCTCACCACTTTAACGAGATCAGGTTTTAGATACTACCAGTAACACATTTGTAAATCACTAAAGCTATGATTAGGTAGCAAATCCAATTCAAACAACTAGAATAAGTTATCAGTCATCTATGAACTATACATAACTAGTAACTCAAAACCGAATTCAAAGTCTCAACATCAGAGCACCAATTACCGAAACTAAAACCCTAGATCTCATATCTAATCAAAGATTCGTGTTTTCATATATATGTGTGTAGAGAAAGAGAGGGAGAGACCTGAACGGCGCTGTGGAAGATGCCACCAAGACCGATACCGTCTTTGAAGATCTTGTTGATCTGAACAATGGTGTTGTTCGTCTTATCTGAACCGCTATTTGTCACGTCGTATATGTGGAGGATCACCTCCGTCATCTTCAAAACTCTAATCTTCTCCCTCTCTCTCTCTCTCTCTCTCTGTGTGCAGAGACTGAATCAAGAAACCCTAAACCCTTCCCTCAACCAATTTGTCTCCGTTTCGCTCTCTCTCTCTGCAATTTGAACTGTCTTCTTTCTCTCTCTGTATCTGTGATGAAATAATGCAATTTAAATTGAAGAAACAGTACAATGGTTATCATTATCACCACAACTGATCAATTACACACACAAAAAACAAAAATCATTACCGACAATTTCGTCCCTTTTTGGCGATGGGGTCCTTGGTGATTTGATTGTTGCCTCGATGTGATGAATCTCAATAATGTTGGTTTTGCTGACGAATCACGATGCATAATGCATATATATACCGTTGTTCGTTTTCCTATTCAAGTTTCCAAAGTGCAAATTCTACGGGTGTGATGTCGGTTAAAATGGTTCCATTTTTTTTTTTTTTTAAGTAAATTACATTGACACATCGTGATATTTATGTTTATTATAATTTTCTTCTTACGTTTTAGAAATTATATTTTTTTTTTTGAAATTTAAAGTTTTATTATAAATTGTTTCCTTTAATAATTTAATTTTTTTAAATATCAATTTTATCTTCACTGAGTAAATTACATTGACACCCTTCACATTTAAAAAATTACAATTTCCTTCTCAAGATTTAAAGTAGCATTACCAATTACCCTCTCGATTAGTATTAGTTGAAAAAAAAAATTCATTGAAAAAAATTAATTGGAAAAAAAATTATTCAAAAAAAAATTTAATTGAAAAAAAAATTTGTTAGTTAAATTTTCAAATTTCTATTTAAAAACCAATGTAAGATAAAAATTATATTGGCACCCCTTGAGGTTTATGTTTATTACACACGAAAGATAAAAATTATATAAAAATGACAATTATTTTTTATTTTTTGTTTCTTAACCAAATTAATTTTTAATTTTAAAAAAAATTTCTAAAAATCAAACCATACATATCCTAAGAATCTTTTGATAAGTCATTTCTTACATTGGTAGCTTATTTAATTATTTGTTAATTTTATGACATTTTTACCATCTAAGGTCTGTTTGGTAATCATTTCGTTTTCAATTTTTAATTTATATTTATAAAATTTTAAAAAACTGTCATAAAAACTTGTTTGATAATTTTTTTAATTTATAAATGGTTGTCTCAGTTTGTAAATTTGAGGAAAAAATATAATTTATAAAAATGAAAGTACGTTGGTTTTTAAACAGAAATTTAAAAATTTGACTAACAAATTTTTTTTCAATTAATTTTTTTTTCAACTAATACTAACCCATGTGACAATTGGTAATGCTACTTTAAACCTTAAGGAGGAGATTGTAATTTCTAAAATGTGAGAGATGTCAATGTAATTTACCTAGTGAGTACAAAATTGGTATTTAAAAAAAATTAAATTATTGGAGGGAACAATCTGTAATAAAACTTTAAACTTCAGAGAGGGAGATGTAATCTTCAAAAAATGAGGGGGAACTGTAATAAATATAAATCTCACGGGTGTCAATGTAATTTACTCCTTTTTTTAAATTTTTCTCAATTTACCTATCAAAAACTACTTATTACACCCACTTACACCTGCTAAAATTTTCATTTTGGGTTCATTCACTTTTATTAAAATCTTATTTTAGTTTATTTACGCTTCGTCTAGAAAGTGGGTTGGTTTTTTTATTTTTTTGACTTTTTTTGGCTATTTGCCTGAGTTAAAAAGCTTAATTTGGAAAGAACTTTTGACTTTTTTAACTTTTTTGTGAAAGAAAAAACGTACTAATTGTGAATTTAATGTGATATTTTATCTTATTGGACTAAAAAATCTATGTTATTTTTTTAAACTATTTTAGCCAAAAAAATCTTCAAATCCAACTTCCCAAATATATACGTAAATCAAATTACAATCTTATCTTCTTATTTGACTATCTGTCAGCAAAGTCAACGGAATTTATCATTTAAAACATATGTAATATTTTTGTTATCTCATTAATATTCTTACACTTTTACTTATCACTTTAGTCTCTCCATTTTCAATTTCTGTTAGGTTTAACGGTAGACAAACGAAACGATGAGATTGAAACTTAGGGGTTGTTTGGGGTGTCCTAAATAAGTACACTTTTTGTCTTTTGGACTAAAAAGTTGAGGAAAAAAATATGAATATTTGGTTTAACTTTTTGACTTTTTATGAAAAAATATATATTAAAAAATTATATAAAGAAGTATGTAGGAGAAGATTAGAGAGGTGTGGGCCACAGTCGTACAACCTGCACAAGTGGAATGAGAGTAGGAAATTATTAGCTACTTTTCGGACATTACACTGGACGGTTTTGTTCGCCCCATAGGGGTCATCACGGGTCCCATTTTGATAATCTAAACCGTCAATGTGTATAACTCGTCGAATACTATATATTTATAAAAAATCACATCGATCAGATATCGATAGCTATCTGATCAGATTTGTTTTTTCTCAATCATTAATTATAACCCCATCCATTTGTTATACATAACTGATTGATCATATAGTTATCGATATCCGATCAATGTGATTTTTTACAGATATATAGTACTCGACGAGTTCTACATATTAACGGTTCAGATTATCAAAATGGGACCCGTGATGGCCCCCACGGGCCGAACAACAGTGTGTGAAAATCACGCCCAATCATTTCATTTTTGTCCACAACCGCAGCACAGCAGCTGCACATACATCAATTCAAAGTTGTACTTTTTGTAGAAAATTGATTTTTTAATTTTGTTTTTTTTTGAATAGTAATACCTTTTTAACTTTTTGAATAACTTTTTGACTTTTTGTCTTTTTTAGGCTATGCCAAACCAGCCCTTAATTTAAGGGTGAATTACACTAATAGTTCCTATAATTTGAGACTCGTGTCACTTTGATTTTTGAATTTTCAATTGTGACACATTTGATCATGAATTTTGAATCTTGTTCCAAATAAGGACAATTGAAAATATTATTGCTTTATTTCAAGGATAAAATCATTAATTTGATAAAATATAATCTAATTTGATAAAAATAAATGTTAAAAAAATATTTTTAATATTTTTAAAATTATTTCTACCCACAAAAGATAAAATTATGTAAAATTAATAAATCTTTTAAACATTTATTTATTTATTTATTTACTAAATTAATTTTTATTATATGTTTGGATGATGATTATGTAATGGGTGGTTATTAGAATTTTAATATGTAATCAATATATTTAATATATGAAATGTTTTTAGTTTTGGATTTTTTGATTTAATAGATTGGTTTAATAATAATATTAAAGCTGTCGCCATATTTGACTTCTGAAAAAATATAAACTAATTTAGTGAAAATAAAAACAACCACTAATTCGTGATTATCATCTAAATATAATAAAAATTAATTTGGTAAAATAAATAAATAAATGTCTAAAATATATATTAATTTTACATAATTTTATCTTTGGTGTGTAGAAATAATTTTTAAAAATTCAAAAATATTATTTTGACATTTATTTTTGTCAAATTAGTTTATATTTTATCAAACTGACGATTTTGCTCTTGAAATTGAGCAATGATATCTTCAATTGTCCTTATTTGGAACAAGATTCAAAATTCAGGGTCAAATGTGTCACAGTTGAAAAGTCAGGGACCAAAGTGATAATTTTCAAACTATAGGAATCGTTAGTGTAATTTGCCCTTAATTCAAAAGTATAGGAAGTTGACTGTTACAATAGAAAGTGAAGCGATTAAAGCGAGATTTTAGTAAAAATGTAAGAATACTAGGCCTCGTTTAAGGAATTAAGATTTGAGCCAAAAAGTCACTATCATATCACTCTATCTACTTTTCTGAATATCTTTCATTAAAAATTAAAAAATCAACTAAAATAGTCAATTCCCAAACAAAAAGTGCAATATACCATTTATTTTATCTTTATATTACATATATGTGTTGTTGAAATTGGCTAATTAAACGAAACAATTAAATTCATATGTCATCAGTTAAATTACATAACACGAAGCATGATTAATAGAAATACATATGAAACCGAAATATAGAAAACAAAGAATCAAACCGAAACCTAGTTGATACCACAGTGTCCTTAAAACAGATTAGTCGTCTCACCGTAGGTGCTGAAAGAATGTCGACTTCTGTCTCTCAAGATAAGATGGTTTAGACCGACTAATGCAGAAACACCTTCTGATAGTTTTGACAAACTGACAATGGCAGCACTCTCTCACACAGGAAGAATATTATAAGAGCAAGCAAATTGACTGTATAATTGGAAGGCAAAAATTTGTACTAAAATCAAGAGAGATGGGTCTCCTTTTATACACCATGGGGGAGAGAGGAAGAGCCTTCAGCCATGAAGGCTGGCAAAGTCTTGGCCCAAGCCCATCCTTGAAACATCCATAACTTCCTTCTTTTGGAAAATTCGGATGCCTCAAAGGACTCATGCCCTTCTCATAATCTTGAGGTTTAAATACCCATCAAAGTTTTCCTCTACAATCAATGTGAGATTGGTATACACAATACTTAATACCTCATTTATGAGGCCAACTTTATGAGACAATTTCTCATTCAATTCTTAGTGGTTTTTGGTCTTTTTTTTTTGTGGTGTAAAGACCTTGTTATAAAGAATCTAAACATATTTAATTCCACATCAACTAATTGTTAGGACCTACTTTAATTTCACATTAAAGTTACCAATAAACCATTTTTCCAATAATATGTACTCTTATCACTAAACTTGCAAATTTTAACTCAAACTTTCCAACCACCACCTCTGATTTCTATAATTGCCACCTCCTACCATCACCTTACATTTCCTATACTCGTACCACCATGTTCGCTGCTTCTACCCTCACAATCTCTACCATTTTCCCACCACCACAACTCGCTTTACCCTCAGCCCAGATCTAGGATTTTCAAAAGAGAACAAAAAGCTAGTGATGGATTTTCAAATCTAAGGTTTTCAAAAAAAGAAGAAAAAGAAATGAAAGAAATCTAAGGACGGGTGGCAATGAAATGAGAAATTTAAGGAAAGGGGTTTGGAGACAATGACGAGTACAAGAGACTAAGAAAGGGTTGGTGGGTGGTAGCAAGTGGTTGCAAGATGAATAAAGAAATTTAAGCCGTGGTTTGGTAAATATTTTGGGTTAAATAATCACAAAATGACCAAAAAAAATTATAAAATCATAAAATGTCAAAACACTTGAGTTGGGATGCAAAATTACCAAACTGACCCATATATAAACAAAAAGTCAAAAAAATATCATTTCCAAGTTGAGGGCAATTTTGTCATTTCAATGTAAAAAAGCCAAAAAAATCAAACAAGAAAACCAAACAAACAAAAAAGTCTTAAGGCTAAAAAAAATTAAAAAACCAACTAAAAAAGTCATTACCAAACGAACCCTAAATTTTCAAATTCACAGGTTTGAGGAGTAAAAAATTAATTGTATGTAGAACCAAAATATAGTTAAAAAAAAAAAGTATAATAAAATGTTGTTATGATGTAAATAGAAGCACCTTTGTTTTTCTCCAAATAAAACAAAAGGCTTGTGAGACGAGAGGCTTATATTTGTGTAACAAAAATAACTTATTATAGTCATTTATTAATTACACTCTTCAAAAAAAAAATAAAAAAAAAAATAAAAATAAAAATTGTTTCATCATTTACACCATCCACAAGGCCAAACAAATCTTGATCTTGAATTTTAAATACTCTTTTTAAATCGCAAATATTTCAAACTTTAACTCTTACGCCCACTTAACCACCACTATTTTCAACCCTCTTTTACCTCTGTGAAACCACCCTCCACCTCTACAACCATAACTCTGTAGTGAGAAAAAGACAGAGAGGTTAAAGGTTTAGAAAAATTAAATTTTCAAAATTTAATAATGGGTGGTTATTGGGACAGACGGATAAGAGAGAGAGTTGAGGGTGGTGATGGCGGCAATAGTGGTGGTGGTTTGATGGAGACAGTGGAGAAGGAAGTAAATTGTAACACCTTTAAAATAAAGAGGATAATCCAACCCGTGAGATTCATAAACATAATCGAAAATGTTATACTTCATTCATCAGAGTTTATATTACAAGAGATATTACATGCATTATACTTTCATAAATGTTTATTCTGAAATTACAGCATATAACACTAGTTGATAGCAACAAAAATAAATGCCCTACGGGCTTACATCTTTCCAAGATATCACTTGGTTACAACAAAAGAAAGAGTCCTAGCTCTATTTATATAAAGCCTTTGGCTTGAATAAATATTTAAGCATGAATGTAATAAAAACAGAGCCTTCAGCCCCTAGTTCTCCCAAGCTATGTCATTGGATGTGGCATATCACCAGTACCTGAAAATGGTTTCCTAAGTAGGGTAAGCCAAAACCTAGTAGAGATAAACTAACACGATATATGAGATTTAATTAAGATATATATGTCAGATAAAAGTCCAATGCTAAAGGCAAACTTACATTCTTCCCATTACCATTCAATTTTGATAACCACAACTTAATCCATTTCCATTCATTCATTTTAAATCAATGCATAAGTATAGTTCCTTATCATCTAAACAATCTCAAATGAAACTACAACTCATTCATTCACATTTCAATAACATTCATTATTCAAACACTTCAAACTTTTTGTTATTTTACGGGTTCTCGTCCGAGAGAATCGGCACCCAAATATACACATATAAGGTTTCGGGACTTTCACCTTGGACACTCCGGCCAACTTAATTTAAAATGGCGTCCATCCCCTATCTCCTCCCAAACAATGAAGTACATCCCCTATCTCCTCCCAAATAATGATATATATACAATGTATTTAAAAGCGTTGTCATATACAATCACTATCCAAATCACATATTCAATGGTTTAATCAAACCGTTATATTCAATGACATAATTCAAATGACCAGTTTCAATTCACCTAGTCCTCATACAGTTTTTACAACAATCATAACTATCCTTCACCGATAGCCTAAAACAGACATTTCTAAATAGATATGCAATCTATCAACAGATAATTTATCAAATTTTTCATAGATAAGTGATTTATCAAATCCAACTACACTATTCATTCACACATTCTCCCAAATTCCACCACTTATACAAAATGACAAATACCTAGGTTAAAAACCATATCAAGGTGTAGAATGTCCTTACCTCAAGTGTAAAAGCTCAAATGAAATGAAGAAGAATCTCAAAGGTGTCCAAACTCGATTTTGTTCGGATCAAGAGGAATCCCACAAGATGCTCTAACTCTTTATCAAAGGGAGTAGGGTGGAGAGACCCTTAAATCATGGAGTATTTGTAGAGAGAGAGTGCTTTAGAGAGAGAGAGTGTCGGATTAGGGTTTTGGGGCAAAACGATGTAAAATTTCTGTGTAAGAATGAGCTGCTGCGAACTGATATACGTGACCTTCGCTCGAGTGAAGGAGTTGTCGCTCGAGCGACCAGACACAACAAGTGACTTCGCTCGAGCGCAAGAAGCATCGCTCGAGCGCAAAATGTACAGCTTCAAAAGTTTTACAGACGCACACGCTCGCTCGAGCGCAAAAAACCTCGCTCGAGCGAAGCACTTCACCTTCCCAGAAATTCTACGTCTGGAAAAGAAACTTGAGGACTCTCAATTCTCGCTCGAGCGCAAGAAATCTCATTCAAGCGAAGGAGCAAATTTTACAAGGCTCGCTCGAGGTGCAAGAAGCCTCACTCAAGCAAAGAAGCCAAGATCTGGGCAACAACAATCTAGACCAACTAACAACCAACCTGTCTCAAACACACCCAACATATTCCAAAGATCAAATTCAAAGAGTTAAAGGAGGAAAACGAGAAATGGACAACAATATACAACCACGGAACCCGAGTCCAGAATACAACAAAAGTCAGGTCAAAACCGGAATCGCCATATAAATGGAAAGAGAAACAAGGATTTTGAATTTTTAAGGTTTGAGTATTTTCAAATAATTTTATATAAGGATAAAATTGTAATATAATTTAAAAAAAAAAAAAATTGGGTTGTAATGAGTTATTTTTCTGCTGTAAATTTAAGTATATTGTGAAATAGGGTGATTAACAAAAACTACTACTTACACACCTTTTCTAATTACAACCCTCACAAAAAAAAATAAAAAAAAAAGTTTTATCTCTTTATATTTAACAAAATATCAAGTATTACCTCATTTTTACATCCTTATTCTTTTAAATCCCAACTTTACCCCACCCCTAACCACTACCTTTGGTTATCACAGTTGTCACCTCCGACCAATAACCCCAGTCTTCCTTATCTTGCAGCAACCTAAAATTGTGAATTCAACTGTTTTAGATTAATAAGAATTTATATTGAAAATGTGTAAGCAAAGCTATGCTCAAAAGTGATAGAGGAGACAAATTTCAATTGAGATTGAGAAGTGAGAATAATTACATAATGTGGGGATATATTTTCTAAGTACCAACACGTGGCAAGGTGACGCCGACGTGTCAGCCGAGGTGCCACGTGTCCCGTTCTTGACGCCGAGGTTATCTCGGCGAAGCCGAGGTTACCTCCGAAGATATCGGAATCCGAGATAAGCGGAAGGGACAAGAGTCCTAGAATGAGGAAAGACTTCAAGACGGATAAGGATAACATTCTTAGGGAGTGTATCCTTATCTCTTGAGGAGTCCAAAGTAAGCACTGAATGGGAGTCCATTAGAGTCAGGCTTCTATCGGGACTAGAATTGAGTTAACTATAAAAGAGAGGTACCCCCGTGGGTTTAAGGTACGCAATTTATGCTTTAAGCAGCGAATTTAGCACTTGATTATCTTTAAGAGATATACTGACTTGATCGTCGGAGTGCCCCCGGGTGGACGAACCACCGCCGGAATCTTCTCTTTCTATTGCAGGTTAGCCAGGTGTCATCTATTCTGCCAGTTCTCTTCAGCTGATCACTGAGTTGGCAGTGTGATCGAAAAAGTACTCACACAATTTGGCGCCGTCTGTGGAAAAGATAGGAGAATAGATGGCCAGCAACGGACAGAAGGAAAGGATTGGGGACGACACTCCTGCTGGGAGTAGGAGACCTATTGATCTTGATGTCACAGGAGACGAATGCAACGTAGAAACTCGTGACCAGAATCACGGAGTGAAATACGTCAGCCAGACTAGCGACGCACCAAAGAAACCAGATCGAAGTGGCTACTACAACGAAGACGACCTCCAGGTATGGAAAGATAGATGCCTGCGGAGGGACGAAGAGATGAAGGAGATGGCAAACAAATTGGCAGACCTGCAGTCGGTGGTCAATTTCATGATGTAAAATAACGTCATGCAGCCACCATTCTCGCTGCAGGACACACCAATTCCAGCAGCCAATGCCCAGAAGGGAGGGCAGAGAACAATCCCCGTAGCCCCTCAGCACAACGGGAGCGAAAGACACTCTCACCGATCTTCCAGGGAGGTCGGACGAAGGGAGCCAAGAAGAGAAGAATCACGGAGGACGCATCACGACACCATTCTCGGTGGAATTGGACAGATTTGAGGCACCGAAGAGATTCAGTATGTCGAGGTTTCAAATATACGATGGTAAGTCAGACCCCAATTTCCACGTCGGATTATATTTGAACTCAATGGCATTGTATAGTGGGAACGAGCCGTTGCTCTGCAAAGTGTTCCCCTCATCCTTCGGGGAGATTGCATCAAATTGGTTCCACAAACTACCGAAGGGAAGCGTGAAGACTTGGAAAGGCCTGGCCGAGATGTTCGTGGCCAGGTTCGTAACAAACAAGCTGCAGCTATTAAGGGTGGACACATTAATGGCTCTGAAGATCAGTAAGGATGAAGGCCTTAGGGCCTATGCAAAAAGATACTATGAGGTATTCAACCGAATACCAGAGTGTAATCAAGAAGTGGCGGTCGTGTCATTCAAGAACGGCCTAAAAGACAACTGCCCACTACGGAAATCTTTGGCAAAGACTTTGCC
The DNA here is from genome assembly GCA_030407325.1 of Camellia japonica. Lineage (NCBI taxonomy): Eukaryota > Viridiplantae > Streptophyta > Magnoliopsida > Ericales > Theaceae > Camellia > Camellia japonica. The sequence goes on along the minus strand of JAPPVO010000032.1, from coordinate 157,520,729 downwards.
AAAAAGCATGGAAGAGCTCATGGCGAGAATCGAGAAGTATACCAGAGTCAAAGAAGACACGTCGGGGACTAAGGAGATAAAACAAGAGAAAGGAAACGGCTCGCCGAAGCGAGGCCGAGGTAACAACGGAACGAACAAGCAAGAAGCAGACCTGAGGGCTGCACAGGCAGTGACAACTGTGTTCCGAGTCCCAATTCACAAAGTCCTGAAACAAATTCAGAACCAGCCCTATTTCATAGCACCAGTAGGGGAATTCATGGGGAGGAACGTCGGCAGGCGCTGTGCCTACCACAATGAAGAGGGGCACACAACTCAGGGTTGCAGAGCCCTGAAAGCACACTTGGAAGACTTGGTAAGGTAAGGCCATCTGAGAGATCTGGTCGACGAGGCCAGAACAAGAGAAGAACAGACAAGATTGCCTCAAGCACCAGCAGCTCCGCCTCTCCCAGTATAGCAACCTCAGGCAGGAGGACCTCGGGTAGTCAATGTTATTCATTCAAAGGTCAACGAGAACGAAATCAGAGGGGAGACCCAGAAGGTAAAACACCTACAACATGTCTATCAAAGTTGGGGAGAAAAGACATCGGGCAGAAGAATGCCAGGGACCAATGATAACCTTTACTGAAGCCGACCTAGAGATGGTCCAGCATCCGCATAATGATGCCTTGGTAATATCCCTCCAGGTTGGGGAGTGCCAAGTGAAACGCATCCTGATTGACCAAGGCAGCTCTTGTGACATCATGTACGTCCGATGTTACAAGGAGCTTGGTCTTCACCCGGACGATATGGAACAATCCAATGGCCCAATGGTTGGGTTCAATGGAACGCCGACATGGCCACTGGGAGCAGTAAACTTGGAAGTGCAAGCTAGCACCAGGAAGATCAAGACAGAATTCACCATCATCGACACACCCTTCCCTTACAACATCATCTTGGGAAGGCCATGGTTGCATGCAATGGGGGCAGTTCCCTCAACATTGCATCAACTATTACGATTCCCAACAGAGCATGGGATAGAGGAAGTCAGAGGCGATCAGCTGCAGGCGAAGAATTGCTCCATGGCAGCAATGAAATCTACCTGCAGCATACGAGAGCCAGAAAAGGTAGAAATTGAAGATGAGGACGTGGAAGTCCTAGAAGACGTCGGCAAGGAGCCAGCCGAGAAGAGCGAAGAGGCACTGAAGAAAATCCTCGTCCGAGATGGGGATGAAGAACGCTTATTTCTTCTCAGCTCGGGCTTAGCCGAAGAAGAGGAGAAAAAGTTGGAAGCTTTTTTAAGAGCGAATATTGAGGTGTTTGCTTGGACACCTTACGAAATGCCTAGCATTGACCTCGAGGTCATTTGCCACAAACTGAATGTTGACAGGTCGGCCAAACCTGTAATTCAACGAGCCAGAAAACCGACGTTGATGCACGTCGAAGCAGTAGAGGAAGAAGTAGACAGACTTCTGGAGGCCAGGGCCATTAGAGAAGTTCACTACCCGACATGGCTATCCAATACAGTGGTGGTAAAGAAGAAGAACGGTAAATGGAGGGTCTGCGTAGACTTTACCAGTTTAAACAAGGCCTGTCCCAAAGACAGCTTCCCCCTACCCAAGATTGACCAGCTAGTGGATGCCACTTCGGGGCATGGAAGGATGAGCTTCCTAGATGCCTACAAGGGGTATCACCAGATAGCTATGGACCCTGCAGATGAAGAGAAGACTGTATTTATCACTCTCAAAGGGCTATACTACTACAGAGTAATGCTCTTCGGGTTGAAAAACGCAGGAGCCACTTACCAAGGATTGGTAACCAAGATGTTCAAGCACCTGATTGGCCGAACAGTTGAAGTCTACATCGATTACATGGTCGTTAAGACCAAGTAGCCTGAAGGTCATCTCACCGATCTAAAAGTAGTCTTTGAAATCCTTAAAACATATCGGCTCCGACTCAATGCATCGAAGTGTGCATTTGGAGTTAGATCTGGTAAGTTTTTAGGATACCTGGTGACCAGGAGGGGCATTGAGGTCAGCCCAGATCAGATCAAGGCCATCCTAGAGTTGAAGAGCTCGACGTCGGCAAAACAGGTGCAGATGCTAATTGGAAGGGCTGCAGCCCTGAACAGGTTCATAAGCAGAAGCTCAGACAAGTGCAAACCTTTCTTCAAATTAGTGAAGAAAGCCATAGACTTTCTTTGGACAGAAGAGTGCGAAGAAGCATTAGCCGATCTGAAGAAGTATCTGACCACAGCTCCAGTTCTTTCGAATCCAGAACCTGGGGAGGAGCTGTTCCTGTACTTGGCAGTTTCAGAACATGCGATAAGTGCAGTGTTAATCCGAAAAGAAAAAGGGGAGCAAAGGGCTGTGTACTATGTAAGCAAAACCCTAGCCGACGCAGAAACGAGGTATCTACCCTTAGAGAAATTGGCACTGGCTCTAGTAATGGCTTCAAAGAAGTTGAACCATTACTTCCAGGCCCATAAAATTGTAGTACTGACAGAGCATCCATTGAAGTCCTATTGCAGCAGGGAGACTTAACAGGAAAAATAGCCAGATGGGTAGTCGCCCTAGGCCAAAATGATCTGGAGTACAGGCCTAGAACTGCAATCAAAGGCTAGGTTTTGGCCGACTTCGTGGCCGAGTTCACGCCAGAATCAATCGAACATCGGGCTTCGTTGAGCCAAGATAAACAATGTCCAAACAAGCAAAAAGAAGCCCAGCCAAAGCCAAAAGAACAAAGGAAAGAGGACAAACTCAGACCCTGCAGCATTTACATCGGCGACTCCTTTCGACTGTTCGTTGATGGGAGTTCAAACCGACAGGGAGCGGGGGCAGGAGTAGTACTGATATCTCCAGATGGAGAGATATTGGAACAGTCCATTCGATTGGGGTTCAAGGCCTCAAACAATGAGGCAGAATATGAAGCATTGATTGCAGGACTAAAGCTGGCAGCAGCAGTACAAGCAGATGAGGTAATAGTTTTCTGTGACTCACAATTAATAGTTAATCAGACAACGGGCGAGTTTACCGCCCGAGATGAAAGAATGTCGGCCTACGCAAAGGAGGTCATCAGGCTGGCAGCCTTATTCTAGAACTGCAGACTGCTTCAAGTCAGCCGAGATGATAACAACCATGCCGATGCATTGGCCAACCTAGCTAGTGCAATACAACCAGGAAAAGCAAGGACAATAATGATTGAATACTTGTCGGGCCCGAGCATTGAACTAGTAACCACAGAATGTGAAGCAATGTGCGTAGACATGGGACCAAGCTGGATGGACGCAATTGTTGCGTTCCTGTAATGACCCTCACACTGATTACCGATTAATTACCGATTATGGCTAAACTGAGACTGATTGAGATTGATAATTGAAGTAATTGAAATACTGGACTGACTGACTGAGATCTGAAACTGAATCGATTGACTGTATCTGTTTAATTGCATTCCTATCTATTTGATTACCTGTTCATGATTTATGTTTAAACTGTTAATTGAAGGCCTTATCGGCGGCCGAACTGGTAATTGATTGATGAGTTAGGATCGTTAGAATTTATATGATTTTTTGGTGTATTCAATTGAAAACTGATTTGGTATGATTAAATTAGATTAATTATTGATGAATTGCAAAGTTAGACTTAATTACTAGAATGCCACCTAGTGGCCCACCATCTACAAACACATTGAGCCTATTTATACTCAACATAACACATTTGCTCAGCCATTTCCTTGCTCTAGCCGAATTAAAGAGAGAGAGATAGGAGAGAGAGCTTGAGTTTTTGAGATTTGGTTTGGAGGTTGAGAGAATTGAAGGATTCTTGCATTTTTGGACTTCTACACTTGAATTCAAGACTTGAGGTAGAGCCTTACCTTCTTGAACTTGCATTTGACTTCATTCTTGCATGGTTCATGTCAAATTATAGAGCTAGGTCATGTTTTAATTCATACATATTGGATCATGTTAGAATCCATGCATGCATGGTTGCATTGTTGAATTTTGAGTTGATTTCATGGCAAATTGTCACATGCATGTTCATAATTAAGCTTGAGTTCATGTTCTCAACTTGTTTTGAAAACAATTAGCTCACTAGAGCATCAAATTGAAGCTTTGACATGATTTAAATTCATGCATGTTTGCATGTTCTTCATGTTCATGAAAATGGGTTTGAATTTGGATTTAATTGACTCACCCTTGGGCTTTTAATTCACAAATTGAGCTTTGAAACTTGTTGTATATTGAGTTTAGTTGTGTTTTCAAGAATTTGGGTCCAAGAGGTCGAGCTTTGAGCTAAGGAATGCTTGGTTTGAGCTTGGGAGGCAAATCTGGAAATTCCAGAATTTGGCTTCTACACTCGAGCGAAGGATTCTACGCTCGAGCGACCACTGTTTACTCTGAGCTACGCTCGAGCGACGGAATGGTGGCTCGAGCGTAAGTTACAAGCTCTCAGAATCTTGGTACGCGCAGGCGTACGCTCGAGCGGAGGGACCTACGCTCGAGTGAAAAGCTGTGTCTCACGCTTGAGCGAGCATCGAGCGTAAATTCTGAGCATCTAGTATTTTTACTGTAGCACATGGTCCGCTCGAGCGACGGAATTCACGCTCGAGCGGAGATCCTTTGTCTGCATGTCCGCTCGAGCGAAGGAATCCTCGCTCGAGCGAGACCCCTGTTTTCTGAAAATTTTGTTAAGTGTTCAAAAGTGCATCTTTGCATCCTCTTTCCATCCTAGGCATTCCTAGGGCATATTTAAGGCATCTTAAAGAGGATATAGATGTAGAATACACCGAGACAAATTAGGGATTAAGTTATTATCTTTCCCAACTGCGTAGCTTAGTGTGTTCACTCTGTAAACTGTGTAGGGTTGGCTTTCCGAGGAGACGCTCTAGTTCACTGTAGCCCAGAACTCTGTGAGAAACAATTGTGTAAAGATATGTTCAAAATGATTATCTTCTAAACACTGAACTGAACTGTTTACTGAACTGATATTGATTACTGAATGAATGTATGTCCTTTATTTCTGAACTGTACTGTGGCATCCTTAGCACCTACTGTTACTGTTACTGTTACAGAGATCTCTGCCGGTTCCCTCGTGGAACCACCACTGTTTACTGATTGATGGCCATCATTACTGTTCGGTCTTTAAGACCTACTGCTTACTGTACTGTTATGCTAATGGATGTACCACATATGACTGATTGACTGAAAGACTGAAATACTGATTTAATGAACTGTTTTCATTACTGTATTGTAAGGACATTCATTCTAAACCTCTTTACGCATTATGTTATTCACTGGGCTTTAGCTCACTGCTCATATATATATGTAGGTGTACAGGCACCGGACCAATGCTAGAAGCGTCGGGGTATTTCCAGTTTTGTCAAGCCAACCTATGTGCCTCACTGCGAGGTTCCGAGCCGCAAAGCCAAGGCTAGGGGTGTTTAGTGTTCCCCCTCTTGTACTGTTTTGTTTACTGTATAAACTGTATAGACTGCACTGTACTGGTTAATAGGGACTTGGTCTCTGTTCTGAATGTTTGTAAATGTTTTGTATACTGTTCTGTATAAATGTAAGAAAAATCTTTTTGGCATACAGACTGTCACAGCTCATTGGACATTGCTTATCTACTGTTTTGGCTTCTGCCAAGCCCCTGTACTCTGTATTACTGTATTACTGTTCAGTAGGCCTTCGGTAATCTCGGATTACTGGCCGATTATGGTGCTAAACCCATAGGGGCGGGTTTGGGTCGTGACAGTTCCTAAAAGAAGGAAAGCTGCCAGATGACCGAAAGGAGGCACACAGGATCAGATTGAAGTTGGCAAGATTCAGTCTGATAGCAGAAGGACATCTCTACAGAAGGTCCTTCACCAGACCCCTGTTAAGGTGTGTACACCCTCTACAGGTTGAAGATTTTCTATATGAAATTCATGAAGGAATTTGTGGAAGCCACGTTGGGGGCAGATCGCTAGCTCACAGGGCCATTACCCAGGGGTATTGGTGGCCCTACATGCAAAAAGATGCAGAAGCCTACGTGAAGAAGTGTGAACAATGCCAAAGGTTTGCACCTTTGATACACCAGCCAGCTGCTGACCTAAACCCTGTATCCAGTCCTTGGCCGTTTGCCCAATGGGGATAGATCTCGTTGGGCAATTGCCCCAAGCAACTGGGCAAAGAAAGTACCTACTGGTAGCAACAGATTACTTCACAAAATGGATAGAAGCAGAACCTCTTGCCAAGATCCGAGATGTGGATGTCAAGAACTTCATATGGAGAAACATCATCACCAGATTTGGGATTCCAAGAGCAATTGTTGCAGACAATGGAACTCAATTTGACAGTAAGCTGATCAAGAACTTCTATGCAAAGTTCAAGATCAAGAACTACTTTTCAATCCCAAGCTTTCCGCAAAGCAATGGACAAGCAGAAGCATCCAACAAAGTAATTCTGGATGGGATAAAGAAGAGGCTGCAAACAGCAAAAGGGAAGTGGGTAGACGAATTGCCCAATGTGCTCTGGGCATATCGGACTACGCCGAGAAGATCAACAGGGGAATCCCCCTTTGCCATGGCTTATGGCACAGAAGCAGTCATTCCACTGGAGGTCAGCATCCCAGGGATCAGAACCCAAGGAGTTGAGAACAGGACTAATGATGTACTCTTAGCCCGAGATCTGGATCTTCTAGAAGAAAGAAGAAAGAAAGCTGCAATACAGCTTGCAGCATACCAGCAACAACTTGCCAGAGCTTACAACAAGAAGGTTAATCTAAGGGAATTTCAAGTCGGCGACCTAGTCCTGAGAAAAGTCGTCGGCAACAAAAAGGATCCCAAGGAGGGCAAGTTAGGCCCAAACTGGGAAGGACCCTATAGAATCACTTCGGTATTGGGCAATGGGGCATATCGGCTTGAAGATAATGAGGGCAAAGCACTGCCAAAACCCTGGAACACTTGTAATTTGAAATTTTTCTATCATTAGTTGTTACTTGTTTTTTTAGCAACGACATCAATAAAAATTTTAGTAGAATTCTTCAATACTTATGACTGATAAAGATGCATAATGTGGAAGACATGAATAATGAGAACCCAAGTGGAACTCAGGTTCACATTAGGGGGCAGAGAGTTATAAATGATGTTTAACACTTGTTGAAATTTGTAGCAATTTACAAGTTAAAGTTAAACCGAGATCATTGTTTAACACTTGTTGAAATTTGTAGCAATTTACAAGTTGAAGTTAAACCGAGATCGTTGTTTAACACTTGTTGAAATTTGTAGCAATTTACAAATGAAAGTTAAATCGAGATCATTGTTTAACACTTGTTGAAATTTGTAGCAATTTACAAGTTAAAGTTAAACCGAGATCATTGTTTAACACTTGTTGAAATTTGTAGCAATTTACAAGTTGAAGTTAAACCGATGTTATGTTTAACACTTGTTGAAATTTGTAGCAATTTACAAGTTGAAGTTAAACCGAGATGATGTTTAACACTTGTTGAAATTTGTAACAATTTACAAGTTGAAGTTAAAACCGAGATCATTGTTAACCGAGGTAAGTCACCCCGAGAAGATTGCATAAAGAAGGAAGAATATATTAAAGACATGCAGAATATTCTAAGTATAAAATCATGCAAAAACAATAAAGAGAAGATAAAGATTCAAGCATTCAGGGAAATCGGATGCATTTGTATACAAAAGAGGGAACATCGGCCATATCAAAAGCTTACATTGTTTCAAAAAAACAAAGTACAAGAAGGGAAAAAAAAGACATGAAAATTAAGGTTCCTCAGCATCAGCAGCAACTTGGGTTAAGACCTCGGAAGACTGTTGAGAAACAACCTCGGCCACCTTCTCTGTCGCGAGCTCGGCGTCAATTTCTGCAAGAGTTTCATCTACACTCTTGTCAGCAAGAGGAACGACGGCCGATGTCTTCTCAGCCATAGCATCTTTAAGAGCCTCCTCACCATCCTCATCTTGAGTCAAGTCTAGGACTTGCTCATTTTGTGGAGAAGACTTGGTCCCAGCAACATCTTTTGATTTCCTTACCAAAACTTCCTCCTTGGCCTCATCTTCAGAATCAGATTCGTTGTCAGATTGACTAGGAGGTGGAGTTGGAGGAAATGGCAGGGGAATGGCATTAGCGTTCCTCAGGGACATCAAGCTTTTTCAGCAAAGTCATCCAACCAAGAGAGAAACCTTTGTTGCATGCTTGCTTGACCTGCTTTTCATAAGCCTCAGTAACATCGGCCATGCCCTGAGCATAGGCCTTCTCATCAGCATCCTTGATTTCGGCCTCTTTGGTGGCCAAAGAGTCATGAAGTTCCTTCTTGGCCTGGGCCACTTTTTCCTCGGCCTCCTTCAGCTGAGCTTGAAGGACTTTATTTATCGCCTCAGCAGCGCCGACCTTTTCTTCAGCCTCATCCTTCTCTTTGATGGCGACCTCGTCCTAGTCTTCCAAGGTCTTCATCTTTGATTGCAGGCTCTTATTGGTTTTCTAAAGTGTGGAGACCTCCCTCTTCTTCTCAGCTAGCTTCTCACGATTCTCAAAAGATTGCATTAAGAAAGAGTGGGCATGCTGGATGGCCTGAAAGGAAACAGAAATATCAGAAAATATTCTAAGTATGAAATAAAGAAGAAGAAAGAAAAAGTACCAAGCAACAACACTTACCTGAACAGAGCGTTGAAGCATGAGAGCGTAGTTCTCATACTCACTGAACTCGGCGATTCGCTTCAGGTCGCCTGGAAGAAGCAGTGCAGTACTGAGGGCAACGCCGACATTGATATCGTCGGCACTATCACTAGCCATAACAGGCTTATCTTTTAAGGTAATCTCGGGGGCCCAGGGGGGATCTGGCTTCTTAGACCCCGAGGTCGTTGCAAATGACCTCGGCCTCTTGGACTTGGTAGATTCAGAAGGAAGTGGTTCAGCAGACCTCTTCGTAGGGACAGAGGCAGTCTTTTCACTTGGAGCCAGCTTGGAAATTGGCAAAGTGTCTTCAGTCTCTACCTGAGTCACTTTGGCCTTTGGTTGCGCCTTCTTAACTCTTTTCGGCTTCGGTGGAAGTAGGGCTTGTGTTGATTGAGCATCAACATCAGTTGGAATATTGGCTAAGAGGTCTTTTGCAACTGGTTTTGGGCGACCCATCTCGGCAGAAGAAACTGTAAGTCGTCGGCGACGTTTTCGTTGAGATGGTGGGATCAAGTATGAAGCCGAGGTAGACGGCTGTTCTGTTGGTTCAGAGGTTGATCCTTGGTCTGTCCGAGATGTTGATGCGGCTTGTGGAGTTGTGGCAGAGAGAGGAGATAAGCCCTTCTCCTTTTTTCTCTTGGGAACGTCGGGAAGAGTTGATTTGTATGTTGGAATGAAATTAAGGAGCAGAGGCGCCTTTCGTTTATGGACTGGTAGGTCTAAGAGTTTCTTCAAATCCTTGCTGGGAAAGAAGGATTGGCAAAAATTTTTTGGCGGCTTAGGAACAGCTGCAAGAAAAACAGACGTTAAGAAACAGATGAAGTATGCAAGACTTTAAAAACAAGTAAATATGAATGCAGGGCTCTGTAACAACCCCATACCGTTTACCGATAAATTACTGAATTACGTACTGATTACTGCTAAACTGGACTGCTTATGATTGATAATTGAATTAACTGAAGTACTGAACGGACTGATTGAAAACTGGAATTAAATTGACTGAGCATATCTATTGTATTGCATTTTTATCTTTTCGATTATTTGATTATCTGTCGGTGTGTTTATGTTTAAATTGCAAATTGAATGCCTTATCGGCGACCGAACTGAAAATTGTTTAGTGCTTCATGATCAGTGGAATTTATGTGATTTAATGGTATATTTATCTAAAATGTGATTAGGTATGATTAAATTAGATTAAAATAAGCTAAACATGTAAGTTGCCTTATTTACGGAGTTGCCATTGAGTGGGCCTTAGTTTATTCTTATTGTTGAGCTTCATCACACTTGAATTAAAACATTTCCCCAGCTCTATTCCTTGCCTCAACCGACCTTAGAGAGAGAGGGGGGTTAGGAAAGTGTTTCATCTTGAATTTTGCTTGTCAATTGGTGTAATTGAAGACTAAATTGCAAACTTGAGCTTGTATTCTCCTAATTGAAGACTTAGGTATGAATTTCAACCCCTCATTGATGTCCTTAAGGTTGATTCTTGCTAGATTCATGGCAAATTATAGAGTTAAGACATAAATTGGTGCTATAATGTTGAATTAGAACTCATTTCATGCATGCATGTGTGTATTGATAAATTTTGAGTTGATTTCATGGCCAATTGTCACATGCATGTGCATAATCAAGCTTAAGTTCATGTTTCCAACTTGTTTTGAAAAGAATGAGTTCATTTGAGCAAGCTTTGAAGTTAAATGTGGTTTGAATCCATGCATGTTGCATATTCTCCATGTTCATGAAAAAAAATGGGTTTGAATATGGCTTTAATTGACTCACCTTTGGGGCTTGAATTCATAAATTGAGCTTTGAAACTTGTTATACAATGAATTTAGATACGTTTTCCAGAATTTGGGCCCAAGAGGTCGAGTTTAGAGTGGTAGAATGCTTGGTTTGAGCTTGGGAGGCAAATCTGGAAATTCCAGATTTGGCTTCCTCGCTCGAGCGAAGGATTCCTCGCTCGAGCGAGCACCTTTGTCCAGGACTCCGCTCGAGCGACCATCGAGCGACCATCGCGCGTAAAATCACAGCATCCAGTACTTTTACTGTTCAACAGACCGCTCGAGCGAAGGATTTCTCACTCGAGCGAAGCCTTTGATTTTGGAAGCTCGCTCGAGCGAAGGAAGGCTCGCTCGAGCGAGGCTCCTATTTTCAGCAAACTTTGCAAAATGTTTTCTAAGTGTGTCATCCTCATCCCATTCTAGGCATTCTTAGGCCTAGTTTAAGGCATCTTAATAAGGATATAGATATAGAACACACCAAGGCAAATTAAGGATTAAGTTATGATATTTCCCAACTGTGTAGCTTAGTGTGTGTTCAAACTGTGAACTGTGTGGGGTTGGCGACTGGGGAGACACGCTCTAGCATACTGTAGCCCAAACTCTGTGAGTAACAATTGTGTAACGATATGTTCAACTGAGAATGTTTTCTGACTGTTTAACGGAACTGTTTTCTGAAGCAATTATTGTTAATTGATTGAATGTATGTTCTATATTCTGAAATGTATTGTGGCATCCTTAGCAACTATTGTACACTGTCATTGCTACTGTTACAGAGATCTCTGTCGGTTCTCTCGTGGAACCACTACTGTTTACTGATTGATGGCCATCATTACTGCTCGGTCTTCAAGACCTACTGTTTACTGCTATGCTAATGGATGTACCACATATGACTGAATAACTGTTCTTTTCATTACTGTAAGGACATTTCATTCTTAACCTCTTTACGCATTATGTTATTCACTGGGCTTTAGCTCACTGTTTATATATATATATGTAGGTGCTCAGCCACCAGATCGGAGCTAGGAGCGTGGGTTAGACTCCAGTTTTGTCAAGCCCGCCTTTGTGCCTCACTGCGAGGTTCCGTGTTGCCATGTTATGGCTTTGGGGTGTTTTGTTTTTCCCCCGTCTGTCTCCGTACTGTTTTGGATTACTGTATAGACTGTTACTACCTGTTACTACCTTACTGTACTGTTATCAAGGGATTAGGTCCCTGTACTGTGTGACTGTCAATTTTGTATAGACTGTACTGTTCTACACGTGTGAATGCATGAAAAATCTTTTTGGCATACAGACTGTCACAGCTCAATGGACATTATTTATTTACTGTATTGGCTTCCGCCAGGCCCTGTACTCTGTTTTACTGTATTACTGTTAAGCAGGCCTTCGGTAATCTCGGATTACTGGCCGGTTACGGTGCTAAACCCATAGGGCCGGGTTTGGGTCGTGACAGAGTGGTATCAGAGCGATACTTAACCACGAGTTATACCCCACACACGTGTCCAAATGAGCTATAGGGTGTCCTAGAAAAGTGATTAGGGCATTTCATAAACTTGAAAAGTGTGTGGCTATGTTATGACTGAATACATGTTAATGTGATAACTGTCTAAATATGCAACTGTTTATGTTATAATTGCTACAACTGTTATAACTGCTTATAGTGAAATGGACAATGCAAATGAACCTGAATCCTCATCTACTGAGGCAAGAATGGCCAGAATGGAAAGAATGATGGAACTGATAACTGCCAGACTTGAGCAACAACAGAACCAACAGCCCCCACCTCCTCCTCCTCCGGTACAGCCGGAACCCAATGCAAATGTGAATGATGGGGACATAATTGCTCTCACCCAGAAGTTCAGCAAACTGAAACCGCCATCCTTTCAGGGAGGCTTGGAACCGTTGAAAGCTGAAGCTTGGGTACTTGAGACTGAAAAGTTATTTGAAGTGTTTCCGTGCTCGGAAGCAAATAAAGTATTGTTAGCTACCTTCACCTTGCAAGAAGAGGCCAGAAGGTGGTGGATGCTGGTCCGTGATACTAACACTGTAGTGACTTGGGCTCAGTTTAAGGAGTCCTTCTTTGAAAAATATTTCCCCCAGTGTATCAGGGATAGGAAGGTGACTGAGTTTGAACAACTGAGGCAGGGCACCATGTCCGTTGCCGAATATGAAACAAAGTTCACCGGGCTTGCCAAATATGCACCACATATGGTGGACACCGAATACAAGAAGGCCCGAAGGTTTGAAGGCGGCCTGAATGCTGCAATACTGGACAGAATAAGTGTGTTAAAACTACCGACCTATGTAGGTGTTCTTGACCGAGCATTGATGGCCGAGTCGAACATCAAGGCAGTGAAACAATCTGAAACACCAACAACTGAATGGCATGGCAAAAGGCAGGGTTTCAAATTCAAGAAAGGCAAGCATAATCAACTGAACAAAAAGCAAAATACAGGGTCAACGACTACTTCTAGTCCAGGGAACCGTTCATTTCCGCCCTGTTCCGAATGTGGTAACAACCATAAGGGAGTTTGTTATAAACTTTCAGGTGCTTGTTTCAGGTGTGGCAAAGTGGGCCACATGGTGAAAGATTGCCCTTCCACTGCTCCGAGCAATAGTAAAGCTGCAGGCAGCGCCGCAGCACCAACTGTAGCACCAAAGCCTAACCCCAAAGCTACCGGGAAAGAGCCTATGAGGCAGGGCCGAGTGTTTGCCCTAGTACCGGGAGACGTGCAAAATACTGAGACCGTTGTGTCAGGTATCCTCTCTATTTGTACACAAAATGCATATGTATTGATTGATTCGGGGTCTACACATTCTTATGTGTCGCATGCTTTTTCACGGAAATTGAATAGACCCTTAGAACCCATGAATTATCTGTTAGCTGTATCATCACCCGTAGGGGATCCATGACATGTGCATATATGTATCCTGCTTGTGAAATTATTGTTGGGGATATGCATCTGTTTATTGATTTACTGCCATTGAACATTGATCATTTTGATGTAATATTGGGGATGGACTGGTTACAAAAATATCATGCTACTATTGACTGTGTGACAAAGCAAGTTATTTTTCGTCCACCTGGTTTGCCTGAATTTGTATTCAATGGGGTTGGAGTAGTACCTCCTCCGTACTTGATTTCATCTGTGAAAGCTGTTAAATTGATTAGAAAGGGGTGTAAAGGATATCTGTGTTCCATATTGACTGTACCTACTGATGATAATGTTAAAACTGATGTGAATTGTATTCCTATAGTCAGGAATTCCCAGATGTTTTTCCAGATGATCTGCCAGGGGATTTGATTAACAAGGAGATTGAATTCACCGTTGATGTGATTCCGGGTATACAGCCGATATCCAAAACTCCCTACAGAATGGCCCCAACTGAACTGAAGGAATTGAAAGTACAACTGCAAGAACTGTTAGACAAAAAGTTTATCAGGCCCAGTACTTCACCGTGGGGTGCTCCTGTTTTGTTTGTAGAGAAGAAAGATGGTTCACTGAGATTGTGCATTGATTACCGCGAACTGAACAAGGTAACTGTAAAGAATAAATATCCTTTACCGCGTATTGATGACCTGTTTGATCAGTTACAGGGTGCACAAGTGTTTTCCAAGATTGATCTCAGATCGGGGTATCATCAACTGAAGGTTAAACCGGAAGACATTGATAAAACTGCTTTTAGAACGAGGTATGGCCATTATGAATTTTTAGTTATGCCATTCGGAGTCACGAATGCCCCTGCTGCATTTATGGACCTTATGAACAGAATTTTTAAACCATACCTTGATGATTTCATTGTGGTATTTATTGATGACATACTGATTTATTCAAAAAGTGTAGAAGAGCATGAACACCATCTGAGACTTGCCCTACAAACCTTAAGAGAACAGAAACTGTATGCTAAACTGTCTAAATGTGAGTTTTGGCTTGATCATGTTATGTTTTTGGGGCATGTTGTTAGCAAAGATGGAATTTCTGTTGATCCGCAGAAAATTGAAGCTGTAGTGAACTGGCCTAGACCAACAAATGTGACTGAAGTCCGAAGCTTTTTGGGATTGGCTGGATATTACAGAAGATTTGTCAAAGACTTCTCCAAAATTGCCCTACCATTGACTCAGTTAACTCAGAAGGGGACATCATTTGACTGGACTGACCAGAGGGAATCAGCATTCCAAGAGTTGAAAACTCGACTTGTGACTGCACCGGTTTTGACCTTACCTTCAGGTACGGATGGTTATACTGTATTTAGTGATGCTTCTCATAAGGGTTTGGGGTGTGTTTTAATGCAGAATGGGAGAGTTATTGCTTATGCTTCCCGACAGTTGAGACCACATGAAAAGAACTACCCGACCCATGATTTGGAACTGGCTGCGGTGGTGTTTGCACTGAAAATTTGGCGTCACTACCTGTATGGGACGACATGTGAAGTATACACCGACCACAAGAGCTTAAAATATTTCTTCACACAGAAAGAACTGAACATGAGACAGCACAGATGGCTAGAATTGATCAAAGACTATGACCTACAGATTCTGTACCATCCGGGAAAAGCCAACACTGTTGCCGACGCATTGAGCCGAAAGTCAATTGCCAACTTAGCTTGTTTGCTCACCGGACAGAAAGAATTGCTTTATGACCTTGAAAAATCTGAAATTGAAGTTGTTTTGAGAGAACAAAATGGAACCAGCCTTGATTGAAGAAATTAAAGAAAAACAGCAACTGGATGACTTCTTGAAGAAGATCATCGAAGAAAGAGAGTCTAAGCCGAAACCGGGGTTCAAATTTGAGAACAATGTACTGAAATTTCAAGAAAGACTGTGTGTGCCGAATGACACTGAATTGAAAAGAAGAGTTTTGCATGAGGGCCACAATTCAAAATTGTCTATCCACCCGGGGAATACGAAAATGTACCAAGACCTGAAACAGAATTTCTGGTGGCCGGGAATGAAGAAAGAAATTGCCGACTTTGTAGCGAAATGTCTGCATTGCCAACAAGTCAAAGCTGAACATCAACGACCTGCCGGATTATTGCAACCCTTGCCCATACCGGAGTGGAAATGGGAGCATATCACGATGGATTTTATCGTTGGGTTACCTCGCTCCAGAAAAGGTATGGATTCAATTTGGGTTATTGTAGATAGACTGACCAAATCTGCTCACTTCTTACCTGTCAAGACAATTTATAATGCGACAAGTTGGCTGTAATTTATATTGATGAAATTGTTAGACTGCACGGAGTGCCTGTATCCATTGTTTCTGACAGGGATTCGAAGTTTACATCGAGGTTTTGGCAGAGCCTACAGACTGCATTGGGAACTGAATTGAGGCTGAGTAGTGCCTATCATCCTCAGACAGATGGACAGTCAGAAAGGACCATCCAGACTTTGGAGGATCTATTGAGAATGTGTGTCCTTGATTTTCAGGGAAACTGGGAGAGTCATTTGCCATTGGCTGAATTCGCCTACAACAACAGTTATCATTCAAGTATTGGTATGGCGCCTTTCGAGGCATTGTATGGAAGGAAGTGTAGATCTCCAATTTGTTGGGCAGAAGTTGGAGATGGGCCTTTGCTTGGGCCCGAGATTGTATATGAGACGACTGAAAAGATCAAACTGATACAGCAAAGACTGAAAACCGCACAGAGTAGACAGAAAAGTTATGCGGATGTCAGAAGACGGGACAGAGAGTATGAAGTGGGTGATCACGTTTTTGTGAAAGTGACACCACTGAAAGGCCAGACTTGTTTTGGAGTCAAAGGCAAGTTAGCACCGAGGTACGTCGAACCGTATGAGATTATTGAGAAAATTAATCTGGTGGCGTATCAAGTTGCGCTCCCTCCTGAAATGGAGCATATGCATAATGTTTTCCACATTTCGATGTTGAGAGATTATCTCCGAGATCCTTTCCATGTGATTGAGCCTACTCGGGTAGTGTTGAGTGATGACTACACTTACGAGGAACGGCCTATACAGATTGTAAACAGACGGATCAAGAAACTGAGAAACAAAGAGATCCCGTTAGTGAAAGTTGACTGGCAGAACCATGGTGGTGTGTATGCCACTTAGGAAAGGGAAGATGACATGGCTAAGCGATATCCTGATTTGTTCCCGCTGGATCCTGTTTTCTTCCAGAATGAAGGTAACTCGAGTTTAGAGGACTAAACTCCTTATAAGGAGGGGAGACTGTAACAACCCCATACCGTTTACCGATGAATTACTGAATTACGTACTGATTACTGCTAAACTGGACTGCTTATGACTGATAATTGAATTAACTGAAGTACTGAACGGACTGATTGAAAACTGGAACTAAATTGACTGAGCATATCTATTGTATTGCATTTTTATCTTTTCGATTATTTGATTATCTGTCGTGTGTTTATGTTTAAATTGCAAATTGAAGGCCTTATCGGCGGCCGAACTGAAAATTGTTTAGTGTTTCATGATCAGTGGAATTTATGTGATTTAATGGTATATTTATCTAAAATGTGATTAGGTATGATTAAATTAGATTAAAATAAGCTAAACATGTAAGTTGCCTTATTTACGGAATTGCCATTGAGTGGGCCTTAGTTTATTCTTATTGTTGAGCTTCATCACACTTGAATTAAAACATTTCCCCAGCTCTATTCCTTGCCTCAACCGACCTTAGAGAGAGAGGGGGGTTAGGAGAGTGTTTCATCTTGAATTTTGCTTGTCAATTGGTGTAATTGAAGACTAAATTGCAAACTTGAGCTTGTATTCTCCTAATTGAAGACTTAGGTATGAATTTCAACCCCTCATTGATGTCCTTAAGGTTGATTCTTGCTAGATTCATGGCAAATTATAGAGTTAAGACATAAATTGGTGCTATAGTGTTGAATTAGAACTCATTCATGCATGCATGTGTGTATTGATAAATTTTGAGTTGATTTCATGGCCAATTGTCACATGCATGTGCATAATCAAGCTTAAGTTCATGTTTCAACTTGTTTTGAAGAATGAGTTCATTTGAGCAAGCTTTGAAGTTAAATTTGGTTTGAATCCATGCATGTTGCATTTCTCCATGTTCATGAAAAATGGGTTTGAAAATGGTTTTAATTGACTCACCTTTGGGCTTGAATTCATAAATTGAGCTTTGAAACTTGTTATACAATGAATTTAGATATGTTTTCCAGAATTTGGGCCCAAGAGGTCGAGTTTAGAGTGGTAGAATGCTTGGTTTGAGCTTGGGAGGCAAATCTGGAAATTCCAGATTTGACTTTCTCGCTCGAGCGAAGGATTCCTCGCTCGAGCGAGCACCTTTGTCCAGGACTCCGCTCGAGCGAGCATCGAGCGACCATCGCGCGTAAAATCACAGCATCCAGTACTTTTACTGTTCAACAGACCGCTCGAGCGAAGGATTTCTCGCTCGAGCGAAGCCTTTGATTTTGGAAGCTCGCTCGAGCGAAGGAAGGCTTGCTCGAGCAAGGCTCCTATTTTCAGCAAACTTTGCAAAATGTTTTCTAAGTGTATTTTTGCATCCTTATCCCATTCTAGGCATTCTTAGGCCTAGTTTAAGGCATCTTAATAAGGATATAGATGTAGAACACACCAAGGCAAATTAAGGATTAAGTTATGATATTTCCCAACTGTGTAGCTTAGTGTGTGTTCAAACTGTGAACTGTGTAGGGTTGGCGACTGGGGAGACACGCTCTAGCATACTGTAGCCCAAACTCTGTGAGTAACAATTGTGTAACGATATGTTCAACTGAGAATGTTTTCTGACTGTTTAACGGAACTGTTTTCTGAAGCAATTATTGTTAATTGATTGAATGTATGTCCTATATTCTGAAATGTATTGTGGCATCCTTAGCAACTATTGTACACTGTCATTGCTACTGTTACAGAGATCTCTGTCGGTTCCCTCGTGGAACCACTACTGTTTACTGATTGATGGCCATCATTACTGCTCGGTCTTCAAGACCTACTGTTTACTGCTATGCTAATGGATGTACCACATATGACTGAATAACTGTTCTTTTCATTACTGTAAGGACATTTCATTCTTAACCTCTTTACGCATTATGTTATTCACTGGGCTTTAGCTCACTGTTTATATATATATATGTAGGTGCTCAGCCACCAGATCGGAGCTAGGAGCGTGGGTTAGACTCCAGTTTTGTCAAGCCAGCCTTTGTGCCTCACTGCGAGGTTTCGTGTTGCCATGTTATGGCTTTGGGGTGTTTTGTTTTTCCCCCGTCTGTCTCCGTACTGTTTTGGATTACTGTATAGACTGTTACCTACCTGTTACCTACCTTACTGTACTGTTATCAAGGGATTAGGTCCCTGTAATGTGTGACTGTAAATTTTGTATAGACTGTACTGTTCTACACGTGTGAATGCATGAAAAATCTTTTTGGCATACAGACTGTCACAGCTCAATGGACATTATTTATTTACTGTATTGGCTTCCGCCAGGCCCTGTACTCTGTTTTACTGTATTACTGTTAAGCAGGCCTTCGGTAATCTCGGATTACTGGCCGGTTACGGTGCTAAACCCATAGGGCCGGGTTTGGGTCGTGACAGGCTCTTACCATTACCCTCTATAAAGATTAATCGAGGGAGAGGGAAGAGATGCAGGTCTTCATCTGGGACAAACTCCCAGTTCCCCGAAGTAATGAAATAGTCGTCCCCAGCTCCTTTGTTGGAGTCTGGGAGGTCGGCTACGATTTTGAACTCTGTGGACCTCGGCTTAAGGTAATAAATGTAGCCTTTTTCTTTCAAGTTAAGGCCCCACATGGTATAGCAATATTGAATATTGGCCAGGGTGATCCTAGCGTTTTCCTGTTTAGCTAAGGCTATGATACCGTTGATCACTCGATAAGAATTGATGGCAAGTTGCATGGGGTTCAACTTATAATAATGGAGAATCTCGCGAAACAGGATGTTGAGTGGAAGCTGAAGTCCACACTCAATAAAGGCAACTACAGGGAAAGGCATGGAGTCGTCAGTAGGCATGATGGAGTCATCATCCCCAGCCAACCTCAGATGGACGTTGGCTGGGATTTCAAACTCCTGTCTAAAGTATTCTAGTTTGGATGGGGTGTTTACCCTATGTTTCCACATATCCATGATATCGGCTTAATCAAGGAGGTTGGGTTTCAGAAGATGTTTTGAAAAGGTTATTGGGACCTCGGCAAACACTTAGGTAAGTTGTGACGCCCCGATTCTACACCATTGGTTGCAGTCAAGGGAGAGTCACTAATGAGTCCTATGGTCAATAACCAAGTAAGATCCCAGATCGCTGGAGGAGTCAAAATAGCCACCCTTCTAAGTCCAGCTTTCTTAGGCAGCGTACTACCCTTTTGACAGATCTTAAGAGGTATTGACACAAGGTCTCATAAGCAACGATAAGGTTTATACGTATAAGTATTAGAATGAAAGTACATAACAATCGCGAATATCATTAATTTCAAAAGCTTGTTCCAATACATTACATCAACAAGGAAGTTTGAAACTTCACATGAGTCTTACAAAATAATCAAAAAGGAAATTTCTATTCTTCCTAAGATAGCCAAAAGTCCTCGAAGGTTTCGGGCTCGTCGTCTCCGGCTATGAGTTCCGCTTCGTCACCTGGCATGATACGCCGTGAGCTTTGAATGCCCAGTAAACACACACACACACCCCACCCATTTTTCCCAGTCCAATACGCAATCACAAATATAACATCAAGTAGTAAAGTATGATACTCCAATAAATAAATAAATAAATGGTTAGGTTAGATGTCAGTAATCTAGAAATCCCCCAAAGAGATTTCGTCCTCCCAACCACAAGAATCGGACGCGGATTATTCGGTATGCCCCCTCTTTTGCTGCTTTGTTGCAGAACTAACCTCGGATGCCTACCAACGGTTATATACCGTGTAGCGCCAACCACAGGGCCTCAAAAGAGACGGTAATAATGGGCCTTGCCCAAATCCCTCCTCACACCAAGCTACCTAGGGTCCGAATACAACCGCTCCGTTCAAGGGTTCCGAAAACCACTTGCGCAAGACTTTAACTTCAAATAGGGAATGCATCCCAATAATCCATATACCACATATTATCATCTTTTCATAACTCAAGTGTTCGAAAACCCAATACCCACCCAATTAGGTTTCCCGTTGAATTAAGTGTTTTAAGTTAAGGTTAGTCCAACTAAACAATATAATAATATCCACATAAGCATGCATCCTCAAGATAAGAAAGATAAATAACATAACATGCACATACAACATCTTGCCAAGAAATGATCATAAGCCATTAAACATTTTCATGAATACAAGGGCACAAAACATCCATACATAACAAATTTCCAGATTTAACATCACGTGAACATTAATACGAAAGGACTACTTTAGATCATCCACCGAGCTCGGTCTTCCTATGGTTCGTAGAGAATTTGATCTAGTTTCTAGAACATTTTTCGGAAATGGGTTTGCTTTTCCAGATTTTAAGTTATTTAGAAAATAGTCCAGCGCTGTCCAGAATCTGTCCAGATCCGTTGACCGTTACGAAAACTTGATTTTCTTTCAAACCGCTTAATGTTTTTCGATGAAACCAATTTTAGTTGAAAACTAACTCCTTAAGGAAGGTTTTGACATAAAATAGAGGTTCAGAATATTTTTGTACATTGTTCTGGAATTTTTGAAAGTTGACTGAAAAAAACAGGTTTTAAGGTAGAATGCCCAAAACAAGGAAATTTATAAAAAGGGGGTTCCACCATGGGAAAGTTTCATTTCCTTTGTGAAGAAAATATGCTAACTATCACATGTTTAACTCAGAAAATTTGTTTGAAAGAGTACCCATGAAAAGTTGAGAGATGTGTACAAAAGAAGATGGTTTTGTGCCAAAATGGGTAAAATACATGAGAGATGGAAACAATACTCAAATCTTAGTATTTTCAACATAGGAACTTGATAATAACAGATCTGAAACTTTATTTAGAATCTTTAAAAACATGCATTAGAAAAGGAAATGAAGAGAGGGTTGTGTTGGTGGCTTACCCTCCAAGCTTTGCACAAGAAACTCTCCTTTCTTCCTCCTTCTTCTCCTCTAGATTTCTCTTCCTTGCTCTCTCTAACCAAAATGTGTGTGAGTGAGTGTGTTGTATGTATGTTTGCAAGCTAGGGAGGGTGTGATATATAGGCAAATTTGGGGTAAAAGGACATAAAAGCCCTTTAGTTGGAATTGGATGGAAAGCTAGGATTTTGGTTGGTGTCAAAAGGGATGGGAGTAACTAAGGTGCTAAATCATAGGTTTTGGCATCAATTAGTTGATTTTTAGTTAAAAGGTAACTAGTCTTGAGATTTGCAACCTAGGTCTAGGTCATTAGGTTTGGATTTCCTAGAATATCTCATGATGGTGTGTCTTGGAAATAGGTTTCTCACATTCTCCAAGGAAGGGCTAGCCATAGGGATGTGAAGGGACTAATTTTTTAATTATTTTAAGTTCTAGGCACATTCTCCTAGGTGTACATGCATATATATATATATATATAGCAAGATTGATGGCATACCAAGGTACAAGATATGAGTACTAATTTGGGGCAAGTTTTGAAATTTTAAAAGAAAATATGAGGGCTTGAAGTTAAATACATGTAACCTGGATAGAATTAAATTAAGTTAGGGAACCTAATCTGGTTAGAGAAATTTCTGTTTCGATAAAAATAAAAATAGCAATTGCTAACCGACAAGATTCGAATTAATTCAAGTAAACGAGGGGCAAAAAAAAAATAATAAATAAATATAATTCAACATTAGGGTCTTAAAAGTAAATACATATTTCAGGGGCCTTACAACCTGTCCCCCTTAAAACAATTTCGTCCTCGAAATTCAGCTACATACTGCTTTCGAATAGCTCGGGGTAATTTGCCTTTACCCAATCCTGGCGCTCCCATGTAGATTCCTCAATTCCCTGGTGACGCCATAGCACTTTCACCAATTGAACCGTCTTGCCTCTAAGGTTCTTCTCTCGACGATCTTGTATTGCTACTGGCCCTTCTTTAAACGTAACATCTTTATCAAGACTGATCTCTTCCCATTTGAGGACATGTGTCGGGTCGGCGATGTATTTCTCAACATAGATACATGGAAGACGTTGTGTATTCCTACTAACTGCGGGGGTAGAGCTAATCTATATGCTACTTCGCCCACTCTTTCCAATACCTCAAAAGGTCCAATATATCGAGGCGATAGCTTCCCCTTTCTCCCAAAACGTACGACTCCACGCCTGGGCTGCACCTTTAGGAACATGTGGCTGCCTACTTCAAACATCAACGGTCTCCTCCTCCTGTCTGCATAATTCTTCTGGCGGTCCTAAGCAGTCTTCAACCGTTGTCGGATCAATTTGACCTTATCAGTAGTTTCTAGGACAAGTTCAGGTCCTACCGGATTTGCGTCACCCACTTCTATCCAACAAATTGGCGATCTACAAGGTCGTCCGTATAATGCTTCAAAGGGTGCCATACCGATGCTAGCTTGAAAGCTGTTGTTGTAGGCGAATTCAATTAGGGGTAGGTGTCGTTCCCAACTTCCTTGAAAATCCATTGCGCAAGCTGTCAGCTTATCCTCGAGCGTCTGGATAGTGCGTTCAGATTGTCCATCTGTCTGCGGGTGAAAGGCGGTGCTAAAACATAACTCGGTACCAAGAGCTTCCTGTACGCTCCCAAAATCGAGAGGTGAATCGTGGATCACGATCTGACACAATAGATACCAGAATTCCATGCAGTCGAATGATTTCCCCAATGTAGAGTCTGCACATAGACTCTAAGGTTTCGGTCATCTTATAGGGTAAGAAATATGCTGACTTGGTGAGACGGTCCACTATTACCCATATAGCGTCGCGCCCTCTAGGTGACTTAGGCAACCCTGTCACAAAACCCATTGTCATGTACTCCCACTTCCATTCGGCTATTGGTAGAGGTTGCAACATTCCCCCTGGTTTCTGATGTTCTGCCTTCACTTGCTGGCATGTCAGACATCTCACTACAAATTTAGCCACTTCCTTCTTCATTCCATTCCACCAATATTGCCTCTTCAAATCTTGGTACATTTTAGTCCCTCCTGGATGTACCGCAAATGCAGAATGATGACATTCCTTCAGTACCTTTTCTCTAAGTAACTCGTCACTTGGTACAAACAATCTGCCTTGGTATCTTAAACTCCCATCGGGGTGAATTACTCAATCGGGCATGGGCTCTCCTGATTCCAGACGTCCCTTGATATAGGCTACCTCTTGATCATGCTTTTGGGCCTCCACGGCCTCATTCATCAACTTAGGCATCACCTCCTGCGTACTAAGATATGCTTTTGTATCTTGAGATTCTACTTGGATCCTGAACTCATTGAGTGTCTTAACCATATCCCATTCTTTGACAGAGATCTTAGCCATCATCCTTCTGCTCTTGCGACTTAGAGCATCTGCTACTACATTGGCTTTACCGGGGTGACATGAGAGAGTGAACTAGAAATCCTCAAGATACTCCATCCGTCATCTCTGTCTTAAGTTAAGGTCCTTCTGTGTGAATAGATACTTCAGACTCTTGTGATCGGTGAAAATCTCAAATTGTTCCCCATACAGGTAATGTCGCCATTGCTTTAGGGCAAAAACTACGGCCGCTAGCTCCAAGTCGTGTGTGGGGTAATTGCGCTCATGAGGTTTTAACTGCCTGGATCCATATGCGACTACCTTTCCATTTTGCATGAGCACGCAACCTAATCCTTCTTTAGACGCATCGCAATACACAGTGTACCCCTCTTCTCATTCTAGGATGGTCAAAATTGGCGCACTAGTTAACCTCTTCTTCAGCTCCTGGAAGGATTTTTCGCAAGCTTCGTCCCACTCATACTTTACTCCTTTTTGCGTCAAACGAGTCATTCGTTTAGCTAGTTTGGAGAAATCTTGGATGAACCTCCGGTAATAACCGGCCAATCCTAAGAAGCTGTGGATTTCTGACACGGTTTGGTTGTCTTCAATCTAATACGGCCTCCACCTTGGTTGGATCCACCGCAATCCCATTCTCTGATACCACATGCCCTAAGAACTTTACTTCATTCAACCAGAACTCACATTTACTCGCCTTGGCATATAACCGATTATCCCTAAGAACTTGGAGGACAGTCCTTAAATGTTGCTCATGCTCTTCTTCAGACCTTGAATATACCAAGATGTCATCAATGAATACTACTACAAACTGGTCAAGGTATGGTCTAAAAATCTTATTCATTAGGCTCATGAATACTGTCGGTGCATTGGTTAGCACGAAGGGCATTACTACAAACTCATGGTGGCCATATCTAGTACGAAAGGCAGTCTTTGGTACATCCTCCTCCTTGACTCATAGTTGATGGTAACCTGACCTGAGGTCGATCTTTGAATAGCACCTAGAGCCTCTAAGTTGGTCAAAAAGATCATCAATCCTCGGGAGTGGGTATCGGTTCTTAATCGTGACTCGATTGAGTTGACAATAATCGATGCATAGCCTCAACGACCCATCTTTCTCTTAGCAAACAACACGGGTGCTCCCCATGGCGAAGTACTTGGCCTAATGAATCCTTTCTCAAGCAATTCTTGTAGTTGTGTCTTCAATTCTCGTAGTTCTGCTGGTGCCATAGGATATGGAGCCATGGATATTGGGGTAGTTCCAGGTTGTAGCTCGATGCCAAAGTCTACCTTCCGGGTTGGTGTCAATCCTGGTAACTCCATAGGAAATACATCTGCATAATCGCATACTACGCGCGGGAGTTCTATTTCCCCTTGGCCTTCCTCATTTAGAATCAGACTTGCTATTCTACCCGCAAGTTGATCGCGCCACTGCGTCTGACGTTTTGTTGAAACGATGGGGTCTTGTCTATCCCCCTTAAACTGGAAACACATCCCTTCTTGCGTGTGAGCTACCGCTTTCTTCTAACGACAGTCGATCGCCGCTCGGTGGGCGGTCAACCAGTCCATGCCCAAGATGATATCGAAGTCCAACATTTCCATGACACGCAGGTCGCAAGTTAAGCGTAGGTTTGACATTCCTATTTTACAATCTTTACAGATCAATCCCACCCGAACGCATCCTCCCATAAGTGACATTACTCTTAAGGCAGTTTCTAAAGGTTCACATTCAAGTTCTAATGACTTAGCACAAGCAGAGGATATGAAAGACTGTGATGCACCAGTATCAAATAAAACATGTACCCAAGAATTGTGTAGTACTAAATTGCAGACGGGTCCGCTTCTTCCTCTTGCAAGGCGAAGATCCTGCCGGTTGCTCCTTTCTGATCCCTCATGAAGTTGGGTCTCCTTTCCACAAGCTCCAAATCCTCTTGGATTCTACCTCCTCTCATTCTGAGGTCAATGTTATGCCGATTATTTCCACAAAGATGGTAAGACTCTTCCAAAATTTGATTCTTGATAGGGTTCGGGATTTTAGCCACGGTTGCTAGTCCATTCTTAAGGTTTCAATTTCCTAGTACCGCATTTCTATTGTTGCTTGCAAGCTCATGTTATTACTTGTCTCGAAGTATGGTCCACCATTTGTTTTTTTCTTTGAATGGGGTGAGGCGTAAGTCAAATTCTAACTACAGAGGCAATTCCTAATTTAGAGTTTAATTATCCTAGGGTGTTCGTACAGCACAACTTCATATACATAATAATAATTATGAGATTCCTAAAATTAGATTGAAGTGGAGACGAAGAATATGAAGCAGTTATGGTGATAACATCAGGATTGTCTGAAATATGGATGAATGGTATAATGTTATGGTTTCAAACTTCAATGTGATCAAGCTTATAGATGTAGTGACTAAACTAGATATTTAACTTGAAACTGCGTTGGCCATCCGCGTTTCAAACTGAACATCCAAGATTCGTCACTGGGTAAAGAAAATGAAATTATTTACAAGAAGCCTTGGGCTAAATAAAATAATCAAGGGTCAAAGGAGGTCAATTTACAAATAGTGGTATATAAAAAGAATATGAATTAATGCGAAAATCACCACGCGGCACGGGCGCAAACTCTTTATCACAAATGTATTTATGTTGTTCTAACAAAGGAATATGAATTAAGACATTGTTTATGCTTAATGAAATAGCCTTTTCTTGTATTTGCATTGGAAGATATTTATATATAAAATTATTTCCAAGAAGAAAATCTCCATGCATATACGGAAAACATAAGATTTTTGGTATAATGAACTTGCTATCATTTAACCAAATAGCTATATTTTTAGCCTTGAATTGTATGGAAGTATGGTTGCCATCTATTCCAGTAACTAAAATTGGATGTTTCATTAATGTCCATTTTTCTTTTGGTATGGCATTCCATTTACATGAGCTGACTGTAGCTCCTGTGTCTATGAGAACACTGAGGCTATAGGGTTTATAACCAGCAAAATTAAATGTTCCCAATACATATGTATATCTTCTTTTTCCTTGGCTAGGAGAAAAAATAATATCATCATTTTTTGTTTGAAAATGATACATATATGCAGATTTAATATGTTCAAGTTTTCTTGTTCCTGGAAAAATAGGAATCTGAACATTATTTGAAGTAATAGATTCTTGATTAGAATTATTACTTGATTCTCCAATACTTAACTTTGAAAATGATTTGTTAGTAAAATCTTTTTCAAATACAGAAGTTGATCTTTTAATTTTTGGAATTGTATTTTCAATATATAAATTTTTTCCTGATGCCTGCATTTGTAATTGTGCAGGTTTTTTTGTTTTAGAAGATTCTCCTTGTCCCACTAAGTCTTGGATTAACCATTGTCGAGGGACTTCTAAATCACTCCAATTCATTAGACGAGGTTGTATTACCGTGTCAAATGGTCTTGGTTCAAAGATTTCAACGATTTTATTATCGTTTGATTTTGTTTTAGTTTCAGGAAATTTGGTTAATTCGTGAATTGTTTTCCAACGAATAGCCAAATCATGAGAATTTGATTTCATTCCTAATCCTTGTGTTTTAATTCTTATTCTGACTGTATCTTCAAGATTAGGATCATTTATGGAAATAAAGAAATTTGGTCTAACATTAAACCAAACTACTCCATTAGCCAAATTAGACTGAATTCCTCCAATGATTGCTTTCATTGGGTCGGAAAATCTTTTGTCAAAAATTACTGCCAAAATAGGAGTATCTATCCCTTGGCGAAATAAGGCTGTTATGGTTACTTGAATTAATCCAATATGAATATATTGAATTTCAGGATATTTCTTTTCCATCTTGCAACCTTTTTCTTATCAAAAAAAGGAATATCAATATTTCCTTCTTCTGACCATTTTGCTTGAGTGTTACCACTGTACTGTTCAAACACTCTTGCTGAAAAGAAGTTGAATTTTGAAAGTTTATAAATTTCTGGAACAGCAACTTCTTGCATTTTTTCGAATTTTGCTAATTCTTCGTCGGTAAAAGTTTTTTCTTCACCGATTACATCTCCAAGTTGAATTGCCTACAATTCTTCTTGAGATATATTATCTACTTCTTGAGATATTGCTTGACTATTATTAGTCATCATGAAGATTAGTTCTTCGTCTGAACTTTCTTCATCACTAGAAATTTCATATAAGATTTCTTCTTCATCAGAAATTTCTTCTCCATATATTATTTCAAAATCTTGTTCTTCAAGGACTTTGATCATTTTCTTTGCACTTTTTCCCCTTTTTGGGCATTCGGGTGCATAGTGACCTTCTTCGTTACAAATGTAACATTTACAAGTTTTCTTTTTTGAAACACTTGTTGGTTTCTTTTTTCGAATATACTTTTTCTTTTTTGAAAAAGTTTTGTTCTTTTTCCAAGGTTTCCATTTATATTTTCTGCGTTTTTTGGAAAATCCTTTTCTTTTAGGAAATGTATTACAACCAATTTTTCAATTTTCTTTTAAAATTTTATCACAACATTTTTGACCGTATTGTGAGTTGGAAATTTGATTTTTTATTTGTTTTTTCGCCTTTACTTCTAGACACCGATTTGCTATCTCTCTTAGAACAAAATTAATGCGAAAACCAAGATTATCATTTTCTTCCTTCCCCATTTTTTTGAGAAAAGCAGGATAGTTTTTAATACATAACTCATCCCATGGACTAGGGAGTTTATGAAAAAATTGATCTAACCAAGGTTGATTTGCTGGTGGATCAATAAGATAATAATATTTTTTAAAAGTTTGAACATAGTCTTCAAAAAGACAAATATTACATAATTCTAATTTAGTCAAAATATAATTTGCATCTGCTTGCAAATTAGTATCTCCATAAAAACCACATAAATTTTCTTTTATGAGTTTTGCAAATTCAGCTAAAATTGTGTCAAGTGTGAGAAAATTTGTTAATAAAGCCGTTTTTTGACTTTTTCCAATTTCAGATTTTTCCCACTGTCTTAACCATTGCAACACATCTCCCTGGAGAGTTGCTGCAATATAATCAAGGAATTTTTCCTTTGACCAACTATTTTTATAATTGGTAATAATGATGGACAAGGATTGTGCCCAATCATCTATTGCTTGTGGTTGATCCTTAAATGGAACATGAGACAAGTCTAAATAAGTACCATTTTGAGCTATTGGATACTTATGATTATTATCTTTTCTAGATATTACTGGTTCAGGTGTAGGATTGGAGGTGCTTCCAATATCATTTTTAACTTCATTTGTTTGAATAAAGTCAAAATTTTCTCCATCTCCCCATGTGCCAAATAATTCGGGATCAATTGACTCTTCTGCCTTTCTTTTCCCTTTATTTATTTCTGATGAAATATCTTGATCTATTGATTCTTCAGATGAGGATGATTGGCTGTCATCATCATTAGTTGACATATTAATATCATAATTAAAATGTTGTAAAAGGGCTTCATTTTCTAGATAAGTTTCTCTTATCTGATCTAGTAGCCTATTTCTTTCATCAATACCTAAATCTGGGTCTTTATATAATTTTCTCCAATAATCCAATATTTCAACAATATTTTCATATTCATTTCTGTTATAGGTATTGGTTTGAAGTACCATAATATCTTTTGTACCATAAAATAGCCTAGGGATGTCACTATCTCCTGGACTATTCATTCCATCATTGTTTATGAAGGATATAGTTTCCAATTTTGTCACCAAATTGTTTATTTGGTTTTTTGCTTCTTTATTTAAGTCAACATTTATTATAGAACCCAAATTATCTATTTTAGATTCTATAGACTCAACTTTAGTCTCTAGATAATTTTGATTTATTTTTTGATTTTTATCTAATTTAGAAAACCAAGAACACATAATATCAGTAATATTATTTAAACTAGAACACACACTATTTATATTTGCAGACTCTTTAGTAATATGCAAACTATGATCATATTTATTATTAACATTATTTTTTGTATTTCCAAAACATATTATATCGTCAGAATTAATTGCCATTTTAGATTGTTGTTGGTACCTAAGACCCTCCTAGTGTATTTTCTGGTGCCTAAAACCTCTCTTTATGATCTTAAAGACTTAATTATGGCCAATAGTCAAAAGATCTTAATGAGTATATGGGCTTTGATACACTAAGCATATAGGTTTTACAACAACTAAAAATAAAACAAATAATTATGAAGATATAAAATACGAAGGATTCACAAAAAACTTAGACAAAATTTTTTAATTTAAATTTTTTTTTTTTTTTTTTTTTATAACATAAAACACACCATACAAACTTAAAATTTATACATAGATAGAAATACTTACATAGCTTGATCTTGCTTTAAAAAGCTCTTCACCAAGCTCTGATACCAATTACAAAACTAAAAAGGAAAGGAGCTTTTTTCTACTTTTATTATGGAATTATGGTGGAGTTATGGAATAAGACAATATGCTAGAGAAAGAAGAAAGCACAACGATGGAGAAAACATGGAGGGAATTTACATACTCCATTATGTTGGCATAAAGGCCAATATATAGATACAAAGTGGAGAATACAAACAAAAACACAAATTAATGCATATCTAACTTATATCTAACTTTATCTATCTTGGCAAGACTTTTACGTCCAAGAGTTGCCAAATTTTCTAATACTATGGCAAGCCTAGTCATAGGCTTTTTGACAAGTTTAAATAAATACAAAGAGACAAATATAAAGGACTACAATTATATACATAAAAGGACTACATAAAAGCTACAATTATATATATATACTGTAGCTATTTGTCATCTTTTTACTACACTGTCTATCCTCCCCGATTTTCAAAGAGATAGACTGTTGGAGATAAGCTTTGGCTAAGCTGATTTGTCATGTAGCGTCGGCTGAAAGGATGAGGCTGATCACTTTCCGCCAAATAATGCAGATTGCTCCACGTGTCCTGGATAAGGTTGGAGTCGATCAAGATACAACTGCATTTGATAGTGGGGTCCACTATGCTTCCATCCTGTTGATGAGATTGTGATATTCTTCATCAGTCTCTGATGGAGGAGAATCCGGATCTTGGCTGTATTGCTCATTCCGAAAATGTTCTACATCATCCGCGGTCATGGCTAATTCCAACGGAAGATCCAAATTATTTCTCTTTTTGAGATTTATTAACATGTCAAGAGCCTCATTAATTTGCATTGGAGACCTTTGATATGTTATGGGAAAATGGGTTACAAATAATATTCTTCCATCTGTAACCATGAATGGCAATTTTGCTGAGCCATGGATGTTGGACGCTGATTGTGAAACAGATATTAGACTGTCTATCCAATATTCTGTCAAAGAAAGTTTTTGGATATTTTCCAATCGCTCTCTCCGGTGATCTTCATCTAAAAGACTAAGTTTTGGGAAAGGGTGACATTGAATAAAGGCTATGAATACAAGATGAGGGTATGACGATCGATAAAAGACGCATAGAACTAATAGTACCCCCCTACTGCGCGATGAGGCCGCACTCAAAGTTAAAACCATTTCATGGTCCTGAAGTAGGTCCTTATGAGTTAATGTTGGCGTGCTAGAAATTCGAAGAAATTCCCTAAGATAGGTCAAAAAAGATTCTAACATAGTCGGGGAAGGTAGTCTCTAACCGCAGGTCGAAACGCGTGGGTAAGGGTTGAACCTAGGCTCTGATACCATATTGTGACGCCCCGATTCTACACCATTGGTTGCAGTCAAGGGAGAGTCACTAATGAGTCCTATGGTCAATAACCAAGTAAGATCCCAGATCGCCCGAGGAGTCAAAATAGCCACCCTTCTAAGTCCAACTTTCTTAGGCAGCGTACTACCCTTTTGACAGATCTTAAGAGGTATTGACACAAGGTCTCATAAGCAACGATAAGGTTTATACGTATAAGTATTAGAATGAAAGTACATAACAATCGCGAATATCATTAATTTCAAAAGCTTGTTCCAATACATTACATCAACAAGGAAGTTTGAAACTTCACATGAGTCTTACAAAATAATCAAAAAGGAAATTTCTATTCTTCTTAAGATAGCCAAAAGTCCTCGAAGGTTTCGGGCTCGTCGTCTCCGACTATGAGTTCCGCTTCGTCACCTGGCATGATACGCCGTGAGCTTTGAATGCCCAGTAAACACACACACACACCCCACCCCTTTTTCCCAGTCCAATACGCAATCACAAATATAACATCAAGTAGTAAAGCATGATACTCCAATAAATAAATAAATAAATGGTTAGGTTAGATGTCAGTAATCTAGAAATCCCCCAAAGAGATTTCGTCCTCCCAACCACAAGAATCGGACGTGGATTATTCGGTATGCCCCCTCTTTTGCTGCTTTGTTGCAGAACTAACCTCGGATGCCTACCAACGGTTATATACCGCGTAGCGCCAACCGCAGGGC
This sequence comes from Camellia japonica, assembly GCA_030407325.1. Classification (NCBI taxonomy): domain Eukaryota; kingdom Viridiplantae; phylum Streptophyta; class Magnoliopsida; order Ericales; family Theaceae; genus Camellia; species Camellia japonica. The sequence goes on along the minus strand of JAPPVO010000032.1, from coordinate 157,488,506 downwards.
CTCAAAAGAGACGGTAATAATGGGCCTTGCCCAAATCCCTCCTCACACCAAGCTACCTAGGGTCCGAATACAACCGCTCCGTTTAAGGGTTCCGAAAACCACTTGCGCAAGACTTTAACTTCAAATAGGGAACGCATCCCAATAATCCATATACCACATATTATCATCTTTTCATAACTCAAGTGTTCGAAAACCCAATACCCACCCAATTAGGTTTCCCGTTGAATTAAGTGTTTTAAGTCAAGGTTAGTCCAACTAAACAATATAATAATATCCACATAAGCATGCATCCTCAAGATAAGAAAGATAAATAACATAACATGCACATACAACATCTTGCCAAGAAATGATCATAAGCCATTAAACATTTTCATGAATACAAGGGCACAAAACATCCATACATAACAAATTTCCAGATTTAACATCACGTGAAGATTAATACGAAAGGACTACTTTAGATCATCCACCGAGCTCGGTCTTCCTATGGTTCGTAGAGAATTTGATCTAGTTTCTAGAACATTTTTCAGAAATGGGTTTGCTTTTCCAGATTTTAAGTTATTTAGAAAATAGTCCAGCGCTGTCCAGAATCTGTCCAGATCCGTCGACCGTTACGAAAACTTGATTTTCTTTCAAACCGCTTAATGTTTTTCGATGAAACCAATTTTAGTTGAAAACTAACTCCTTAAGGAAGGTTTTGACATAAAATAGAGGTTCAGAATATTTTTGTACATTGTTCTGGAATTTTTGAAAGTTGACTGAAAAAAACAGGTTTTAAGGTAGAATGCCCAAAACAAGGAAATTTATAAAAGGGGGTTCCACCATGGGAAAGTTTCATTTCCTTTGTGAAGAAAATATGCTAACTATCACATGTTTAACTCAGAAAATTTGTTTGAAAGAGTACCCATGAAAAGTTGAGAGATGTGTACAAAAGAAGATGGTTTCACTACAAGAAATTGCACTTTTGGCGACTACTTTTGGCGACAACGTCATTTTTTCGTAGCTAAAAGTATATTTTTGGCGACACAGTGATCAATTTCGTTGGGAAAAGTAGACCTTTACCAACGCAATTTACTATCGTCGCTAAAAAAGCATAACATTGATTAGGCGCCAAAAATATTGGTTGGCGCCAAAATTTCATAAATTTTAGCTACGATGCTTATTTTTTAGCAACGCAATAAGCGTCGCTATTAATGTGCTTACTTTTGGCGACGACAAGTTGGCATGGGCAAAGAGTTAAACATTTAGCGACGATAATACTATTCGTCGGTAAATGTTTTGATAGTGAAATGAGGTGATTTAGTTATTTGTATTTTTATTATAATTTTTCAAAATTTTTTAAATATTCTAATTATTGAATTGTAAAATTAAAGTGATCATCGAATTAGATCACAAAATGAACCCATCAAATCCAAAAACACTCTTAAGTTTATATGGCTAATTTGAGATAATCTAAACTTTTTCAAAGAATCTGGTTAAATTATCAATTTCAATATGTTTGATTTTATTTTCAGAAACTTATTTTAGAATTTTTTTCCTAAAAAACTAAAAAAAAAAAATTGGTGAAAAAATAAAAAAATACTTATTATTTTTGTATAATTTTATTTTTTAGGAGATCATAAATAATTTTTTAAATTTTGAAAAATAATTTTAATTTTTAGTGTTTAAATTAGTTTAATTTATTTATTTTTATTTATTTATAACATTCATTCCCATTTTAATAGTCTTGACATATTAGTATTGTTCTAATTGAAAAGATAAAGCTGAGAAAAACCAAAATCCCTAAAATTTTGGCGCCAACACTCCCCTGATCATGGACGGTTCCCTCCTGATTCCCCTCTGGTTTGGGTTCCCTTATTCTTCTCTCAGTTCTTAGGGTTTTTGAAGCAAATCAATTTCAAAGAAAACTGAAGGTAGTTCTCTCTCTCTCTCTCTCTCTGGATCGATCGATTTATGATATAAATATGTATTGATTATAGTTGCTGCAGGTCCCATAGAGAGAAGAAAGAGATTCCACACCTCTTTGTTTTTTGTGATCACATTATAATAAAGAGCATTGCGACAACACAAGCAAACCCCCAAAAAAACCCTAGATTTCTCGATACAAATTCCAGGGTTTTCGAACCTTTCGAAGATCATTGCTTAGCACCGCCACTGTTAAGGTACAAACCGATCAACAAAATCGATTGGTTTCCTCGAATTGATTGATTTTTTTGATCTTTTTCTCTGGATATATGCTTCATATGATTTCTAGTTTGTTTTTTTGTTTTTTTTTCCTTTTTAAGTATTTTCCGTTTGTTTTTTGCTTTTGGGAGTGATTGTTTTGCTAATTGTCGCTGTTTATCTGCATATTCAATATCTGCCTATGATTATGGTTGTGCTATTTGATTTTAGCTGTGAAATTAAAAAAATTGTAATTTATTGGAAGGCCATTAGATTTTTTATTTTGATTTTTTTTCTTCTATATTTATTTATTTTTTAATTTTTGTAATTATGTAAGATATATTAACCTGTATTTTTTAAATATGCATCAATTAGAAGTTTAATAACTCGAAAAAAAAAATTGAAAATTGAAAATTGAAAATAATATATGATTGAGAAAATATGAAATAATAATTTTTATACATATGAATAAATAAGTAATGTAAATTGTGGGAAAAAAATAAATCCATTTATTTCAACTTTAAAAAGAAAAAATCAAATAACAAATACGTTACTTAAAATAATAAATTTTACGCTATTTGTATAGTGTGAAATAAGTCTTATATTAGTTTATGAATCAGGACCTGCAAATCATTGGTTGGTTTGGACCTTTGGAAAGTCTTGATGAAAGAAGATATCTTTACAGCTATTGATTTGAAAGCAAAATGGAATGCTCTCAACAAATACAAATTGATTGATTGATTGATTAATTGATATAAGGAAGGAAGGAGGGGAGGGGAGGGGAGGGGAGGAAGAGTGAGTGAGAAAATGAAAACCGTTATTATTGTTGTAAGACAACCATATTCATTAGTTTATTTAAAGAAGGAAGAAACTACTGACAGTAAGACTCGATCCGAGTATCACACTCGATAAGACATCACAAACTCATTGGTCTTTATTCGATAGTCAAATTAACTAGCACAGATTAAGCAAATTGCTTTGACTAGTTTTTTAGTTAATTTGTTTGACTTTTAGGAATGTTGAGGGTATATGTACATAATACTAGTTGCAGAAAAATAAATATAAAAAGTTCTACATGGCATGAGAAACATAGAGAGTGGTGTTGGGTCCACACCCTTATCTGTGTTCAGTGCAACTAGCAAAGTTGTGAGGGTAATTAGAGAGCAACCCTTACCTTTGAAAAGAGACTGGAACAATTCCAGCTCTGTATTGAGCAATTTGCAAGAAAGCAGGCTCTGCCAGTTCAAAGTGTTGGAGGGAAGGGTTGCACCACCCACCATTGTCATTAGATTGAGAAAGGTTAGGTGGATAGAAGTTTGTAGCAGTCACAGTGATGGTCCCAGGGAGGCACAATTGTGGGTCACTGTTGCATTTGATCTGATAGCATGCCCCACAGCTGAAGCCATTGTTGAACAGAGCAGTGCTTAGTGCTGCGGTGTTAGTGCCATAGCCTTGGCTATACAAATTGCCAATCCCACATGCACCTCCTGCCACACCAAATCAAGTATTAGAATCCCAAAACATTAAATTTATCAAATTTTACTAGAAAAATCTCATTCTTTTTAACAGTCAAGTTTACAAAACTCAAACAGAAGTCACTTTAGTAGACTAAAACTCAAGATAAGTAAGATGTGAAGTTATGGGTCAAAGCAATGCAATTTTGTTCTGCAAAATCAGTAATTCTAAAATCACATATTTTTTTATTTACAGATAAGTGCTCAAAATAGCAACACTGTATTTTCATCTTAAATGGGGCCGCTAGAAAGAGTAGTGTTGTCAATACGAACTTATGGTGGGGTTAGATTTAGGATACAGTCACTATTGAACTTAAATAAAGACCCGCAGAGCTACAATTCACCGAAATTTCATGGCAAATGAACATGTTGGTTAGGTAGGTTGCTCTCTCCTATGAGAGAGAGACAGAGAGAGTGTGTAATTGTATAGCGCAATGAGTTAGGAAAATGATTTTCTGCAAGGAATATTGATTTGGCTGTGATATTGCCTTGAAAATTAGACTCTAGTAATAATTGCAGGGAAACAATATGGACAATGCTTCACTCTCCCTCCCTCTATATCTACACAATAGGTTTCTCTCTATGATATAAAAATTTCTTAGTAGCTGATATGAACTAAGAAATATCATTGTCTCTTCCATATCATTGTCTCTTCCATATCATTTGTAGGTGGTAAATTTCTTAGTTCCTTTCTTTTTTTCTTTGGTATTTTTTGTCTCGTCCATCTCAGTAGTTTTGAAAATTTTGTTTCAAGGCTTCATCTTCTTCTAGAAAGAAAACCAAGCAATCAACTAAAAAAGGCTCTTTTGATTCATATTCCTTTCGCTCTAAAGACCATCAAAATCTGTTTAATGCACAGTTCACTGATCGCACTGTGTTACTAGAACGAAATGTTGAACCCAACACATTTGATGAGCTTCTTATTAGGAATTGGTTTGATTGTTTGGGTGGTAATGATGTGTTGAATTTTGATGACATAGTGAATAGGTCTTGGGTTCGAGAATTTTATTGCAACATTCATCCTCTAATTCATCATCTTTTCGGATGTATGTGAGGGGTAAAAGTTTTGAGTTTAATGCGGATATTGTTGCTAATATTCTTGGTCTCGAACGGCCTCTTGTGTGTGACTATCCCCAAGATAAGCGTTATGCTTCTATCCCAATTGATTTCAATCTCATTGCCTATACCCTATTAGGTGCTCCTTATAATTGGATTCCCGGTGTTTCACTTTCTCACCGTTCTCTCATTGCTCCTTATAGGATCTTGAATCTCATTGTCTCACACAATGTCACTCTTACATTGCATTTTTCTGATGTGTCATATGATGAAGGGTACTTCCTCTATGCCATTAGCCAAAACTTGTCAATAGATTTTTCTGATACACCTTATAGATAGTCAAACATTAAAATGCATTAACAATTACATTTGTGGATCATTTTTATTTTGCTTTCTATAAAAAGCAAAAGGACTTTTTTTTTGTTGCCATTCATACAAATTATTAATAACAATTGAATGTGAGACCTCACATCACAAAGTATGCTATATAACCACTAGAAAACATTACTTTAGAAAGTGTTGTTGGGTCCACAATGAAGTTCAACTTTTCATTGCTGTTTGGTGGTTGACAAATAGGAAGCTGTAGAGTGTGTATTAGCATCAGGTTGCTGAGGTTTATAAGGAGGTCTGGGTTTTAGTCTTTCCTCAGATTGGTGGTTCTTTGTTTCCCTATCTATCTGTGCTGATTCTGATAATTCTGTGCTAACTTTGCTTCTGAGGTTGGGATCTGTTGGTCTGCTAAGCTCTGCTACTGTGACAAGCTTGGCTTTAGTCTCAAGTTGGATTCATGTGTGGCTGGAGCTATGATATTAACCACTGATTTTGCACAGCATACTTAAGACCAGGTCTGATTTTGCTTTACAAATGGTGGCTGAGCTAGTGTGTAGCTGTCTGCTGTGATGATCTCTAGTGTAGTGTCGTCTGCTGGAATGGTCTCTGGCTACTGGTCTAGGGAGTTTGCTGCTATCTGCTGTGATGGTCTCTACTGTGGAGCTTGTTGCTGTCTGCTGGTCTGTCCTAGTTGAATGTCTGTGTTGGTCTGCTGATCTGTGCTTCCTTTTTTTTTTTTGGCTTTTGCTTTTGGATCTTGCTTCCTAGATATATAGGATTTCAAATAGGTAGCAGTAATTGTGCATAAGTTTCACCCACTTCCAATGAAATGGAAAAATGAGTAACATTAAAAAGAAGGTATGTTGATAAACATGTCAGTTTCGACATTTACAAGAACTAGAATTGGAAATGTAGTTAAATGTAGAGAGACAGACACAAATGTCCAAACACATGCAAGCACAGCTGTATGAATGACATATATTAGCTTCATATGAAGTATAAATGGCCTGTACTTGCATGTCAACACAGACACAAGCATGCATGATCTCCATTTATTGTTTTCTTTTATTCTTCCCCTCCCCTCCCCTCCCCTTCAAGATGGTTTCACAAAATTCATATGTTGGTATATATTCACGTACTATAAATTTTATAAAAAAATTAAATATTACTTAATATTATTTTTTATAATATTTTTAAAACTAATATTAAAAAATATTTTTTTAAAAAATATTATCGCAAATGTCATATTGGCAACTATATTAGCGTTTGGTGCGTATGTGGCATTTTATGAAAAAGATAGTAATATATATAGCATTTTTTGTTTTGAAAATTGGTTTAATTAGTTTGAATGATTAGTTAAAATAAAGAGTATGATTGGAACATACAATAGCTAAACTAATTAGGTAAAATAAAGAGTGTTCCTTTTTTGTACTTTAGCTAGTAAAAAAAAAAGAGTGTGGTTGGAGTTGCTCTAAGAGTGTAAATCTTATGATCAAGTTGCATGACAGGAAGTAAATAGGTTCATTAGTTGAAAATTTAGTTGTCAAACATTTTCTTAGTGCCATACAATAGCTCTATGACACTTGCAACAATATCACCCATAAATAGGTTTCTGTGGGGGTTTTCTTGTGGAAAGACCATAGATTAAGGGTCTAGAGGGTGTGAGAAATTTATGGCATTTGCAGATAAATTGGTTGCAAGATTATTAGTTGCTAAATTAATGGTCAAAGAGTAAGAAAAAAGGTTAGGTTTGCCAAACTAGGATATTGGGATGAAAAACTAAAGAAATTAATTGTTGGTTGAGATGGTATAAAGAATAATTGTTAATCTCAGTGTGAAGAATTGGCTTTGCAAATTTGTGACGGTACTAAACTTTGCTTGTGAATGATGATATGTTTTTATCATTGTATGACATGTTAAACCAATAAAAATCAGTTGAAGATGATGTCTTTATATATTTTGGCAATTTGACGTATGTGACATGTATACTGTGAAAATCTTGAAGGTTATATACCTTCTCTTTTGTTAACTTACAACCGACACATACTAGAGAGAATGTACATTATTTTAACATCTCATAGATAGAAGGATTTGATAACCTTCTTTTGAATAAGTCATTTGTTTGTGAAGAAGGGTTGATTGTCGCCGTTTATTTATATTGGGCTGGGGTGGAACATGTTAATACCACATCAATAGGTCCAATGTTTATGTGATCATACTATTCCTTGAATGTATGTGCAAGTTAAAGTGGCATGTTTTAATACATGACAATTGTTATTCATATTTATTTGTCGACTTATAATGTAATGTATAGTATATACATTTATGGTTCATTGTGCATCTTTGTGTCAATTAGTGATGTTCCTGCATGGTTGTGTGCTTATGCATCTCCATTACAACTATATATGTTGATGAATTTGTGCACACCATAATCATTAAGTGGGATTATCGTCAAAATTTGTAGCTTGAAATCTGTTAATTGTTCTCCATAAATTGGATTATGTGCTTTTCACGCCCTTGTGGAAGAATTTGAGACTCTGCTGCTCAAATTTTCAAAGTGATGCAATCTTCTCATTTTTAAGCCCACTAGTTCAATGGTTTGAGTATGTGACGCCATTATATTTTTTGTTGTATTTGGTGACTGACATTGAAACATTATGTGTCATATTAACTACTTTGTCTTCATGTTTAAAGAATAAATAATAATAATAATAATAAATAAAAGGTTGTGTCCTATTGGTATTAACTATTATCTTATGATCAGCTATGGACAGGAGTTGGATGTTAATTTCTGATAGATTCAGTCAGCCATATGTAGATGGGGTGAACTCATTTATTGAATTTGCAAAGGTTCATTTGGGTGAGGGTAGGGAGATTAAGTGCCCATGCATCAACTGTTGTAACTTTTATAAGCAGGAGTATGATATTGTGAAGGCTCATTTGCTCATAAGTGGGATGATAGTATCATACACCACTTGGTTAGAACACGGTGAACTTCCAGAACACAATAACCTTGATGAAAGCAATGGTGAGAATGACGAGGATGAAGATGAATATGATGAACTAATAGAGGACTATCAGAGGGGGAATTTTATGGAGGGTGATACTCTACAAAGAGAGGATGTACGCCATTTTGATAAATTGTTAGATGCTTCCCAATGTTGCTTGTACCCAGGTTGCAAAAACTCGGATACTTTGTTATCATTCGTTATTCAGATGCTACATGTGAAGGTAGAAAATAGGTGGAGCAATAAGTCTTTTGACAAGGTTTTGGAGATACAAAGGCGATTCCTTCCAGAAGGCCACGTGGTGCCAGGGTCAATCTACGAGTGCAAGAAGTTACTACGTGACTTGGGCTTGGGGTACGAGCCCATCGATGCATGTAAACATGATTGTGTACTATTCTGGAAGGAGAATGCTCACTTGGAAAAATGTCCCACATGTCAAGCATCTAGGTACAGATTAAATGATAGCAAGGGTAAGAAGATCCCTCACAAGATATTGCGTTACTTTCCATTGACACCTAGGTTGAAAAGATTGTACATGTCTAGGAAGACGACAAAAGACATGAGATGGCATAGTGATAAGCGTGTGGATGATGGTGTAGGAAGGCATCCGGCTGATTGTAAAGAGTGGAAGGAATTTGATTTGCATTATCTAGAGTTTGCCCAGGAGACTCGCAATGTTAGGTTGGGCCTAGCCACCGATGGGTTCAACCCTTTTGGGAACATGAGCACTTCCTATAGCATGTGGCCTGTCATACTCATGCCCTATAACCTCCCACCTTGGCGATGTATGAAGGCCCCTTTTTTCATGATGTCCTTACTTATTCCTGGACGTAATCAACCAGGGACTGATATTGATGTCTACCTAAGGCCATTGATTGATGAGTTGAAAGAGTTGTGGGAGAATGGCGTGATGACTTACGATGCCTCCACTGAACAGACCTTCCGGATGCATGCAGCTGTAATGTGGACCATAAATGACTTCCCTGCATATGGTGACTTATCCGGATGGAGAACTAAAGGTTATTTGTCTTGCCCTCCTTGTAATGATAATCCGTTGTCACGCGGGTTGATCAGTAAGATTGGATGGGTGGGTCATCGAGCTTACTTGCCTGATAACCACCTTTGGAGGAAAGACAAGAAGTTTGATGGTTTAACTGAGCTTAGAAAGAAATCCTTGGATTTACCGGTGGAAAAAGTAATGGCTCAATTGGATCAATTGCGGGAAGTCAAGTTTGGAAAGGATCCTACCAACAAGAAAAGACCACGAGAGTCTGAAGAATTGAATTGGACAAAGAAGAGCATAATGTGGGAGCTACCGTATTGGAAGAAATTAAACCTCCGACACAATCTTGATGTCATGCACATTGAGAAGAATATTTGTGAAAACTTTTACGGGACAATGTTGGCCATAGATGGGAAAAACAAGGACACGTACAAAGCACGTGATGATTTGCAAGAAATGGGCATAAGGCAAGAATTGCATCTACAGAGGAAAGAAAATGGATCCGTTGTAAAGCCTCGGGCAGCCTACACATTGGATTCTCGACAAATAGATGGTTTTTGTGAATTCTTGAAGTCTATTAGTTATCCAGATGGCTATGCAGCAAACATCTCAAGATGTGTGACTTCTAAAAATGGAAGATTATCGGGCATGAAAAGCCATGATTGTCATGTCCTACTTCAGCGACTTCTACCAATTGGCATGCGTGGTTTTGTGAACAAGGAGATCTGTACAACACTATTTGAGTTGGGCAACTTCTTCCAAGAACTGTGCTCAAAAACATTAAGGCAGACTGATTTGGAAAAAATGGAGGAACGAATTGTGCTCATACTTTGCAAGTTGGAGAAAATTTTTCCTCCAGCTTTCTTTGATGTGATGGTACATTTGGCTGTTCACTTGCCCCGTGAGGCCATGTTTGCTGGACCGGTGCAATATCGATGGATGTACCCGATCGAAAGGTAATCATTATGAACATATGGTTATTTATTAATTTGTTATAACTAAACTATTGTGCAAAAATCCACCCATAAAAGACTATTGTTTAAGAAGTAATTTTCTTGCATCAAGAAGCATATTTTTCATTGTCAATTTTTGTTGAAGGTTTCTTGGGACTTTGAAAGGGTATGTCAGTAATAGAGCACGTCCAGAAGGTTCTATCGCTGAGGCTTACATTGTCAAAGAGTGTCTTACTTTTTGTTCAATGTACGTAAAAGGGATTGATAAACCTGAACGAAATGATGATGGTGGTGAACGTGGTCCCGGGATGGAAGTCTTCACCCAAAATGCTCGTCTATTCTCACCTATCACAAGGGCTCTTGACCCTTCGCAAAATGAACGAGAAATGGCTCACTGGTTTGTGTTGTACAATAGCTCTGAGGTGGAGCCATATATTGAGTATGTATTTAAGTTTAATTACGTTTATGCATAATCGTTCTATTTTGTTTCGAACTCTCTAAGTTAATAACGTATATCACATTTCCTTGGGTAGGGAGCAGAAGAATATTTTACATAATCTACAAGGACGTGACATAAATCGGGTACAACTAGAAGAATTTCCAAAATGGTTCAAAAATCGTGTAAGATATACTAAAGAAAGTAACTGAATACTATTGTTGAAACTTTCAATTCACATTAACTTAGTACACTTGTTATATGGTGTTTTATGTAGATGAATGATTTGCGAACGAAAGGGTCACTTGAAGCAACTGACGAATTGTGGTCATTAGCAAATGGTCCTGGATCGGTAATTGACTTTTATTCTGGGTGTATCTACAATGGAATTCGATTCCATACTAGAAACCGTGAAAATCGTCGTACCTGCCAAAATAGTGGGTCGGTCGTACAAGGGGACCATAATGGGAATCAAATTAATTTTTACGGCTACTTGTGCAAAATATGGGAATTGAAATACTTGCATGGGGGTACAGTGGTTTTGTTCCAATGTGAATGGTATGACACCGGTCACAAGAATAGAATATACTCCGATGAACATGTCACAAGTATTGATGTTACAAGACTTTGGTATAAAGATGACCAATCCTAACATGTGTCAACAATATAAAATTATATAAACTTTGTATTACAATCCTAGCATTACAACCTTTGTATACAATAGCTTGATAAAACAATAGCTTCACAACAATTTTCTGATTAATTTTAACTATATTTGTATATTATTGTTGAAGTTAATGCATTAATAAAATACTCATGTTTTTATCCTTTTGTTCACAGGTTGGTGATGGATGTTCGTGGTTCAGTAGTGATATATATCGTTTTGCACGTTGGCATTCATTTAATTTTTGAACGTTTCGTTTTATAGGTTTTTCTGTTGAAAGTTTATATACTTTTTGGAATTATTATGTTTGGGATTGTTGGATATAGTTAGACGCATTTTAGGATTCTTATGTTTAGTAACTTGTTTTCAAATTATTTTTTTGTTCCCAAAAGAAATAAAAAATGGCTTCATCTTTAATTCTGCTGGCTGCTGCTGCTGCTGCTGCTGCCGTGGTGGCTGATGCTTGCTGCGGCTGCTGATGCTGCTGCAATGTTGCTGTGAGGCGTGCATTCAGGCAGTTGTATGGAGTCTCTCTGCTCTGTTGAAGCCTCTCTTGTTGCTGCTAATGGGGTTTGTTGCTAATGGGGTTTGTTGTTGTGCTGCTCTTATGCAGCTGCACTGCTGGAGTTGCTGATCTGGTGTTTTTTGTTGTTCTGTTCTGGTCTTTTTTGTTCTGCTTTTCTGTTCTTTTGTTCTGCTCTGTCGCAATCTTTTGTAGGTTGACACGCTACAAGGGTTTCAAGGAGGGGCACAAGAGGATACTTGTGGCAACAGTGAGTTTAATTTGTCCCATTTTTTATTTTATTTGATTTTTTTTGGTTGCAAGATTTGTTAGTTTCTATAGGCATTTGTCTTTGTACAATTAGACTTTCTCAAATTTTATTCCTCATATTTTTTGGGATTTATTGGGCATGGCACAAGATACTCTCTTCAAAGAAGGAAAAAAAAGTGTTCATACATACCTAGTCTCATATATTTAAAAAATTATACCATCTGATTAATTAATTATCTAGTTGTGTAGTTACAGCCCAGCTGAGCGATCATGAATTTCTAATTGACTACTATACTTGTTAACTGTGAAGGTTCTTGGCTGTGCTGAAGATATTGGTCAACTTACTCTTTGGAATTTGACCCGTTTGGAATTGGGTGTTATTTATTTGTCAAAGGTGATGCTGGACTTACTTTCAAAGATGCCTAATCTAGAATCTTTGAAGCTAATAATGGTGAGTTCAAATGTATTTTTCTGTGCAAAGTAAAATTGTTTATTTCATTTAAAAACACTAGGAGGGAGGGGGAAACTGTATTATTACACCTTTCTTCTCAAAAATTGCCCTTTTAAGTTGCAATTTTGAAATTGTTTTTCAATCTTTGTCTAGGATTATGAGTGCTATTTTGGGAATGATGAAGAAAAGGAGTTCTATAGGATTCAATGGCATGCTGTGCCTTGCTGTTTGTTATCACACCTGAAAGTGATTGAAATAGATAACTTCAGAGGAAGGGAAAATGATCTGCTATTGGTTGAGTATTTTCTTAAGAATGCAAAGGTATTGAATAAGATCGCAAAAATTTAATGCCCAAAAACCCAGCAGCATGGAGTGCATGGAATTTTCTTGGAACTATGGATAACAAAGTATGTGTGACATATTGGCTCAATGTGCTCCAGGTTTGTAACACATTCTCCTCATGTGAACTGGAGTTGTTTTTATATTGTTTATATATATATATATAATGGATATATATTATATACGATCCATATATATAGAAACATTTGCATTCTATATATACGATCAAGTGTTTGATTGCATCTTGATTATTTTTTTAATTTTATTATTATTATTATTATTATTATTATTATTATTATTATTATTATTATTATTATTATTATTTGGGTTTAATAAGTATAAATGATTACAATTTACAATAGATGATTTGATACTGGAATCTTCTTTTTTTCAAATGGGTGGAGTTTTGAGTTTCTCTGTTTTCTCTTCTCAATTTGTATTTTAGATCTCACATAGAATTTGATCTGTATGTTAGACTTTAATTGGTTGCTTCACAGCTTATAATTCTGCATTTTGATTCAAGACTTTCTATTGATTTTGGATACTCTCAGTTTTTGCTTAGGAAAGTTTCATTTGTATGTTATTTCAATAGCATCTCCTACTGATTTTATACTCTAAGGCCCTGTTTGATTTGTAGGATTAATAGTGAGAAAATTAACGATCTAGGGGATTAGTGTAGGATTGGTGTTCATGTTTGTTTTGCTATGGATATGGAAATATGTAATATCAATTATATGTTTGTTTTACATTATTAGTTGTAGTTTTTAAAATTTGCCAATTTTATTGGATAGAATATAATGAGTTGATCGTGAATGAAGTTCTTCATGAGCTTACATTTGTAGATAGTTTGAATGTCACTCCTGAAGACCAAAGCAGCGTGAAGGTTAGTATATTGTCTTGATTATTAATTTCTGATTACCTATAAATAAATGACTGTTCTCATTTTGAAATTTTTATATCTATATCTATACTATAATATGAAGCCTACACCTGAGTTGGTGTAGACATAGACACGTCATGTTTTTTTACAAAGCATAGTGCCATTGCATGTGGAAATTGTGTCCATTCTCTGTGAGTGGCCACATGTTTGAGTTTGATAAGTTGACATACAAATTTTCAACTGTTCGTATGGACTCGATTCCTCATTTCTTTACCCTGCAGGCAAAGATAAAAGAGACAATGGAAAAGGCTTTCTGGGATGACATCACAGAATCTATGAAACAGGATGAGCCTAATTATGACCGGGTTGTTGAACTAATGAGGGAAGTGAGAGATGGATTCTGTGAGATGGCTCCTCAGAGCTGGAAAGAAGAGATTTTTAGAGCTTTTGATCTGGACATTCTCTCTCAGGTAGCATGCTCAATCACTTTTTCTATTGTTGCGGCCAAGATTTATTCACTCTTTGTAGTGTACATAAAATACGCAATTTATTTTCTTTTTTCTTTCCTCAGGTGCTGAATTTGGGTAAGCTAGACATGGATTATCTTGGAAAGATTCTGGATTTTGCATTGATCACTTTGCAGAAGCTTTCTGCTCCTGCGAAGGAGGATGAACTAAAGGTTGCCCACCTGAAATTGCTGAAAGAACTAGCTAAGATTTGTCGAGCTGGAAATGGATCAAACCAATCATACATTGTTGCGTTGATCAAGGGTTTGCGCTTTGTCTTGGAGCAAATACAGGTATTTGTGTATGCCTTTTCTATTTTTTATATTTATATTTCACTCTATTGCATATTGTGCAACAATACAATGTGGTAATAATATTTCCCTAGGGGGTGGCATTGTTGCAAGAATGAATAATGTAACTTCATAAATCATAAACTGCAAAAATTAGCCCATGAGAGCATAACTGGAAATTGAATTTCATAAATTTTGGAGATCAAATTCATCACAAGTAGGTTGTCTCAGATAAATCTAATGTAAAATAAATTAAGATCATAAAGAAAACCAGGAACAACACTATATGATCAGACCAACTTTGTTTCTTAATTTGGAGAATCTTCTTTACGAGCCACAACTCCGGTAGGTAACCACTTAAAAGAGTGATTCGTTTAACAAGCCATTGCCATGGATGCATGAAAGCGATTGTTACACTTTTCCCGACAGGCACTCAAGCAAGAGATCAGCAATGCACGTATAAAAATTATGCAATCGCTTCTAAAGGGGCCTGCCGGTTTGGAGTATGTGAAAAATGCTTTTGCCAAACGTCACGGACCTCCCTCTGATGCCTCTACTGCTCTGCCTTTGACAATGAGGTGGCTTTCGTCAGTGTGGGATAGCAAAGATCAGGAATGGCACGAACACACAAATGCACTCTTGGAATTGACAAGGAGTAATGAAAGTTCTTCTCAGAGGCTTCTTCCTTCCACCACACTCAGAACTGGTGGAAGCAGCATAGTCAAAACAAGCGGAAGCCAACTGACTTCAGTCCCTTCTACCAGCAAAAATGCAACAGGTTTAAAAGTTATACTCATTTGGGGTCTGTTATTTACTGATATTGTTGTTGTTTGAAATGAACTACTGGTACACAATGTGATGTACATACATTTAACACTGGGACTATGTTCTTCTGTTATAGGATCAATTTAAAAATATTTTTTTTTTAACAATCACAATGATTGATAAGACGAAGAAGCACAAAAAGGGTTCAATCAGCAAAAAGGACATCTCCACTCTGCTTCAAAGTTTCTTTTTTAATACACTTCTGGTTTGATTAATTGAACAGAAACAGATCGACCCAATGTGTAGATTCATGAAATTGACTCTTAGTCATTTTTTCAGTTTATTACCTGTTACCATATCAATTGAATAGATTAATATCACTTAAGGGAAGTGAGCACTATTATGTCAAATAACTCAGCAACATAGCTATAGAAATCATAACCAACTTAACTTCAAGATTTAACATCTGTGGCTTACCTGCAGCTTATGTGCACGTTATTAATTTCTCAAACTCAGCAAAATTTCTCATGTGCACGTTATCAATTTCTGCTGCAGCTTACCTGTGGCTTTCATCACAACTTTTGTAACATTGTTTGCGCTGGTCATTGCCATTACTAAAGATCTTCCAGATGTAGAGGGGGATAGAAAGTAAGTTAGAAAATCAATTTTCACAATATGTCTGTTGCTATTTTTGTTTTGTTTTTTACTATTCCTACATAGGATTGTTAGTATGTTACTTTTTTCAGGGTCGAACCGAGGTCCCCTGCAGCTTACTTTTCTCAGAATTTCAACAAGCAAGATCCCAAATTAACAGAAGAATGGTTGGCCACTAAGGTAATAGTTAAAATGCAAGTCCAAATTATTCTAAATGAATTTCAAGTACAAAGAATTTGTTTGTGAATCATTTTCGAGATATGTTGATTGTTTTCTTCTTCTTCTTCTTCTATTAAAGAAACTCTATGAAGATATGAAATTCCGGATTGAAGCAGCTACTGAAAAGGGTAATATTTCGAAAGAAGTAAAGGATCAACACAAAGGGTTTTTAGAATGGAACTCTCAAGTGACAAAGCAAGATCACCAATCAATTGTTCAGGTGATTATTATTGCATAAAAACACTATGTAATTAATAGTACTATTTTTTGTCATCAGAAGATTTATTACTCTTCTTGCTTGTTCTGTGTTGTTTTGTTTTCAGATTTTAATTGATGGTAGGAAGCTGAGTGCAGTGGATGATGATGGACATCAATTGCCAACACTGGTGTACTTGGCAAGAGAAAAGAGACCTCAGTGCCCTCACAACTTCAAAGCCGGGTCCATGAATGCACTGGTAATTAATCCGGGTTCAACTTTTTATACATAGTGCATCTCCAACAGACTAGCTAAATCGCTAATCATTTTGAACGTGCAGATAAGAGTATCGTCAGAAATAAGCAACGCACCTATTATCCTCAACTTGGACTGCGACATGTACTCCAATGATTCGGATGCAATAAAAGAGGCTCTATGCTTCTTCATGGATGAAAAACATGGCCACAAGACCACGTACGTGCAACACCCACAGAGTTACAATAACATCACCAAGAACGATATTTATTCGAATGTTGCCAGTACAACTCATTTGGTAAGTGTTAAAAGTAGTACTAGTTTTGATTTTTTTTATTATTAAGATATGAACTTTGAGTGACATATATATTCTAATCTTGGTCACAAAGATTGAGCTTGCCGGCATAGATGGATACAATGCAGCCTTGTACTGTGGCACTGGATGCTTCCATAGGCGAGAAAGTCTTTGTGGGCTAAAGTACTCTGAAAATTACATAGGACGGTGTGTAGTTTGCATAGAGAGGCACTCATTGGTAGGTAATACTTCTCACTTCAAATTGATGTGTTAGAAAAAGACCAACTAAAAAGAAAGGTTTATATTGTTCACCCGGATATATTTCTTATGCAAGCATCTAAGTGGGTTCAATAGTGAATGTATACATGTGAATGAAAGAGAAATCAACATACATGTGACATGACTACTTACACGCACTAACTTCCATATATGTTATATGTAGAAAGTGAAATAATCATGAGATTCATGACAGTCACCACATGCAAGAAGTGGATACTAGTAATTTGAAAAATGATGCTGCTAGCTTTAGAACTTCCTTGAAAAATAATTACTCTGAAGCTTATTGCAATATGCATCTGCCCTTGTGCATGGGGTCTATCTCTTTCTTTTGATGTCTGCTGGACATATTAAAGTACTCTGAAAATTACATAGGAGAATTGAAGAACAGTGTGTGTGATACAAAGAAAGATAGAACTGTCCATGAATTGGAAGAAGGGTCTAAAATTCTTGCAAATTGTAGCTATGAGAAGGGTACTCAATGGGGAAAAGAGGTCTCTCTCTCTCTCTCTCTCTCTCTCTCTCTCTCTCTCTCTCTCTCTCTCTATCTAATTATAAAAAAAGCCTACACTTGTGTTAGTGTAGGTTTGTCATGCTTTTTAATTTTTGTCCAAATTACTTATTTTGGTAGATTTTGAATATTTTACAGTCTCTAAATGGGGTAATTTTTAGAAAGTTTATTTCTCATTATGGTTTACTAGTGTCCACATAAAGAGGCCCCTGCTTGATTATGAATTTAGAGTTGGAATTAAAGTGCCAGTGTGGAAATTCCGTGTTGACTTGTGTGTGTATCTCAAGCCACCCTTGTGGAGTAGGCTACTCCTTTCATGCTTTTGTTTTCCTATTTGCTGAATTTATGTCTAATTCAAAGCTGTCTAACAAGTAACCAGACCTTAATGCAAGAAGCACTAACACTTCTACTCATATGACACTTCTACTCATGTGACACTTTTACTCATTACACTGCCGAGTTGAAATGGTTTTCTGAACTGGTGATGATCTTTGTTGAATCAGTTTGCTGATCTGCTATTCTTCTGGTGCTGCTGTGATGTTGCTGCTGTTGCTGAGATGCTGTGGTGATGCTGCTGTGATGGTGTTTGTTACGATGAGGTGCTGCTGTGTTGTTGGATGTTTGCTGGTGTTGTTGATGTTTGGAAGGGTGCAGGACTTTTTTTCCAATCTGTAATAGATCAGGTTTTCATTAATGGGGGTTGTCATTAGGTGTAAGTTCGGGCAACTGCTGGTGTTTTGGCTGGAAGGGTATGGAGGGGGTATGGAGGGGGTATTTTGTGTGATTTCATATCCATGTTTTTAGTTTGTTATAGTGGTGCCTGAGGGATGCCTCTTGTAAATCTGTAAATCTTTTAAAAAATTATAAATGAGTTTCAATTATTTTTGCCGTTGCAAATTTGTCGTTGTTAAAAAGTGAAGCTTTCTCGACAAATAATTTGTCGGTAAATGTGTAGCTAAAAGTTTATTTTTGCCCACTCATATTGTGTTGCTAAAAGTGTATTTTTTGCCAATGCCAATTTGTCGTTGCCAAAACTAAAGCTTTATCGACAACCAAATCGTTGGCAAATGGCAACATTTACCGACGTAAATGTGTCGCTAAAAGTTACTTTTCCCCACTCATATTGTGTTGGTAGAAGTGTATTTTTTGCCAATGCCAATTTGTCGTTGCCAAAAGTAAAGCTTTAGCGACAAACAAATCGTCGGTAAATGGCAACATTTACCGACGTAAATGTGTCGCCAAAAGTTTACTTTTGCCGACGCATATGTTGTTGCTAAAAGTATATTTTTTGCCCATGCAAATTTGTGTCGCGAAAAGTGCTACACAATCATCATTTTTGAATGACTTTTACCAACGCAAGGTAAATTGCCGACGATGGATGGAGGCTTTTAGCGACGACTATGTTCGTCGCTAAAGGCATTACTTTTACCAACGCAATCATAATTTCGTCGGCAAAAACTTTTGCCAACTCACTTTTGCCTACGGGTTGCCAACGTAGCTTTGTGTGTCGGCAAAACTCTTTGCCAACGAATTTTCCCTTTTAGCAACATATTTTGTTGCGTTGCGAAAAATGCAATTTCTTGTAGTGTTTTGTGCCAAAATGGGTAAAATACATGAGAGATGGAAACAATACTCAAATCTTAGTATTTTCAACATAGGAACTTGATAATAACAGATCTGAAACTTTATTTAGAATCTTTAAAAACATGCATTAGAAAAGGAAATGAAGAGAGGGTTGTGTTGGTGGCTTACCCTCCAAGCTTTGCACAAGAAACTCTCCTTTCTTCCTCATTCTTCTCCTCTAGATTTCTCTTCCTTGCTCTCTCTAACCAAAATGTGTGTGAGTGAGTGTGTTGTATGTATGTTTGCAAGCTAGGGAGGGTGTGATATATATAGGCAAATTTGGGGTAAAAGGACATAAAAGCCCTTTAGTTGGAATTGGATGGAAAGCTAGGATTTTGGTTGGTGTCAAAAGGGATGGGAGTAACTAAGGTGCTAAATCATAGGTTTTGGCATCAATTAGTTGATTTTTAGTTAAAAGGTAACTAGTCTTGAGATTTGCAACCTAGGTCTAGGTCATTAGGTTTGGATTTCCTAGAATATCTCATGATGGTGTGTCTTGGAAATAGGTTTCTCACATTCTCCAAGGAAGGGCTAGCCATAGGGATGTGAAGGGACTAATTTTTTAATTATTTTAAGTTCTAGGCACATTCTCCTAGGTGTACATGCATATATATATATATATAGCAAGATTGATGGCATACCAAGGTACAAGATATGAGTACTAATTTGGGGCAAGTTTTGAAATTTTAAAAGAAAATATGAGGGCTTGAAGTTAAATACATGTAACCTGGGTAGAATTAAATTAAGTTAGGGAACCTAATCTGGTTAGAGAAATTTCTGTTTCGATAAAAATAAAAATAGCAATTGCTAACTGACAAGATTCGAATTAATTCAAGTAAACGAGGGGCAAAAAAAAAAATAATAAATATAATTCAACATTAGGGTCTTAAAAGTAAATACATATTTCAGGGGCCTTACATAAGTGCAGGTTTCAGTTTTTTTCCTAAATTGTGGGTTCTACAAACAAATCCCAAAACCTAAGTCTATGGAAATGAAGATTGAAGGCACAAATCTGGAAAAGACACAAAAAGCAAAAAACAAGAACAAGTTTCAGAATCAAGAACAAAGATGGACTATCAAGAACATAGTGAGTACAAGTGGTACAAGGTCAAGAACAGTGGGAGAAATGCAAGAAAGAGGTGAACAGAACACATTCAAAACATGGGCAAGAGCAAAGCCATTGAATAAATGCATTCAGATATATGATTCGCAAAATCAAATGTTGAACAAAGCAGTAATGGCAACGAATGATGGAGAGCATCAAGGAATTGAAAACAAGAGAAACAATGGCTTACCAGAAAACGTGAAGCCGATGAGAGGATCGCCGAAGTCAGGTGACGGTTACAGAAGAAACAGAGCGGCGAGAGCTTCACTAGAATGAAGGGATGCAGGCAGTTGCAGAGCTCGAAGCTGGAACAATGGCGGATTCAGGAGGAAAGGCAAGAAAGAGAAAGAACTTGATAGTGCAAAGTGAAGAGACGAAAAAGAGGGAAAACTTTTGATAAAACTTGAAACGGCGGCAAAAGAAATCATTAAATGAAACCTAGAAGAACGTATACGTCAAACGGCGCACACAGACGCAAGACGACTTTACAGGCGCGTCACAGGCACGATCCCGTAAGGATGGAACACGTGGATGAAACAGTTGAATAAATGATGCGTGACAGCTCATATGTTAGAGAGAACTCTTGGAGTTCTTAGTCTTAATGGAGGAATGTCGGCCTGAAATAAATGATCTCGGCAGAAGAAATTTTAAGCCGACGTACTAGCAGGAAGTACCGATATAGGTTCCATCACCTCAGAATGCCGAGGTAATAGAATCTAGGGGGCAGTTGTGGGGATATATTTTCTGAGTACCAACACGTGGCAAGGTGACGCCGACGTGTCAGCCGAGGTGCCACGTGTCCCGTTCTTGACACCGAGGTTATCTCGGCGAGGCCGAGGTTACCTCCGAAGATATCGGAATCCGAGATAAGCGGAAGGGACAAGAGTCCTAGAATGAGGAAAGACTTCAAGACGGATAAGGATAACATTCTTATGAAGTGTATCCTTATCTCTTGAGGAGTCCAAAGTAAGCACTGAATGGGAGTCCATTAGAGTCAGGCTTCTATCGGGACTAGGATTGAGTTAACTATAAAAGAGAGGCACCTCCGTGGGTTTAAGGTACGCAATTTA
Organism: Camellia japonica; assembly: GCA_030407325.1. NCBI lineage: Eukaryota > Viridiplantae > Streptophyta > Magnoliopsida > Ericales > Theaceae > Camellia > Camellia japonica. The sequence goes on along the minus strand of JAPPVO010000032.1, from coordinate 157,467,175 downwards.
TGCTTTGAGCAGCGAATTTAGCACTTGATTATCTTTAAGAGATATACTGACTTGATCGTCGGAGTGCCCCCGGGTGGACGAACCACCGCCGGAATCTTCTCTTTCTATTGCAGGTTAGCCAGGTGTCATCTATTCTGTCAGTTCTCTCCAGCTGATCACTGAGTTGGCAGTGTGATCGAAAAATTACTCACACACATAATTTTGTTTCAGCATGTGATGGTAATAACATAATTTTATATTGTTCATCAACATCATTAAAAGACAAACATTGACAGAGAATCAGTGTAATTTTTATAAGGTGAGCAAAAAATTATATTAAGCAAAGATCAATTTAATGAGTTTAGATTTATTAAAAATGAAAATCTCAATTTCATAGTGAAATTGATCTATTATCGGATTAATTGGACTCACTTTGATGATTTAAACTTTTTATCTCATACAACTAACTAAGAAAATTATTTATGCAAAAAATCAAATTGATCCAATACCAAATGTCATACTATTAGATCATTTTTAGCTATACGATCTATATGTTTTTAAGAATAAATTGTACATGTGTTATAATATATATATATATATAATTTAATCGTGTGACTATTTATGTCTGATCAACTTTGCATGCATATTCTTCTTAATTTGTCATATGAAATAAATGGTTTAGATTATTAGCATGAATATAGATTAATCTCACAATACACCAACATCACCCATGAAGTTACAATTTTCAATTTTTATAAATCCGATCTCCAATTTAATTTATCATGTTTATATTATTTAACTTCATTTTTATACATAAAAATAAATATAATTTATTGCACCAAATAAGGCCATGATTTTTTATTTTTTTATTTTTTTGAACAACAATGATTCATCCCTCCTTTTTCCCCCACCCCCTTTGACCCCCCTCTCTCTCATTGGTCCCATTTTCTTTTTCTTTTTCTTTTTTTTCCTGCTCCTTCAATCACCACCTGCCACGTGGCAAAGGGGGGTGAGGGGGTGACCTCCAAAAGGGGGTCCCAAGCATTATTCTTTTTTGAAAATGAAATAGGCCATTTAACTTAACAAAAATGATAGTTCCCATTTTAAAAAATAAATATAAGATAAATAAATAATAATTGAGCACATAACTATAGGAAAGCCTTGGAATTCATCAACCACATATCTCAGGAAAAAAATATTTTATTTCCACAAACATGTCTGAATGGTACATTTGTGTGATCTCCGTATAAAGAGACAGCTCAGCACAATCACTTTACATGAGCAATATTTTAAATTTGTGCATGTGGGTCATTTGTCAGTAGTGTTTTAGAAAATTGGTAAAAAATTAATTTTTTAGTTTTTTAATTTTTTGGACAAAAAATTGACTTATTTTGGATAAAAAAATTGATTTTTTTGATTAAAAAAATTAAAAAGTTAACTTTTTTAAGATGTTGTCAAAATGAGCCTCAGGTGGTGTTTGGCAAGAACTTTTTTGGGCTTTTTTGGCTATTTTAGTCACAAAAGACAAAATAGGCTTTTTTAGCCACAAAAAACAAAATATCACATCCAACCCATAATCATTACACTCCTCTCTCACAAAAAAACTCAAAAAAGTCAAAAAGTCAAAAAGCCCTTCCCAAACCAAACTTTTAAGCCCAGGCTAAAAAAGTCAAAAAAGATAAAAAAGTCAAAAAGTCAACCCACTTCCCAAACGGAGGCTCAGTCATTTAAAAATAAAAATGACAGTCACAATTGACAAAAATAACTGATAAGGGTTACATCAATCGTGCAACTTACAAAATTCGAGCGATTAAGACGGGATCAAATTTGATGTATCACCCATTTTTCTTGTTATATGTCGCCGCAGTGAATTATTGCTCATCTCACAGTAGCCTCCTTGATCAGCAGATTATGTTACATCCGGACCATTCGTACACACCAGATGTAAAGTGGGACCAAGTGAAAACAAATCAATCCTTCCACAAGTCGCCAAGTGTCATCAAAACAACCGCCCGATGGCCCAAAGAAAAGGCATCATATCCATGTATAGGCCAACAATTGCCACGTGTTGCCCACCTCCTGAAATGGCACTATTGCCCTTTCTTCTCCTAATCGTCCCCGTCATCTCTCACCGGCAGTCTCTTTCTTGTGATAGATAGTTATATTTTCTCTCTCTAGAAAATTAGGTTTCTCAAGATCCAAGCACTCCCAAACACGTATTCTTCATTTTCTCTCTCTTCCCTAGACAAAGTTTGGGCCTTTTCTCTCTGTCCTACATCTACACAAGGTTCGATACATTCACATCTCTGTCTTTTGGTTTAATTTTTTGCGGAATTGATGTTTCGATTGGGAAATAGTTCTTGTGTTTTGTTATGTTGTTGAATTTTGTGTAATTTAGCTTGATTTGTGTTTCGATCTACTGATAATTACTGTTGTTGCATTCAATTGTTGTGTTTGTGTGTGAAATTGTGTGTTTTGAGTGCGGTGGATCAGATGTTAATAGTATGAATTTTTAGTTTTTGACTCAGTTTGCTAAAGGTTTCTAATGTTTGAAGTTTGGGTTTTGTGTGATTTAGTGGATTGGGTTTTTATCAGGTTTTGAACCATTCTTGATGATATCACTGATTATGATTTAGGGGTTTGATTATCTGCTGTTTATTTTCTGAAAATTCACTGAAATTCTACTCAATTTAAGTGTTGTGATCTAGTGGATTGGGTTTTTATTAGGTTTTGAAGCATTCTTGATGATATCACTGATTATAATTTAGGGTTTTGATTATCTGCCTTTTGTTTTCTGACTTCACTGAAATTCTACTCAATTTGGGTGAACAATTGTGCACCACGTTTTCTGGAGGCCTAAAGAGTGAAATTTCAAGTCTTTATGTACTTTTACCCTATATTTATTCTATCAATATATTCTATTATATAAAGCACACAAATCATTTGGTGTGAATTTCGTCACCTAATTTTGATTTCCAAAAATAACTACAACAATACTAGATTTCTCTAAATATTTGGCTTTGCCTAGCAGTTACTTTATGGATAAAAAAGTGAAAAATCAACCAATAAAAACCGATGTGTTTAGTTGCCCGCTACTATCTTCACTCTCACCCATGATTTCCAAGAGCAATTTCAATTGCATACATTAATGTGCATAGGTCTTCTAGTATATATTTTCACATTGTACACACATACATATATAATCAACATGTCCTTGTTTGATTTCCCAAGAGTGACAGTGTATGAGTAGACTTTCATTGTCTAGCTATGTTTTCAATTTCATCTGTAATTAATGAGGACAGGTTTGTCAAGACCCTGATGCAGGTGTACCGATCACACATCATTATTTCTCTAATTTTAGTAATTGTGTCCATTGGTTGTCGTTCGTTGGGTGCATAAATTGTTTCATCTGTTGCTCTAGAGGGGTTTTTTTTTCCTGTCAAATTTCTGTCTTAGATATTACATTATTTGTTTTTACTGCAGGGGTGGAAGGCCATGTAACTTGTTTGAACCAGACTTGAAGTGTTACGTTCTCAATTTCAATTGGCTTACTTGTTCTATTGGTGTACACATGGGTAAATGCAAGGGTTGTGGGAAGTTAGGAAGAATGGTGTCAAGACATGGGTCTCTGAGTGTGTACGATTTTTCTCTTCTGCTCTCTCCTGTTGTTTCTGTTTGGGAATGCATTGTGCGTAAGATAAAGTATCCACTAAGACCCGAGTGGGTGTAGGTGTATGTCTTGACGTTAAATTATTCCAAGTTTGGAATTGATTAGTATTTACTAGTATAGAAACCTATAAAAGGGGGGAAAATAAATAAAAGAAACATTTATAGAGATAATGTATACATCTTAGTTTTATTTAAGAGAAAGAAGTTAAGCAAACAAGACTGAGTAAGTAGAGAGGTTGGTAATCGAATTGGAAACATGGAGTGCACCAAAGTTCCACCTGGTGTTAGAAAAGCGAAGAAGAAGCAGGTGAAGGACGAGTTAGATCGCATCAAACAGGCTGAGAAGAAAAAGAGGCGGTTGGAGAAAGCCCTGGCTACGTCAGCAGCCATCCGTTCTGAGCTAGAAAAGAAGAAACAGAAAAAGATTGAAGAACAACAGAGGCTTGACGAGGAGGGTGCTGCAATTGCTGAGGCAGTTGCTCTTCATGTCCTACTTGGTGAAGACTCGGAGGATTCATGCAAGATTATGCTGAAGAAGGATACAGGGTTCGGTGCTTGGGATTGCGCTAGCAATGACCTCTTTATGGGTGGAACGAGAGTGATCCTTCCTCATCAGGACCTCTCAAAACATTCATTGGAAGGAAGCAGGTGGGTTCCTTGTGCTCATGGATCTGAATGCAAATGGAACGAGTGGGGAAACAGTGATGGGTCAGTCTCTCTTGGGCCTTTTGGGTTGGATCTTTACACGCCATATTCTGATGATAGAGTTTGGGAGACAGCAGAAATTTCTGCGGGTCATATTGCAGCACAGGCTGTTGCCTCACTCCAAATTGCAGAAGATGCACATGTTGACTCTTATGTATTCAACAGAATGTTACGAGGGTAAGAAGACCACCAGATGAACAGTCTCATTTACGTGTTCTCCGCACCGTGTGGTATCGTTTATCGTAGTCATGGTTCTCAATAATGTTGTGTATATATTTGTCGTGCCCGAGCCCTTTCCGTTCATTGGATATGAAGCTTTTATTCTTTTTGAGTGACATGATTTTGAGTTGTCTTAAAGCTTGCTATGTCATTGTGAAGTGTTTGCGGGACAGGGACATCAATGAGCCATATATCCGTTTTCTCTGCAGAGAGTGATTTCCATGAATATCAGATTAATGTCATTGTATCTGAGTTTCGATGTAGTATCAAATTAATGCATCTATTTTGTGTTCCCAGGATTGTGGTTGCATTGCTTACCAAATTACGTCTCCAAGATTCCTCAGTTGAATATATCTTCTCTCAAATGTGATGACAGTTTGGATTCATGAAAGAGTTTATCTTGCAAGTACTATTTCTTAATTACCATTTGTTTTCACCGCTCGGGCGGTTGGTTTGTCTGTGTCTGAGTTTTACTTTGTTCAGCTGTCAAACATACAAGTTACATTGAAAAATTAATGGAGTTGAACTATGGAAATTGTCTGATCCTAATTGCATTAACACATTCAATCTCATCAAACTAACAATTCTTGTACATCAGTAACTATGGTCTGACAGCTGTTGAATCACACATTTGTAACCGGTTTTGTTCAATTGAAAACACAGAAAGGGTGACCATCACATAACTGCCAAATATTCTGGACAACTTATGATCGGTTAGCAGAAAACACTGGACAAAAATCGGCTATAGTTCTACATGATTGTTTCCAACAACTGCTTTAGGACCGATCATGTTACATTCAGGATGACAAGAAATAACACAAGATATGCAATCACTTCATTGTAATTCAGATTCTTCGGAAGAAACAGGCAAATGTGACAGTCAAAAAGAAAGTAACTTTAAGCATTTTACAATGATTCACAAAAGAATAACTGTGACAATGGCTTCGTAAGGTTTTTAACTAGTACAACACAAAACAATGATGCTGGAGTAGAAAACTTCCTCAAATATCACGGCATCAAGTTATGCTGAATGGGTCCTTTTGCTGCTGTATCTGGTCATTGCTGCTGATGTCGAACCACAGCCTCCTCTTGGTTTTCTAGTTCTGAACTACTACTGGATGGTTTGGCACCATTTGAAACAAGGTTTTTAAACCAACTACCTTGGAATCTCGGACTCCCTCTGTTGGTACTGCCTGGAGACTCAGCTGCAACAGACTGGTTGGAAGTAACACCCAGAAGGAACCGGTAGGCCACTTTGCTAGCTGATACAATCTCTGTTTTAGCTTGTCTCAGCTGCAACCGACAAAAACCACCAGAGAGAGAAGCTACATTTAACAAGCACCAAATCTAAGAGAACACAATTGAAACAAGCCAGAAAACGGTCAATACTCCACACAGTCATTCAATTATCCCTGAATTTTCAACTCCCATAGGAGTCTAGGCCGTGTCTCAATCCCAGTGTGGCTGATCCTCCTCTCAGACCAACTACTAATCATCGCCTTGGTAAGCTATTGCCTCACCAACTAGCGAATCAGAAGCGAATTTGCAATCTAGATTTTTATAAATACTGACATTGGCTTTTTTAGTGTTTTTGTCTTCTTCAGAATCTAAAAAAGCACATGCATTGGTGAAGTCACCAAAAAAATTGCTTCTTTGTGAACAGGAAAGTTGAGTGGGCGGTGGGCTTCAGTTTTTTTAGCTGATGACAAACAGGCTTTTCACTTTTTGGCTTATTTAGCCAAAAAAAGCTAAAAAGGTGTTTTTTTAGCTTTACCCCAAACAGGGCCTAATGTGCTACCAACAAGTCTATACTGCAAAAGAAAACTCTGTAGCAAACCAGCTGTAGGCAAATTTAAACTGTCCATATCATGGTAGAAATTCAATTTATTTAGAGTATGGATGTATGTGTTTTTGGATTTGAGGTAAAACCACAGAAGCAGAGTATGACAATCTTACCCGTAATGCTGTGTTTCCTGCTATTTCTGCCGCGGTATCACCCGCATTTGCAAACCGATTAACCCAACCTGTTACAGAAGCTATAAGAACATCTTCTACATTGTCAATGACAACCATAGAATAATTGAGGTTAAAACACATTTCTTATTTTCATTGGTAAAAGAAAACAGGACAAAAGCACCAAGGTTGCAGTCAACTATAACCAGAACTACTAGTACCAACTAAGAAGCACAGACACATCTAAGAAGGTACCGTGTCATGTCCAACACCGTGTCAAGACACCGACATGACAAGACACTTGTCGGACACTTCCCAACACTTTACACAAGAAACACATTATAAGTTTGTATAAAATACTTCAAACATCTCAAATACTGTGTTACACATTTTGTAATCTGTGGATCTCACCAATATTCAAGTTTTATGTTAAAAGCTAAGTCAGATTGATTAGAAACCAATGTTACACGAACTTTTCTAAATTTGTTAAGTACCCATGTCAAAAACTTGAGTTAGGATATGGGATATATCTTCGACATGTCTAGTTGGCCATGCACCTACAATTATGCTTTAAGTATTACTATGCATAGGATTCTGATTTTATGAATAAAAAGTTTTATGTTAGTTTGAAAACATCATTTTACCCTAAATAAATGAAAACAAATGAGTCCATGTAACTTAGTTGGAAACTAATACCACTATTACATGGTTAACAAAACCCATAAGTAACATATTCAAGTAATTCATAAAAATGGAGACCTCATTCATATTCATGCTTTATACTAGAACCAGATTATACTAGACTGGGAAACTTGTTACATACAAGTCAATTATCTAGGTTGATGAGTGAAGACAGCAGAATATAATGGAACTAAATTGCATGGAAATATTTCAGGTCAACGAACAAGACTGCAAAGACTATATCCATCTTCACTTTGTATGCCACATCTCAGCACTATATGCCGCATATAGGACAAATGAATTTGCATGGGGAAGAAACACTGCATCACACATTTTCTCTAGGAACAGTGAACGTTAATTAGACTTATGGTTGGCAATTGATTCATAAATGCAAAGGAAATATTTTAGAATCGTTTGTATTAAAAAGAAAAAACAAAAATCCCAAGTAAGGATTGCCAAGGACTTTGAGAGAGAGAGCAACGCAAATTACCAGGAAGTTTAGGCACACCAAGCCTTTCACAGAACTCATCGCAGAAGTGATTGCAGTTTTTTGACAACAAGTCATACGAGCATCCAGGCCACTCCCGACTTAGTTCCCTCAGGATCTGATTGACCTTGAATATAGAAAAGTTTGTTTCCCCAAGAACAATGCATTCACGATATGTATACATCGGATTCTTTTCAACCGGGCAACTAAAAACTCCAGTACCTTGTTCACAGAACCCAAACGACCATTCCTCGTCTCCGTAAACCTGCCATCATTTCACATTCCATCTAATTAAGCGGAATAAAATCTCCATATGCACTTTGACACAACATGAACTTAAAAATCACAGTATGACCACTAACATAAAGTCACATCTATACATGGTTAATGAAGTAATACAAATGCAAGAAATATTCTTCTGCTATGTAAATCGAAAATCAGTTAAACACTTGTGAATTGGAAAATGGCATATTACAAGAGATAAAGAGTTGTGGTACTCTACAAAGAACTTAATATGTGAATGAAGTATTATGATACATGATGCAAAAGGTTCCAAACAAATCAAGGGGAAGGAGGAAACACATGCAAGCATTTTGTAATGCTTTCAAATGTTTTCCCAAGTAGTGACAATTAGGTCCTTCTAATTCTCCTCTAAAGATTGAATTAAAAAAATTGGGTAGCGTTTGGTAGAGCTTTCTAAATATGATTTGAGAATAGGAGTTGTATTTTGAATTTGTGAGTTTTGAAATTATGATTTGAGTGTGAAAAATTTGTTTGGTGAATGAGTTTTAAAAAGAATTTTGAATTGAGTGGGGAATTTTTGATGTGACATATGATATTTGATACAAAAACTTACAACTCATAACCAAACATACAACTCAAAATTCTATTAACACTCATAAAAAATTTTAAAAAATTCGAAAAATATTTTTTGTTGAATATATAAAAATTCACGTGTAAAAAAATAATAATAATAATAATTTGCACTGTTCTAGTCAATTGGTTAGCCCAAATTTTCCCGCTTTCGACCGAGTTTTCAAAACTAAGCGTGGAATTAATTTTTAAAAACTGCAAACAAACGTCATATGCAAATTAAAGGGTGGAACTAAAGTTCCAAAACCCTTCCAAACACAGCCTTAATATTTCAAAAGTGCGTAGTTAGGTCCTTCTAATTCTCCTCTAAAGATTGAATTAAAAAAATTTAATATTTCAAATATTAGTTACAAAAGGCCACTTGAAACAAGCAACTTGATGATATCATGAATGAAAGAAAAAAAGTAATCTGATGATATTACTTTTTATTTAGGCACTATTTGGCATAAACTAAATAAGTGCACTTACTTAGATAAGTGCACTTATTTGGATCACATCACCACTCTTGCATTGTGCTTTGCAGATTAGAGCATTTTGGGTTGTTACTAAAGCAATTAAAAAGAGAAAATCAAAAGAAGAGGGTTGAAATGGTCATTATGGGTGCAGTTTTATAATGACATTTCTCTACATTAATTGCTTTGGATGGAACTCATATATTCCCGATGCATATAAAGATGACACTATGTCATATCTGGTTTTCTAAACAATACAGAAGTATCAAGACTCAGTCAACATGGAATCAATAAGTACTAAAAAAGTAATTGTTAGGATTAAATACTGAAAAGAACCATAATCCACAAAAATGAATAAATTTATGGAGCATAAAGATGCTCTCTAAAAAGAGAACAAAAAAGAAGATAATAGTTGACAGCCATGACCACTATTATGTGAATCAACCAGGATAATAAGTAACATGGATAAGCTGGTTGGAGAGGAAGAATCCCTTTCATAGAACTCTCAATCAATGGCATTGTGGGCACTGTTCAACAGTGAGAAGGTTCTTCCATTCTTTATTTGCCATAATAGAATGCACACCACCAACCAACCTATTAAATAAATACAAGGTATATAGTAAACATATATGTGTTGAATGAATCTGATAGGAAATTGAATCATGAAATTGACCCATGATAATAAGCTAGAGCATAGGTCTTCTACTCTCTGCACTGCTGTTTGCTCTCTTTTAGATGGGACTGAGAAGCTCATTATGTGAGTGTAGGGCCTGACCATCTTATATAGGGTGTTGAGCCTAACCCATCAAGGACTCAGATAACCCTTACCACAATCCTCCATCCTTATTGTAGACTTAGCTATGGTGTAACTAAGGTGTGCCTTAACCCCAAGAGAAAACGATCACTAGCCATCGGATGCAATCACCAGCATGCCTTGTAGGTCCGAGCCAGTGTTTTTAAAGGCTCAAGGCGCACCACGGTGCTAAAGGTCTCTTGGGGCCTAGGCGCAAGGCACAAGGCGAGGCGCGGGCTTTATTAAAGCAAGGCGCACAGTCTTAGTAAAAAATAGATAAATTAACATAGACTAATGATTCATACTAATACTAAGACAATTTTTTAAAAAATAATAATAAAAAAAAAAACAAAGACATATAATTGCAAAAAAATAATAAATAAATAAAAAACAGAGACAGGCATGAAAGAGAAGTCAAAAAAAACAGAGAAGGAGAAGAAGAAGAAAAAGAAGACTGCTGCTATTCTCATTTTTGCATTATTCCATGTAACAGATAAGAAGAAGAAAAAGAAGAACAGAGAACAAAGAAGAAGCCGGGGGAAAAAAAAAAAACAAAGAGCAAGAAATTGAGTTGAAGAAGCAGGAAAAAGAAAAAAACAAAGAGCACAGAAGAAGAGAGAGAGTCAAAGTCAAAGAAGCAAAAAAAAAAAAAAACAGAGAGCAACCAGTGAAGAAGACGAAGAAGGGAAAAAAAATATATATATATATATAGTAACTTGAAGAAGCAATGAAGATGAAGGGGGAGAAGAAAAAAAAATATCTAGCAACCAGCAAAGGAAGACGAAGAGGAAGAAGAAGGGAAAAAAAAGGTCGAATCAAATACCCAACAACCAGCAAAGAAGGAGAAGGAGGAGGAGGAGGAGAAGAAGAACTTACCTCAATCGAAGTCGAGAGAGATGAGTCCAGAGGAAGAGACGACACAGATTTCTTCGATAGATTAGGGATTTGAGTCAATTAATTCGGGTTGAGTTGCATTGTATGAGTTGTAATCCTATGTTGTTGGAGCCTTTCGAACACAGCTCAGAGCGTTAGATCAGAATCATAAAAAAAAAAAGAGAAGCCCTCTGAGGCTTGTGCCTTTCAACGCTTGGCCAAGTCAAGGCCAAGGCGCACGACTTATTAAACGTGCCTCGCCTTGGATCCCTTCAGGCGCACTGCTTGCACCTTGCGCCTACTCGCACCTTTCATAACACTGGTCTGAGCAACAACCAATCAGGTTTTTCACAATTCAAAATCAATTTGCATATTAGCCCACAATGAATTCTAACATTCTCCCAGTTGGGCCATGTATGACAATTAGATTATCATTTGTAAAAATATTTTCAAAATGACTCTTCTAGTTTAACACTTGTCAAGTGGCCACTCATTTAAACATTGCTCGTAATAGGCTTCACCTTGGGGTCAAGACCTAGTCTAGTAACCACTAATATGACCGAATCATGGCAACCAATACCTCTCTTCAAGGGATATATGACCTTCTACAGTTATAGTACTAGCAATTATACCGACATAATGGCTGCCATAAAGGATGGTAGTGATGATAATCATGAGAACAGATATAAAAGTCATCACCATGCCTATTCTCAAATTTATCCAACTTTATTATTCATTTAACAAGAACATTCATAACACTTCCATTAAACCATTATGAAGCCAACACGTCATACAAATAAAACATGTACAAACCATTGTTATCAAAGAGCGCCTAGGCGTGCGTGCCTAGGCTCAAGGCACAGCCATGCCCACCCCCTGCGCCTTGCAATGGTCAAGGCAAGGCGACTTCACTAAGGCGCGATTACAGCGCGTGACTGGAACAAGGCGCAATTAAGCCCAAGGCGCAAGCCTTGAGGGCTTTTTTTTTTATTCGAATTGGACCATTGAAATTACATGGCTCAGCTACAGCAGATCATATCCTTCAAATATACATGCTAATATTGTCGATTTAGCCCCAAATCAAAAAAAAAAAAAAAAAACCCTAATCCAAAGCTCCGAAGAAGTCAAACTCGTCATCCAATCTAAAAGCTTCAAATGTGCAAGTACGTTCTTCTTCTCTTTGTTTCTTTGTCTCTTCTTCCTCTTCTCTTCATCTGTTCTTCTCTTCTCTCTTCTCTTCTCTTCATCAGTCGTCTTCTTCTTCTTCTGTTCTTCTCTTCCCCATGTTGCCACCTTCCTATTTTTCGTTTATTTTCTAGAATGCTCTGTTTTTGTCTATAGAGTTAGGCTGAGCTGAGATTTTTAGGGCTTCAAATATAACCACGTTGTCTTCCTCTCTGCTTTTCTTTTTGCTTTTATTTTCTACTTTTCTTCTTCTCCTTTTTATTTATTTTATTTTCTTCTCTACTTTTCTTCTATGGACTGCTCTATTTATTAAATATTTATTCTAAATTGCTCTGGTTTTTTCTCTACTTCTATGATTTAGTTGACCTTTAGATCATGGATATTCGTGTTTTATATTGAACTTTGGAATATTACTCATTTGTCTATATTAAAATAGAAATATTTGTTGATATTTATTTTTTAAAATGTTCAATGTTTCATTTTGTTTATGTTATACCAGTTAGTTATTTACTTATATGCCTCATATTAAATTATATTATTTCAACCTGCCATGGTACGCCTTACTTCGATGAAGCCCACACCTCGCCTTGTGCGTAAGGCCTTAGGAGACCTTGGCGCCTTGGTGCGCTTATCACTTTTAATAACACTAGTACAAACAGTAATATTATAATAGTTAAGAGAGTAAACATACAACCAATAAAATATTTCATTACAACATGGTTACACAAAAGTCATTAATCAGTTATCTCAAAACTTTCAATTATTCCCATATTAGTTACATGTTTCATAAACATTATGGGATAATCTTTTTGTCAATGAATCAACAATCATATTCTCTCTATCGATGTGCTATACAAATGTCTGTAACTCTATTAACTTTTTTCCTACAACAAGATACTTAATTTCCATGTGATTAGAAGAAGTAGAACTCTTGTTGTTCTTGACAAATGAAACAATTTCAGAATTATCAGAGTAAATTCTTGTAGGCTTGGAATAGAATCAACAAACCTAGGCCTAGAGATAAAATTCCCCAACTACATAATTTTAACAGTATCTTCATATTAAGTCACAAATTTTGCCAGCATAGTGGATGAAGTAACAAGTAATTGTTTGACATAATACCAAAACATTATCTATAATTGATTGTGTATCAACACTAACACTCAATGTAGAGTATGAATAACTAATTGTTTCCAATTTATCTGATTTACTATATGTGAGCATGAAGATTTTGGTTCTTTGCAAATAAAGCATGACCTTCTTACCAATCTTCCAATGCTCCAATCCAAGATTGCCTCAATATTTTTGAAGCACAATGATTACCATGTCAGGTTTTATACAAACTCAGATATATTCCAGGCTAACAACTATAAAAGCATAAAATACATTTTCCATCTGCTTAACTTCCAAATCATTCCTTGCCGTTTGGATACTGATAATTATTCAATCTCACCTTCATAAAATGTGTTTTACCAAGAGAGCATGCCTGCTTTATGAAATGAATGACAATCCAATTAGTATAGGTTCGCAAAGTAAAGTTTGACCAGCTATGATTATGATCACGATGGATCTCAATGGCAATAATAAAAGATCTCCCAAGATCCTTTATCTCAAAATTATTAAAAGAAAATATTTAGTCTCGCGTGGTAAACTTGAGTTACTACTTACTAACCATACAAAACCATAGAGATAACTTTGCTCCCACTAATCTTGAAATAAAATACATTGATGCAATGCATTCTCTTGAAAACCAAAAGAGTGCCAAAGAGATTATTACCTCATGAAATTTCATATACAATTGTCTTGAGGCTTATTTCAAACCATAAATTAACCTTGGCTAGCAAGCAAAATGTTCGCTTGTTTTTGCTCATACTCCCACTATTATGGTTGGGATGAGAAGATCTGCATCCTTTTTTATCCAGTTGGGTAACCAACAAGATAGCAAATGATTGTCCTTTCATCGATTTTCTTCTCTTGTGGGTCATAGAATCATGTTTTTGCCTAACAACCTCATACTAGAGAATGATTACGAGTAGACTTTCTTCCAGTCCACCACTCATATAATCTTAGAAACAAATTTAGTACTACTAAGTTAGTAGGGACTCATACTCTTTATCACATCCATGAAACTTGAAAGTGGTAAAAAATTGTAACAAGGGTACCTGAAGCTATTCCTATAATAGGATTGCCTTTGGTAGAATTATGGCGTGGAACTGCTAGTGTGGGACAATCCACTTTGCAATTGTGTCTTTTCTACCACTCAATTTGTTCAAATGTTTGGAGCGTTATATACTGATTCGTCGTCCCACATTCTTTTAAGAACTCCATAATATAAAATTAAAAAAGGCCCTTACTTTGTCTAAATATTTACAATAATACTTTAATCCCTGTTAAATCAACAACTTTTGTCTCTTTCCCTCTCAAGTTGTTTTCCAATTTCAATTTTATGAGTTTTGAATAACTGTGCATTTATCTTTTCATTGATGAGATAAAAATAACCATGTGAGAATAGTCCAGTGGTTGAAAAAATACGTCTTCAATCAATCTATCCACAAGGTCTCATGAGAAGTGTCCCAAAAGTCTATGACAAAATTTGGATATACTGTTATAGCCCCATTTTATGATTCCTCTTTTTCTTTTTTCTTTTTCTTCTTCTTTTCTTCTTCTTTTTTTTAATAACTAGGTGTCCGAGCCAACTTACGTGCACAATTTCTTTTCAACTAGTCTGACTTTATTTCTTGTAATGGCCAGTCTTCTGACATTGAAAATAGGTATATATAAGCATTGGTATATGCATTCCTTTCAATTTTGTGACAACCTCTAAACATTTTGAGCTAAGCACTTCCCTTAAAACAGATGTAATACATTAGAAAAAAAAATATACAAAATGTTGCTTTAGAACCTCAAGGTATTTCATGCATCTCAAGCTGCATCAGATACACGAATTAAATTTGTTAGGAGCTGACAAGATAAAGTGATACGTAAAAGACTATTGAAATTCATAGTTCTCTATATTTCAATTTCACAGATGTCTAAACTTTTTTTTTCCATCAAATTTAAATTTAATGAAATAAGGACAGTTTTGTTGGTCCAACCATGAACTCAAATCTATATCAAATGAGGAAAAACCAAAAACTTTTATCAAATAGAGGGAGGCTTAAGCATTTCATCAAATTGAGAAAGTAGCTGTTATTGTTGCAAGTAGCCGTTGGGACGTCATAGTACACTAGACGACCGGCCGGTTATCTAGCTGGTTGTCCCTTGCAAAAATGGAGAGAAATTTACACAAACCAGTCGACCGCGTAGACATCCTCCCGGACCTCATCCCTGTCGACCGGTTGTTTGATAAAAATTAAAAATTTAGCATTGGTATCAGATGAAACTTTTAATCCAAATCTTTACTCAAATTTGATGGGAAAAGAAATAAAAAATAAAAGCAAGCGTTGGAGATGCTTTAAGACTATCTCCAATGGTTCATCAAATCCATCATCAAATTTAAATTTGATGAAAAAAACTTAATTTTTGTTCCTCCAAAAGTTCATCAAATCCATCATCAAATCCAAGATTTCACAAATAATTGAGGACCGATATGCCTTTCATCAAATCACTGATCATTACCATTGGATTTTTACCCCAATGACCACCTCAAAAGTTTGTAAAAAAATTACACTGGCCGGTCGACCTGCCGATTGTCCGCCCAGTCGACCGGTGGTTTGATGAAAGCTTTAAAACACTCCGTTGGAACACTTGATATCAAAGTGAGCTTTTCCACAAATTTGGTGGGAAAAAAAAAATGCACCAGTGGAGATGCCCTAAGTAAAGTACATCTACAATCAGTATTTTCAAACCTAACAATCAATGCAAATAACAACTTGATCCTAAATCGATTGGAGCTACACATCTAAAATAAAAAAAACTCTCAATTGCTGATTTAACGAAAGACTCCAAAGAGCAGAGTACACAAACCAAACAAGCAAATGCAATTCAAACCATTAACTAAGTATAATTACAGGAATATACAAGAAAATTGTGTTTGTTCGATCGAAGTCATAATGTCAACATCAGAGCACCGATTAACGAAACTAAAACCCTAGATCTCAAATCTAATCAAAGATTCGCGTTTTCATAAATACGTGTATATATATATATATATATATATATAGAGAGAGAGAGAGAGAGAGACCTGAACGGCGCTGTGGAAGATGCCACCGAGACCGATACCGTCTTTGAAGATCTTGTTAATCTGAACAATGGTATTGTTCGTCTTATCTGAATCGCTATTCGTCACGTCGTATATGTGGAGGATCACCTCCGTCATCTTCAAAACCCTAACCTTCTCTCTCTCTCTCCCCCTCTCTGTGTGCAGAGGCTGAATCAAGAAACCCTGAACTTCTCTCTCTCTCCTCGATTTTGAGAGCTAGAGCTCTCTTCAATGATGGAATTCAAATTGAAGAAACAACACAATCATTATCAGCACCACCACCACCGATCAGATAAACAAACAAAAAAAAAAAAAGACAAAAGCAAATCATTATCACCGTCAATTATCTTCTTTTTCGCGCTGGCTCTCTCGTGCTTTGATTATTGCCTCGATTTACTCAAATCTGTACAATTTTGCTTTGCCTTTTCCCTTGCAGATGTAAATACCGTTTTTCGTTTCGTTTTCAAGTTTCAAAAACAGAAGTTTACGGTGTCGTAGTAAAAAATTCCCCTTTGAGAAATTCCACATAATATTTTTTCCCCAGTGTAGATAGTTAATAGTTTAATTATTAATTTTTATTTTCATCTTGTACATCAATTATATCAATTATACTCTTAACTCATATATTATACATACACCCCTCAACTTTCTTTCCACATATCAGGACTGGTTTGGGATGATCTAAATAAGTATACTTTTTGACTTTTTATGAAATATAAGTTGGATATGGGTTGGGTTTGAAGTGATCTGGTAGAGAGGTGATGTGACTTAAATAAGATTGTGACTTAAATAAAATAGTGACTTTTTAACTTTTTTACTTTTTTAAATACCCCAAACAAGGCTTTAAACTCTTTTTTCACATACCTATTCAAAGTTAAAGAGTAACATCTTCCCTATTTCTGTTCACAATAAAGACTTCAATAGTAAAAAGAAACTCCATTGAACAAAATAAAAACCTGAGACACTCCATTGAAGACCCTTCTCCTCCTTCATTCGACACGCTAATTCACGGATCTATTGAAGCTAACTATTACTTGGTTTCAATTTCGTTTTCTTTGTCGAGTGCATTGACAAATTAGAAGAAATCCTTAATTTTTTTTGAAAAGTTGTGATTTTGGACATTCGATACTAGTTTTTCGAAATTTATTTTTTAATTCGACACTTGGTTTCCAAATAATATTGCTTTTTTCGGCACTGTAGTTCCGAAATATATTGATTTTTTGGACACTAGTCCCGTTTGGTAGAGCTGTGGGAAAGTGATTATAGATTATAGCTTAATAGATTATAACTTATAGCTGTAAGTATAAGCTGGTAATCTGTTTGGTGTAGCTGTGGGATTATAGATTTAAGCAGCAGAGAGTGTTTGGTTAATAAGCTGTAAAATAACTTTTTACCGTGTAATTGTCCATTTTGCCCTTATATGATATAAAAATGATTATTTTGTCATTTTTTCAGTTTTAATTTTTAAAAAATTATTTCATTAATAAAAGTTAATATAATTAGCATCACGTAATACTAAAATTAATAATACTATCAATTAGTTTAAATTTTTTCATTTTTTCATTACAAATTAATTAGTGTTAATTAATGGCCTAATTACCATTAATTAATACCACAAATTAATAATAGTATCAATTAGTATAATTTTTTTAATTTTTTCATTACAAATTAATTATGTCAATTAATGACTTAATTACCATCAATTAATATTAAAATTAATAATAATATCAATTAGTATTATTTTTTTCATTACAAATGAATTAGGTGTCAATACTAATTAATATAAAAATACTGAAATTGGTGTCATTTATTAGTGTCATTATAAAATTAGTGTCATTTATTTTGTCAATTACATTTTTTCATTTAATAGAAGTTATTTTATTTTTTTATTATTTTGTTTTGTTTTCATTAATATCCAATTAGAACAATTATTTTTTTTTAACATTTTATTACAATACCAAAGAAAATACCAAAGAAGTTATTTTATTACTTGTTTTGTTTTATTTAATTTTTATTAATTTTGTTTTTGTGCAATTTATTATTATTAAAATTGTTTTTAATTTAAATTTAATTGAATAATTGTTTTTATTTAAATTTAACTGAAATAAATTTGTTTTTAATTATTAATTTTGTTTAATTTATTTAATTTTTGTTTTTTTTTTCTCCTCTTCCTTCTGAAACCCTAGCCACCGTCGCTAGTCACGGCAGAGAGGGAGTGCCGGAGATGGGAAACGGTTCGTGAGAAACAGAGAGAAAGAGCCGACGGTAGAACGACGGCGATCTGGTTCAAAACGAGATCGCGATGATGGCAGGACGACGGCAGTGACGCAGGGTTTTGCCCTGAGATCGCGAAACCAGATAACCATATCAACCCAGATTAACTTTCTTGCAAACCAGATCAACCTAGATCGCGATGACGGTGAGCTTCTAACCCAGACTTTCAGATTTGCCTTCAGATCGCGATGCCTTCAGATTTGTCTTCACGACGGCAGATCGCGATCTCGAGGCTGTCGATTTGCCTTCAGATCGCGATCGCGATGCCTCTCTATGGCCGTGATTGTCACTCTCATAGATCTGAATCCGAACACAGAGAGAGAGAGAGAGAGAGAGAGAGAGCTTGGGTTTCAGAGGGCTACGTTGGTCGGAAATCGCCACCCTTCCGCCGGAAATCGCCTCTCAGAGGCGTGTGAGAGACAGAAATGGGTTGTGTCTGGCTTATATACGTGGCACACTGGTAATAAGTCGAAATAGTGAGGGGCATTTAAGTCATTATACAGGTTAAGCATCAGCTGCGCGCATAATCTGTTTGAAAAAGCACCTATTTGCCAACTTCACAGATTACGCGTGAAATGGCTTAAATTAAGCCATAATTCAGCCCCATAATTTTTACCAAACACTTCAATATAGCTTATTTTAAGCTATAAGCTGATTTAATCTGTCAATAAGTTCTACCAAACGGCCACACTGTGGTTCCAAAATAAAATTTCCAATTTGACAGTTGAGATTCGAAGTGCTTTAAAAGCAATAGGTATCAGTTTTTTGTATTCCCCTTGCAGCATTACAAGTCACAACTCGGTCATAAACCCAACTGACGGATTTTTGCTTTTGGTTTAATTCACAGATTCAACATTTGGGAAAATGATCTTTTGTCAATAAGGCTTTGAATTTCCATGAGATACAATTGGTGTCATATTTTTCTTGATTGAGAAGCATGGCAGGTTATGACCTCCCGTGGAAGTGTGCTTGTAACTATTTCATTGATTAGTAAATGAAAAACATAGTGAGAGAAAAACGAAAGAGAAGACGAGAAAGATATGGGCCAATGTACAAGGTTGTGTTACTAGGTGACTTACACATGGCAATCAAGGTGGTGGAGCAAGCGAGATGCGTTGATGATGATGAAACTATGAAGATGTTTGAAGAGCTGGCGAGGTGTTGAGATGTTGAGATTTTATTTTTTTTTTTTAAAGATGTGTACGGATAATATTTTTATATAATATTATGGGTGTTGGTAGATGTCCATTATGATCATTTTAGTTTAAGATATAATTGTCATTAAAATAATATTTCATTAAGTGTGTGCACTAAGATAACTAAGCGTGTGGAAATAGAATTTTCCTAATATAATAGATGCTTCGATTTGGCTTTTGGTTAATTACGATAAGACCCTTAATTTTTACCAATTATCACTCTACTGTTACGCTGTGTTTAGTTAGATTTGGAAATGAATTTATAAAGAAAAAAGAGAAAAATATATATATATATATATATATATATACATATGTGTGTGTGTGAAACTAGTTTTTTTCTTTTCCTTTTCAAATTTCTTCTCAAATTTCTCAACCAAACAAAGTATCAAGGTTGGACTAAAACAACCCATTAAAAAATAAAATATATGAAAATAGTTAATAATACAAAATGTCACAGTCAATCCATAATCATTTTACTTTTTTTCTCACAACTATTAAATCAATTATTAAAAAAAAAGGGTAAATTACACTTACCTCCCCTGAGGTTTTTAACAAATACAGGGACCTCTCCTGTAGTTTTAATAATTACAATAATTTCCCCTACTTTAACTGACAATATATACAAACCACCCTTCTGTTAACTAGCCGTTAGACAGGTGATGAAAATTTCTTACATCAGCATATTATGGTGACTGAATACCAAAATTACCCTTTGTTCCTTATAACCAAACAACCCACGACATCACAAACAAACATTGCTCTTCTTCCTTTCCCTCCTTTCATCCTCTCCCACTCTTTCACTGGTAGCATTACTACCACCACCTCTCTCTCTCTCTCTCTCTCTCTCTCTCCTAATCCTTACCACTTCCATCTCCTTATTATCCATTCCAAACACACATTAAATTTATACAAAAATTGCAGGCACACAACATTTTCTCCTCTAATCTTACACCCACTTTTCCATTCCAATATATACATACAAATATACAACTAGGAGGACTCCATATTCCATTATAAGTTGTAAGAACTAGTAGACTTCATAATAACATGATTTGTCTCTGCCCAGAAGTAACAATTCATAATATTTGGGAACTATAATATACAGCAAACAGAAACAACTAAAATGGCCTTAGTATATACATACAAATTTGTAAATTCATATTATTAGGCCATCCAGATTTAACATGAAAAAAATAAAAAATAAAAAAATAAACTAAATTATTTTTTTTAAAAAAAAATAAATCAAAGAATGCATGCTACACAGGCAATAAAAGTAAAATTCAAATAAAATGCTTCTCAAACAGATTCATTGTTCAAAGATTAGAAATAACCCAATAGATTTCAAAGAACTATGGTCCATATCTATCGCAACCCAATAATGAAATTGGGTTTCAGTTGGTCCAGATTTTGGTATCTATAATGTATTGTGAACCATCATGGCAGAGAAAATAAAAATTAATGAAAAAGAATCCAAAAGAATAAAGCTAATCATGTTCAATTCCTTTTTCATTACAAGCAACAATAAATAAAGCTCATAAATCTGTTCTATTGTAACAATGGAACTGTATGGATTTTCTTTGGTTGAGAAGGCAAGAGAAGAAAAAAGTATGGTTTAAACAAAAATCAATGAAATCTGGTTTCAAAGAAGAAAAAAGGAATAGAAAGCAAGTTAGCAAGATTTATGAACTTTTGCATCTATCAATCACTACTAGAATGCTTGGTGTGCAAAACTTATGTTTCCTGTTTCTTCAACACTATCCCAATCTTAGGCCCACTATTGTCATCCTTGCAATCAAAAAGAGATAATGCTCCATTTTTATCAATTGATGCCATCTTCTCTATTTCATTCTCCCGCCGTTTGTCCCCCTTATCTCTTCCTCTCATTCCTCTTTTTTTTCTTCTTCTAATCGTGACCAAGATCGCAACCAACCATCACAAACCCAGATCGGTCAACGCTGCTGCCATCATCGGTCAACCCAGATCAGTCAGCGATGGACGGCGGAAAGGGAGTGGAGGAAGAAGAAGAGAAGAAGAAGAAGGAAAGACGGCAGTGGCAGACGGTGGAGAGAAGGGGCACTGGTAAAGAAGAGCTTCTTTCTCTCTCTCTCTCTCTCATTTCTTCAGAGGGTTTAGATTGGTAAATGGAGAAAGGAAAGGATCAATATAAATTATTGGGTTAAAAAAATATTAAAGGGTATTTTTGTCTTTTTGTGCTCAAATAAAAGGGTAATATGGTCATTTTGTATAAGCAAATAACGTCATTTGAGCAAAATTGACGGATTGGGGGAATCTTGATATTGTCAGTTAAAGTAGGGAAGGTTATTGTAATTATTAAAACTACAAGGGAAGTCTCTGTATTTGTCAGAAACCTCAGGGGAGGTAAGTGTAATTTACCCTAAAAAAAATTAATTATCTTCCTAAATACAATTATTTTAGTCAGACTTTAGATTGGTGAGAGAGATTGATTCATCCAAAGAAAGAGAAACCGAATTGGGTTTCGTCAAGTCCCAATGAAGACGCTGTTATCCACAATTGCGTTCGAGATTGATCCACAGTTGATGAGATAGTTATCAAGAGGAGTGAAAGCTGTGGAGAGATGGAGAAGAAGTGACAAGTGGCGGAGAGAGAAAAGTAGGGAGAGAGTGTGAGTGGTTTTGGTTTTGGTTTTAATTTATATTAAAAAATCAAATCAAATTTAAGAATTAAGAGTTAAAAATTTTGTGATGCGTTTAATTACTGGTAGAAATTTCAATGCCCAAAGTGGGGTGCTAGAAAGCCTATCTCTAGGTGATTTTTGGGCCCTTTCAGTGACTTTTGGCATGTTTTCGACTAGTTTCAAAAACACTTTTCAAAGTGCAGATTTGAGTTTTTTATATGTAGGAAAAGAGGTTTGAGAGTTTCTCTCACGATTTTTGATATAATTTTTTGAATTTTCGACATCCGCAATGGTTCCTCTTCTTTCAATTATCTTCTCTTATTGTTGTGAGTGTTTTTCTTCTATAACTCTAGGTTACGACAATAACCAAAGTATAGTGGCGATAGTGGTGGAGTTAGGCAGTAGTGGCAAAACGATAACGACAACGGGTTTGGACTTTCTTTTGATACAAATCTTGCTTTTCAAATCATATCTATAAGAAGATTGGTGTTTTTCCTCCAATTGAAACTTTTTTTCCTCCATTTTTTTTTTTTGCAACTTTATAGTTATTGTTAGGTTGTTATTTGGCCCATAAGGTCTTGGGTTTGTATTATTATTTTTTATAGCACACCTAAAACAGTGAATTAAACATAGGATAGCAAATTTACAGATTTTGCAAGTGGATGCAATGGATCAACCAGCAACCTATCAACTTTAGTTACACATAGGAACACAAAATACTTAAAGACCAAACATCTTGGACTACTAAATCAACCTCCCAATCCAACTTTCTTTTTTTGTTCAAAACTATCTACCAAAACCTTACAATCTGTAAGTATAGAGAGGCATCGAATTTTCATATTGACAGCTCATTTAGTAGCCTCCAAAAGTGTTCTTGCTTCTGCTAGCAATGGAAAGAAAAGCCAAGTAGAAATCACTTGTTGGTACACCTTACCTTGAGCTTCATCAAAACACACCCATAATAGACTACCTGCTCCAGTGTCCTGCTTCCATTCGCCATCCACCACACAGGTAAATAACTGATGTTGAATGTTGCGAATTCCGACATTGGCTCTGGCCATCACACTTAAAAAGAGACTTGAAATGATTAACAAAAGCTTGGTGAATCTCCTTCTGGTCTGTAACAATTGATCCATCCCCTTTTTTCAAAAGACTGATTTGATTCTTATTTTTCTTTCAAGTAGCCATTTGATGAAAAATCTTGTACTCTTCTCCCCTAATCTCAACCAGTTCTGCTTGAATCGTTGGGCCCAATATAGTTCTTGGATTTTTATTTTGTTCTATATGTCATTTACAAGTATTTTAATTGCTTTATAATTTTTCAAAAAAAAAAAAAAAGAATTACAAATCAATTTTATCTTTTAAAATAATTATTGATACATGAAAAAATTTATGATTTCAATTATTAAAATTTGTAAATTTTATCATTAATTTGAATTTTTTTTACAAAAATGCTGATTAGTTTTTTTACAAAATGGCCAAACAATTCACTGAAATGATTGAAAATGCCAGAGCGTGACAACTGTATGCGAGTGAGGTGGCCATGGCCCATGCAATCAAGAAGTCATTAGAGCATCCTCATCAAAACTGATAAAATCGTTTTTTAGTTAATGAACTTAAAAAAATTAAATTCATCAAACTCGTTTATAATTCGTCAAAATTTATGATTGTTATAGTATCTCGTTACAACAAGTGAGATATTATTCATCGCTAGATTAGTGTTATCGGATGTCTGTTCAGAAGTCTGGCCGAACAACCGGCCTGTCAACCGGTCAACGACAATTTTTTTTTTAAAGAATTGTTTGGCTGGTAACTTATCAATTTAATAAATAAAAAAAAAAGACTAACAAACACAATAAAAAAATAATATTTTAATAAGATTAAGTTAGAATAAAAAGTCTGATGCAGTAGGTATTAAGAGATGACTAACTAAAATAGCAAAATAGTTTTAATTTGACTAAAAATTTAAAAATATTAGTGTATATACTCTTAGTTGATGTTGGCACGGGTATTTTAATAGTATTATAATTAGTGAAGGATTGAAATTCATGAATTTATTTTGAGCGATTAAAAAATATAATAAATTGTGAAAAATATGACCGCATAAACATTTTTCAACCCAGTCATGGATGCTCATCATTTAACTCCAACGCTCTAGCAGCCCTGGACCTCAATTGATGGATCATCATTATTTTTAATATTATTTTTACCTGTAAAGTTTAGCAGCCCTGGACCTCAATTGTTGGCTTTTGACTTTTTTGTGGCTCTTGTAGTAAAACAAAAAATAAAATTGCCAACCAGGCCTAAGTGGAGATGGAGAGGACATCCTCCTACCACGCCTTCTCTGGGAGTGTTTGTTTAGGTTTTTTTTTTTTAAGTTAATTTATGACTCTTAATTTTTGAAAAGTTATTTTGAATTATTTGATTAAATTTATTTTAAATAATTTTTTTTTAACAATTTATTTTAAGTCAAAAAAGTTAATTTTGAGAAACTGCTTATTTCTTATTTCTGATTATTAGTTTCTGCTGTGAACATGTTAATTTGCAGTTACACTCTTAGATTTTTTTATTTTTTATTTTTTTTAAAATAGAAAAAGATTCAAATGGACTATAGAATATTATTATTATTACTTATGAGAAATGTAGACAAGTAGTGAATAATAAAAAATAAAAATTAATTGAAAAAACTACTTCACAGCTTATTTAACAAACACTACTCAGCAACTTAAATCTATTATTCAACACTTACACCAAACAGATTAACAATTTTTAATTAAAATTATAATTTATAATTTATTAAGTTATAATCTATAATTTGTTTTAACAGTTACACTAAACGGGACTTTGTCAGTGGACTAGCCATATCAAATACACAAGATTAGAAGGACATCCAACACGCCCAGGTTGACAAGGAAATGAAATGCACTAAAAAAAAATTGAGAAATTGAAACAAAATATTGCTAAAACTTCATTTGATACCTCAGAAAGTATGTATGTTTCTACATAAATTTTGGGCATTGTAGCTCATGTTGTGTTTGAACTTATTTTACAATATAACCTACAAACTATCACGATCGTCTTTCGTGCTCACCCCCTCTCTTACGATGTCACATGACTCACCCCCTTTTTTTACGATGTCATGTGGTTAAAGTTACGACAAAATTCACATTGAACCACAACTCCGAGTTACTCCTCAATGCGTTATTAGAGTTGCAACACAATCTGATTGAATCATAATTTTGAGCATATTTTATCGTAATTTCGAACACATCCCATCATAATCATCTGAACTATCTACCTTCATTAGTAATCAATTGGGAAAAAACTTGGCTTCCCGATATATCTGAAACCCCATCACCATCATCTCTCTCAATTCCACCATCGCTCGACAGAGCTCGGGGCACAACCCTAGCCACTGGGAGTTCTTGAGCATTTACACCACTCTCTTCATGAGCTCCTCTTTGCCTGCCATTCCCCTGAAGCTGAAGTGCATACTCCAAATTCCACAACACATCGCCCATCGTAGGCCTATCTGCACCATACTCAGCCAAGCATTTCTCCGCTGTTTCACCAAATTTTCTCAGAGAGCTCGGTTTTATCTTCCCCACAAGATACGGATCAATGATCTGGTCAAGCAAGCCCTTCTTCTGCCATTCCAATGCCCACTCGGCCAAATTGACAAGCTCACTCGCAAGCAATGGATCAACAGCGGGTCTAGCACAAAGAACTTCAAAAAGCACAACCCCAAATGAATAAATGTCTGATTTATCCGTAAGTTGTTGCCTGCGAAAATACTCTGGATCGAGGTACCCAAAACTGCCTTTGACACCTGTGCTCACGTGGGTCTCATTGAGACACGGACCAGGCCTTGAGAGCCCGAAATCAGCAACCTTAGCGACATAGTTCTCATCAAGCAAAATGTTGGTGGATTTGATGTCGCGGTGGATGATTCCCTGTGCCAAACCCGTGTGAAGGTAATGAAGGCCTCTCGCAGCACCAATACAAATTTCGAGCCTCTGCTTCCAAGACAAAGGTGGAAGTCCTGAACCATATAGATGTTTTTTCAATGGCCCTTTCTCCACGTATTCGTAGACAAGTATCATTTCCGACTGTTCTTCACAAAACCCAACAAGTGAAACAAGGTGGTGGTGTCGAATTTTTGACAGAACTGTTATTTCAGACTGGAATTCATGGAGGCCTTGCCTAGATCCTGGTACACCTCTCTTCACCGCCACCTTTGTGTTGTCTCGGAGGACCCCTTTGTAAACGATGCCAAATCCACCGGAACCAATAATAAGATTTTTGTCGAAATTGTTTGTTGCCAATTGTATTTCAGCAAAAGGGATCGATCCTGGGGATACAAGGGCAGTCCCTTCAGACAGCCTACTAAGTGAACTGCCTCTGTGTGCTTGTAAAGGCGTCCAACCCATACTTTCTGCCTTTTTTAGTTTTTGTTTCTGCCTTACTCCTCGCAATATCAATAAAACAGTGAAGGCTGCCACACACAAAAAAGCAAAGCCTCCAACAATTGAACCTACCAAAACCCAATTACTAATCTTCTTGGACCGATCTTCTGAACCCATAAAATTCACCATCTTCATGATCTCTACCCCATTCAAAATAGCATTCTTTCTCAACAAACTACTAAGATCAGAAGGACCAACACTAATCCGCACAACTCCTGAATTATCCGAATCCACAACAAAATCTATGAAACGCGGAGATGCAAGCGTGTGGGATGTAAGTGAAGACAGATCAAGATCTTTGTAGGCAATGAACCCGTTGATAAACACATTGAAGTAAAGCAAGTTAAGGGATTGACTAACGATATCACAGAAATGCAAACGAACAAAGTATCGAGCAGATTCCAAATCCACCGGATAATCCCAAGTTAAATTGAATTCTGCATTTGTAGTTAAATTATCCCTATTCATCTGTTGTGCAGTCATGTAAACATTATCTGGAGCACTCTCTCTGCTTGCACCGCCATTTTCGTAGTTTGGCGAATGAGTAGTACTCGCAATCTTTGCAGCCGATTTCAGAAGTAGAAAATCCTCATCAGGGATCCAAGTTCTCCAAAGGGTGTCATTGAAAGGGGTCAATTTCGAACCCCCAACATTGATCCTATGAACAGTTTCTAAAATCTGTTTAGACATATTGTCGAACACTTTATCTCCATTAGGACCAATCAATTTAGCTTCGTATTCGAAAATGAGGTCATCAGGAACCGAAAAGACTTCAATTGCATTAACAAAAGCAAAGCCAGATTGATTCGTAGGCACAAACAACAATTCAAATTTCACAACATTGATCATCAAAATGAACTCTTTAAGCACAGTGGAGCTTATACCAAAATGGCTCAAAATCGAAAACCCATTAGCCGAAACACTGAAATTTGCAGTGTTGAGATCATAACTCTGAGAAATGAATGGAGAGAAGTGAAGACGTACCATGTGAGTTCCAATTTTCTTGATTTCGAACTCGTAGCTCGAAGCTCTGGTGAAAACTCTGGCTTTTTGGTAAAGTGGAGTTGAATTTGAAGATGGGTTTGGATTGGTGAGAGAGATTGATTGACCTGAAGAAAGAGAAACCGAATTGGGTTTTGTCAAGTCACCAACGAAGACCCTGTTATCCACAGTTGTGTTCGCGATTGATCCACAGCTGATGAGATGGTTATCTAGAGGAGTGAAACCTGTGGAGAGATGGAGAAGAATTGACAACTGGAGGAGAGAGAAAGGTAGAGAGAGAGTGTGAGTGGTTATGGTTTTAGTTTCCATTGATTTTTTTTTTTTCTTCAGAAAAAGTGAAGGCTTTTGGGGAAGATGAGAAGGGGAGAGAAGAGATAGAAGAAGAAGAAGAAGAAGACAAGAAAGATTTGGCGTTCCATTAATAGAAAGCTGTGGATTCTTTGAAAAAGAAGTTGAAGAGAGAGATATTGGGGTTGGTCAAGAGGGTACTGTCAGTGAACTGTGAAGTAGAAGAGAGAGAGAGAGAGAGAGAGAGAGAGAGTTTGTGGAGAAAACAGAGAGCATTTGACTTTGTAGCAAAATGTAAAGCTTAGAAAAAGCAACAGTGAAGGAGAGAGCTAATGGAGCCATGGAACCACGAATGGTTGGCAACTTGGCCAAGGTCTGGGATTAGGCCCTCAGGTTCCAGCTTTAAAATTTTTTTAGATTAATTTTTTTGGGTGTAATACAGTTAGTTTGGAGGTCTTAAAAAAGAGAGGGGTCAAAGGGGTGGGAGAAAGGAGTCTTAAAATAAATTTGTAGAGTCATCATAAGTCTCGTTTTGATTATTCGAAGTGTTTATTTTATAGAAAAATGTTTAAAACACCTAATTTATCATTCCTAAGAGGAAAATACTATAAATCCCAAATGAATTATTAAATATTCTATCAAACCTCTCACATGGGTGTGGGATCCATACAAATGTGTGATAAATTAGAGGGATATAGTATTGTTGTATTTTATAAAACCCTAAACGTATAACATTCATGAAAAAAAATTATTTTGACCCGATAATTTTAACATTTTTATTTTATTATATTTTCATCTAAAAAAATTGCTAAAAGAAGCCAAACCACACATAAATTAATTGTATTAAAACCTAGCATTTTAAAATAAAAATATATATTAAAGTAATATTTAATTACAAAAATGACATTGATACATCAATTTATAGAAAATTTTATACAATTTTTTGTAAATTTTTATTATGGGTAAATTTCACTGACACTCTCTGAGATTTATATTTATTACAGTTTCCCCTTTTACTTTTTGGAAATTACATCTCTCACCCTGAGATTTAAAGTTTCATTACAGATTCCTCCTACAGCAATTTAATTTTTTAAAATACCAATTTTGCCCTCATTGAGTAAATTACATTGACACCCCTCATATTTTAGAAATTACAATCTCCTTCCTAAGGTTTAAAATAATATTACCAATTCCCCCCTCGGTTAGTATTAACTGGAAAAAAAATTATTTGAAAAAAAAAATTAATTGAAAAAAAATTTGTTAGTAAAGTTTTTAAATTTCTGTTTAAAAACCAACGTAAGCTCATTTTTTAAATTTACGTTTTTTTTTCAAATTTACAAACTGAGGCAACCATTTATAAACCAAAAAAATTATCAAACAAGTTTTTATGACAGTTTTTAAAATTTTTGTAAATATAAATTGAAAACTAAACACGAAATGGTTACCAAATAAGCTCGATGGTAAAAATGTCGTAAAATTAACAAATAATTAAATAAGTTACCAACATAAGAAATGACTTATCAAAAGATTCTCAGGCTATATATGGTTTGATTTTTAGAATTTTTTTAAAAAAATTAAAAATTAATTTGGTTAAGAAATAAAAAATAAAAAATAATTATCATTTTTATATATTTTTTATCTTTCAAGTGGTTAGAAATAATTTTTTACAAATTAAATTGAAACAGTCATACGTATGTATATAACCTGCCTAAAAATTAAAATGATATTTCTTTTTTATTTTTTATTTCTTAACCAAATTAATTTTTAAATTTTTTTTCTAAAAATCAAACTATACATAGCCTAAGAATATTTTGATAAGTCATTTCTTACGTTGGTAACTTATTTAATTATTTGTTAATTTCACGACATTTCTACCATCTATATAAGGCCTATTTGATAACCATTTCGTTTTCAGTTTTCAATTTATATTTACAAAAATTTTAAAAACTGTCATAAAAACTTGTTTAATAATTTTTTTGGTTTATAAATGGTTGTCTCAATTTGTAAATTTGAGGAAAAAACTTAAATTCAAAAAATGAGTTTACGTTGGTTTTTAAACAAAAATTTAAAAATTTTACTAACAAAATTTTTTTTCAATTAATTTTTTTTCTAACTAATACTAACCGAGGGGCCAATTGGTAATACTATTTTAAATCTTAAGGAGGGGATTGTAATTTCTAAAATGTGAGGGGTGTCAATGTAATTTACCCAGTGAGGATAAAATTGGTATTTAAAAAATTAAATTGCTGAGGGGGGAATTTGTATTGAAACTTTAAACCTCAGGGAGAGCTATGGGCTTGTTTGGTTTGAATTTGGGAGATGAATTTTAGAAAAAAATTTCCCAAAATTTGTTTGGTTTGAGATTTTTCTCAAATAATTTTCAAAATCACTTCTCTCTCTTACACATCAATCAATCACTTTTTCTCTCTCCTCTCTCCTTCTCCATCACTTTTTCTCTCACACATATCTACTCAATTCTTCCAAAATATCCAATCATCCCAAACTCCCACAAAATTTTTTTTTCTCAAAATATACAACCAAACAAATCAAAAAATTTTTTAAAACAACTCTCCTAAATTTTTTCCAAAAATAACTCTCCCAAAAACAAATCAAACAAGCCCATAATTTTCAAAATATGAAGGGAGAAATTATAATAAATATAAACCTCAGGGGTGTCAATGTAATTTACCCTTTTATTATTTAATGTATCACATCCCCAAATATTAATAAAATAAGGCGAGCAATAATTTCATTCATTCAATTATTACAAATATATCACATTAAATAATAAACAAAATATTATTAAAATCAAACATATTCGCAAGAAAAAGGCATGTGGGTTGGCATCAACTTAAAAAGTGGGACATAAGTGGAGTCCACCTCATATATATACAAGACAACGGCATTCAATTACCAACACTTTATGTGCCCTAAGTGCTCATAAGCTTGAACAGCCCTAGTCTTGTAATCACATCTCCAATAATTCATCAAAAATTTAATTAAATTTGTATAAAAATATGACTAATTTTTATTTGATATCAACCACTCCAATGATAAATATTATAACTTTCATCAAATCAGAAGACATTTGGAGAGTCGACCGGCCAGTCGACCGACAAGAGCAAAATGAATCAACATAACTTCCATCAAATTTCAACCCCAAAAACAAAAACAAAAACAAATTGCGTCAAACTTTGAAGAATCATTTATGATCAAAGGAACAAAATCTCACAAGAAAACAAAGAAATAAGCATAAAAGATGAGAATCAAACTGTGATACTGGCATTTTCGAAGCAGACCATCCAGTAGCCTCAAACAAATTTGGTCATCATCAACGGCAAGAACACTCATATTGTAGACATCGCATTTTTTACTGCCCTTAAGACTTGGGTGCCACTAATTGATCACTCGATGATGAAAGTTATGCTTTGGAAATGTTTGATTTCTTCAATAAGAAGAGCTTCTAAATCCCAACCTTACACTCTATTTTGACCAAAACTATTTTAGACCTTAAAACCCACTTTTTCAAAATATTTTTGAAAATGTTTCTACGATATTCCGAGGCTCGTATTTTGTTTAAAATATTGCACTTTTCGGTAAACCGAGTAAGGACAAAGTGGAAATAAATGGAAGAGATGTGAACTCTTTAAAAAAACTTTAAAAACATCTTATTTTTAGGTTTGGAGTTGAAGAAAGTAGGAGGGGATAGAAGAAAACTAGTTGAGGAGGAAGTTGGGCATCAATCCATTAGGACAGAAATGAGCAGCCTTCACTAAAATAGGCATATATCTTTGAACACTTAGAATTTAGATGTGAGGCCACCACCATTGGAAAGTAGATTTCTAGGGCTTCAATTTAGACTCAAGAATAGCCTAAAATCGAGTCCAGATAAAGGAGATATGCCTATTTAAAGTCGAGCCTGAAAGCAGATTTTTGCCTCTCGTCCACTAATAGTGGCCGGCAACCCACTTTTAGTGGCCTGCCGGCCATTTGTGTAAAAAATCAGATTTTGCAGATATTTGTTACCAGTTGTTCCCACACTATACTAGCTGTTCTTAGACAGATATTTCCGAGATAGGCACGTGATTTTCTATATATAAAGGACCTTCCTTCTTGCTTTCAAGGTGAGAAAAATTTCAGAGTGAGAAAATATTTTTGAAGAGCAAATTTTGAAAAATTCATCTCTCTCTACAATTCTCTCTCTTTCTCTGGCAACTTGAATAGCCTTTGCCTAAACACTCTAAACCAAACCTAAAGAGCTTTTTGCTGAGGTGATTTGAGCTTGAATTTGAGCTCTTGAGGCACTTAAGAGTGTGAAATTGGTGATTTGTAACTCAAAGAAGCATTCATCTTCAAGACGTATACCTTCTAGTCCTTTTGTACCATCTTTACACTATTTGTTTACTATGTTTTTTTGTTGTTTTTGAGTTATTTATTATCTGTCTTTTTGGACTGAAACTTATGATTTAAGGCCATTAAAGATAGAGAGGTTGATAGCCCTTCTTTGCACCTTGCTTCTAAGGCATTTATCCTTGTGTTTCCCACCTTCTCATCATCTTTTTTTGAGCTTTTTACCACTGATTTTCAGAGGCAAAAATCATGTTTTGAAGTCCCAAAAGTTGAGGGGTTAGCCTCTCCTCCTTGTGCTTGTGTGCTAGTATTAATTCTTGAATATTTTAGCTTTTTGTTTTAGCTATTTTTGTTTTCATTCTAGCACATTTTAGGATTGTTTTTAATTGTTCATTGCATTTGAGCTTTGTATAGCATGCTTGTAGTATAATAGTCCTCATAGACTTGGTGGTTTAGGCCTTAGCCACCAACCTATTTGAGTTGATAGTATTTATTTTCTACTTTTCATATTTGTTTTCATCTCTAATCACCTCTGCAACCTCCCTCTTTTCTTGACTTTTTCTTTGTTTTGAAAGTTGTTTCAAACTAATTGCTTGTTTAAGCTTGAGATTGAGGTTATTGTGTTTAATGGTTTAATCCCTTTGGGGGTTCATTACCAACGGTATGACATCTCTCTCATGCCTAAAACAACATTTGGTTTGGTACTCTTTTCCATTAGAGGACTTAAAAGCTCACTTTTGTATTAATGAACTAAGGAATGGAAGGTAATTAAAATGAAGTAATAAAATTGGAACTAAAAGTGATGTAAGATAATAAAAGATTTGGTGTGACACCCCAAAATTTAAGGACATCATAATAAGATTTAAAATCAATATTGTCACAAATATTACTAACATCCATTAATTAACAACCCAGAAATTTAAAGTTCTTAAATTATAACTTAGTTTTAGTACATAAAAATAACACAAATATATAAAATAAAATAAAATAAGAAAACTAAAGGAAAACTATAAAATTTAGAAAATAGTTCATGGAATTTGAGCACTCTTCAAGCTAACCAAGGCTGAATGTCGCTTTGCAAGGCCTTGGTGTTCCCTTCGATTTTTTCGGTACTTGGCATAAAATGCCAGAGCAATAGGAATGCCAATGAGTAACGAGCTCAATAAGATACTACAACCCGAAAATACCCACCCCGATAATAATACTTACAATTAATGAATAATGTGCAATAACAGAATAACAAGTAGCATTTAATAAGCATAATAGGAATGCTATCAATTGAAATGATAACAATAGATTAAAAAATAAAAAATAAAACAATGGCAAACGGAAGCAGTATTTCATCATAAGGAAAAATGCCCACTTTTCTTTTTAAATTCTCATAGATTTAGTTTATCAGATAAGTTTAAATAACTCCTCGCGGAGCACTATTTCCACTCAACCACTAAGTAATGGCCACGGGCAATTCTAACTCTCCCTTGGTCAAATATTCAAATCTTACTTGCTGTAACTACCAATGATGCCCATGCACGCACCAGGGTTACGTACCCGAGTCGTGACATCACGGTCTGCCCCAAGGGAATGGTCTATGTTGTGACACCCGCACCACCAACCTTATATCGTCTACACCGATAAGAGCCGAAATACCTTCATGTGCCATGTTAGGGTTCGCAACTCACTTGCGCAAGATTCTAAATTGGCTCACCCCATCACTTTAAAATTTTAATGTATCAGTTCAATTTCGTTTTTCTTTACTTCGTCTAATTCACATTTTCATGCATGTACGAGTTTTAGTTTAAAAACCACAGTGTCATAATGTTTATATAGCACAACACAATCATGTATGGCAACCAAAATAGATATGACATAATGTCTTAGGACTCATCACAAAGTTTCTTAGGAATTCACACACTTCTTCTTTCAACATTGTATGGTCTGACAAAAAAAAATATGAAACCCAAACCAAACGAAGTTCAACCATTACAATATTTTAATTGGTGCTAATTCATTGAGTTAGGAAAATATTTTGAGAAGAATACCAGGGATAAAAACGATTTTAAAATGGAGAAATAAATTTTGGAAGAAAACTGGTTTTTCTAGGATAGTGAGTTATATTAACTTCCAGCACAGGTGATCTGTGTTTGAAAAATAAAAAGAGGCCTCAAATGGGGTCAAAAAGAGGTATGGTTAGAACAATTTGCTAGATATTTGAGTTTAGAACATATTTCCAGAAGAGTTTGAAGACTGAAACCCAATGGAAGATGGTCAAATAATTTTTCTAAGAAAACTGGACAGATTCTGTCTCATTTTGGAAAAATTGATGTTTCTCTCTCAATGCTTAATGAAAAATTATGAAACCAGCGGCATTTGAAAGGTAACTTAAAAATACAACTTTTCCAATTTGAATCACTGGAAAATTCATTCTGTAGAATAAATGGTGACTTGATAAAGTCAACATTGCCACTGCCTCCAAACAACAATGAAGTTAAAAATATGTTTTGGCCACAAAACATTGTCAAATGATTTTTTCGATATTCTAGCACCATGAAAACATGTTAAACTAACTCCAGTAGTTTCATATTTTATGAAAGTGTTCTCATGAGTTTGTTTGGGTTTATTCAAAACGGATTAAAAATCTGTTTTGCTGGAAGTTCATTATTTTGTGAAAAACACACTTTGTATTCACCATAAATCATACGTAAGACCATAAAAATTATTTCTTGCTAATATTCCCATGTGAAATTCTAATCCTTTATATTTACTTTCATTAGTGGTGACAGGGAATAGATGAAATAATATTTATGAAGAGTAAACACAAATTCATAAGCATGCAAGATTAATTCAAACAACAGAGAATATTTGAGCACATAAGAAGAAAAATCAGTAACTAGACCCTCTAATCTATACTTGCAAGAAGGATATAAATCATATAATCATAAGATCATCATTCTATCAACATGCATTGAGTTATTGTATATTAATAGTGCATACTTTTGCATATTTTTGATATATAAATTTAGTAAAAAAAAAAATATCTAAGGGAGGATAAAGGTTGAGTATTCCTACCTCAAGAACTTTTACAAACAATTCTCAAAACTTGTTTTGAATTGATAATCACCAAGGACCCTCTCTTCTTCCTCTTTTTTTTTTTCTTTTCTTTTCTACTCTTCCTCTCTTTTTCTTTCCTCAGCCGTGGAGATAAAAAATGGGTGAATAGTGCACTATATATAGGAGCTTGGAGGCCATCTTTATTTTTTATTTAATTTAATTTAATTAATTAATTAATTTATTTATTTATTTTTCTCTTTGCTTGGGAACTATCATCTACAAGAATAGGCTTGGAGACTTAGAGTATGCTTGCATGCCATGGCATGCCTTGACAGAGGCTTGGAATTGTCATCTATGTATCCTTAGAGTATGCTCCTATGCATGCTTTGGCATGCTTTGACAGTAGCCTATTGGGAAGAAAGTCAGCCAAAATCCTCTGCCCAAAACAAATCTGATTTCCTTTTCTTTTTTTTTTTAATACAAAATAAAAAACAATGAATATATAGTCACTAGATATTTTGCTCCATACTATCCTCTGATTAATTTAGTTACTATTTATTTAACTCATTTAGTTTCTACAACTGTATTTAGCTACAAAAATTTTATCATAGAAAGATAAATAATTTTATTTAAAGGAATTTAATATTAGTATTAATCATGATGCTATTAACATTATAATTCGATAATTTAATAATCACAATTAATTGACTTAATATTGTTATTAACAAACTTAATTAGTTGTCCGAAAATTCAAATTCTTACATTTGGTGTTCAATCGGGCATTAATTGAACACATGGAAGTTTGGATAATTTCATACTTGCTAGTGATGAAATGGTTCAAGTTTTCAAGATCAACCACTTCCCTTGATCAATCTATGATAGGGAGGAGGTTTTGTTGGTCTTTTTTTATGCATTTATTGAAATTGTGTCCCTTGATTTATAAGTCATCACGCAATGAGATTGCGTCGATTGATGATTTGCGAATCAAGCATACCCCTCCTTTAACCTGTTTGCTGATAAGGAGAGGCAGGGTGGACAAACATCTCTTGAAAATACTCTGATTAGTGCTCTGTTTGTCCTCTGTTACTGTAGGAAAGAACCAACATCAGTGGCCGGTAGGCCACTACTTCTGGGTTGCCGGCCATTTTTTCAGCCAGGCAGTGTCCCTTTTTCAGCAGAGCAGAGGCTGAGGTGAAAAAATAGTGCAATTTTCCAAATGTGTAACAGAGGCATTCTAGTAGCAAAACGGAGAGCATTATCGGGCGGAAATCCGCATCCATGCATAAGCCGTCCCTCGATTATCAGGATCCGTCAAGATGATGTTGTAATTATGCTTGGAGTAGAGGGCTTGTAACTAATTAGTTAGAATAGCTATGTGTTGTACTTATTTAATTAGCTAGAAGGATTAGTTAATTTGCTGTTGTAATAATTAGTTAAGTAGCTTAGCTAATTTATTCATTTGGGTTTGCAATAGTTAGTTAATTAGGTAATTAATTGGCTAGATTATTCATTCGAACCCTCCTGCGCGAGGGCAAGCAATGTAATAATGTGTATGTCTTCTAACACCACATTTTTCTCTCTTTTATTTACTTGCTTATGATGATTAGTTTAGAACATCACTTTCCTTTTAGCATACTCCATATTTACATCCACTTATTTTGCATGCATCGAGACTCGGTTCATCATTCTAACAATGCATTATCGTTTAAATACTTCTTTGAAAAGGTGCTTAAATTGCATGCTATCAAATTGGCTCACATGTAATAATTAGTAGCTGAGCCTATTAGTTACATATCACTTGTGTTGCATTAGTCATGTTGCATTAGTTAGGAGCATGCATGTTTTCTAACTCTTTTGTTTCTTTTAGCTCACCTCGGAGTACTAGGTGAGCATTTTTGTGCTTTAGCATATTGCACGAATGTGATTGTTGCCATGTTTAGCATGCTTGCCATGATGCTAAGTGCTTAATTGATATATCTGCTTGAATGCCTGTGAATGAAAGCTAATTGCTTGAATTGGAATAATTTGAGTAATGTATATATGCAATCACTTTTTCAAGTGGTACATATTCGAAACAATTTTCAAAACAAACATGAGATCAAATGTTTCAATTTTTGTAAATTAGTCTATACTTGTGTGCGCATCACATAGTAATGTTAGCCTATAACCGGAACAAAAGCATATAATGTAAATAAAATTCATATCATGATTAGTAGAGACCGATCTTTGATCGAGTGAGTGGGGTGCTCAATTCATGACCTTCCCCTCTCGTACTTAAGTTCTCGAGTTGAGACAATCTTGGTGATGACGAACACGTGACCTTTGGCACAAGTCATGGGTTTCCTAAATTTCTCAAAAATATTTAGATGGCAACTCTGTATCTGGCAAAGCAGTCCATTTTTGACATTTTGATTCAAAATTGATTTTTCAAAAGATTTGTCAGATTTGGACTCTTTTGTGTTTATCTATTTCACATTGCACTTGTGGAATCAGATTCAGAGCTGTGGGAGTCCGAACTGTAAGGCTAGTCGTATCTGAAAGAAGCACAAAAAGTCGAGCTATACATATCCACAAGAAATTTATCAACACATACCTACAGGAAATTTATCACTCTCATCCCTTAAATGTTCTCTAATTTCTTCTACAGTTATTTTGATGAAATAAGAACAGAGCACAAAGAAAGAGATAACATAACAAAAGTTTGAGATTTGAGCATTGAATTGAAAACTGCGTTATTTTGGAACATTTCCACCAAACCCAAAAGACAAAGGAGGTATTTGGTGGGGCTTTTTTGAGCCAACTTATGGCTTCTGGCTTTTAAAAAGTTATTTTGGACTATTTGGTTAAACTTATTTCAAACAGTTTCTGATTCTAACAACTTATTTTAAGTCAAAAAAGCTGATTCTGAGAAGCTGTTCACCCCTTGCTTCTGATTATCAGCTTCTGCTGTGGACATGTTAATTCACAGTTATACTCTTAGATTTTTTTATTTTTTATTTTTTTTAAAATAGAAAAAGACCCAAATGGATTATAAAATATTATTATTATTATTATTTATGAGAAATGTAGACAAATAGTAAATAATAAAAAATAAAAGTTAATTGAAAAGGCTACCTCACAGTTTATTTAACAAACACTACTCAGCAACTTAAATCTATAATCCAACAGGTATACCAAACAGATTAACAGCTTCTGATTAAAGTCATAATTTATAATCTGTTAAGGTATAATCTATAATCTGTTTTAACAGTTACACCAAACAGGACCAAAGAAAGCCAAGAATAGGAGGATTTGTGAGGGGTATCAGTGAGAAATAGTGAGTAGAGAGAGAGAGAAAGAGAGACTAGTTTTAGTGAGTAAAGCTATACATGTTGACAATGATGGTGATGGCCAGAACAGTGTGAATGGCTTCAACCCAACAAGACACCAAATCATATATTTTAGTAATCACTTATCTCTCTCTCTCTCTGTATTCGTCTTGCTGCCACAAAAAACAAACAACGCTACCTCTCTCTCTGTATTCGTCTTGGTGCCACAAAAAACAAACAACTCTGCAAGTCAGTTCACAGTCCAAACCATGGCTGCTTTTGGGAATTTTTTTGTTAGCCGAACGACCAAGGGGACCACCGGCTAGACGTTTAATCGGTCGTTTAGTGGGTCTCATCCCAACTTACATGCACAGTAAATTGCTGAAATCTAGTTCAAGTACTCAGTTTGGTG
Organism: Camellia japonica; assembly: GCA_030407325.1. Classification (NCBI taxonomy): domain Eukaryota; kingdom Viridiplantae; phylum Streptophyta; class Magnoliopsida; order Ericales; family Theaceae; genus Camellia; species Camellia japonica. The sequence continues at coordinate 157,428,105 of JAPPVO010000032.1, read as the reverse complement.
AAAAATTTGAGACATTCTCAATTTGATATAGCTTTGGTAAAACCGTTGGAGACCAAAAAAATGTACTTTTTCACCAAATTCAAATTTGGTGATAAATTTGGTTAAACATTGGAGATGGCCTAAGGGCAATTGTTTAGTCAATAATTATCTGGTTGGTATGAAATAGTAAGGTGTTATTTCATTAGGCGAATTATAATGTAAAATTAAGATTATTAATTTATAGTAATTGTGTTTTTTCATATATTACATTAACACATAATTTTAACACTTTAATAGATGTGTTCTAATAGGCTTCGATCCTCTCTAATCTATATATATATATATATATAAGTAAATGTAGTGGTACCTTAAAAAACTTTAAACTCTCAATCTTAACATCTTATGAAATTCTTTCTTGGAAAAGGGGGTCCAAGTCATTATTCTTCTTTCTTATGTGACACATCCATTCTTCTTTCATTCTATTTTCCTATTTTCCTAAATTTGTCCAAAACTTACTAAAAAAATTTCAAAAATTCATTCCTAAATTCTCATAATTTTACAAAAGGAAAAAAAAAATATATGTGGCACCTCCCTATATCTCTCTTTTCGCTATTCAAGCCTTCTCACTTCATCTCCCTATATAAAAAAATAAAAATAAAAATAAAAAAATCACATAATATCATTATTTCCCACAATTCAAATAAAAGGATAGAAATCTAATATAGTTATCCTTATCTCTCTTCTACAAAAATCTAAAAAAAATAAAACCAAGTACATAACCAAGAGATAAAAAGAAACAAAAAAATAAATAAAAATCTACATAGTTATCCTTATTTCTTTTCTAAAAAAATCTATTTTTTTTTTTCTTATGTTCATACTCTAATCTCCATAAATAGTTGTACTATTCTCACTAAAATGAAACTAAAGATTATAAAGAAAAAAAACACTTACAACTCTTGATGGCATTCTCTGTTCTCTATTACAACAATATGATTACTTTTCTATATCTTTCTAAATAAACACTCGCTTAAAATGTGTTTATCTGCAATTTACTTATAAAGACGTGGGTATGTTACTAAAATTCTAAAAGTTTTATTGTCCTTTGCTTTTACTTTCATTAATTAATTCATAAATAAGATAAAAGCTATTGTGTTGGTGTTTTTTTTTTTTTTTGAAAATTTGCCTATAAATTTCATTTTGAGGAATGGTAATCCATTTAGTCTCAAGGATTTTCTTATAGACCAATTAGTTCATTGATTTTAGAAATGTAGATTTAATATATTATTTGAAAATTAGATTTACGATTATATCTTTATTTCTATTATGTTACCTTCTCTTATTCTTCTTTCTTTTTTTTTTTTTTTTTTGATGCTAGAAAAGTAAGGTACACAATATATGAGAATCAAATTTATGATGAATTTTTGTATAAGAATCTTTTTTATTTGGAAAACATTTCAAAAAGAGTACAAAAATAAATTGAAATATGGGATTCTTCAAACATTCCAAAAGGATGTGGGATTCTTCAAATATTTCAAAAGAAGTACAAAAATTCCTTAGTAAGTTTTGGACAAATGTATAATTTCAAACTGTAACACTCCAATGTAAAAATCCAAAAAAATTCTTAATGTATTTTCCCCAAACATAACACTCCAATATAACACTAAAAAAAAAAAAAAATAGTGTAACACTCTAATGTAAAGCAAAAAAAACTTCTTAATATTTTTTTTTTCAAATATAACACTCCAATATAACACTTCAAAAAAACTCCTTAATGTAATACTCTAATGTAACATACAAAAAAACTTTTGTACTTTTTCTAAACGTAACACTCTAATATAACACTCCAAAAAAACTTGTTAGTGTACTTTTCTCAAACATGGTACTCTAATGTAACACTCAAAAAAAAAAATGTGGAATTTTTCAAACCATTCGAAAAGGAGTACAAAAAATTTCTAATAAGTTGTGGGCAAATTTATAATTACAAATTGTGAGTGTTACGTTTGGGAAAAAAAATACATTAAAGAGTTTTTAGTATTTTTGTGTGTTACATTAGACTGTGTTACATTGGATTGTTACGTTTAAGATTACATTGATTGGAGCGTTACATTTGAAAAAAAATATATTACGGAATTTTTTTTTTTTTTTTGTGTTATATTGGAGTGTTATGTCTAGAAAAAATATACTTAGGAATTTTTTTTGAGTGTTACATTGTGACATTTGGCAAAAATACACCAAAGAGTTTTTTAGTGTTACATTGGAGTGTTATGTTATTAGAGTGTTACGTTTTTGTTCGTAATGTAAAATTTGTTCCAGAATGAGGGAAAATCGAAAACTTTTATAATAGGGATTGTCCAAATATGTGATTTTACATTTGAAGAAACCTACTTTTATCCCTAAAAAATTAAACCAAAACATGTAAATGACTACTCTTTTGTGTAATTTCTACTTTAATGGGACCTTTGGATTCATACGAAAAATGAGAGGACTAAACAGTTCATAAGATCATATTTTGAGATTTATTGATGCTCCACCATTTTTTTTCTTGACATTTTTTAATTGTGTGTTCTATATTTTTAATTTTTTAATAATATTGAATTACTTTTTAAAGATTATTCAATCATATCTCCATTTTCATACTTTTTTCACTTTTCAAATATTTTGGAGAAACAAAAGATTAATGGCAATGTTGTGACTGAGAGTGATAGATATCTCTTTGTAATCATCATCACAATCTGAAGTTGAGGGTAAGAAGAAGAAGAATGAGATGAAAAAACTATGAGGACTTGAATTAAAATACAAACTTAATAATAATAAAAAATTAATATTTTATTTGTTTTTATCTTTAAATTTAAACATTTATTTGGTGATTGTTAAAGAAGTTTTGAATTTTGTTCAATTATATGTATGCACTGGACTCTCCTAAAATCAATGAATTTTTGTTTATTTTTTTTTTAAAATTTAATCAATGAATTTTGGGAGCATCAAAACTTCAAATTAATTTGTTAATTTTATTAATTTTTAATTTATTAAAAAATCTATATTTAGTTGATTTGCTCATTTTTCTATATGCCACAAATAATTTTAAAATACATCTATTGCTTTGAAGTCACATTACACACTAAAAATATATCTAATACCAGATTTATACTATTACTAGAAATAAACTTGGGCTTTTTTAAGTAATTCAAAAAATTTAATTGAATTATTTGTTAAAATTTAATCATAGCTTTTGGCCAAAATTTAAAATAATATTAAATTATTAGCTTAAAAATATCTATTAACTACTTTACATTTATCTTATTACAAATTCCTTTAAAAATTAAAAATTACTAACAACTTCATATCTCCATCAAAATATCTTAATTCTTTAGAATTCATATTACATTCATTGATGTTGATTTTGCACAAATGAGTCTTCTATATCCACCCAAATTGCTTGGAGCCAATGAAGTTATTCAAGCAAAATCAGTTTGACCTTTGAATTTTAGATTTGTACAAAAACAATTATCATAGAATTCTGGATTTGTATTAAAAAAAAATTAAATTAAATAGATTTGTGCATGAAATAAAATTCTATTTTATTCACTTTTCCATTTTTTTTTTTACAAATTCTATCCAAACACAACTTTAGAGTTTCTTGAGTAATTGCATAAATTTTATAAAATTAACAAACACATTGTATTAAACCATTTATACATTAAATTCATATATTTTTCATAACTTCTTAATCTAATTAACTAACAAATAAAATTTTAATTTATGAAATACAAATAACAAAAAATAGTGTTAATATCGTATATGTTTTATTTTTTGAACACTAAATTATTTTATCAAAAATGTCTAAGACTCCCTTTTTTTCCCACCCCCTTTGAGCTCTCTCTCTCATTGGTTGGATTTTCTTTTTTTTTTTTTTGTTTCCCTTGTCCTCCAATCACCACCTGCCACATGTGTGTGGGGTGGTGGGGATGGTGATTGGAGGGGGTCTCTATCACTCCTCTTATTTTATCACATGCATAGTACGGATCAAGTACTAATATTATATAAGTAAAAGGGGGTTTGTAACCCAGAAGACCTCTAAAAACTTCAATATCTCAATCTTAATTTTCTAATTTTTTGATTTTCAAAAATAAAATAAAAATCTTCTATTTGTTGGCTCTCATTCAAGCAATAATAATAATAATAATAATTAAAATTAATATCCCTTGATTTATAACTTTTAAATGGAAAGTATATCAAATCTTTAAAAAAAAAAAGAAAAGAAGTATAGTAATCCATTTCAAAATTCAAATTTGAGGGCCACTAAATATGAAAAATAATCTATTAATTTAAATTTAAAATTGACACAATATAAATTTAAAATTATAATAATCTATCTCATGATTTATAAGTTTTAAAGAAAAATTTAAAATTATCATAATTAGCTTATAATTTTTGTATTAAGAAGCAATAAGAGTGACGTTGAGATTATCTATATATTTATATATTTTCACAAAGGAATACTTTTAAAGAGAGATGTTATGAGCATTTCAGAATCTCATACAAAATTATTTTTAAAATCAAAACCTCTATTGACTAGGTTATTTAAGTATAAAATTTAAATTCATAATTATCACAATACAAATTTAAATTTGCCATAATTATTTCATGATTTAAGAATTTCATTTAAATTATCATGATTTATCCCAAGAATTAAGGATTTCAAAAAGGAAAACTCTCTAACTCAATGCAAAATTATCACAATATATATATACCTACAACCGTCAGGACTTATCTCCTTCTTTCAGGTTTTCAAAAAAAAAAAAACTCTCTTCCATAGCTTTCTAAATTTAAAAGTAAGAACATTTTGTCTTTGAATGAAAATTAATTTTATTTAATAGTTTTTTTATTTTGATTATAGTAATACTTTGTAAATACAGATCTATATCACAATAGAGATTATGTTGATAGTAATGATAAGTTACGAGACTTTGTTGTCATACGAAAAAGAACACAGAGTTAAAGTATGGAATAGCATGTTAACTATATATATATATTAAAATGATTATATATTTTTAGCAAAAAAAGCTATTAATCCACTAATGGCAAAGTTATATATTGTGTTTTTTTCTTTATAATTGTCAATTGCGAGAAATAGCAAAATTGATCATATTTGTATAAATGGTGGATAAATGGATGTTTATGACGAATGATTGAATGCATGTCATTTTTTTCTTTATTTCTTCGTGTTTTAGGTAAATGGATCAACATTCCCTAATTGCGGATTTACCGATAATATTTCCTAAATTTTATTAAGAAAATGTTTGAATTTAAACTCAAGAAAAGATCATATATAGATATTTTCCTTATCTTTTATTTTATCTTTTAAAAATAATATTTTATAAATAGACAGGATGTATCAAAATTCCTCTTCCAAGCTCATTCCAATAAAATAAATAGGTTTCAAATCCCATTTAATTCCAATAAAATAATTATGCCTAAAATAATACAAAAGTTAGAATTGTACCAAACAAACTATCTTTTATATCTTAACTATTTTGTATACTTTTAGTCAATAAATTCAATAGGTTTAAAATCCAATTTAATCTCGATGAAATAGTTCTTCTTAAAATATAAAAAATAGAATTGTATCAAACAAACTATCTTTTATATCTTAAGTATTTTATATGCCCATTTTTGGCCAATAAATGAAATTTTTAGCTAACTTCCAATGAAAATTGTAAAGTTCCATTACGAGAAATTTTATAATTTTTATAAATTTTAAAATTTTTTGTAAAAAATAAAGAGAAAAAATCAACAAGACATTTTAGTGTACAGTGCAGAATAAGATTAAAAATTTAAAGAAAACTATTTGTAAAATATTTACATAGTTGCCTTTTTGTTATATTAACCTAAAAAAAATATTACTCACTTAAAAAATTCTCAATTTTTTATTTTTTGGATGGGAGAATCTTCACTTTAGAAAGTTGTAGATGGAAACTTTTTTAAGTATAGTAGTTTATAATTTGAAAAAAATACACATTCAATTAGCATTTCTCCATTCATGTTAATTAAGTTTTGTTTTATGAAAAATATTTTTTTTCTATTTTGTCTATAACTAAATTTTTTCTTCTTCTTCTTCTTCCTTTTTTTTGTTTTTTTTTTTTTAAAGAAAAAAAAAGTATAAAATCACATGTATAGTATTGGTTATTGCTAATTAAGAAAAATGAAAACACATAATTATGTAATCTTTGAAACAAATTTAAAAAACAAAATTGTTAACATGAGATATCCAAATCATGTTAGAAAGTATAATAAAAACACAATAGAAAATAAATTTATATGTTTGGAGACTTTTATTATAAATTAAATTATTTTATTTATAAAAATTATTACAAATTTATTAGGTATTGAATTGATAAATCTACAATTATTTAACTCATACGGGCAACTCCTATTCCATAATGTGGAGATTATTCCTTTATTCATGTGAATTAGAAAATTTGAATATAAATATTTTTAGATGGATTAATATCGAGTTTCTATTTGATAACAAAATTCAGTACGTGAAAATATCTATATTAAATTATTTTGTAGCTAATAGTAGCTAATTGTGAAGAATTACTTACCATTTAATTTTTTAAATTAATTTATATTCAATCAAACAAAACATGTCTAAATATACTTGATTTTAAGTTTCATAATAAAAAATAATTTTTAATTTCTTATATTTCAATTAACTTAAATGAACATGCTCAATAATTATTTTGAGTCATTTATTATGTCATAAATGAATTAGATTAAATAAGATAAAATGAACTAATTAAAGTAAAAAACTAAAAACATGATACGTCAAATCTATTGTGACAGTCCAACAGTTCTATTTTGACATGTCAAATAAGCTTCACCCGATTTGGTATTCCAAAAGCTAACATAGCATTTGGCATCATCCTTTTATGTCAATTTTGACATGAAGACCACTTCACGTTGTTTGTTTATTTATTTATTTATTTTTTCAAATGAAAGAGTTTAAATTTTAAAAATAATATAATAATTGATTTGACATATCAGGTGAATGAGCTTTCCTATCAAATTGTCAATTAAGCCTTCAAAAAAAAAATTGACATATCAAATTTTAAAAATTTAAATGAAGATGCTCTTTTGTTCTAATTTATTTTTATTTTTATTTTATAAAATTTCGTGCATAGCGTGGATAGGTTAGTCATTTAAGTGAATAGGCACCGTGAGGTTTGGTGAGCCTACTTTCTAGTCTACATCTAAATTATTTATTTTTTAAGATTTGTTAAAGAAGTAATTACGTAAAAAAAAAAAGAAAAATGATAGAATATTACATGATCAGATTATACTTACATTAAAAATATACCGTTTATTTTTAAAATTATATTTTATTTGTTGTTCATTATTTAAAATAAATATGATCGGAACATAATTCAATCAACTTAGGTTTTATTTGATTTAGTTTTAGAATCATAATTTAAGTGTGAAGTTGTGAGTTAAATTTTAAAAAGAAAAAATTTATTTGGTTATAAATTTTGAAAAGAATTTTTAGTTTTTGAATTTTGAATTTTGAAAAGAATTTTGAGTTTTGAGTTTTGAATTTTTGAACTTTAAGTTGTATTTTGAAATTTTTTGAATTTAATTTTTTTTAATATTTAAAAATGTTTAAGAAAATTTTATTTATTTATTTTAGATATATAATTTTTATTAAAAATATTTTTTTATTTTATTTTATTTTTTAAATATATTTTTTAATATTTTAAATTCAAAACACAATTCCACACTCAAATTATAACCAAACACATAACTCAAAACTTATTTAAAAACTATTTTCAAAGCTCATAACCAAACACAACTCAAAACTCAATTCAAAAACTATTTTCAAAACTTATAACCAAATTCTTTTTAAAATTATTTTCAAAATTTTATTAGAAAAAATTCACAAAAAATATTTTTTAATTTGTTCTTTCAATTTTTTTTTATTTTATATTTTTTTTAAAAAATATTTTGTTCAAAATATTTTTTTTATTTTTTTCAAAAAATAATTTTTGTTATTTTTTTAAGTATTAGTCAACTAATTTGTTACGATTTAGATATATATGACGATCCAAATTTTTAAATTTTTTTAAAAAAATAAAGATTTAAAAAAAATTAAAAAACTAAAAAAATTATAAATTATTTAAAATATTAAAAATTTTATAAAAATATTTATAAAATAAAATAAAATAAAATATTTAAATAAAAAAATAAAAACAAATTTAAAATAAAAACAAAATTTTTAGATATTTAAAAATATATAACTCAAATATTTAAAAAAAAAATCAGGACACAATTGTATGAAATACAGTGTATATTAAAAAAATATAACTCAAAACTTTTTCAAAATTCTTAACCAAATAAATTTTTTTTTTCAAAACTCAACATGAAACTCATAATTCAAAATAAAACTCCACTCTCAAATCATGATTCTAAAAATAATTTTTTTTTTTTTTAAAAATTAAAATTTTTTTTTAAATAGAGTTTTGAAAAAAATTTGATTATGAGTTTTGAAAAAATTTGAAATTAAATTTTGAATTGTGTGTTTGATTATGAATTTTAAAAATAATTTTAAATTTAATTTTAAATTGTGTATTTAGTTATGAGTTTTGAAATTTTTTTAATTAAAATCACAATTTCAAAGGCAAGCCGAAAGGCTATTTTAATTCTTGGTAGGGGTCACTTTCCTGTGATTGAAATTGAATAGTGGTGGAAGTCATCAAAAGAAGGAATGTTCTACAATTCCAATCACTATGTGATTTTGACCTGGCAATGGTATATTCGTTTGTGTACAGATCACTCGAAGCCTAGTTTGAATCAGCTTTTTTTTTTTTTAATTGGAATTTTGCATTTAAATTGGATGTTTGAAAAATAGAAAGATAAATTACAATGTTGGTCCCTCTAATATCACCAAAGTTTTACTTCAATCTCTGTAATTTTAATAGAGAGTGGCAAACTAGGAGTGGGGTTAAGGGATGGTAGAAAAATAAAGAAGATGGTTAAGTCTTTCCAACTGCACTTTCGTGAAAGACATGAATGGGGGACCTTGAAGTTGGATTCCTTAGAGAACCATCCAGGCACGTAATCTGTCCTTTCTACTTTTAAGTCGAAATCAATGTTTTAAAAATCAGCCTGCTGAATGAACCGAAAAAGAAATTGAGTGGACGGTCACTAATTCAACCACCGAATTGAACCGAAATCAAACCATGATATCATAATTATTTTATAAATATTTTTATAATTTAAAAATAAATAAAACACATTCATTAAAAATATTTTTATATTAATATTATTTGTAAAAATATTAATTATACATATGTTTGAGAAAAATTAACTTAAATACAATTAATATTATATATTTTCTGCATATTAACAAGGAACCATAGTGACAGAGTGAGAATTCATTTTCTTTGGAGCCTGAGGTGTTAAGTTCAAATCCCTTCAACATCAACCTTTCAATATTGGACAAAATATAGCAAACCGGTCCGGTCCGGTTCGCTTCAACCCGGGCCGGTCGACCAGTTTAATAGTTTAACCGCAGTTCCCATTGATTTTGTTTAAAATGACTAGTTTTCAAGAGGGACTAAATTAGAGAATATATCCAGACCGGAACGGATCGACCAGGCCGATTCAGTTCGGTTTCAAAACATTGGTTCAAACAACTAATTCTAGTGACATTCACTTTGATAATTCTTCATTTAGTTATTCTCTCTTTCAAAGTGAAAATCCCTCGCACCGAACAACTGTCTTACGAGTCTTTTAAGCTTTTTAATTCAAATTGCTTATGGGAGAAAGTGGCTGTGAAGGTTGAGGCTAAATACGTTATATGTATAAATTCGTTACACACTACCATGACCAAGGGGAGGGAAGGGACGCGGTTGGCAGGGAAAAGCAAAGGGGGCTACAACTTAAAATTGTTTAGTGTGAAGCCTGATAGGTACTCAAATTCTAGAGTAATGGTAATTTGAGTTTTTGCACTTGCAACAATTAACCCTAGTACAATGTATATGTAATTTTAAGGCAACTATCCTCTGTATCTCTTATTCGTAAATCATTTAGATCAAGTAAAATCGCAACAAAAATTGGTGGAAACTGCTGATAGTTATTGAAAAGTTCCAATAGTTTGAACCCTTCAGCTGTTGATGAGATTAAAGTTGGTAATAATATATTGAAAGAACAGTCAAACTAGAAACACAAAAAAAGAATTTTAAAGAATAGAACACAAAACCTTATCTCAAATGAATTGAAATGTAACATTGAAATATGGCCTCATACAGTGACCCCACTAATCTTGGGGAGCAAGCGTTGTCTTATTATACACTTGGTCTCAAATCTTACACGGTGACGCCACTAATTTTTGCAATTCTAAAGTTTGAGTTTGACAAATATTTGTACTTGCTTTTGTCCATTTTCAAGGATGTTTAAAATAAAATAAAAAAATCTAATAAAGATTGTTTAGAAACAAAATATTCAAATTCAAACAATTTTAAATTTATTTCCGAACCCAAAGTTGTTTCATAAAATCGTAATTTGAAAACATGAGTACAAAAAGATGCGATTTTATATCCGATCCAAAAAATTAATATCATGTGTAACAAAATTCATGTTTAATCCAACTATGATGAACCAAAAGAGGATGTTTAGCACACAAAAATGGTGCACGTATTTTTTTTTTAAAGGGTCAGATTTAAAATCTGACATGCGAATTAGGCTGATTCAGATTCGGATTGGCAATTTTCCTGGTCAGACCCGAATCCAATCAGTTGACCAGCCTAGTACCAGCAATGGGTCCGCTTTGGTTTCATGCACAGTTCCAAGAATTCAATTCTGACTTTCAGTAGAAATAATATCATCACGGGAGTTTGAGATGGTAACTTACTGGTATCAATCGCAAAAATGTCTGGTTTATGTTATTTTCCTTCATTCTGGCACCAGGGTTATCCAACAAGTACCAATGTTCATATGCGTGCCGGCATCTCCAAGCTTCAACAGAATCCTTTCACCGTTAACCTCCAAGAGCAACATCACTCCCGAGAAGTTGAGCATTGTCATAAAAAGTGAAAGAAGCTGGTCTCAAAAGTTGTGGACCGAAAACTTCCTCTGCCTTCACTGTACAGTCTTGAGGACCTGCAACATCAACTCATTTTTCTGAGGTATGAATAATTTAAGGAAAGTGGCAAGTAAGCCTTTCTAAGTTTCAACAGTTCAAGCTTTCAATAAGATTTCCAATTACAGAAGTTTCAGAATTTACCCGAAACAAGTTAACATTACAAAGAGATTTCTGATTTCAACATTGTACAACAGGTTAAGAGTACTATGCATTGTGACATGATCATACCTTTGACACTACTCGATTGCCATTGCAGACTGAGGAATATGCAACAAGGAAAAAGAGCCCACAACAGATGGACCAAAATTCTGCCACAACACTATGGATGCACCAGTTTTGGCAATTTTTGGCTCCAACAGCTAGCTACCCTTTAGGTTAAACTTCCAATTTCATCCTTGTATATGTCATAAATCTTCTGCTCATTGGTGTTCTTACACGATACTACATATACCCCATTCATCATAATACTAATATGAGATTTTCCTACAATTGAAGATCTGCTCTAAACATAATATTCATATTCATCTGCAGCTTTTCTTTGGAATAAAAAACAGAATGCCAAGGAAATAGACAAATCAAAAACTTGCATATGTGAGATTATAGACCAAAAATGAAATAGGAGGGAGGGGGGAAAGAAAACTTCAAATATTGAAACACACAAGCTCTACAAAGTTACATTATCATCAGGGGGAGACGTCAGTAGTCGAAACACACGAGCTCTACAAAGTTACATCATCATCAGGGGGCAAACACTAATACCAGAGTAATACACACTTGAAAGCATTAGGGTGCTCACTTGCCAACTTTAGTAGGGGACATGGATTCATAATTCATGCATTTCTGAACAGAGAGACATACCGTGCTTAGTTTTGAAGCACCAAACCGCAGATCATTCAAAAAAGCATTCAGCGAAGAAAGCAAACTTCCGAACAGAGGCAAGGTGACACAATAATCCATCCAACCAAATATGAAGATAAGTCCAGGAGCAAATATCACTTGAAGTTCATCGTGTCTGCTGCAGCAACTTGTGTTATACCAGTAAGAAGCAAACAACAACCACTGCACCACAATGTTGTCAACACTGAAATCATGAAAGAAATATAAGGAATACATAACGGAGTTTAGCAGCCAATAACTTCATTCTCATACTGATTTCAGTGCTTGTATTGCCCTTTGCCAAAATGAAATATTGATGTAACAAACAAAACAGCAATAGTCCATGTAGAAAGTGCCATAAATAGATATGACACAAAATAATTTTAAAACAAAAAAGCATATTAAAAGGAACAATAGAACTTTACTCCGAAAGAAAGCACAACAAACACTAATTTCCACGATTTATTTTGTCTTTTATGACTTCATATACAGTAAACATAGCAGTGTTTGCCAGGAAAAAAAAAAAAACTAAAAAACTAAAATAGTGAGAGGAGCAATATTGGGCCTATTAAATCCCGTGAGGAATTTGGAATGGTTAAATAATTTCCACTAGCACTGCCAGATAAAATCAGGCAGCATTAAAATTTGAAATATTTATCCACGAAAAGCGGGGAAACAAAAAACAAAAAGTACGCCAACGGGTGTAAAATCTCCTATCTACCATTAAAACCACCCACAAAATAATAAAATTAAAAACAAAAAACAAAAAAACAAAACAAAAAACATGTGATTGCAAGGCCACAGGGATCATGTTCTACTGGGGGATGCATCCTCATGATAACCTCGAATCCCGGACAACTTGGGACCTGCACCATACATCCTTTCATTGTTATTATATCTAAAAGGTCCTCTCGCTTCCCTGGCACTCCTAGCTACATCCCTTCTCTCCTCATTATGAGCCTCAAAACAATCTTCTGCATCATAGCGGAACCTCCTCACCACACCACCAGTGTCACAGCGCCTTGCTCGATTAATCATCTCATATCTATCACCATGTTTTGTTCTGTCAGAGTCACTGCCATTGTATTTATGTCCCCTACCAGCTCCACCAGACATCTCAGTAAACCTTCCTGGACGTATCGTGGATCTAAAATAATCGTCTGATTTCATTCTTCGTGGAGAACCCACTGAATCAAACCTTTGGTTCCGCCCAAACAATCTTCCTGGTGATTTTCTCTCCCTGAAACGAGCAGCCGCCACGCAATTCCTGTCATTGATCCATTTCGAATGACATGGTGGCGGTGAGAAACGATTTCTTGGCGGGGACATGTAAATATCTTCGTCATCTGCTTCGAAATTAGGCTTCTGAAAGGGCATCCTCCGAATTCTCTCCATTCTGGCCTCAGACCTGAAATCTGGAGATCTACTGAGGCGTCTCACCTCCATATTTCTTTCCCTCTGCAAACGCCACAGAAGGGGAGATCGAGATCGAGATCGTGACTTCCTGCGGGACCGGGAAAAACTAGCACCCCTACTGAGTCCAGGAGGAGAAAAACTACGTTCTCTCCTGGATAAATAATGTGGCAAACGAACAGAAGACGATGCAGGGTTGTCAGACATAGGCCCATGGTATTCCTCCCTAGGGCCTCGAATATTCCACTGTCGATGATATATTCCAGATCTGCCTCTGCTCCTAACGTGGTTATTGTCTCTCGCTGCTACCATTCTCCTATGCACACCATAATCATCATCGTTGTCAGCTGGTGATCTCCTTCTAATGAGGGGTCGATACATACCCTTTGAGGAATAATTTGTAGATCTCCTCTGATCACGGTAGGTCGATCCATCAACCTTTGCACCAGAATTTGCAACAACATTTCCTGGACCAGTACCTTGTGGATCATGATAATTATTTGGATAATGGTTTCTTGAATCCCAATAGCCTGTTGGAGCATCGACCCATTGACTATCATCATGGCTTCCATCCTGTATTCGAAGAGGAGGCCTGTCCCTTCCCAAGGACTTTTCAGAGCTAAACACCCTTCCAGGTCGAAAACATGAATCATAGCTGGATCTAAAACATTAAAAAAAAAAAACAAAGTCATTACTGAAGTGTTTAAAAAAAAAAATGCATTGGAAAAGAAAGTTGCAAATCCGAAGAAATTACCTGCTCCGCTGCATATATACGGTATCCTTCCTATGTAAGGAATCAGAACATGATGATCCTTTAGTTGCCTTTGATTGAACCTCTCCTGCTGAAGAACCTTTGACATCAAGTCCATCCATGGAATCGGAATCAAGGACTTTTCGTGCACTAACATTATTTGCTTCACCAGTCTTGTTGGTAGTAGAACATTCACAGCCTTCAGGCAATTGATCCAGTCCAGACAACTTTTCTATGCTCACTAAATGGCTTGATTCTTTCGAAACGTTGGCTCTTTCACGTTGCATAACTTTTCCTGCCACATTTCCATTATCGACATTTTCACAACTGTCTGAACCGACTTTTAGCAAACATTGATTAGCAGCATCCAAGTCATCTGCATCTCTGTTATCAGAATCATAGTCCACACATTCAGTTTCCCCCTCAACTTCGTTCTCCTCCCAGGAATAGACAAGTGACTCCCTCAATTCTCCATCTTCAAATGGAGACTCATAACCTGCCTGAATCTCAGTCATTTTTTCAACACCAATCTCATGACCATGGCCACCAAGAGAAGTATCCAAGCCATATCCATCATCAGTAGGATCTTCATAAGCAATCCTATCAAAATCATCACAAGACTTGGGAATGAGTTCCTTCAGCTCAACAGGCAATGAACGGCCCATTAGAGTAGCATCTGCTGCAGGAGCTTCTTTATCCTGTTTCTCAACATCAAGAGCTGCAACAGGTTGGACTTCTCCAAAAGTGGTGCCCAAGGCACAGAAAAACTCATGCTCAGGCAACAGGTCTGAAGGTCCTGCTTTACCTGATTTACTTGCAGAATACTCAACATCTGACCTTTGACAGGTGACTGTGCTAACCAACTCTGTAGGAAAAATCCCATTATCAGGTAAACAAGATGTTTTCCCAAAATCCTCTTTAGTCTGTATGCCGTCGATCTCACACACAACCTTCTCTGAGACAGCCAGACCAAGCAGAACATCATCATGCTTCCCAGGAAGAACATTTTCTATGGATACCATTTTGTCAAGTTGAAAGGTAAAAGTTCCACAACAATCTTCTCTTTTGGGCATGACAACATTGGTGGGAGATATATTTATCTTTTCCTCAGAAATAGGCCTACTTGAGCTGGGATCTGATACGGAACAAGAAGAATTATCAAGGGATTTATCCTTACTAACAACCTGAGTCGGAACCTCAATATCTGCAGTGGAATATTTCAACTGTTCCACAGCAAGTTCAGGTTCCCTATGGATGACGCCTCCTTCCAATCTCTCTGGCTTTTCACTGCTACCATCATCAGGTACACCTTCTAAGCCATTTATTTGAGAAGGAATACATTGATCATCACCTGGTAGCTCCCATGCCTCCATCACAGTATTCAGGTCCCAGTGTAACCTTTCATCTTTCACAGAAGCAGGTCCCTTTCCAACCTCCTCACAATCTTTCTTATTGTGAAAATTCTGTGACACAGCCTCAGAATCATCCTGAACCAATGAAGCATCTATATTAGATTCGTGTGCTGAATCTTTATGTAACAAACTGCCTGTTTCCAAGGATGTAGATGATCTTTCCAAAGGCGTAGCAGATACAGAAGAGCCAATTCCTTCTGGTGTCAAGGATTCATCACATATTGGACCCCCCTTAACATTATGAGCATCATCACTAAAGCTGTTATTGCAAGCAGCAGCAGCAAGAAGTGCAATACCTGAGAAGTCTTCGGTGCAATCAAGCTTTTCAATTACATCAGAAAGATTCTGACTCACAAATCTATTTTCAATACCTTGACTGAACTGTACCGCCACATGACCATTAAATGCCCCCATTTCCTGGTTGGAAACTAAATCTGAACACCATTGACCTGAAGCACATTTACTGTCTATAGTCTGATTAGAATCTTCAGGTTGTGGAAAAGGGGTCTGAGGTTGATATGATAAAACCTCTTCTTGTAGTGGTGAAGGAGTTCGAGGTGGCGGTGATGGGGACCGGAGTAGAAATCTCCTTTTCTTAATTGGTACATGTTCAATTTTATCAGCAAAATGTCCCCCAAGAACAGCTACACCAAGCTGCCAAATAAGGAAATATGGTTAACATCACAAAATTCAGGATACTAGAGAGAGAGAGAGAGAGAGAGAGAGAGAGAGAGCATACCTTCTCTGACTCAGAAACTGATGACTCCTCTCTTTTAGTGCCCTTATCATCTAGTTGCATACCCATGTTCAGGCTCGTAGTTCGTTTCCTAGATCGCCTAGATGCACTTCTAGAGCCTTTTGCCGCAGTCTTCCAAGACAGCTTAGTATCGATAAAATTTGTATTTTGGAGACCGACGGTGTTAAGCATGCTTGCAGATGCAGGACCTAATGCATCAGCTAACGGTCTGCCACAAGTCTTGCAAGATATCCTGACTACTTGTTTTCTTTTTCTACTCAAGTCCACAGAAGATGCCAACCCCGCGCAAGTACAGAAGTGATTCTGCAAGTAAACAAAAATATGCTCCATCAAATACAAAATAAAAAAAAAAATGTCATAACATCAAAGATGACAATAGTAAATGTTAATGCATACATATATCATTTATCAAAATATATATATTAGAATAGGATACAAAATAGGAACAGCAGATAATCTACCATACATACATCAATAAGCCGGATAATGTCCAGGTGACAATTGTAAATGTTCCCAGAACGCTCAACAGAGAATTTTTACACTACACGTCACATCTATGCATGCTATCTATTGGAATACTTATTACTTTGTTCATTGTATGACCATGCTTGCCATTGTCCAATGTTCTTTCTGGATGTTACAATCGATTTTCTCTTTCAATATCAACATATTAATTAAAACTCCATATTGACCCTCATGACAAACCTACCCCATCATAAGCTAGATGTAAAACTTGCCAACTTCACCGCTGACTAAAGGAATAGCAACCTCCCCGCCTAGGGTGAAAAGGCGCCAAAAAAAACCCATCAACCCCTTTCAACGATGGTATAGCATGTTATCAACAGAACCACTAGCCTATTTGCAATCAGTAGCTTTTTTTTAAGTATTTCCAATAAGTGTTTTCAGGAAAATTCAATCGGAAAGAAATTCTAGATACTCACCATGGATTCATACCCCCCTTCAGTCCCCGTTTAAATCGATAGAATGAATTCCTTCCTAGCTACCACAGAGCACCGTTCAAAGCGGCCACAGTTTACTCCACTTGTAAAATGCACACAAATTGATCAGCAACAGCACCAACATCGAATTGCTAGTACTACAAGATAGTTAAGTCTAATAATATGAAGTATTGCTTTCAAGCCTAAATCTGATTACATGACTGCCGGCATGTGCCTCCATAGGCAATTACCCTGGGGCAGATGCAGTTAACAAGTTTTTGAGGCCTGCAAAAACCCCTCCTCAGTTCATGTTGTAGCTTTGGTCATAGCTGATTCCTAGTATTAGGTCTTCTTTCAACAAAATATACAAGGACAATGTAAAAACATCATTTATAATTACAGCACAAACAAATTGAATTCATCACTTCAATCAGTGGAACTTAATTTTTTTTTTTTTATAAAAAAGAAAAAAAAACCCAAAAGTTCATATCCTCAAAGCAGTCTATAACAAGTCTCATTCAACTTGTACCCACGGAAGGCCAATCAAAAGAACCACCACCAATACAACTTGTGCCATCATCAGAGAAACCCATCTTCTCTTCATCTCAAATCTTGATACCCCTACTTTCAAAGAGGCCATCTCAATACCTAACTGAACTGAAAAGTCAGCAATTTCAATTAGTTGATAACATCCCTTACTTTGGTGACTCTACAATACAAGGCCAAGCTAGATGACCACCTAAGAGACCTTCCACAAGGAAATTTTGTCTCTAAATATGAACTCCAAAGGCCATAATTCCCTTGAATTATTCCATGAACTGCCAGAAAGAGATGCGGAAAGATGAGCCTTCCGAAAATATAAAGTTGCAGCCATAACCTACAGATCCAGTTAGGATCCTACATCCAGCAATGAGATTGCGATATGCATCAACAACTTGGGAAGTCCTCGAAGCTACTGAAGATTTCAGATCAAGTTTTTTACTATTTTTGTAATCGGCGCGAAATTGCATCCGCCTAGCCATTTTGATGTCTTTATGTGATGGGGGTTTGGTTGTTATTCCTAGATCAATAATATTTGGAAGCCATAACGGCTCTACTGTGAAAAGCTAAAGCGAATGTCTTCAGTAGCAGATGGAGAAGAAGAAGAAGAAGCTTATCCAGCAAATCAACATGAAGAAGTTTCACAATATCAACGAAGAAAGCACATAGCAGATCTGCTTATCCAGATTTAGCTTCGCCCACTGAATCGCAGCTAAACTAACTGCCCTGGAATTTCTGTTTAACCGATTGAAGCTGTTCTTGAGCCATGCCTTGGAAGACTTCTTCTTCTTCATAAAAAAAAAGCCCTAAATTCGTAGATCTGGTAATTCCAGCGAGAGGAGCAAAGGCATTTTGTTGAATTTTTGGCAGAGGCGAGAGAAACACAACCACTTTATAGTCTCCTCTGATTTGAAGACAAACAACGAACAAAAAACGCATAAATCAAAAACAAACGTGTTTTCAATACCTGTTCTCTCGATCAAAATCGCCGCGATTGATGATTTGACCAAACGATAAAACAACAGAAAAGAGCGATGATAGATCTCCGTTAACAAATCTTCAAACGAGATTCCGATTCTTCTTCTTCTTCTTCTTCTTCTTCTTCTTCTTCTTCTTCTAGTTCTTGTTCTTGTCTTCCTCTTCAAGGCTTCTTCACTCACCGACAAAGACAACGATCACGCAATTACTTTGCAAAAGCAATTCTTCAAAATCCTGATTAAAGAAAACGAGATTCGATTCGATTCGATTCTTCTTCAAGACTTCTTCACTCGCAGACGACAACGAAGAAGATCGTTGAACACAGATCGCCGATCAAACGAATCGCCGATCGCTTTGATTTTGGCTTTTTTAATCCAAGCCCAATCTGTGAGAGAGAAAGAGAGAGACACAGACCCTGCAAACGAAGGAGGAAGATGATGATAATGATGATGAGCAGAGAGAGAAGGCTTTCTTCACCACGTATTTATGATTGACTTTGTACCCAAACTATCCTCGTCTAATTTTTCATATACCGATAATGCCCTTGATGCCCTAATTTTGGTCAAATTTTGGCTGCTGTGTACAAGTCAAACACAGTGACTGACAGCTGTTTTTTTTTTCCTACTAAAATTTTGAGGTATTATTAGGCTCAGCTCATCCAATGATAAAATCTCAATCACTTTGCGTGCTTCATTTTTTTCAAAAATATTTATCAAAAAAAATTATTTTTTTATTTTTTATATTTTTTTTAAAATTTTTAAATATTTTAAGTAATTTTTTATATTTTTTAGACATACTTAACATAAATATATCTAAAAAATAAAAAATTTATGAAAAAAAACTTTTAAAAATTCACTAAATAGCAAAATTACAAAAAAAAATGATAATTCAATATATTTTTTATATTTTTATGTATTTATTAATTTTTTTAAATATTTTTTCACAAATTTTTTATTTTTTAAATACATTTAAGTAAGGTGTATCTAAAAATGTTTAAAATTTTAAAAATATTCACTAAAAATAAAAAAACACGAAAACCAAAAAACTCGATTTTCAAAAAAACTCAAACCAAACACACTGGATGTAATTTTTATTCATTTCAACTCAATATACTTAGGCCTATTTTGAGAAGTAAGTTAAAAGTCACTTCCCAATTTTTAACCCATTTCTCTCTTTCACAAAAAAGTTAAAAAAAGTCGAAAAATAGCTTTTAACCATCTTCTCAAAATACCCCATAGTGTTCTATCTATGCTATGCATAAATTGTGTTTATAATTATTTATATATATATATATATATATAAAATTAGAATATCATTTGTACTATGTACGGAATAAAATAATATATTATTTAATAAAAATATGATAATTATATTTAATTTTTTTATATTATGTAAAATAAAAGTTAAATAGAAGCTAACAAATTGAGATTTTTTTAATTGTTTAAAATTAATAAAATCAAAAAAATTAGTATGAGATATTGATCATAGGTTTCTCACTAAAAATCTTATTTTGTTTATATAAATGGGAGTATAAAATTCATTTTATGTAAGTGAAACAATTCATTTTTTTTCCTTCTTTTCTCGATGTGAAATTAAAAAATAAAAGTTAAATGAAAACCAACCAATGAGAATTTTCTTAATTATTCAAAGGTTAACTGTTATCCCAGGTAGGCAACCCAAGAGGGGGTGAATTGGGTTATTTAAAAAATTTACAATATTAAAATTTATAACACACAATATTAAGAATACAAATAAAAAAAACAGAATAATAATTATCAATATGAAAAATAACAGAGATAAGAAGAGAAAATCAAACACTGAGATTTATAGTGGTTTGGCACGCCAGGCCTACGTCCACTCCCCAAGGAACCTCCTTGAGAATTTTTTTACTATCAAAATAAATTAATACACCACCAAGTCTTCACCAAGCTTGTGGATTTTACACAGGACTTACTCTTATCTATTAAGCCTCACTCAACATTAAATGCCTCACCCTTACAAAAATCTCTCACAAAAATAATGAATAAAAATAAGTGATAGTTAAACCCTCTTTTACAATAATTCTCTCACAAAGAGTAGATATGACAGTATAAGAACAAAGGTTACACTTAAATCTGAAAGTGAAAGAGCAGAATACAATATACTCAAAATTTTTGGAGCACAAAAAAATTTTTCTATTCAAGTTCTTGATTTTTCTCCACACACAACACTTCTATTTATATCCAAAAATATACCCGTTGGAAATAGGGCGCTCCTTACTGACGTCATGACTTACATAGGCACGCTCCTTGATTTTAAACAGTCAGCAAATGTTAATAATTAAAAAGATAAAAGTAAGACTAATTTTTTCTTTCTCTTTTTTGTTTTTTCAAACATGGAGCCACTATTTTTGTAGACAATTTGATACAAAGCTCATAACTTTCAAACAAGCAAATGATTTTCTCCATCTTATTTTATTATATAATATATATATATATATATATAACTCCATTTTTTTCTTCCTGTTTTATTATAATATATATATATATATATATATGATAATAGCCTATCACCTGTGCTATACACAGGATAATTATAGATATTTATATTTGTTTTAGATTTTTTTTAATATATAAATTATGTTTTTTAAGATTTTTTATAAAAATAATTTAACAATCTTATCATTAACCATAGTGTATAGGAGAAGTTGAAAAGGGTACTGCAGTAACTATATACGGATTGTATCTATAATTATTTGTATGAGGGGATTTTAAATGCTCATCAGGAGATTTTGACCAAATCAATAAATACAGGCATGTGGAAAGGCATGTGGATTGAAAAAAGTTAATAAATGCTGATCAGGGGATTTTGACCAAATCAATAAATGCTGAGTTTTTTTTTTTTAAATAAAAAATTTAAAAATTCAAATTGGGATATTGAAGCTCCTATAGGCCTTGGGGGTTAAAAACCCCCTTTTGCTTAATATATAGTATAGATAATCAATGTAGTGTGACATGATATAATCAATATAGTATAAAAAGTCTAATTGCTCACGTGATATATTCTATTTATATTATATACATTCTATATAATATTCTAATCAAATATTTGCATATATAGTAAAATCCCTTTAAGTAATATTTATAATAGATCTGATCATATATACCATTTTTAAATTTTTGTAGAGATTTTCAGCTAAACATAACCTACCACTCCATTTGAATATATCACTTTTGTCAAAAGAAGACAACTCATCAATATCACATTTGTCAAGATAATACAACCAATCAATCAATTTTGCCAAAATAATATAATTAATCAATTTTAATTTTGTCAAAAAGTGAATAGTGATCAACCTAAATTTTCAAAAAGTGAATAGTAAAGTTTTCAAAAATATTTTTATTTAAATAATATTTAACAAATATATATATATATATAAACAGATAATATTTTGTGTCAAATAATATGTATATTAAAAAATCTAAATTTTTACAAATAATATTTTAGACATCATTAAAATTAAATAATATGATTAACAATCTCCCCATTTTTTATGATGGCAATATTTGTATGGATTTGACACAAAATAAAATTAATAAAATATTTGATAACCTTACAATATATAATTTTTAAAAGCAAAATCATATTTTTTTTCTCCCCATTTGACATTATCAAAATAAAAGATGAAAAGATGAAACAAACATATTTGATAAAATAATCTGAGCAGCCAAAAATAAAATAATGGGTCTTCTGTCTTGTCGGAATCATTGTGGAGATTTTGGAGCATCTCGAGCGCACAAAATGTTGACAAACAAAAGATTTGAGCAGATATGCATCGAGTATTGGATCGGTAGAGTGTATAAAAAGGGACAAGGATGATAGGCAAAGAGACGAAATTATCAAGTGTTAGAGAAAAAAAATTTGTTTTAGCTTCTTGTGTAATCATGTCATTTCTTACCTTAACCATCAATGGTTCGGACCTGCATGAGGTGCCTACAATGCAGGCAAATGAGAGGTTACCAGTGGTGTAGGCACATGCTATTCCTGTAAATGAGGGTCTTAGTGTTATTGGTAATTGAAATGATATCGATGTTATTAATAACACTATGGCTCTTAGTACACAGGCAATGACTGCAGTTTCTAATATGGCGCAACGATTACAAGCAAGAGTACAAGATAATCAGCAATAGAGAGATGAGGTGTGCTTGTTAAAACAACAACTAGTTAATATGTGTAAGGAGAAGAAAGAGCTAAAAAGGAAAAATGCACAGTTGGAGAATGCGGTGCAATATTATGCAACGGTTATAATGCCAAGACTCACAAAAGTCGAAAATAGAGAGAAGCATGTAAAAGAGACTCATGAAAAATTGTTGAGAGAAGTGAAAGATCTATGTAGCCTTCTGAAAACTTACATGTAATCGAGCAATATTTTCTCCTTCTGAAATAAAATTGCAAGCATTTATCTTCCTTCATTTTTTTTATTTTTTTTTATATATTTAAAAATTCTGCCCTAAAAAAAATGGTTGGTGTAGATAAGGAGTAAAAATTATATATACTCCCCCTAAAATTATGCACAGAATATACAAACGCCCCATTTTTATTTATTTATTTATTTATTTTAATTTTTAATCTCAAAATATTACATAATATGAGTCTCCTCCTGAATTAATGCACTAAAAATTACATTACTTGGAAGAAACAGATTATCAATCTATAAACACCA
Organism: Camellia japonica; assembly: GCA_030407325.1. Lineage (NCBI taxonomy): Eukaryota > Viridiplantae > Streptophyta > Magnoliopsida > Ericales > Theaceae > Camellia > Camellia japonica. Next base: position 157,404,619 of record JAPPVO010000032.1, on the reverse strand, counting down.
AGGGTAATTAAGATCTGGCCATAAATAACTACTCCAAGTGCACTAGCATAAAAAGAGAAAATGCAAATAAAAACAATTTCTTCAGACAAGGTAGAAGCAGTCATTATTAAATCCAAGAGAGTTTGGAGCACATACAACAAGTAAAAAAAATAACACAGTGCAAAAAGAATTTTAGCATGTTGATCGATGATGACCTTGATGATCGGAAGAAATGGAGAAGATCATGTAGATCGATGACGAATTTTTGTAGATCGACAATGGATTTTGATGGATCAGTCACGGATTTGGATAGATTAGTCACGGATCTTGATGAATCAGTGATGGAACTTGATGAATCGGTAATGAGGGTGGTGCAGATTTTGGGTAGAGTAGTGATGGTTCTCGGTAGATTAGTGAGGGATTTTGGTGGATAATGGTAGTGATGAAAATTATGGATGATGTTGTGGATGGTAGAGCTGGTTGTAGACGATGGTGAGGACGAAGATGGTGTCGACTGAGGATGAGAGGAAGAAAGGGAGAGCGAGAGAGCAAAAGAAAGAGAAAACATAGAGTAAGAGAGAGAACGGGTGAGAGATTGAGACAGAGTGAGTGAGAGAGAGAAAGAGAATATATATACATATATATAATTATCATTATTTTATTTAATTATTATTTATTATTATTATTTTGTATTTTGTATTTTATTTATTTATTTTATTTTATTTTATTTTTAATTTATATTTAATATAAACATTATATTAGAGTATTCATCATACAAAGTTCAGTTCTAATAAAACAAAATTGTTCTTCATTAAGAGGCTTGGTAAATATGTCAGCTAATTGACTATTTGTAGGCATAAATTCGAGTTCAATGTCACATTTGAGTACATGATCTCTTAGAAAATGATGCATTATTTCAATGTGTTTAGTGCGTGAGTGCTGAATAGGATTTTTGGAAAGGTTAATGGCACTTGTGTTGTCACATTTTATAGGAATATGATCATAGTGAAGTCCAAAATATTGAAGTTGTTGTTTCATCCAAAACAATTGTGCACAACACCCAGCGGCAGCAATGTATTCTTCTTCAGTAGTTGACAAAGTCACTGAGTTTTGTTTTTTGCAAAACCAAGAAGTGAGAGAGTGTCCAAGAAAATGACAAGTGCCACTAGTGCTTTTTCGATCAAGTCTACATCCCGCAAAGTCGGCATCTGAGTAACCAAAAAGTTCAAAAGTGGTTCCCTTAGGATACCATAATCCAAAATTTGGAGTGCCGACAAGATATCTGAAAATACGTTTGACTGCGGTGATGTGTGACTCTTTCTGTGCAGATTGAAAACGCGCACACATACAAACACTAAACATTATATCAGGTCTACTTGCAGTAAGATAGAGTAAGGAACCAATCATACCTCGATATTTCTTTTCATCTACAAGTTTACCTTGCTCATATTTGTCGATTTTTATTGATATGCTTATTGGAGTTTCTGCAGGCTTTAATAATTCCATTTCAAACCTTTTGAGTAGATCTTTGATATATTTTGTTTGATTTAAATGGATTCCATCATTAGTTTATTTAATTTGTAGACCAATGAAGTAATTTAATTCCCCTATCATACTCATTTCAAATTCACCATGCATATCTTTAGCAAACTCTTTGCATAAATTTTCATTAGTAGCACCAAAAATAATATCATCAATATAAATTTGAACAATTAGCATATCTTTCTTTTTTATTTTTATAAAGAGTGTTGTATCAATTTTCCCTCTAGAAAAACTTTTGTCAAGTAGAAAATTACTCAATCTTTCATACCATGCTCTAGGAGCTTGTTTTAGGCCATATAATGTCACGACCCGCTCCCCATACCCAAGGGTTAAGCATCGTGATGGCCAGTAATTGAAGTTACCTATGGCCAAATCTTAAACAAATCAATAAACGCGAGCGGAAGTAATATTTAAATAAGGGTACCAAAATAATCATTGGAGTTTCTATTTTTATTACAAAATTATATTGATAAAAAAGGCCGATATTTACATATAAAAATATCATAAAAATACTGTGTGTGTCTTTTCTGCAACCCGACTTTCCAAAACGCTATTTCTGAAGTGCATTGTTTCCTGAAAATTGGTAAACAACTATAAGCACATGGCAGAGTGAGAAATATTATATCAAGAGTATAAGGGACACGAAATAACCATGGATAGTTAGTTAGGCCAAAACATTTAAGATAATTTAGTCGGAACAAATAATCCTTTAAGTAGCAAAACTGAAATTATGTAAACAAATCATTTAAGTGGCAAAAGCTGAAATACAGAAATTATGTACATAAATAACTATAACCACGGTACAGAACAGAACAGAATAGAGGTCACAGAAGTGACAGTCAGAACAGAGGTACGGATTCAAGAGGTGGCTCGTATGGATTCTAGAGGTGGCTCCTACAATAGTGTAGCACTTAGCTTCGCATAGTACTTTACTCCACACAGAACAGAGGTACGAATTCAAGAGGTGGCTCCTACGGATTCTAGAGATGGCTCCCACAATAGTGTAGCACTTAGTTCCGCACAGAACAGAGGTCAATGGATCAGGGGGCCACAAAGTCATAACCAAACAGAGGCTAATGGTTATTTAAGTCCCCAAAGGCGTGGGACTCCCGTGGTGGTACTTACAAAACATAATTGTATATAAGGTCACAGCCAAATATTCTTTAAAAGTAAAACAAACATATCCATGGGTTTCCTTTTCACAAATAGGGTTCAGATAATAATCCACGTAATTGAAATCTTTATAAAACATAACTTTTATTAATATATTAATAAAACATAGCTTGTATAAAATAGATTTTGGTAAGTCAAAACATATGTAAAATATATTTTGGTGACTCAAGATATAATATAACTCATCTTAACATTAATACATCACTCTTTCTTTCTACTGTCAAAGACCCTTTCAACTTCCACTATTCTTTCCTTCTTCCTCTCTTTCTTTCTTTCCTTTCTTTCTTTTCTTTCTTTCTTCTTTTCCTTTTTCTCTTACACTGATCCTAATCTTCTCCCATTTATAGGAAGGCAAGCCCTCTCATTTAGCACCACGTGTCCACGGCAAGATTTGGGTTTAAATCGCTCAAGATTTATACTTATCTAATTAATTTTCTATAATTATATTTTGGCCCTAATTCTTTATAAATAATTATATAAGCTAATTAATTCATAATTAAATTATACTTTATCCTATATTAGCAGAAAATTATTTATTTATTTTATTACCACACTCATTATTATTATTATTATTATTATTATTATTATTATTATTATTATTATTATTATTATGACCCCTAAACTTTTACTAATTATATTGTTTTACAAAATTACGCATAATAATATATAATAAATTATATATTTTCTGAACTGAGATTAAATAATATTAGTATAAATTCTACAGAATAATTAAAAATCTGGGTTTTTACATATAAAGCTTTTGAGAGTTTGAAAACATAATCCGGATATTTATGACTTTCAAAACCGGGAGGTTGTTCAACATAAACTTCCTCTAAAATGTACCCATTTAGAAAAAGCACTTTTAACATCCATTTGATACAATTTGAAATCTTTAAAACATGCAAAAACAAGTAACATTCTAATAGTTTCAAGTCTAGCAACCGGTGCAAAAGTTTCATCAAAATCAATGTCTTCTTCTTGATTATAACATTGGGCTACCAATCTAGCTTTATTTCTAGTAACAACTCCAGATTCATCTATTTTATTTCGAAAAACCCATTTTACACTAATAACGGGATGATCCTTAGGTCAAGGGGTCAAAAACAAAACTTCATTCCTTTCAAATTGATTTAATTCTTCTTGCATTGCTAAAATTCAGTTTTCATCATTTTCAGCTTCTAAAAACAGTTTTGGTTCAATTTGTGAAACAAACGCTAAATTACCACAAACATTTCTAACAGAGGAACGAGTTTTTATACCTTCCGCCGCATCACCTATGATGAGGTCTTTGGGGTGACCATGAGCATACTTCTATTCTTTTGGTAGATTGGAGTCATTTTCTGGAAGAGCATATATTTCTTGAAGTTTTTCCATTGTCATTTCTTCTTCATGTTCGCGTAGTGGATTTTCTTTATTTTCTTTTATGTAAATGCTCTCCATGCTTGGTTGATTTTCTACAATATCATTACTTACAAGATTCTTGGAAATAATGTTGTTAGATTCATCAAAAACAACATGCACAGATTCTTCAACAAGTAGAGTTCATTTATTGAATACTCTATAAGCTTTACTGGACATAGAATAACCAAGAAATATAGCTTCATATGATTTAGTATCAAATTTTCCTAAGTTATCTTTATTGTTATTCAATATAAAGCATTTACAACCAAAAGCACGCAAGTGACTAATATTAGGTTTTCTACCTTTTCAAAGTTCATAAGGGGTTTTCTTAAGAATAGGTCTAATCATGGCACGATTTATAATATAGCATGCAGTGTTAACGGCTTCCGCCCAAAAATATTTAGGCAAATTATTTTCACAAAGCATAGTACGAGCCATTTCTTCAAAAGTTCTATTTTTTCTTTCAACTATACCATTTTGTTAAGGAGTTCTAGGGGCAGAAAAGTTATGATTAATTCCAAACTCATCACAAAACATAATAAAGTCATCATTTTCAAATTTTTTACCATGATCACTTCTAATACTACAAATATTAAGATTTTTTTAATTTTGAATTCTTTTACAAAGTCTTGAGAAATTATAAAAAGTTTCATTTTTGTGTGCTAAAAATAATACCCATGTATATCTAGTATAATCATTAATACAAACAAGAGCATATGATTTTCCTCCTAAACTTAATGTTCTAGATGATCCAAATAAATCAATATGCAAGAGTTGAAGCAGTTTAGTAGTTGAAATAATATTTTTGGATTTAAAAGAAATTCTAGTTTGTTTTCCAAATTGACATGCATCACAAAATTTGTCTTTTTCAAAAACAATTTTTGATAAGCCAATGACTAACTCATTTTTTGAAAGCTTGAAAATTATCAAAATGAGCATGTCCTAATCTTTTATGCCAAAGCCAACCATTATCATTTATAGCAGATAAACATTTAATGTTAAAATGAGAAGACAAATCATGTAAATCAAACACATATTCATTCTCATATCCATAACCTACAAATAAAATTTTATTTTCTAGGGTGTTCTCAATAGTACAACGAGTTTTCTAAAAAATAACTCTATATCCTTTATCACATAATTGACTAATGCTAAGTAAGTTATGTTTCAAACTTTCAACAAGTAAAACATTTTCAATAATAGGAGAAGAATTTTTATCGATACTACCTACACCTATGATTTTACCCTTACTATTGTTACCGAAAGTCACATATCCACTATCCTTTGGTTGAAGTGTGGCGAACATACCTTTATTTCCGGTCATGTGCCTCGAACATGCACTGTCGAAATACCATCTGTCGTTACTAGATTTTGTCATGAGACATACCTACAAAAATTTGATTTTTCTATTGATACCCATATTTTCTTGGGTCCATAAAAGTTAGAATTTGACACTCTTGAAATGTCTTTAGGAACCCACATCTTTTTTATTTTAGCAAAATGATTTCTTTTAACAGGACATGAAGGTGAAATATGACCTTTTGTACCACAAAAATGACATGTGAGATGAGAGTGATTAGAAAATGCATGCACAAAATCATTTTTGATAGTTTTTACTTTTGAAAAAGGTTTATATCTAATTCCGGCTCTGCCAAAAGTACGATTTTGATTTTTAAGAATTTTATCTAAAGTCTCTCTACCTTGAGTGAATTTGGAAAGAGTATTTTTCAAGTCTTCGATATTTTCTTTCAAAACAATTTGCTCCTTTTTTAAAGACTCATTTTCTTCTTGTAATACAACTAATGTTTTTTCAAAAATTGAAGACTCTTTTCGAATTAAAATATCATTTTCCTTTTTCATTTTCATGGTTTCATTTTCTAAATCATTTATTTTGGAAATGAAGGATTCATTTTCTTTTGACAAACTTGAAATCACTTTCTTTTGACAATTACTTTTCAACCTAAGCTTCATAAATTCAGTATATAATTCATCAAAAGCTGATTGTAATTCATTAAACGTAAAAGATTTGTCATTTACCTCATCTTCGTTTCCAAGTGTCATTAAGCATAGGTTAGTAACCTCATTTTTGCAAATTTCGGTTTCTGAGCCGCTTTCATCACTATCTTCTCCCCATGCTGCAATCATGGCTTTCTTCTTGTCCTTCTTGAATTGTTTCTTAATTTCCGGACATTCTGATTTATAGTGTCTAGGTTTGTTGCATTCATAGTAGGTAATTTCAAATTTTTTGTGATTTTCTCTTTTTTGAAAATCCCTATTATTGAAATCTTTTCTGAAAAATTTTCGCACACCTTATTTCTTTTTCACAAACCTTTTGAACTTCTTAGTGATGAATGTCATTTCCTCATCATCATCCGAATCATCTTCCTCATCCTCTTGATGTTTCGAGGTGGATATGAAGGCTATTCTTTTCTTCTTCTTGTTGTCCTCCTCTTCTTTTCCTTCTTGCATTATGAGCTCATGAGTTAAGAGAGATCCCATTAACTCATCTAGACTTAGCTTTGATAAATCCTTGGCTTCGGTAATGACAATGACTTTTGTCTTCCAACTTTTTGGCAATGACCTAAGCATTTTTCTTACAATTTCAACATTAGTATATATTTTGTCAAGAGAAGTTAAATCATTAATAATATCAGTAAAGCGAGTAAACATTTGAGGAATAGTTTCATCAGGCTTCATTTTAAAGAGTTCATAATTATGGACTAGCAAACAGACTTTAGATTCTTTAACTTGTTCGGTTTCCTCATGAGTCACTATAAGTTTATCCCAAATTTCTTTTGCAGTTTTACATATGGAAATTCTGTTGAACTCGTTGGCATCTAAGGCGCAATACAATATGTTCGTGGCTTTGACATTAATTTGGGCCATTCTAGTATCTGATTCATTCCACTCATTTTCAGGTTTGGGTATCCTAAGTCCATCTACATTTTTGGTAGGAATTTTTGGACCATTACAAATAATTTTCCAGCATTCATAATCATTAGATTGAACATGTATGGTCATCCTAGTTTTCCAATAGCTAAAATTCGTGCCACTAAATAGTGGTGGCCTATTGGATGCTTGTCCCTCAGGTAAGGAATAACTAGGGGTTGCCATGATCTACTCTAAGACGGTTAAGTCACACAAATTAGAGTCTAGGCTCTAATACCAATTGTTATTCTAGGTAGGCAACCCAAGAGAGGGGGTGAATTGGGTTATTTAAAAAATTTACAATATTAAAATTTATAACACACAATATTCACAATACAAATAAAAAAACAGAATAATAATTATCAATATGAAAAATAAGAGAGATAGGAAGAGAAAATCAAACACTGAGATTTATAGTGGTTCGGCACGCCAGGCCTACGTCCACTTCCCAAGGAACCTCCTTGAGAATTTTTTTACTATCAAAATAAATTAATATGCCACCAAGTCTTCACCAAGCTTGTGGATTTTGCACAAGACTTACTCTTATCTATTGAGCCTCACTCAACAATAAATGTCTCACCCTTACAAAAATCTCTCACAAAAATAATGAATAAAAATAAGTGGTAGTTAAACCATCTTTTACAATAATTCTCTCACAAAGAGTAGATATGACAGTGTAGGAACAAAGGCTACTCTTAGATCTGAAAGTGAAAGAGCATAATACAATATACTCAAAACTTTTGGAGCACACATAAATTTTTCTCTTTAAGTTATTGATTTTTCTTCACATACAACACTTCTATTTATACCCAAAAATATACCTGTTGGAAGTAAGGCGCTCTTTGCTGACGTCATGGCTTACATAGGCACGCTCCTTGATTTTAAATAGTCAGCAAATGTTAATAATTAAAAAGATAAAAGTAAAACTAATTTTTTCTTTTCCTTTTTTGTTTTTTCAAACATGGAGCTACCGTTTTTGTAGACAATTTGATACAAAACTCACAACTTTCAAATAAGCAAATGATTTTCTCCATCTTATTTTATTATAATATATATATATATAACTCCATCTTTTTCTTCTTGTTTTATTATAATATATATATATATATATATATATTATATAATCAATGTAGTGTGACATGATATAATCAATGTAGTGTAAAAAGTCTAATTGCTCACGTGATGTATTCTGTTTATATTATATGCATTCTATATAATATTTTAATCAAATATTTGCATATATAGTAAAAATCCCTTTAAGTAATATTTATAATAGATTTGACCATATGTATTCTTTTTAAATTTTTGTAGAGATTTTCAGCTAAACATAACCTACCACTCCATTTGGATATATCACTTTTGTCACAAGAAGACAACTCATCAATATCACATTTGTCAAGATAATACAACCACTCAATCAATTTTGTCAAAATAATATAATTAATCAATTTTAATTTTGTCAAAAAGTGAATAGTAGAGTTTTCAAAAATATTTTTATTTAAATAATATTTAACAAATATATATATATATTTTAAACAGATAATATTTTGTATTAAATAATATGTATATTAAAAAATTCAAATTTTTACAAATAATATTTTAGAGATCATCAAAATTAAATAATATGATTAACATTAACAATTGTTTAGGCGGAAAGTTTATTTCGAATCAAAGCAATCTTAATTGTTTAATCTTTAATTAGGTCAATTTTTAATTTATTTCGAATTAAATAAATTTAACCAATATATTTTGATAAAATCGCTAAAATTCCAGTTAAATCAGCAAATTAGTCAGATCGAAAATGGTTCACCCTATCGGCTAGGTCAAAGACCAACCAACTTATACAAAAATTAATTAATTTAAACTGTCTTGAACTGAAACATACACAACATTACAATATTAAATGGGAACATAAAGTTTATATAGTCAAACAACTCATTTTTTCCTCTTTTTCCTGATGTGAGATTGTAAAATAAAAGTTAACAGTTGTTTAGACGGAAAGTTCATTTCTAATCAAGTAATCTCAGTCGTTTAATTTTTAATAAGGTCAATCTTAATTTATTTCAAATCAAACATATGTAAGCAATATATTTTGATAAAATAGCTAAAACCGTGGTTAAACCAGTGAATCAGTCAAATCGAAAACGATTCAGCTTAATCGGCTTGGTCAAAAGACCAACCAATTTATAACAAAATTAATTAATTAAAACCTTTAAATTTTATTTTAAAATTTAAACCATCTTAAACTGAAACATGCACAATACTATAATATTAAATGAGAGTATAAGATTTATTTTATATAAATGATACAACTCACTTTTTATTTCTTTTCTCGATGTGGAATTGTAATTATTTTAAAGTTAAATATTATCAGAGTTTTAAAATCTCATACAAAATTATTTTTAAAATCAAAACGCCTATGTGGAATTGTACAATAAAAATTAAATGGAAGCTAACCAACGGAGATTTTCTTAATTGTTTAAAATTAATAATTTTTTTTTAAAAATAGTATTGATTATGGGGCTAAAAATTCTTATTTTGCTTATATAAATAGAAGTATAAAATTCACTTTGTATAACAATTCACTTTTTCCTTCTTTTCTCGATGTAAGATTGTAAAATAAAAGTTAAATAGATATACAAATTTGATTGCAGATTGAAACTGTGTTTATAAAAACATCTTCACATTGCATGGGTGATATGCTAGGAGTATTGTACATATGTTTTTAAACACACAAACAAAAAAAATTGGTATTGATTTTAAGGCTTCCCACTAAAAATCTTCTTTTGCTTATATAAATTGAAGTATAAGATTCACTTTATATAAGTGAAATAATTCACTTTTTCATTCTTTTCCCGATATGGGATTGTAAAATAAAAGTTAAATGGAAGCTAACCAATGGGGATTTTCTTAATTCATTAAAATTATGAAATTTCAATAATTTATATAAATTAGAACATAAGATTCAGTTTATGTAAATGAAACAATTCACTTTTTCTTTTTCTTTTTTCCCGATTTGGGATTGTAAAATAAAAGGTAAATGGAAGCTAACCAATGGAAATTTTCTTAATTGTTTAAAATTAAGAAAATTTAATAATTTTAGAATGAGGGTTTAGACCTTCTAGAAAGCTTCTCCCTTAAAACCCTCTTTATAAGTTTCATTTTATATAAGTGAAACAACTCACTTTTTCTTTCTTTTCTCGATGTGGGATTGTAACACTTTATATAAGTGAAACGACTCACTTTTTTCTTTCTTTTCTCGATGTGAGATTGTAATTATTTTAAAGTTAAATATTATGAGAGTTTCAAAATATCATACAAAATTATTTTTAAAATCACAACTATGTGGGATTATAAAATAAAAGTTAAATTGAAGCTAACCAATGGAGATTTTCTTAGTTGTTTAATATTAAGAAAATCAAAAAAAAAAAAAATGAGTATGAGATATTGATGATAGGACTTTCCACTAAAAATGTCCTTTTGCTTATATAAATGGGAGCATAAGATTCACTTTATATAAGTGAAACAATTCACTTTTTCTTTCTTTTTTTTATGTGGGATTATAAAATAAAAGGTAAATGGAAACTAGCAAACGGGAATTAGCGAGATATAGTTTAGGTTGGTGAATTTATCATACTTCGATCATTTTGTAAACTCATATGCATATTAAAAAAAAAAATCAAATTCATTCTAAAGTCATGTTAATGTGATTTCAATATATTTATCTTTAATAAAAATATATGATCTATTTATAAAATTATATATATTATTTATTTTTAAAAATTAAATATAATAAAATTACGTAATTATAAATGATAGTTTCGTTCAAAGTAAATCAAACTCTAATTACTTTAATTTGTTCAAAATGTTGCTAATAAAAACTGAAAATAAATCAAAGTCAATCAACTAACATTTTCTCATATCCGACATGTGCCTTGTTACATTGTCATCCATGTGGTCATAATCGTGAAATTAACTTATATCATTGCATCATTGCATTTGGAGCAAAATATTATTTAAAAAATATAATTAATTGTAGTCATGCAAGCAAGATGGACCCAATTGGAGGAGATGGGTGACGACCTCCAAATTTTGAAACCCTTCTATTATAATAATGATAATAACATTAATTATTAAAAGAAGTTTTTAAATTATATAAGTTGGCCTCCTATTAGAGATACATATTTTCACCGTACAATTTGGTGAACCATCAACTTAACTATGATAAAAGCTTCCAACCTAAACTATCCCAACCTAAACAATTCGCTTTTTTCTTTTTTTTTCCCGATGTGGGATTTTCAAATAAAAGTTAGCCAATGGAGATTTTCTTAATTGTTGAAAATAAAGAAAATTAGTATAAGATATTGAAACTCTTACAAGACTCCTCACTAAATGGGATGAGAGTATGGGATTCTCTTTATATGAGTAAAACAACTCATTTGTTTCCTTTTTTTCCCGATGTGGGATTATCAAATAAAAGTAATTATTTAAAATTAAGAAAATCAAGAAATTAGAATGAGGATTTGGAGCTCCTAGAAGACTTCTCACTAAAAAGTCCATTTTCCTTATATATATACTAGCATATCACCCGTGCTATGCACGGATTGTATTTACAATTATCTATATATGTGAATTGCGATTTTTAAATATTTTTTTTATTATTTAAATGTCTTCTTTTTTTCCTTTTTTATATTATATTAAAATTTAATATTTTGATAATAATCATATGTGTTGGACTTTTCAAGGAATTAAATGTCTTTTTTTTTTATATATATTAAAGTTTAATATTTTGATAATAATCATATGTGTTGGACTTTTCAAGAATTTTTTTTTATGCTTGTTCTTAATGCATTAAAGTGTTATTATGAGGGATAATAATCATATGTGTTGGAACTTTTCAAAGAATTCATATGTGTTGGATTTCAAAGAATTTTTTTTTATACTTGTTCTTAATGCATTAAAGTGTTATTATGATGGTAAGACTTGAGAATTGGGAGAAGTTAATAAATGCTAAGTTTTTTTTTTTTTAAATCAAAAAATCAGAAAATTTAGATTGGGAGATTGGAGCTCCCACAAGGCTTGGGGTTAAAAACCCCTTTTTACTAATATATAGTATAGATTGTCATTAATCAAGTTATTTTGAATTTCAGAAGCATATGGGAATGTCACGCTGGGTTTGGGAATGTCACATTGGGTTTGGGATATTACATGTTATGTTTACGTTTTGAATTTCAAATTTCAAACTATATAGATGTGATCACAGTCTATAATAACATTGGATTTCCCATATATAATACTAGCCTATCACCCGTGCTATGCACGGGATAATTATAAATATTTATATTTATTTTAATTTTTTTAATATATAAATTATGTTTTTAAATATTTTTTATAAAAATAATTTAACAATCTTATCACTAACCATAGTATACATGAGAAATTAAAAAGGCTACTGCAGTAACTATGCACGAGCTGTATCTATAATTCTTTGCATGAGGGAATTTTAAATGTTAATCAAGGATTTTGACCAAATCAATAAATGTAGGTATGTGGATTGAAAAAAGTTAATAAATGCTAATCGGGGGATTTTGACCAAATCAATAAATGCTGAGGTTTTTTTTTTTTTTAAATCAAAAATTTAGAAAATTAAGATTGAGAGATTGGAGCTCCCACAAGGCTTGGGATTTAGAAACCCTTTTTTTTTCTTAATATATTTACAATTATCTATATATGTGAATTGTGATTTTTCAATATCTTTTTTTTTTTTAAATGTCTTCTTTTTTTCCTATTTTATATTATATTAAAATTTAATATTTTGATAATAATCATATGTGTTGGAATTTTTAAGAAATTAAATGTCTTCTTTTTTTATTATATTATATTAAAATTTAATATTTTGATAATAATCATATGTGTTGAACTTTTCAAGAATTTTTTTTTATGCTTGTTCTTAATGCATTATTATGAGGGATAATAATCATATGTGTTGGGACTTTTCAAGGAATTCATATGTGTTGGATTTCAAAGAATTTTTTTATACTTGTTCTTAATGTATTAAAGTGTTATTATGAGGTAAAACTTGAGAGTTGGGAGAAGTTAATAAATGCTAAGATTTTTTTTTTTTTAAATCAAAAAATCAAGAAATTTAGATTGGGAGATTGGAGCTCCCACAAATCTTAGGGTTAAAAACCCCATTTTGCTTAATATATAGTATAAACTAGCATATCACCCATGCTATGCACGGGTTGTGTTTTACCACTTTGTTTTCTTATTTTTTTAAATGTTTTTTTTTCTTTTTTTATATTATATTAAAATTTAATATTTTGATAATAATTATATGTGTTGGATTTTTCAAGGAATTCATATGTGTTGAACTTTTCAAAAATTTTTTTTTATAATTGTTCTTAATGCATTAAAATGTTATTATGAGGGATAATAATCATATGTGTTGGATTTTTCAAGAAATTCATATATACTTCACAATTATTTCTATATATGTGGATTGTGATTTTTAAATGTCTTTTTTTTTTTTTAAATGTCTTCTCTTTTTTTTTATATTATATTAAAGTGTAATATTTTGATAATAATCATATGTGTTGGACTTTTCACAAAATTCATATGTGTTGGACTTTTCAAGGAATTTTTTTTATGATTGTTTTTAATGTATTAAAGTGTTATTATGAGGGATAATAATCATATGTGTTGGGACTTTTCAAGAAATTTATGTGTATTGGACTTTTCAAGGAATTTTTTTTATGTTTGTTCTTAATGCATTAAAGTGTTATTATGAGGGTAAGGCTTGGGGTTGGGAGAAGTTAATAAATGTTAAGGTTTTTAAAAAAAAATCAAAAAATCAGGAAATTTAGATTGGGATATTGGAGCTCCCACAAGGCTTAGGGGTTAGAAATCCTATTTTCCTTAATATATACTAGCCTATCACCCGTGCTATGCACGGGATAATTATAGATATTTATATTTATTTTAGATTTTTTTAATATATAAATTATGTTTTTAAAGATTTTTTGTAAAAATAATTTAACAATCTTATCACTAACCATAGAGTATGAGAGAAGTTGAAAAGGATACTGAAGTAACTATACACAGATTGTATCTATAATTATTTGTATGAGGGGAAGATTGTATCTATAATTATTTGTATGAGGGGATTTTAAATGCTGATCAGGAGATTTTAACCAAATCAATAAATGTAAGCATGTGGAAAGACATGTGAATTGAAAAAAGTTAGTAAATGCTGATAAGGGGATTTTGACCAAATCAATAAATGCTGAGTTTTTTTTTTTTTTTTAATAAATTATTTAGAAAATTTATATTGGGATATTAAAACTCCTACAGACCTTGGGGTTAAAAATCCCCTTTTGCTTAATATATAGTATAGATATAGATAGATGTGTTGGACTTTTCAAGAAATATTTTTTATGTTTGTTCTTAATTCATTGAAGTGTTATTATGATGGATAATAATCATATGTGTTGGGACTTTTCAAGGAATTCATATGTGTTGGATTTCAAAGAATTTTTTTTATGCTTGTTCTTAATGCATTAAAGTGTTATTATGAGGGTAAGACTTGGGAGTTGGGAGAAGTTAATAAATGCTAAGATTTTTTTTTTTAAATCAAAAAATTAGGAAATTTAGATTGGGAGATTGGAGCTCCCACAAGACTTGGGGTTAAAAACCCTCTTTTGCTTAATATATAGTATAGATAGCTTATCACCCGTGCTATGCACGGGATAATTATAGATATTTATATTTGTGTTAGATTTTTTTTTAATATATAAATTATGTTTTTAAAGATTTTTTATAAAAATAATTTAACAATTTTTATCACTAACCATAGTGTATGAGAGAAGTTGAAAGGGGTACTGCAGTAACTATACACGGGTTGTATCTATAATTATTTGTATGAGAGGATTTTAAATGCTGATCAAGAGATTTTGACCAAATCAATAAATGCAGGTATGTGGAAAGACATGTGGAGTGGAAAAAGTTAATAAATGCTGATCAGGGGATTTTGACCAAATCAATAAATGTTGAGTCTTTTTTTTTTAAATAAAAAATTTAAAAAATTTAGATTGGGATATTGGAGCTCTCACAAGCCTTAGGGGGGTTAAAAACTCCCTTTTGCTTAATATATAGTATAGATAATTAAAAAAATCAATCACAAATTAAGTCAATTGATAATTGAAAAACACAATAATTTATTTTTCAAAAAACATAGTGAGTTAAAAAGATCAATTACAATTTTTTTTGGGGTCAAAATACAATCTAATCATCATCAATAATTTGTACATTATGTGACTCTAATGAGTACAATCCATTTGGTTTTTCAAAAAACAAAGTGAGTTAAAAATCAAATTACAAATTAAGTAAATTGATAGTTAAAAAACCACAATAATTTTTTTTCAAAAAACACAGTGAGTTAAAAAAATCAATTACAATTTTTTTTTTCATAATACAATCTAATCATTATCAATAATTGGTATTTTAAAAATCAAATCAGAAAAAAAATCAAATCAAATCACAAATATTTTTATGCTATTTAACTACAATCATATTTTTTTCATAAATAATTGTAAAGAAAAACCATTAAAACAGTAAATAAAAGATTAAATCACATTAAAAAAAGAACCATTGAACAAATTATAATCATATTACATTTTTCCCATAATAAAAAAAATAAATAAATGAAAAAAAGAACCATTGACTAACTACAATCACATTAAAAAAAAAGAACCATTGAACTAATTACAATCACATTTTTTTCTTTGTGAGTGTTTATGTTTATCTAACTTCAATCATATTAAAAATAAAATTAAAATAGTAAATAAAAAGACTAATTATAATCACATTTTTATCTTTGTGAGGGTTTATATTTGTCTAACTTCAATCATATTAAAAAATCAAAAATAAAATTAAAATAGTATAAAAAGATTAAATAACATTAAAAAAAAACCATTGAACTAACTACAATAATCATATTAAAAAAAAATAGCCATTGAACAAACTACAATCACATCACATTTTTCACATAATAAAATAAATAAATGAAAAAAAAGAACTATTAAACTAACTACAATCACATTAAAAAAAAGAATCATTCAACTAATTATAATCACATTTTTCTTTTTGTGATGGTTTATATTTATCTAACTTCAATCATATTAAAAAATCAAAAATAAAATTAAAATAGTAAATAAAAAGATTAAATAACATTAAAAAAAATCATTGAACTAACTACAACAATCATATTAAAAAAAAGGGCCATTGAACAAACTACAATCACATCACATTTTTCCCATAATAAAATAAATAAATGAAAAAAAAGAACTATTAAACTAACTACAATCACATTAGACAAATCACAAATATTTTTATGCGCTATCTAAATACAATATTAAAACAGTAAACAAAAGGAAAAGTTAAGAAGGAGAAAACAAAAATAAGATTTACTATTTGCATACGTGGTCACTGAAATTGAAAGTGTAGAAGTGAGAAGTCAAGAAGGAGAAAACAAAAAGGAGACTCACTGTAAAAATTAAGAAATTAAGGTTCAGATATGGAACTCCCACAAAACTTGTGGGTTAGAGATAGATATAGATATAGATATAGATATTTATATTTCTTTTAAATTTTTTTTAATATACAAATTATTTGTTTTGGAAAAGATACTGTAGTAATTATGAGGGAAGTCAAAAAGTTTTGTAAGTTGAGAGAAGTTAATAAATGCTGAGGTTAATTTTTTTTTAAAAAAACAAAAAATTAGAAAATTAGGATTGGCATATTGAAACTCCCACAGGCCTTGGGGGTTAAAAACCCCCTTTTACTTAATATATAGTATAAACTAGCTTATCACCCGTGCTATGCACGGGATAATTATAGATATTTATTTTTGTTTTAGATTTTTTTAATATATAAATTATGTTTTTTAAGATTTTTTATAAAAATAATTTAACAATCTTTTCACTAATCATAGTATATGAGAGCAGTTGAAAAGGGTACTGCAGTAACTATACACGGATTGTATCTATAATTATTTGTATGAGGGGATTTTAAATGTTGATCGGGGAATTTTGACCAAATCAATAAATGCAGGCATGTGGAAAGACATGTAGATTGAAAAAAATTAATAAATGCTGATCAGAAAATTTTAACCAAATCAATAAATATTGAGTTTTTTTTTAAATAAAAAATATAGAAAATCCAGATTGGGATATTGAAGCTCCCACAGGCCTTGCGGGTTAAAAACCGCCTTTTACTTAATATATAGTATAGATATAGATATAGATTATGATTTTTAAATATCTTCTTTTTTTTTTTCACACAGAAAAAGAATATAACAAATGTAACATATTTTTAATCAACTATTGTATGTTTGTTTTTATTCAAAATTTAAAAATAATGTACGGGTAAGATTTACAACTAAATTAAGGAAGCATTTATTCCTAATAACATTTTTTTACTTCTATACAAATACTTAAAAAAATAAACTTAAAAAAAGTAGTTAATATAATATTATACATTAAGTAAAAAAATGTGGTTATTAAATTTACTACAGTTTTAATTTCAAATTAAAAAAAAAAACTATTTTAAAAGCATTTTATTTAGTTAGTACCAAATAGAATTTTCTTAGATAAAATGAAAGTTATAAAATTTTGTTGCAAATTTTCAAATGTCTATTGTTAAACATTCTCTGCTACTTATTTGTTTGTTTGCTTTCTTTCGTTGGGAGTTTTGATCTTTTGATCTTTGCTCTACATTCATCGTATTGTTTTATTTTATTTTTTTTCTTCTTACTTGATTTCACATGATACTTCTTTCATGGTGCATCTCTGAGTGTATTAAGGAAAACATCACACACTTAAAATGTACAAAATTACAATTTATAAAGAAAAAAAAAGAGTAAGTAATTGTCCAAAACTAAAACTACTTTAAGAAAAAATAAAAAATAAAACAAAATTGTTTGAAGTAAAAAATGATTTATTTATTTATTTATTAATTTTAAAAAATAAACTTTTAATTAAAACAAAGAAAACTATATTTTTTTTAAAAAAGCACAGAAATGAAATATAAAATATAATACAAAAAATAAATTAATTATAGGATTTTCAATAAGTGAGACTCACAAACAAATTTTGTAAAATCTTATCTATTTATAAATTTTTGTGTATATTTTTTCTACTTCTAATCTCGAGAATGATATTGAAATAGTCTGCACTTTTTATATTAGGTCCATCTAATAGTTTTAGCAAACATAAATGTAATAAGTTTCATAACACAAAACATAAACAATTGTGAGACAAAGTATCTGAAAAAAAATGAAAGCAACATTCAATGATGATGTAGAAGCACACCTGACATTTTAATTGGAGATATAACCAAATAAATCGCTATAGAAGGGAAAGACAACATTTATTTTTTGTTACAACAATTAAAGAACTCAATATATAATTTTAATGTCTCTCACTCTTCCACACATCCAATTCTCTATCAACATTAGAATGAATGCATGAATAAAAAAAAAAAGAGACATCTGAAAAGACAAAGAGATGTGGTTTGAGACCTTTCAATTGCTGGATTCTATTAATTAATAGTTATTAGGTTTCAATGGTCGGGCTTCTAATATTTATTAGTTATTAAAACTGAGTTGTTTGGTCTCATCTATATTCACTTGATAATTTGAGAATGGACACATGTCAAGTTTTTACACAAATACTTAGCACATTTTTTTAGCATTATTAATGAAATGCACCGTGTAATTTTTTTTCTTTCTTTTTTTTTTGGGATTTTTATTGATAAATCCCATTTAGAAGTGTTTTAACCCAAGAAGTCCATGAAGGAATTTTTTAACCCATTTAGTCCCATGTATGTATAGTTTTATTCCATAAAGTCATTTTTCTTGATTTACACTATTTTCTTGGACACTTATGCCCTTATATTTAATTTTGATACTCTTATAAATATTTTTTGAACGGTTGACAATTTTATGATGTGAACATTCATATTTTAAAATTCACATTGGTAGGAATGTAAAATTGGCCCGTGAGCGGCCCGAAACCCACCCGCGAGCCGGGGCGGGCCCGGCCCGTTGACAATGTGAATATTCACATTGACATGTTAACATTCACATTAATAAGAGGGTAAAATTAGCTCACGTCCCGTGGCGGCATGAAACCCGCCTACGGCCCATGGCGCGGCCCGGGGTGGGCCCGGTCCGGCCCGTTGACAATGTGAATATTCACATTGACATGTTAACATTCACATTGATAAGAGTATAAAATTGGTCCGCGGCCCATGGGAGGCCAAAAGCCCTCCTGCGGCCCGGGGCGGGCCTGGCCCGGCTCGGCCCGTTGACAATGTGAATATTCATATTGACATGTTAACATTCACATTGATAAGAGTGTAAAATTAGCCCGCGCCTCGTGACTGCCCGAAACCCGCCCACGGCTCGTGGGCGGCCCGGGGCGGTCCCGGCCCGGCCTGTTGACAATGTGAATATTCACAATGACATGTTAACATTCACATTGATAAGAGTATAAAATTGGCTAGCGGCCTAGGGCGGGCTCAACCTGGCCCGTTGACAATGTGAATATTCACATTGACATGTTAATATTCACATTGATAAGAGTGTAAAATTGGCCCGCAGCCCGTGGGTGGCCTGAAACCCGACCGCAGCCTGAGGCGGGCTTGGCCCGACCCGTGACAATGTGAATATTCACATTGATATGTTAACATTAATATTGATAGGAGTGTAAAATTTGTCCGCTGGCCGAAGTTTGCCCGCAGCCCGGGGTAGGCCCGGCCTGGCCCGTTGACAATGTGAATATTCACATTGACATGTTAAAATGCACATTGATAGGAATGTAGAATTGGCCTGCGGCCCGTGGGCTGCCCGAAGCCCGCCCACGGCCCGGGGCAGGCTCGTTTGGGTTCGGGCCCGAGCATGTCCGAGACCCTACGTTAGGGCCTAGGTCATCACTTTGAAGCTCGGCCCGGCCCATCGGGCCGCTTAAGGCCCATTCAAGGCTCGGTTCGAGGCCGAGCTCGCCTGAGGCGCAATGTATTTTTTTGTGAAAAATAATAAAATTTTGGTAGAAAAAATTAAAAAGAATTTTAAAAAAAATGGCCAGGCCCGCCCAAGCCCGACCTAAGCTCGAGGCTAGGCTCAGCCCACCGGCCCGACCCGAGGCTCGATCCATCGGCCCGTCCAAAGCCCGAATACCCTTGTGCCAGGCTAGGGCCTAGGCCTAATTTTTTGGCCCGTGGGCCGGCCCGACCAAACCCGGGAAAGGCTCGTTTGGGCCTAGGCTCGAGCCTAGTCCGAGACCCTAGGCTAGGGCCTGGGCCATCACATTGAAGCCCGGCCCGGCCCGGCCCATCGGCCCGGTTAAGGCCCATTCAAGGCTCGGTCCGAGGCCCGGCCTGCGCCGAGGCTTAGTGTCTTTTTTTGTGAAAAATAATAAAATTTTGGTAGAAAAAATTAAAAAGAATTAAAAAAAATAGCCAGGCCCGCCCCGGGCCGCCCACGGGCCGTGGGCTGGTTTCGGGCAGCCACGAGGCACGGGCTAATTTTACACTCCTATTAATGTGAATGTTAACATGTCAATGTGAATATTCACATTGTCAACGGGCCGGCCGGGCCCGCCTTGGGTCGCTGGCCAATTTTATACTCTTATCAATGTGAATGTTAACATGTCAATGTGAATATTCACATTGTCAACAGACCGGGCTGGGCCTGCCCCGGGCCGCCCACGGGCTGTGGGCGGGTTTCGGGCAGCCAAAAGGTACGGGCTAATTTTACACTCCTATCAATGTGAATGTTAACATGTCAATGTAAATATTCACATTGTCAACGGGTCGAGCCGAGCCGAGCCCGCCCCGGGCGGGCTTTTGGCCGCAGGCCAATTTTATACTCTTATCAATGTGAATGTTAATATGTCAATGTGAATATTCACATTGTCAACGGGCCGGACCGGGCCCGCCCCGGGCCGCCCATGGGCCGCGGGCGAGTTTCGCGCCGCCACGGGACGCGGGCCAATTTTACACTCCTATTAATGTGAATGTTAATATGTCAATGTGAATATTCACATTGTCAATGGGTTGGGCCCGCCCTGGCCCGACTCGAATTTTTCCGGGCACCCACGAGGATCGACATGGGCGGGGCCCCTACACATTGACGATATGAACATTCACATTGACAGTGTGAACATTCACATTAGGGGTATTTTGGTAATTATGTCACCCATAGGACTTATTGAAACATAAGAAAATAATGTGAACTAAATGGAACATAAGTAGATGAAAATGGTATTTTGGTCTTCTTATCTCAAATAGGACCTAATGGAATAGTCAAAAAGAATATGGGTTGGATGGAATAAAGCTCTTAAAAAGTGGATTTATCAAAAAAGCTCCCTTTTTTTTTTTTTACAATTGCAACATGTTATTTTTTAATAAGTATTTATATTTGTTTTAGATATTTTTTTAATATACAAAGTATTTTTTTAGATTTTTTATAAAAATAATTTAACAATCCCATCACTAACCATAGTGTATGGGAGAAGTTGAAAAGGGTGCGGCAGTAAATATGGAAGAAGTCAAAAAGGCTTGTGGGTTGAAACAAGTCAATAAATACTGAGGGTTTTTATTTTTTTAAATCAAATAATTAGAAAATTAAGATTGAGATATTGGAGTTCCCACGATGTTTGCGGGTTGGAAACCCCATTTTTCTTATATAATATATAAATTTTTATAAATTTTTTTTCATATTTATCAAAATTCACTCTTTTTTTTTTGGAGTTATTAAAAATTATTTTTTGATTTTTCAATTTATATTTTTTAATATTTTAATCAATTTATTTTACATATATTTAAAAAGTGTAAAATTTATGCAAAAAATTATTCAATAAAAAATTCAATACATATTCATATTTTATTGTATTCAATTTTTTTTAAAAAGAAAAAAAAAATCATTTTGAACTTTTTAAGAGAAGTGGATCTAAAAAGTAAAAAAAAAGAGGGTAAATTATAAATACACCCTCTAAGGTTTACTTAAAATATAAATTGCCTCATGTGATTTTGAAAATTACATCTCGCCCTCTGAAATTTTAAATTTCATAACAAATGGCACTTTTTATTAATAAATCGTAAAGTCAATTAATAATTTTTAATGATATTACAAATTTCTTTCAAATAGTAGTTCCAAAAAATTGTATTATTGTAATTTTATTTTTTTAAGTTAATTCTGTTAAATAAAAAATTATGAAAATATGATATTTATAATTTTTTAAACCACAGCAGATAATTCATATTTTAAGCAAATTGCAGGGAGTGTATTTGTAATTTATCTTAAAAAATAAAACGTTCACTAAAAATGAAATAATACAAATTAAAATTTTAAAAAACTATTTTTGAAAACTCCAAATCAAACAGAGTCTACCATCCAAAAGACTCTCATTTGTATTTTCCAACTTATTTATATATAAGTTAGGTGGTGTTTAATATAATTAAAAAATAAAAAATAAATATATTATATTAAAAACTGAATATCAAATTTTCCAAAGTTGCCTCTGCCTAGGGGTATAAATTTGGCATGAGCCGGGTCTCGCAGGCTCCTGCCAGAATTTGGGTCTGGCCAGGCCCGCCCACAGGCTAGAAAATTAGGCATAAGCCCAGGCACGGAGGGTATTCGGGCCTTGTGTGATGCACATAGACGATCACCAGGGAGTGTATTTGTAATTTATCCTAAAAAATAAAACGTTCACTAAAAACAAAATAATACAAATTAAAAATTTTAAAAACTATTTATGAAAACTCCAAACCAAACAGAGTCTACTGTCCAGAAGACTCTCATTAGTATTTTCCAATTTATTATGTACAAGTTAGGTGGTGTTTAATATAATTAAAAACTAAAAATTAAACATTTTATATTAGAAACTGAATATCAAATTTTCCAAAGTTGCCTTTGCCTAGGGGTGTAAATTTGGCTTGGCCCGACCCGGCTCATGTTGGGCCTCGTAGGCTCCTGTTAGAATTCGGGTCTGGCCTAGCCGGGCCGGCCCACGGGCCAAAAAATTAGGCCTAAGCCCAGGCACAGGGTATTCGGGCCTTGGGCGGGACTGGTGGGCCTGGGCCTAGGCTTGGGCTCGGGTAGGACTAAACAGTTGTTTTTTTAAAAAAAATTCTATCAAAATTTTGTTATGTTCCACTAAAAAAGACACTGGGCATTGGCCCTGGTTTTGAGTGGGCTTTAAGTGAGCCGATGGGTCGGGCCACAGAGTGGGCTTCAAAATGATGGCCCAAACCCAGGGTCTCGGGTTGGGCTTGGGCTCGAGTCCATCCCGAGCTGCCCATGGATTGCAGGCTATTTTTACACTCCTACCTCTGCCATTACCACCTATCTAGCACTACACCACATCTTCACCATTCTCCTTATTGTCTTCATCACCAATCACAATATAAAACTTATAAATTTTGAAAATAATTAAATTTAAATTTCTTATTATACATATTAAACAACTTATTTTAGTTTAATTTTTTTTTCAAACAAAAGTTTAATTTAAAAAATTTAGTATTCAGTTTTCAATATTTGGTAATTTTTAATTTTATCAAACATTACCTTAGTTAAGAACTTCTTTCATAACTTTAAGTTAATTTTCTAAATTTCATATTTTAAAAGTATGATGATTTTAATTATATTTTGAATAAACTATTTTCAACTTAAAGTCTTGTTTTCAAAATATTATCGTTTAAAATTATTTGAATTTTAACAAATTATTTTAAAATGGCATGAGCAAAGAAAAAAAAAATTCTTAAGGATGGTTTCTATGGTTTCTTGAAGATCTAAAATGATGATCTGTAATTTTGTATCTCCACTTTTTATTTGTGCTCTATTGTTATTATTGTTCACCTATTCTATCTATTTTCCCTCTAAATTATTGGGAAAAAAAAAATCATTATTCTTTATTGATTTTTCCTTATCCAACAACTAAATTGATTTTTCCTTATCCAACAACTAAACAACCATACAATGATAGTCCTTTCCCAAAGTAGTTGGCGTCCTATCAAATTTAAACATTACATATGGAACTAAATATTTAAGAACTAAATTTAAATATTTAAAAACTAATTTAAAAAATTTATATAATGGTGATTTTCTTAGCTTGGGTGCTAAGGAAGGAAAAATTGAACCATCCAGTTACGGCCAAGGCGACCAAGCCATCACACAATCTCCATCAATGCCACGTAGCATGAGGTAATGGGTCAGTACCCATAAGTGGAAGTCAAGGTTTAAGTCTAGTCTGTTGCTGGAAGGTGCTCTTATAGGAGTTATTTGGGATGTCCTAAAAAAGTGTATTTTTTGATTTTTTAGACTAAAAAATTGAGGAAAAAAATATGGTTATTTGGGTTAACTTTTTGACTTTTTATGAAAAAATGTGTATTAAAAAATTGTATAAATTAATATGTAGGGAAAAATTAGGATTGGGAGTTGTGCAGCCGTACTTTTTTTACTTTTGGTAAATAGTGACAACTTTTTAACTTTTTGAATAACTTTTTAGCTTTTTGACTTTTTGGGTACATGCCAAACTTGAAAGTCTTTGATGGTTTAAATCGTTTATTTAATTAAATTTTGTGTATACTATTTATTAAAAAATTAAATTAAAAAAAATTAATAATAAATTTGGGAAGATATAAGGTAATAAGTTTAATGGATATTTTTTATTAGTGAAAGATGTACTATTTGAGAAATAGTTTGGTGAGAAGTATTTTTATTTATTTTGAAGGATATTTTATTTTCAATTTACTCTTTAATTTATTTGTTGATTTTTTTTATCTCTTGACTTTTATTGACTATCTATTCAAAAAAATTTCCTATCTGTTTAATTTTTTCTCTATCTGTTCAATTTGTTTATCCTATCTGTTCAATTCAAATTTTCCTTATCTGTTTAAATATTTATCCAAATAAAATTCTATCTATGCCAAATTTATCGATTCAAATTCAACAACAACAAACAAACAAAATTGATCGGTACAAAAAAATTTCTGTCTATTAAAAAAAATTTTTGTTCAATTAAAATCTATATGTTCAATTTAATAGATCCAGTACAAATTCTTATCAACTTATCTGTTCAAATTGAACAGATCTGTCCACATATACATATACATATATATATATATATATATGTATATTTTTAATCTGTTGCATCAACAACAACAACAACAACAACAACAACAAAAGTACTAACAAAATTAATCAACACAACTACACAAAAAACACATACACTCTGTGATTAAACACATACACATCCACAAAAAAGAAAAAATTAATAATAATAATAGAACCAAAAAAACAATAACAACAACAAACAACAAATAATAAAAGCAAAAAAAAAAAAGAAAAACACCAAATCATCATCATCATGAACAACAACAACAAAAACAAATCTAAATATACAAAATAAAAATAAAAATTGAATCTGTGAATGGATCCAAAAAAAATCAACAGATCCAAAAGAAAAAAAAGAAAATGATATGAGAGAGAGAGAGAGAGAGAGAGAGTATATATAATGCAATGGAATCAGAACTCCAAATCAAAAGTGAGATAGAGAAGGCAATTAGAGAATTGAGAATGGAGCACCATGAAAATGATATGAAAACTAAGGGTGCTTTTAAGCTTTTCAAATGAAAATTTTGAAAATGATACCTGTACGGGAAAGAAATATACCTTCTCGTATAATCCTGTTGACCAAGTCTGCGCCCCTCCGTACGACGTCGCTTTGTCACCTGAAAATATAAACGTGAGCTAGCCGGCGGGTGTGTGCCGGAAACCTCTCCGATGCCTAAGTCAGTAAGCAAGACAAATAGGCAAAAGCTCTGTGTAATCAGGGAGCAAAAGTTGCATTACCTCTCCAAAGGTGATATTGGTGAGCTTATATAGGTTTCGCGTGGCACAATCCTGGTAGGACTCTCACTCCTCCATTGGCAGAGTCCTTCTAGGATTACTCCTCTTTACGTAGAGTCCTTCTAGGATTCATACTCCTAGAAGATAATGCTTATCCTCTAACACCCTCCTCACTGCTTAAGCCAAGTGAGATGGCTTTGCTATGACCGAACTCCTTCACAACCGAAGTAACCCATAGTCCGGACTTTACCTTCACCTTTCTTACCTCGGTCCCCCATGCTATGACCGAGCTATCCATAATAGAATTTTCACCTTTCTTACCTCGGTTTCCCATACCATGACCGAGCTAGACATAAGAAAGGTCAACCGAAATAGGGCGTGACCAAGCCGGACTAACGAGCCCGAACCGGTGTCAGTATACCACCGACTTAGTATACAAGAACCGGTATGACTACGTCCGGTCCACTACCCTGGACCGAACTATTTTCGATACTTGCCATGACCGAGCTACGGATGCCCATTCGGCAACCTAACTACCCATACTTCTCCTTTCCTACCGGGTATCATCCTTGAGCTTATCTCGGCCCAACACCTAGCCCGGCCCAACTTATGAATATAAATTACCCTCTCAATTGCCCCTTAATTCCATCTGCGAAGCTTGATAGGGATTACTAATTGAACCACCGAGCTAGAGTTCTAGCCTCTCCAGCCGAGCTAACAAACCAGTTAGCCATTCCAGCCGGACTAAAAACTATTTAACCTATTTACCGAGCTACACTTAGGCCGAGCTATGTACGTCCGGTCAAACGTCTCTTCAGTTGCAGAAACTGAAACGCTTGTCCTTCCCATGACACGTGGCATGCTCTGGTTTGTCCTCCACAGCTGTACAGCCGCCCTCGTACTCCGCAATCATTAAACAGTTCCCGCCCTTTTGGCCCTTTTCATCAAAAGAACTTATTTTTGAATCACACCAAACCCTGTTCATCTCCTTGTCTCTCTGTTCTTCTGCTTTTCTAATTCCTTCCAATTTCTGAGCTCGTGTTCTCACTGTTGCTACCACTTCCTCCTCCAACTCTTCCTCTCTACCAGGTAAGCATATGAACTTCTTCTTGTTTTCCTTTGTTGTCTGTTTTATATGTTTTCGCAAAACACTCTTTTTGTTGCAAGTTTCATACTTTCTGGAAAAACTTGTCTATAAACTGCTAGAACTTCATAAGATAACCAATAGAATGCCATCTCGATCTTTATACATGCCCCAACCGAAGTAGAACACTGTTTGTGATGTATGTAAGGATATAGGAGAATTGAAACCGAACTAGTACTTGCGCACATCAAAGTAGTTTCAATAGGTCACTAATCGATCCATAATAGCCGAAACAAAACCCACCGAACTAGAAACCGTAGTACTTGACCGAGCTGAAACTCCAGGGGCCAAGCCAGCATTCAGAGTTCCCAAACCGAACTCAGAAAGCTGCCCCTTGACGTTCAGCCGGAATGACGAAACCAAATAGTAAAACCGAGCTAACCGAATGCCCTGTCAAACCGAGATAACATGATCCTTTGCAAACCGATGTGAAAACATAGCACCCTGTAGAGCCGAAATAAGTTTGGCCTTTTCTTGCTTTGTTTCTGTAGCACGGTCCTCGATCTGTGCTTAACAGCTTGTCTTTTCACTTTGCAGACTTAGGTTGCCCAGATACCTCCGTGCACTCAACCGAGCTACCGAGCACCCTCTTACACCGAGATAAATTATTTAACTTATACAATAAAATGGGGAAGTATAGATGTCTTGTAGAAACCCCAGGGGGCCTAGCCGAATTCAGGAAGGACTACCAAATCCCAGCCGATGTAAACCTGGTCCTAGCCGAACAAGGAGTAGACCCCTGGGATGAAGAAGGCTTCGTACCATTCACCCTCCAGTCAATAATCGAGACCGGACTCAGGTTCCCCGTTCAGCCCCTTATATGCGAATTTCTTAGGCAGACTAGACTTTGCCCAACCCAACTATCCACCAACACATACCGAATAATAATGGGCATAGATGCTCTGAACCAACAAACCGGTCTGAACCTAGGTCTGGCCGAGATACTACATCAGTACTCAATAGGATCCAAAAACCAAGGCTGGTGCTACTATTTGAGAGTGCGCCGAGGTAGAGAAAAGATAATAAAACATACACCGGATAAGGACTTGAACGATGACGACTTCTTTTGGGTTTCTGGAAATTTCGAAGACTTCCAGGCCCGAATCCCAGGCCGAAGAATAAATTGGAAGAAAGGAGAGCCCGGTATTCATACTTCGGTTGCATTTCTTGATTTTGTTGATTTCGGTTCCCATTCTATAACCGAACTTACACTTGTTCTATTTCTTGCAGATTCAGCTTTCCTCCACTCCCAGTACGGCTACCCCAACTTAGGTGTTCTCCGTGCCGCACTTCGGGTTCGAGAAAGAAGCTGGGCTAAACTCCTCGACTTCCAACCGACCTACCGCTACTCCGGTCGCCGAAAATCAAAGGTGACTGATTTCCTCCTTGAAGACCCACCAGAACCGGACCCATCCTTGCCTCAGATCAGACTTGTTCCCCTTACCGCCGAACAAGAAATGGCAAAGAAGAACAAGATGAAAGCCATGCTCACTGCAACCGCCAGGGCCGAAGTCCCTCAAACCGGCCAAACAACCGAGGCCGTTATGGCTCTCCCAACACAACAGCCGTCCTCATCCCGCCGGAACAAGCGTGCTCGGACTAGCCAAACCGAGACACGCCTTGTTGACGAGGACGATGTCATTTTGCCACCAAGCCCTCCACCAGACACTCAACCGAACCCCCAACCGGAGTCATCAAACCGGTGTGAAACCAGCAAGTGGGCTCCCCCACTCGTCTTCAACAACCGAGCTATTGAAGAAGGTGATTCCGTTGTTGCTGAGAAGGATCACCTTCTGGCCTTCAACCTGGCCAGGGGTGTCTGCCTTCCCAAGGACATGGAGCACCACCAGAAGCGGCTAAATACCGAGGTGAAATCACTTCGGTCAGCTACAAAGTCAATGATTGTGGTAAGCAGTACTGTCTTCGTTTTGCTTTTGGAATTTTTCCAACTCCCAGCTCGGCTGAGATTGAACTTTCTATGCTTTTGCAGGCCCTTCAGAAGACCACAATAGCTCACAAGCAAGTGATGGAGCTTCGTAAGACAACAAGGCTGGCTGTGAGGGCAGCCGAAACAAAGGCTGCCGAGTTAACACAAGCACAGAAGAGGGCGGTCGAGCTGGAGGCCGAGGTAGCTCGTCTGACCGGACTAGTTGCCTCGGCTAATAGCGACAAACAAAAAGCTGTGATCGAAGTGAAAGATCAATATCTCTGGGAGATGGCCCAGCTTGAAGCCAAAAAAGACGCCGAAATATCTGAGCTGAAGCAGAAAGCTAATGACGCTTCCAAGGAAGGTTTCAAGGAAGCCGAAGCTGGCTACTCTCTGCAGTGCGAGGCGGCCAAAGACTTGTTTTTTAAGTGCGGCTGGCGAAGTGCCGTGGAGAAGCTCGGTTGTGGACCTGAAACCGAGGTCTACAACGCTCCCGAGTACTTTATTCCGGCCTCCCTGAAGGAATATGCTGACGATATCCAGAACCAGTTTCTTGGTTCGTCTGATGATGAGGATGGTGATGAAGATGAGGATGGGGAGCCGACTCTTACCCCGGTTGCCCCTAATCAACCAAGCAATCAGTCAGCTCGGCCAGAGCCAACAGTGGAGGACTTGACTACAGAGATACCGGTTGATACTACCATCCAAACCGATGTGCCTCCTCAGACCGGACTCCCTGCCAACGCCGGGCTCCAGACAAATGCTGAAGATGAGTTTGACGCCGAACTGGATGCACTTCTTGGTTGATTTCTTTCTTACTTTTCTTTCATTTTCGAACTCTGTAACCGGGCTACGGCCCCACAATTGTACTCCTTTTTTCTTTAATGAAAAAATCATCAACTCTTATTTCGGTTCTGTACTTGTATGCTTGTACGTTTACTTTTCCATGAACTTATTTATACAACTGTGATCTCGGTTAACTATATAACTCACTAGCCAACCACTCTTCAGCCGTACACTAACTTCGGCTGAAGAGTACAAGAGTTGGTTTAATCCAGCCAACCACTCTTCAGCCGATATAAACTACTTCGGCTGAAGAGTACCAAGAGTTGGTTTAATCCAGCCAACCACTCTTCAGCCGATATAAACTACTTCGGCTGAAGAGTACCAAGAGTTGGTTTAATCCAGCCAACCACTCTTCAGCCGATATAAACTACTTCGGCTGAAGAGTACCAAGAGTTGGTTTAATCCAGCCAACCACTCTTCAGCCGATATAAACTACTTCGGCTGAAGAGTACCAAGTGTTGGTTTAATCCAGCCAACCACTCTTTAGCCATACACTTACTTCGGCTGAAGAGTAACAAGTGTTGGTTTAATTCAGCCAACCTCCAAGTTGGTTTTTCAGGCCAACTTAGAATAAAAATGTTTGGTTATTCCGACCAAACGTCCTGCAGCCTGGATCCTAATCCTGGGCTTAGGAAGGGTGTTGGTTTAATCCAGCCAACCTCCAAGTTGGTTTTTCAAGCCAACTTAGAATAAAAATGTTTGGTTATTCCGACCAAACGTCCTGCAGCCTGGATCCTAATCCTGGGCTTAGGAAGGGTGTTGGTTTAATCCAGCCAACCTCCAAGTTGGTTTTTCAAGCCAACTTAGAATAAAAATGTTTGGTTATTCCGACCAAACGTCCTGCAGCCTGGATCCTGATCCTGGGCTTAGGAAGAGTCACAGTTGGTTTAATCCGGCCAACTATGCTTACAATGCTACTAACTTACTAAGGCTATTGTCTACTGAAAACAATTATACTGAAAAGAATCGAATTGTTTTATTCAGGAAGTAAAAAATTATACATACTTAAAAGGGAAAAAAGCTAAAAATAAAACAACTTGAGATTGGCAGTGTTCCATGGCCTGGGGATTGCTTTGCCGTCCTCATCTTCTAAGTGGTATGCCCCTTTGCCTGCTAATCCGACCACTTTGTAAGGTCCTTCCCAGTTAGGTCCTAACTTGCCATCTCCTGGAACTAAGGTGTTCCCCATTACCTTGCGCAGTACCCAATCTCCGATCTTGAATTGCCTTGGATGCACTGTTTTGTTATACTTTCTAGACAACTCTTGTTGGTAGGAGGCGATGTGAACCAATGCTCTGTCTCTTCTTTCTTCTGCAAGGTCAAGCTCTAATGCTATGGCTTCGCCATTTAAGTCTGGATCAAAGTTTTCGCTTCGGATTGTGGGGAGGCCAACTTCTAATGGGATGACTGCCTCCATGCCGTAGGCTAAGGAGAATGGTGTTTCTCCTGTTGACCGTCGCGGCGTGGTACGGTAAGCCCATAAAACATGAGGGAGCTCTTCTGCCCACTTGCCTTTTGCTCTTTCTAACCTTTTCTTCAATCCGTCCAAGACGACTTTGTTTGAGGCCTCTGCTTGACCATTTGCTTGGGGATATGCCGGTGTAGAATTGTAGAACTCTATCTTGTACTCTTCACAAAAGCCTCTGAAAATCCTACCATCGAATTGAGTGCCGTTGTCTGAGATCAGTGCCTTTGGTATGCCAAATCGAGTGATGATATTCTGCCAGACAAACTTCTTCACATCTTTTTCCTTGATTGACGCCAAGGCTTCTGCTTCCACCCACTTTGAGAAGTAGTCAGTTGCGGCAAGAAAGAACTTCCTGTTGCCTGGAGCTATTGGAAGTGGGCCTACTATGTCCAACCCCCACATTGCGAAAGGCCATGGACTGGTTAGAGGTAGAAGTTCTCTGGCAGGTTGGTGTATTTGGTGTGCGAATTTTTGACACTTTTCGCACTTTTTAACATACTTCTCCGAATCTGCTTGCATGTATGGCCACCAATATCCTTGTGAAATTGCCCTGTACGCCAGCGATCTTCCTCCCTGATGGCTGCCGCAAACACCCTCATGTATTTCGAATAGGAATGCTTCCACTTTGCTGGGGTGAACACACTTCAAGTAAGGTCCTGAGAATGACTTTTTGTATAGTGCCAGGATGGAGAGAGCCAAAATCGCTGCGACTTTGCTCTGATTCTGTTGGCTTCTTTCTTCTCTTCTGGTAGGGTGCCGTCTTTCAGGAAAAGTATGATGGGATCCATCCAAGAAGGGCCTAATTCTGCGCAACATACCTCTTCTGCTTCTGGGTCTTCAATGCTTGGTCTAGGCAGATAGTCGATTAGTAATGGGTGAGGAATGGAGGTGTCTGCCATTGAGGCGAAGCCTGCTAGTTCGTCTGCTCTGCTATTTTCCTCTCTGCCGATCTGTTCTATCCTTACCACTTCAAACTTTTGATTTCTGTTCTGACCAATTCTTGGTACTTGGCCATTCTATCATCTTTTGCCTCGTAGTCGCCAGATATTTGGTTTACCACCAACTGTGAGTCGCTGTAAACCATTAGTTCGGTGGCCTTCATGTAGAAGGCTGACTTGAGGCCTGCCAGAAGCGCTTCATACTCCGCTTCGTTGTTTGATGCTGGGAAGCCAAGGTTGATCGCCTGCTCCACCACTAGGCCATCTGGAGAGATGAGGACTATGCCAAGTCCTGCTCCATGTCGGTTGGATGCTCCATCCACGAAGAGCTTCCACATCTCTCCGACGAACAACTTCCAGCAGGTGGAGGGATCAGATGACGCCTTGGGGTCTCCATGATGCTGGTGTCTTCTTCAGGGTCCATGCTCGTTGTCTGCCCCTTACTTTCCGTTTGCACCAAGCCTTCATGTGTTGGCGAGTCCTGACTTGGTGTAGCATGGTCTGTTTGCTTCGTGCCTTCTCTACTCTGGTCTGCCTTGGGCACTGGCTGAGTAACCTGCACTAGGGGTTGCGCTATTCCGGCGTCCATCTCCATCCCTAGTTCGGTTGTGTCAGTCAGGTCAATTGGGCAGACTTGATGGCTTCCAGGGGTGAACTCTGCGACGAAGTCTGCCAAGGATTGGGCCTTTACTGCAGTTCTGGGTTGGAACTTGATGTCATATTGTCCCAATTCTACTGCCCACTTCAGAATTCGCCCAGAAAAGTTCGCCCTCTCAAATAAAGCTTTTAGTGGAAAGCTGTGAGGACGACAATGGTGTGGGCGTGAAAGTAGTGCAATTTCCTGGAGGCCATCATTAAGGCCAGTGCCAGCTTCTCTAGTGGCAAGTACCTTGTTTCGGCTCCTAACAATGTCTTGCTGACGTAGAAGATTGGAAGATGTTGGATGCCTTCTGCACGAACCAATACTGCACTTACCGCGTGCTGAGAGACTGCTAAGTAGAGGAAGAGTTCTTCTCCAGGTATTGGGGTGACAAGTAGTGGTGGAGAAGACATGTATTCCTTCAAACTCTCCAGAGCTCGGTCGCATTCTTCGTCCCACTCAGACTTAGCTTTTAGTGACTGGAAGAATGGACGCAATCTGTCTGAAGACCGGCTGATGAATCGGTTAAGTGCTGCTGCCATGCCGGTGAGATGCTGCACTTCTTTTACTGAGTTAGGCCTCTCTAACTCCTGAATTGCTCTGATTTGGGAGGGGTCTGCCTCAATACCCCTGTTGGTCACCAAGAAACCTAGAAACTTGCCAGACCCCACACCGAATGCGCACTTAGAAGCGTTAAGGCGCAGCTTGTGTTTCTTCAGGATCTGGAACATCTCATCTAGGTCCTTTAGGTGGTCATCCGCATCCTTGCTTTTGACCACCATGTCGTCGATGTACGCCTCCATTGTTCTGCCTAACAATGGCTCGAACATCTTTGTGACCATTCTCTGAAATGTCGCCCCTGCGTTCTTTAGGCCAAAGGGCATGACCTTGTAGCAGTATAGTCCTCTTGGCGTGGTGAAGGACGTGACCTCCTGGTCTGGTTTGTGCATGGCAATTTGGTGGTAGCCTCTGTATGCGTCCAGAAAGCTAAGTCTGTTATGCCCTGCCGTCAAGTCTACCAGTTGATCTATCCTTGGTAGGGGGAAGCTATCCTTTGGGCACGCCTTGTTGACCGTCTTGTAGTCGACGCATACACGCCACTTGCCATTTTTCTTTGGCACTACTACTGTGTTGGAGATCCATTTGGGGTAATGTACCTCTCTGATTGCTCCTGCCTCCAGCAGGTTACCCACTTCTTCTGCCACTATCTCAGCGTGATGGAGTGCCGATCTGCGTGTGCGTTGAATGACCGGTCTGGCAGATGGGTGGACATTGAGTTGGTGGCAGATTAGGTTTGGATCAATGCCTGGCATGTCGTAAGGCGTCCAGGCAAACACTTCGATGTTGGAGGTCAGGAATTCCATAACCTCCAACCTCTCAGCGCTGGATAACGTCGAACCAAGCAAAAAGAACTTATCCGGGTTCTTTTCATCGATTCTTACCTCCACCAAATCTTCTATCGCTTTCTGATCAGCTGCTTTGCCAACCTCTGCGAACAGTTCATTACTCTCAGGTTCTTCAATCGAGTGAACATACCCCTTGGCCGCACGGCTTCCGTTTGTTGTGACGAAGCATTGTTTGGACATAATCTGGTCCCCATATACTTCTTCAATTATGCCGGTATCGTTGGGAAATCGCATCACTTGGTGGTAGGAGGATGCCACTGAGCGCATGGCATGCAGCCATGTTCTGCCCAAGATAACGTTGTAGGTGGAGGGGACCTTTATCACCCAGAACTCCACTTGTTTCGTTACACTCCCTGCTCTGACTGGGAGGATAATTTTGCCGACGGGCCACTCTGGCATGGAGTTGAATCCGATAAGGGGAGATACGGCAGGCGCCAAGTCTTTATCTTGAAGCTTTAGTTGCTTGAAGGTTTCATAATACATGATTTCGCACGAACTACCTTGGTCAATCAGAATCCGCTTGACATCAAAATCCTTGATTCGGAGAGTGACGACTAAGGCATCGTTGTGAGGGCAATAAATCCTTGCCAGGTCTTTATCTGAAAAGGACATGACATTTGTGGCCTCCATCTTCCCCTTTTTGGCGACTGGTTGGGCACTTAGCACCTCTCTGAAGTGCTCAGCCTTTTTGATTGAACCTCTGAGCTCGCATACACGCTCAGGTTCAAAGACTCCATGTATTACGTTGATGACGCCTTGAGGTGGAGCGTCGTTTGGCATTCCATTGGGCACATTGTGGTCCTGGGGGGCTGGCTGCGCCCCTCCTTCTATGTATTTGTCCAGGTGACCCGCCGCCACCAACTCTTCCAGATGCTGCCTCAATGGTGTGCAGTTCTCAGTGCGGTGCCCCTTTTCTTTGTGGAAGGTGCACCTCGATCTGTCATCGTAGTCTTTCTGAGCTTCGCCTAACTTAGCTGGCCACTTGACGAAAGGCTCGTCTCGAATTTCGCTAAGTATACGGTAGATCGGTTTTTTGAAGACTGTGGTGATGGCAGTGCGGACTCTCAACCATCTTTTGTCTTGGTCTTCTCCGTTGTCTTTCCTGCCCTGTCTATTTCGGTTTTGGCGATCTACCGTATTGACCTTTGCCGAGGTCTTCTTCTCTGGTGTTGTGGTCGCGCCAGATTTTGCCTTGGCGCGAGCGCCATCCTCTTCTACCCTGATGTGCTGGTGCACTCTCTCCATCAGGGCTTCCATTGTGAGAGGTGGCGTCATGGTGATAGAGTCCCTTAGTCTATTTCCGACTGGAAGGCCTCTTTTGTACTGCGCAATGGCGAGGTTAGTTGGGCAGTCCCCAATCTGGTTGAACGTCTCCCAGTAGCGACTGTTGTATGACCTCAGGGTCTCCTTGTCGCCCATATCGATGGAGAGTAACTGGTCGATCTCCACCGGTGTTTTTGTGTTTGTTCTGAATCGTGTTACAAACGCCTCCGCCAATTGCGCCCAGGAGGCAATGCTGCCCTCTGGAAGCTTTTCAAACCAAGTCAGGCCTAGGTCACCTAGGCTTGAGGGGAATAGGATGCACATCAAGGCCTCATTCCGCCGGTATACAGCCATGACCTGGCGAAAGTGGCTTAAGTGTGAGTAAGGGTCCGTCTTCCCCTCATATGTTGTGAATTTGGGCTGTAGGAAGCCTGACGGTAGGGGCGCGTTCTCTATTGCAGGGACGAATGGTGAGGTTTGCAGCCTCGCCAATGCCTTGTCCGCTGGTTCGTAGGCCGGGCGCGGTATTGGCATTCCAACCTCGACGCTTCCATGCGTCCGAGGAGCCAACCGTTGTAAGGCAGAGACTCTGTGTGGATCGCGCGCTCTAGCGTCCTCCTTCCACCGCGCTTTCTCTTCTAGCACGGTCCGTAGGTCGGACGATCTGGGCAACTCTGTCTGCCTAGACCTTGTCTGGTGTGAATGTGAGGGCCGATATGTGCTTCCTTCGGTGTGCGACCTTTCAGACCTCGTCCTCTCAGGCCTGGAGTGATGAGTTCTGGAGGATCTAGATTGCGCGTCGCCTGTCCTGAGGCTCTTGTTCTCCCCTTGTGAAGGTGTAGTATTCCTGCTACGACTTTCGGTGTGGCGAGGGGGCGTCTTGTTCGTGCGCCCCTCTCCTGTCGCCACTTCTTTTCCTTTCACCTGGCGTTTCAGAGATTCCATGTCTGCCGCCATCCGACGGATCAACTCGTCTTGTTCTCTGACGCGATCTTCCAAAGTTTGAGGATCAATTCTGCGTCTTTGTCTTTCTGGGCTTTGCGAAGGAGAGGGATGAGGGCTGTTATTCCGCCTTCGTCCCCTCGCATCTCTCCTGGAATTTTGTCTGTGTGATTCCAGGTTCGCCATGGGAGTGACCACAGGCAAGCCTTCGCGCCTTGCTCCCCCTTCTGGGGTTAGTCCGTCGATGGCGGACTGAGGTAATTCTTCGTTGTTCGCCATTGAATTTTTTTTTTTTTAGGAGAAAAAGCTTGATCAAGAGGTTGTTCTTGTCTGAGTTCCCACAGACGGCGCCAATTGTACGGGAAAGAAATATACCTTCTCGTATAATCCTGTTGACCAAGTCTGCGCCCCTCCGTACGACGTCGCTTTGTCACCTGAAAATATAAACGTGAGCTAGCCGGCGGGTGTGTGCCGGAAACCTCTCCGATGCCTAAGTCAGTAAGCAAGACAAATAGGCAAAAGCTCTGTGTAATCAGGGAGCAAAAGTTGCATTACCTCTCCAAAGGTGATATTGGTGAGCTTATATAGGTTTCGCGTGGCACAATCCTGGTAGGACTCTCACTCCTCCATTTGCAGAGTCCTTTTAGGATTACTCCTCTTTACGTAGAGTCCTTCTAGGATTCATACTCCTAGAAGACAATGCTTATCCTCTAACACCCTCCTCACTGCTTAAGCCAAGTGAGATGGCTTTGCTACGACCGAACTCCTTCACAACCGAAGTAACCCATAGTCCGGACTTTACCTTCACCTTTCTTACCTCGGTCCCCCATGCTATGACCGAGCTGTCCATAATAGAATTTTCACCTTTCTTACCTCGGTTTCCCATACCATGACCGAGCTAGACATAAGAAAGGTCAACCGAAATAGGGCGTGACCAAGTCGGACTAACGAGCCCGAACCGGTGTCAGTATACCACCGACTTAGTATACAAGAACCGGTATGACTACGTTCGGTCCACTACCCTGGACCGAACTATTTTCGATACTTGCCATGACCGAGCTACGGATGCCCATTCGGCAGCCTAACTACCCATACTTCTCCTTTCCTACCGGGTATCATCCTTGAGCTTATCTCGGCCCAACACCTAGCCCGGCCCAACTTATGAATATAAATTACCCTCTCAATACCACACAAGGCGCAATAATAAAACTAAACACACAGATAACCATTTGTCCACTTCACCACTACCGCTTCATGTTTATGAAATTATGATGAACAGAAGTAGTCCATGAATTATATGGCTGACAATTTCAATTAAGCATTAAAAAAAATGTCAAATCAATGAAAGGATAAAGACGCTCGTTCTCGTCAAACAAGTACTGCATCTTTCCATCAACCAAATTCAATTGTCCAACAACAATTTTCATCTCTTTTTTCTGTTATCAAACCCGAGCAGATACATACATATATATATGAGAGGGTAATTTATACCTAAATTGGGCCGAACTGGGTAAATGGGCCGTTCTTTGGGCCACAGTAAGAAGGGCTGGATGAAAGGGGCTTGTAGTTTAGCCCGCTCTTGGTAAGCCCTATTGTTATTCCGGTCCAGAGAGGCTTGTTGTTATCCCGGTCTGGGAGAGATTTGTGGGTAGCTCGGTCACCGCACTTGGAGTTAGCCCGGTCATGGCGTATTGTGGTTAGCACGGTCAAAACCTGGCTATTTGTTAGCTCGATCAGGACCTTGATGTTTGTTATCTCGGTCTGAACATACCATGGTTAGTACTGGAGAAAACGGGGTAAGAGCAGTGAATGGAAGAGCCGAGCTAAAGTTAGCTCAGTCAAGTCTGCAGCTTAGCATAGCCATGCTTACCTCGGTCATATTAGAATCCGACCATGGTAAAATCATCTCACTTGGTTTAAGCAGTGAGGGGGTGTTGAAGGATAAGCATTATCTTTCAGGAATATGATTCCTAGGAGGACTCTACATGGAGGAGTAAGAGTCTTACTTGGATTGTGCCACACGGAACCTATAGAAGCTCATAACATCACCTTTGGAGAGGTAACACAACTTTGATTCCCGAATACACAGAGCTTTTTGTCTATTTGTCTATTTTACTGACTTAGGCATTGGAGAGGTATCCGGCACACACCCGCCGGCTAGCTCACGTTTGTGTTTTCAGGGAGTAAAGCGACGTCGTACGGAGGAGCGCAATCTTGATCAACAGGATTATACGAGGACAATATTTCGTGCTCGTACAATATATATATATATATATATAGAGACACTATTTGATTTTAAGACATTTAATTATTTATTTGATGAAAAATTTAATATCTCTAGCATTAGCCTTGAGAAAATGTATGACATTTAACCATGTAGAAAGTGATGGTGAAGGAAGTGCCTAAGTAAGA
Source organism: Camellia japonica (assembly GCA_030407325.1). Classification (NCBI taxonomy): domain Eukaryota; kingdom Viridiplantae; phylum Streptophyta; class Magnoliopsida; order Ericales; family Theaceae; genus Camellia; species Camellia japonica. The sequence continues at coordinate 157,365,697 of JAPPVO010000032.1, read as the reverse complement.
AATTTTTTATATGTTTCATTCACTTATAAGTGTTGGGTTTCTCTCTAGTTATTAATTGGAGAGGTATTGTTTGGCTCATTGGGTTATGTTTCGATAATTTGAACTGTTTATATTTTAAGATTTATCGAATATATCATTCTTGTAAAAAATCAAGTCAATTATCGGATAAGAAAAATTATGTGTTCGGAACAATTTTGTATAAATCGTTTATTTTATCACTACTCATTTTTTTTTTAATACAAAACTGATCCAAATACGTGATTTTCGACTTATTTTTTTCAGTGATAATATACTCGATGAATCCTAAAATATGAATAATTCAAATCATCGAAACAATACGTAAAAATAGGCTCAATGTATCGAACTGCACCTATCCAATCCGATTAAGGACTGAGAAACCCAATCCCACTCGTGAAATACATCATTGTGTACTATTTGGACAGTAATCTTGTTGTGTTTGATACTGTCATGACCCGAACTCGCCCCCGTGGGTTAAGGACATAACCGGCCAGTAATCGTGAGATTACCTACGGCCTCAAACCAAACCAAACGCATTTTAACAGAGTTCATGGGGGCCAGACGGAAGCAATTTGAAACTTTGTTCATAGAGCTGTGCTTATATGCACATCATTACATACATATGTTAATAACTCACGACAGAAAGTACAATGACATAAAATTCTGTACAGACAGGATCATTCAAATCTAAGTCAACAAAACAAAACTATACACAAACGTACTCAAAACTTCGCCAACATAACAGAACAGAAACAAACGACAAAAGGCGAAGGCGGGTCTCATGCGTGAGACACAAGGGCTGACTTCCCCAAAAATCTTTGTTGTTCCATACTGACTTCACTGAGGCTGGGTTTGGACTTCTCTGGGCTCACCTACAAACACATGAATGAGCGTGAGCGAAAGCCCAGTAAATAATACCAAATAAAGAATATACATTGGAACAACATACATCAAACGGCCTTGGGCCCAATTTGCATTTCTAACTAATACATACATACATAGACATATGTAAGTTAAGTAACTGAGGTTCCAAACACAACGTACGGCCTCGGGCCCAATTCATTCATGTCAGACTATCATTTATTTTAGACTGGCCTTTGGCCCCTTTCAAACTTTCGTATTAACCTGGCCTTTAGGCCTTTCAACTTTCATGTCAAAACGGCCTTCGGCCCACATACACTTTCGTACCAAAACGACCTTCGGCCCACATTTATATCAAACGGCCTTCGGCCCACATTTTATCAATCGGCCTTCGGCCCATATTTATATCAAACGGCCTTCGACCCACATTTTATCAATCGGCCTTCGGCCCACATTTATATCAAACGGCCTTCGGCCCACATTTTATCAATCGGCCTTCGGCCCACATTTATATCAAACGGCCTTCGGCCCACATTTTATCAATCGGCCTTCGGTCCATATTTATATCAAACGGCCTTCGGCCCACATTTTATCAATCGGCCTTCGGCCCACATTTTATCAATCGGCCTTCGGCCCATATTTATATCAAACGGCCTTCGGCCCACATTTTATCAATCGGCCTTCGGCCCACATTTATATCAAACGGCCTTCGGTCCACATTTTATCAATCGGCTTTCGGCCCACATTTATATCAAACGGCCTTCGGCCCACATTTTATCAATCGGCCTTCGGCCCATATTTATATCAAACGGCCTTCGGCCCACATTTATATCAAACGACCTTCGGCCCAAATATACTTTCGTATCAAACTGGCATTTAAGCCTTTCATGCTTGTCATATCAAACTGGCATTTAAGCCTTTCATGCTTGTCATATCAAACTGGCATTTAAGCCTTTCAAACTGGCATTTCAGCCCTTATATCAGACTAGCTCTTAGGCCTTTATATCAAACTGGCTCTTAGGCCTTTATATCAAACTGGCACATAGGCCTTTATATCAAACTGGCACATAAGCCTTTATATCAAACTTGTCCACCATTCAAATTAATGAACTTTACAAAACTTACATAAGAGTAAGCAAATGGGACAATAACATAATTTAGATATTACTCACAGTGATCGGTTGGCTGAATTGCCCTGGAGCTTGACCCTACATATCACATAGCACATATGGGTCACAAATAATTCAATCCGTTCTTTAATTCACATATTCCTCTTTAGGCTTCATTCTTATCCATTTAATTCAATTACAATGCTCAATTAGGGGTGAGCAGCGGATTTACCGATCCGCCAAAACCGACCGAACCGAACCGATCCACCGCATTTTGGACGGATGCGTGATGACGAGCGGACGGTTGCGGATTGATTTTCTCCAATCCGCCAATTTGGCGGACGGATGGCGGATTTGAGATTTCTTTGGCCGCAACCGAACCGCCAAACCGTGAGCACCACTAGTAATTTATAAGACTTTGTGTTTTCAATTTGTTTAAATATTATGTTTGTGTTTTCAATTGAAAATGAGTTTAAATATTCTGTTGAAAAAAAGTTTTCAGTTTGAATATATTTTTTGAATTGAAAAAAATAAACGTATTATTTATCTATATTTTTTTATTTTTAAATCTAATTCTAAAAATAATAAATAGAAAATATGATATATGCTGGTTGGTTTTTGTTTTCAAAAACATATATAGATGTTACAATACAGAGATATACAATCTCTACTACTGCTCTGTTCATGGTTTTGGTGGTTTGAATTGTTATTATATTTTAAGAATCACAGATTGTAATACTTTATGTGGATGAATCATGTTGTGATTGTAATATGTGGATGGGGCATGCAGTGATCGTGATATTCTAAAAATTTAAACTTTCTTTCTTTAGATAAGGCATACAGTGATTGTAATATTTTTTTAAGTCATTGACTGTAATACTTTCTCTTTTTTTTTTCTTTTTTTTTTTTTTTTTTTGAGAAAGTGCACAAGTTGAATTATGTTGAAAATTTATAAAATTTTAAACCGCCAAACCGATTCGCATCCATCCGCCAAACTACCAATCCGCTCAATCCATATCCGCCGGATTGGCGGACAGATGCGGATTGATTTTCTCCAATCCGCCAATCTGGCGGACGGATGGCGGATTGGAGGTTCTGTGGCCGCAACCGACCCGCGCCCACCCCTATGCTCAATGTATGCCCAAGAGTGTTTAGAAGTGAAAGGGAACGGAAAAAGAGAACACAGAATGCATTTTCAGATTTCCAGAAAACAGGGTCCCCGCTCGAGCGTGGACTTCCCCGCTCGAGCGGACTCTTAAGCCTGCAAAAGTGCTGGTTACCTCAAATTCTCGCTCGAGCGTGAACTCGGACGCTCGAGCGGACTGCTTGTCTACATAGCTTCCCGTTCGAGCGTCAACTTCTCCGCTCGAGCGGGAACTATGTCTGTCAAAAATGCTGGGAGCACGATTTTCCCGCTCGAGCGGCACTTCCCCCGCTCGAGCGGACACCAAAAATCTGGGTTTTCCAGATTGAGTTCTTGAGCTCCATTTTCGACATTCAACCCATTTTCTTGCATGTTATGACACAAATCTCACATATACACATGCCAACATGATACTAATGCAAGATTACAACATTGGGAAACCCAATTTCACAATTTAACCATATGCATGCCCCAAAATTAACTCCAACTCATGCATTCAAGGTTCCCATTTTAAATAAACAACATGCATGCCCAATTTGACTTCCATCTCCACTTCTAATGATGCAATTAGTGCTTCTTCCCATGAAACTCGACAAAAACATGCTTGCATGTGGGATTACACTTCTAATCTTTCAAAATTTACAATTCACATGCTAGATTTTGTGATTCCATAAGTGTTCTTTACATGCATGCACATATCAAGCTTCAATTCCAACAAAACCAACTCAAATCATGCTCTTGATTGCAAACAACCTTGAACACACAAGATTACACATTAAATTCATGAATTCAAGAATCAATGCTTACCTAAAAGCCCAATCTATGGTTAGTTCTTGAACTAGACTTTAAATTCCCAAGCTTGAGTAAAAAATCATGCAATTCTCTCCCTCTCTCTCTCTAACAGCGGGCCTCCCCTTTATTTTGAGTCCAAGGTCAGTCAAATGAAGCCAAGAAGAGAGATTTGGGAGTGTGGTGCCCTTTTACAACAATTCCCACTAGCCACAATATAATAATATAGGGTAATTGGGCACTAATTCATTAATTTAATCAGTTTAATTTGACCCGAATCAATTTTCAATTAAATTTCACCGTAGGCTCTAAAAATTATGCCAATCACAATGGCGCAATCAATTTTGGGTTCTGTGGCCGACAAGGCCCTCAATTTAATTCCTGAAGCGGTAAAATCAAACAGATATTCCTACGGTGAACAGATGGAAATTCAAAACCACATATATTCACATAATTGGCACACCAAATCATATCAAACATATAACCAAATTCATATTAAGGACCAATTAGCTAATTACGGAACAGGGGCATCACAGATACGATGGAACGAGTTGTAATGAGGAGTAATTTGGAAAACTAGCTAAAAGTTAGTTTTTACCTTTTAACTCATTTTGGATCATATCACCTCTTACCTTTTTTATACACAAAATGACAAAAATAAAAATAAAAAAACTAAAAAATCAACTTTTAACCAATTTTCCAAATCACTCCTAAATATGATTCATGTAAGTGAGAATACCATTTTAACGGAATGTCTATTTTAACAAAAATGTGAGAATGTAGAAACTTTTCTTTAAACTAAGAAACAAATATTTCATTCCATCATGAAATCATCCAAAAACAATGTCAATTAGTCTTTCTTCGTAGATTATCACTATTATCCTTTTTGTCATTACTACCACCACCTTTGATGTCACAATCACCACCATTATCACATCACCGCCACAACCACAAAACCACCATCCAACTACCCTGATTACCTACCACAGTAACAACACCACCGCTATCATTACTACAATTACCACTTTATCATCACCACCATCTTATTACCACCACTCGACTACCACTATTGTCATTTCTATCGCTACCACTCCCTACTACCTACCTACCACCTACCACCATCATACTATTGTAGCCACCACTTTAAGATAGCATCGCCACCGACCACCACCAACTTACCATTGCTACATTGTTACGTTTGGAAAAAATACACTACGAAATTTTTTAGTGTGTTACATTGGAGTGCTATGTTATTGGAGTGTTATAATAGAGTGTTAAGTTTTTTTTCATAATGTGAGATTTATTCCAGAATAAGGGAAAATCCAAAACTATAGTGCGGATTACCCAAATATATAATTTTACATTTGGAGAAACCCACTTTTATCCTTAAAAAATTAAACCTAAATGAGTAAGTAACTACCATTTTGTGTAATTTTCACTTTAATTGGACGTTTGAGTTCATAAGAAAAAAATGGAGGACTAAACAGTTCACAAGATCACATTTTAGGATTTATTGATGTTTCACCCTTTTATTTTCATTTTTTTTTATCTGCTCCTCATGTATAATTTGTTGCTAGTAAATAAATTTCAGACATTTAAAAATATATATGAACGCAGTTATAACCTCAAAAAAAAAAAAAAAATCTATTGCATATTATAATAAGTACAATTAAAATACTTATTATTAAAAAAAATATAGAAACAATTTTTTTTAATGTTTTAAATATGAACACAAAGGTCTCTTCTTTACACATTTAATTGTCACAAACCCTCCATTATATTTCTCTAAAAAAAATTTAGAAATAACCCAAAACATTAATAGAGTACTTTAGCCAATAGAAAATATTATAGCATATAACATACTTTGCTAACAGAAATTTCTCAAATGATAAATGATTTTGGAGCCGATTTACACTTTAGATTTGTTGATGCCTCCATCCTTCTCCACCTTATAGTTATTACATCCTCATTGACTATACCACACTTAGCCATGAATTTTGGGAAAAAAAATTAGGACATAATCAATTAGAAAATAATAAATATTAACTAACATTTAATATCTCTGCAAAAGAGTTTAAAAGTATTGTGGTGATCTATTGCATGAAATAATATTTTGAGTTATAAGCAAGGGATTTGGGGTGTCTGCTGTGCTAGGCACCCAGCACAGCAGGCACTGTTGTGCGGCCTTATAGGCTTATTTCGGGGTCCATTTTGATGATTCGAACCGTTCACATTTTAGAATACATCGAGTAGAACATATCTGTAAAAAATTAAGATAATCGGATATCATTAATCCTTTCATCCACTCACATTTGTATCTTCAAAAATAAATGATATTGTGATTTAAAGTATTAAAATGAATACAAATGTGAGTGGATGAAAGGGTTAACGATATCCGATTACCTTAATTTTTTTCAGATATGTTCTACTCAATGTACTCTAAAATGTAAATGGTTCGGATTATCAAAACAGACCCCGAAATAAGCCCATAAGACCGCACAACAGTGCCTGGTGTGCTGGGTGCACAACATGTCAGCACAACATGTCACAACTCGAACCTGCCCCTACAGGTTTAGCGTCGTAACCGGCTAGTAATTCTTAGATTATCAAAGGCCTCTGAATAGAATAATGTATAATCAAGGGGCTACGGAAGTAATATACAAAATACAACGTCCACTGAGTTGTGCAGACATACATGGGACAAAATAATTTAAACTTTATAAGCATAATCATGACATCACATAGGTACAGTAATTATACGTCACCGCTAGTACAGATTACCAAAAAACAAACTGTTCATTAAACAAAGGAAAAACAAAGTGTTGAATGCTCAAAAAGATATAGCCATATGACTTGACTTGGACCGGAACCTCCTCTGGAGGCGCAAAGGGTGGCTGACAAAACGGAATCCTAGGCCATTAACTCTGGCCCCAATCATGTGTATGGTCATCTACATACATAATATAAATGGTGAGCGGAAGTCCAGTGAATAATAACAAGGTAAAGTGTTTCCATGAATGATGTCCTGTATCAACTCCAGAAAATAGATTCATATTTATTTCAGAAACGGAAGCAGATCCATATTCATAACCTTGTCCAAATCATACACGAAAATTAGAGTTCATGTTAAATTGTACATAGTACATCCATTAGCGCTAACAGAACAGATACAGAACAGATGCAGAATAGATGGTGGCTATGAATAACCGGTTCCATAAAGGAATCTCTAGATTCGGGTAACAGATGACAGATATGCTGAGCTCCATGATGAAGCCTCCGGTACGGGTAACAGATTGCAGACATATTAAGTTTTATAATGGAACCTCCGATACCGGGTAACAGCTAATAGATATCACATGATGCTAAGGATGCCACGAATACACTGTCAAAAATTGAACGATCATTCATTGTACAGAACATAACATTTCAGAAAATATATCTTATTTTATCATATAGAAAATAAATAAAGTGGAATATAGCTTTACTAAGTTATTACTCACAGTTGGCTTCGGGATGCAAACAGACAGAGCAAACTAATCAAACGGTTTACGGCACGTGACCTATATCATCACATAACAAATATACATTTGAAACACACGTTGGAATATATCTAACTCATTACGTTCCATTCTTAGTGTGTTTCTACATTTTACCCTCATTATTATACCTTAATCTTGGTTTAGGAATGCCTTTGAACACATTTAACAAAACTTGCTGAAAACAGGGGTCCTGCTTGAGTGCAATTTCCCCCGCTCGAGCGGACATGCAATGTGTGAGGGGACGCTCGAGCGCAACTTCCCATGCTCAAGCGCTCTGCATATTTTGAAAAGTACTGGATATGCGATTTTCATGCTCGACGGACGCTCGATGGTCACTCGAGCGTGAGACTCATGTCCCTGCTCAAGCATAATTATTGACGCTCGAGCGGTCTACAAAAACATAAAACTTCTGGGAGCATGTAATTCATGCTCGAGCAAACTTCTGTTCGCTCGAGCGGAGATGCAAAAACAAAGGTGGTCACTCGAGCGCATAATCTCACGCTCGAGCGGAAGTGCAGAATTTAGAATTTCCAGATTGCACTCCCAATCTCCAAACTTGAATCCTACACCTCAAAACTCATATTCTTGGGCCAAAATTCTAGAAAACATGTAGGAACTTGTAAAATATTATGATTTGAAGATCATTTCATGAAATCAAGCCCAAAAGTATGTCAAATATGTAAAATTCAACTTGAAATATAAGAACATGATATGAATTTGTCATGCATATAATCACTTGAGTTTTTAACTTCCAAAACATGATCAAATGAGGTCCAATGTAAGAAATGTTATGAATTCTTCAAACCATGCTAGAATTACAACATACATGTGAGAAAAGCTTTGAAAACAACTTTAAAATGCTATGAAACATGTATGCATGTATGGAACAACTTAGGCTCTGTTTGGTGGAGTTTTCAAAATATAGTTCCATACATACTTTTGAGTGTGGTGTTTGTTTAACGTTTTCAAAAATTAATTCTATACTTACTTTTGAAAACTCTTTTCAAAGCGGAAAAATTTGGACTAACCGGTCGTCTGGCCGGTTGACCAGAACAGTGTTTGTTTGTTTGTTTTTTTGTTTTCTTTTGCACCTGTTATTTTTATATTACAAAAAAAATATTTGTGAAATTTTTTAAATTTTTTTTATGAGTTTTGAATAGAATTTTGGGTTGTGTATTTGGTTATGAGTTGTAATTTTTTGTATCAAATATCATATGTCACATCACTCAATTCAAACTCAATTTAAAACTCTTTTCAAAACTCATAACCAAACAAAATTTTCACACTTAAATTATAATTCCAAAACTCACAAATTCAAAATACAACTCTATTTTCAAATTATAATTTTAAAACTCTACCAAACACTACCTTAGCTTTCTTCAATTCTAGCTCAATTCCCATAAGAATTCACATATTTCACTTGTATTCATGTGCTAAATGACTCAATTCCATAGTTGCAAGGTTGAGCTCTTACCTAAGCTACCCAATTGAGCTTCAATTAGTCAAAATCTTGAGTAATTCTCCAAATCTCCTAGCAATGGCCGTTTCTACCTCAAGTTTGGTCCCAAGTTCTTTAGTCTCTCACTCTCTCTTACGTTGAGCTCAAAAGATGAAGGAATGAGGGTGTCAAAATGTGTAGGAAGAGGTAGGAGTGGCCTTATATAGGCTTGCTTAGTGGTAATTAATTAATTTGGCTTAAGCTAAGCAAAGTGGCATTAATTAATCTAATTTAATCGTTCAGATTCAAATTTCAATTAAACCTACTATAAAATTCTAAAAATTCTAATTGACACAAAAACTAAGTCAATTTCTGAATCGGATGCTGATAAGGTCTTCAATTCGTAGGACAAAACATAAATATGAATAGATCTTTCTATGATAAACAGATATAAACACAAATAATGCAACTCATAGGCAATTAACGCAAAATTTCACTTTAATTGCTTATAATTACTTGTTAAGCCTTCTTAATCGTGAATTATACGTTAATCATGGGTCAGGATTATTACACAGCAGGCACCCCAATTCCATAAGCAAGTTTTGTATGGTGTGAAAAAAATATTCGTGAAAAAAAAACAAGTTTTGTATAACAACTAGGGTTTTGTGTAAAGAGGGAATAGATTGGAGAAAAAAAGAGAAGGAAAAAAGAATTTTAATCTCTCATTTTGAATTTTTATAAGCGATAATAGGTTTGGATAAGTCAAGAAAAAATTTCTTTAAACTTTCATTTTACAAAACATAAATCATGGAATAATTAATATTTTTTATAATTATTACATTAATGTGTTAGCCAATAGCCTTTTTTAAAATTATTTTTTAATTAAAAAATTAAAATATTTAGTTGTAAGTTTTAGAACTCCCCTAAAACTCCTCACAAAAATTCACTTTGTTATAATATATATTATTATATAGTATAGATTTATTTATTTATTTCAGTCTTTCTTGGGTTAATTACACTAATAGTCTCTATAGTTTGAGACTTGTGTCACTTTGGTCCCTAACTTTTCAATTGTGACACATTTGACCCTGAATTTTGAATCTTGTTTCAAATAAGGACAATTGAAAATATTATTAGATTTTTCAAGGGTACAATCGTCAATTTGATAAAATATAAACTAATTTGATAAAAATAAATGTCAAAAAAATATTTTTAATTTTTTAAAAATTATTTTTATCCACCAATGATAAAATTATGTAAAATTAATAAAAATTACATGATTAATTTTTTAAAATTAATTTTACATGATCATCATCCAAACACATAATAAAAATTAATTTGGTAAAAAAAAAAATAAATGTCTAAAAGATTTATCAATTTTACATAATTTTATTTTTAGTAAGTAGAAATAATTTTTAAAAATTCAAAAATATTTGTTTGACATTTATTTTTGTCAAATTAGTTTATATTTTATCAAATTGACAATTTTATCCTTGAAAAATCTAATTATATATTCAATTGTCCTTATTTGGAACAAAATTCAAAATTCAGGGTCAAATGTGTCACAATTAAAAAGTCAAGAACCAAAATAACAGAAGCCCCAAACTATAGGGACTATTTGTATAATTTGCCCGTCTTTCTTTGGCTTGGGTTTGAGGTTTGCATTATGTTCCCTACTACTAGTACTTTCTATATAATAAGCAAGGGATATATGGCAAACTGGTAAATGAGTTAATCGCGTTTTTAAAATCAAAACTGATCAATTATTTGGTTTAGGGTGGTTGAGAATTGATTTTTTTAATAGTTCTTTCAATTTTTTTTTTTTATTTATGAAAGACATATAAGAAAACACAAAAAAGATTTAATTTTTTTTATAATAATTTTTTGAGTAGAATTTCATGTTGCTAAAATAGGCCTTTTAATGTCATGTAATTGGACTCACCATTAAATGTTTTTATAATTAATAAATAGACCTAGTCAAACAGAACCGTTGTCAACAAAAAAAAATTATAATCAAATCATCTAATTTTTTTGTTTGTTTTTGGATTTAATAAGGCCTCGTTTGGGAACAGGCTAATTTAGTAACTTTTTGGCTATTTGGCTAAAAAGGTAGGTAAAAAAAACTTATATATTTTGGATGACTTTTTGGCTAATTACGAAAAAATGTGCAAAAAGTAGAAAGAAAAGTGAATCTTTGACTTTTTGGTATGAGTGGTTGGCTTTTTGGCTAATTTAATAACTTTTTGGCTAATTGGCTAATTTAGTCAGTCCCCAAACGGGGCCTAAGTAGACATAGCCAAACAGGGCCGAAGTGTTAAATTGCTTATTGGAATCCAATCTTTGGCTTTATAAGTATTCCTTTTTCATACTTTTTATTTTTTCTCTCTCTCACTCTCTCTTTGCCTTGGCTTTGAGGTTTTGCATATATATGTTCCTTGCTACTATCTATAATCCTCAATTATTAATAAATATAATTTTTTTATTTATGAATTTATACGTTTTGATTTATTCAATTATAAAAATATATCATTTTTACTCTCTCTAGATCACCTTCGAAAGAATGTATTTATAATTTCAATAATTAAGAAATGAATATGTACAAATATTTATGAGACTATTAAAAAAAATAATTGATTTAATGATTTATTAATAAAATGAATAATTTGTTATGTAATTATAAATTTGAAGAGACGGGATGTAATTTTTAAAAATTACAGAGAGTAATTTGTATTTTAAACAAATCTCAAATAGTATATTTATAATTTACTCTTAAGGCTTGTTTGAGAATTAACTATTTTAATTGATTTTTTATTTTTTTTATTAAGAGATATATTAAAATGTAGAGAGAATGATATAACAACTTATAGTGACTTTTTTAACTATTTCTTCACTCCCCAAACAAGTTTGGTTTAATAATAAGATTTGGTTCCTCTCCAATCCGCCATTGAACTGCCTTAATTTGGACTAATCTCGATAATCCAAATCATTCAATGTGTAGAACCTGTCAAGTATATCATCTCTGCAAAAAAATTACGATAATTGAATATCGATAGTAATTTGATCATATCACATTTTTATCATAATTTATTTTGAAAATTATACATGCCGTTAATGGAAATGTTTTTCGATGAAACATCTATCGATTAACATAATTTTTTTTTATAAAAATGATATATTCAATAAGTTTTACATAATAAACGATTTAGATGATCAACATATCTAACAACACCTTCCAATCCAATGACATGTTGAAGAGGAGCGAGATCCTTAATTAGAATTAGGAACTTCTACTTACACTCTCTCATTACTTCCCTATTTATAATGGTAGAGATGCATCTTAGAATGATTCAACGGTCCAAATTAAATTTTTTTTTTTAAATAATCAGATCTAAATCGTTGAATTATTATAAAATGTATCTCTACTATTATAAGCAGGAAAACAAAAGGAAAAAAATACAAGTAGAGGATCTTGACTCCCTTAATAATAGTAATAAAGTTTGCTTTAAATCCACGGAGGGAAGGGAACCCCCACCCACCAATCACGGTGACATAAGGCCAAGTGGGGAAGATGGGTAAGGATGGGGCTCACACCACACACACACCTCTCCTTCGCAAAATAAAATAAAATAAAATAAACAACTGGGTGGGGGTGGGGTCCAATAGACAGAGGCCCAAATGTCAAAAGATTCGTTCCGTCCAGGACCCGTTGTGTCCAAACAACACGTTACGTATGACTATACGTCAGTCCTTGACAGTAACAACCCCCCCTCCACAACCCCTTTTTTTTTTTAATTTTTTAAACTTTTTTATTTAAATATATATAGATATATATTTTTTTTTAGCGGTTTAGGAATATAATTTTAACTCATAAAGTTAAACTGTATTGATATTTTTAGCCCAATTAATGAATTGAGTTTGGGAATTATACTTTTAATCCTACTTGGCCTGCTAAATATTTAAATTAATTAATTTATATAATATATAAAAAATATATATACCTTTTCAATTGAATAATTTTTATTTGAATATTTAACTATTAGTTGCTCGATAGGCCTTTATTTATGAAAAAATGATAGATACTATAATATTTAATTTTTTTTAATAGCTTATGTGTATGACCCAATAGACAAGTTTGAGAATTATAATTTATGGCTTCTTTTGGCGACTTGGCTTTTTGCCACTTCTTTTAGTTTGTTTTGTAGCAAAAGCCAAAAGTTAACTTTTTTGTATTTAAAGATATTTGGAAAGTTGGTTTTCAGCCACTGATGAAATTACAATTCTACCTCTTATGGATCAAAATATGCTACATAAGTGAAGTTGTAAATATTTTAAATTGAATGGGAGTAGTTTGGTCATTTTATTGTGATTTGACATCACAAACAACTATTAATCAAAAAATTCAAAAGTAACTTTTTACCAACTTCACAAATCACTTGTTTAAAAAAAATCAAAAACTTAGTTAAAAGCCAAAAAATCACTTTTTATCATCTTCTCAAAACACCCCTATATTAGGGTTGGGCTTAGGATGATTATATAGGTTCGATGTTCAGGCCGAACCGGGCAGGCTTGGGTAGATACGAAGTTTCTTGTTAAGTAGTGCCAACCTGGCCCGATGAATGACCACTCCTAGCTATATCTCCTAATTGGGTCTTCTCAATTTCACCCCAGTGATATAGATAATTAAATAAAGTTTGAGTGAGAAAGAGGTGGGTGTGTCTTTATGTAGGTATTAATCACGTTATTGAGAGTAGAATTAAGAGACCTCAATTAGGGGATGAATCGTTTTTCACAATTAATTATACAAAAATTGTACCAACTATTAGTGAATATCATTTTATTTTCCTCATCTATGAACCTGTATGGCCCCGTTTGTTTTGGGGTTAAATAGATGGGAGGAGATTAGGATGGAGGTAGGGTTATTTAGTATTGTGTTTGTTTGTAGAGTTGGAGAGGGGATTAGGATGAATGAGGTGATATAAATGGAGGTTGGAAGGGAGATTGAGATGGAGGAGGTGGAGATGGTATTAGAAAAATAGTGAGGGGATTAGAAATTTTTTTATTTTTTTATTTTTTATATATTGGGAATTTTTTTTTAAAATATTAATGTTTAATTTTTTATATTTTTTTATTTGTTTTATTATTTTATATAAAAATAATTTAACAATTACTACACTAACAACTATCATCAAAACTGACGTGGGTAAGCCCATAAAGGTCATAGCCCACTATGAACAACCCAAGCCCATTACTTGGAGCCCAATACATAACCCAGCTGGTGAAGTCCAAAACAGTTGGAATCCAACGTGGCATAAAGAGCCAATGACATTCAGACATACGGCACGTAAAGGACAAGCCATATCAACAGACAAAGACCTGCAAAGTTATTGCCACTGCACATCATCATTAATACAGCCCATCACAGTATTTATTACGACAACACGTCTCCGTCGGAACAGCACCCCCTTACCCTGAACAAGGTAAGCTACAGCATAAACTTTCGGCCAAGATGGCCGGTCAGAAGGGACAGCGAAATGATGACCAAAGGATATAAGCAAACGTTGAAGATAAGAAGAAGGTTAAGCTTTCTATCTCCAATCTCTCTCTACACTCTACTTCTCTTTTTAACTTACTCGTCGGAGGGTTCACTGGGGGACTTTCCGTTTCCCGTTGAACTTATCTGCAGGTTCATTGGTGGGTTTGATCATCCGGATATTGGTGTGAGAAGCGTGGATCAGTCCGATCCGCTCTACCAGGTACCCATTGTATATTAACTGTAACATCAAAAACAAACACAATTTTACTTAATCCCCTCACTAACAATTTCCTCACTATTAATCCCCTCATTATGAATCTTCTCCATTCTACCTCTGAAAACAAACGGGGCCTATGTGTTTAACCCTCAACTATAAAAATGGTACAAATATAGCTCTTTTAAAGATAGTTTTAGAGGGGGGTGAAACTTATACATTTTTACATTTAAGGGAGTTAAAATATACGAGTTTATAGATTAAGGAGTAATTCTATTTTCATATATCTTAGTACGCACACTCAATTAACACATTCTCAATATATACATTAAAAAAATAAAAATTCTCTATACATATCTCTTTATTTCAATAATATTCCTCCAATTCTAATTTATCTTCTATCTACCTTGGCCTAGCTCATACCCTAGGTGACTTGTCCCAAATGAGTATGGGCATGGGCTTTGGGTTTGAAGCCTGACCGTATTCATTGGCATGTAAGAGGTGGCTCATCGGGCAAGCCTTCGAACCTATAAAAAAAAGCCTTAAATGTTGGCTCATTGGGCTAAGCCCAACCTATTGGTCTACTCAGTACGAGTTTATCGGATAGGGCTTTGGCCTAAAGTTTTGACCGATGAACCAATTCAACCTGAGCCTATTGCGCTTAAGCTCTACTTTGGCGTGCCTAGCCCTACCCAATGTTGACCCTTGCCCATAGGTTACCTTGCATTTGCAAGGCCTGCAGGTAGGATTGAAAACGAGCCAAGTCACGTTGAGTAATAGATTGTTCAAGTTTGATTTGATGATAACTTAATGAGTTTAAAATTATATTTAAATTTAACTTGTTTACATGATAAGTCGATTTCGAATGAGTTTTTAATGAGCTAAATATGAATTAAACTCGAGTAGCTTAATTTTTTATAGTGCATATAAGCTCATCAAACTAAGTAGTAGTTTGTTCAAGTTTGATTTAAAAACTTAATAAGTTTAAAATTATATTCAAATTTGACATATTTACATAATGAATTGATCTCAAATAAATTGTTAACAAATTGAACACGAATAAAATCCGAATAACTTGATTCGTATAACCCCCATACTTGCCTGTGCCATACCACATTATTTTTTTCCATACCTTGTCAGCTATTGCGATAACTCCAATTGGTAAAATTAGTCAACGAAATTTGTTGTATTTTTCACTCTAATGTATGTTAGTGGTGTGTGTTTGTGTCAAAAATTAAAAGAAAATTTTGGTGTACACATCTCTACCATATATATCTTTAAGTTATATTATTTTAATTTTTAGTTATAATTAATTTTTTTTAATTATAAATCATGAAATCTTTGGTTATATCTTATCTATTGTTTGATTATGATTTTTTTTTTAAATTATGACTCAAAAAATATGAAATTATAATATTTTTTATTTAATTATAAGGTGTATATAGTATACCCCTTAAAAAGGTATACCATAGTCTTTCCCTAAATTAAAAATTTGTTAACAGCAGCAAGTGAACCAACAAAGAGGAAAGAGTGAAAAAAAAGAGAGTAATGGGGAGGTGGGGACAATTTGTGCACATGGTAGAAAGATGGGAGAGTGTTGAAGGTCTTAATTATTTTAATCAGCTTGCTTGGTTCTACTTTTAAAAAATAGTTTTCAAAAAAATTTATTTTTTTAGTTTTTATATTTTAATATTTTTAATGAATTTTTTTTAATAATTTAAGATTTTTTTTAAATTTTTTTTTAAACACATCTAATATAAATACATTTAAAAAGTATAATATTTATGATTTTTTTTAAAAAAAAATACACTAAACACCAAAAAATATTTTAAAAATACGAAAATTCAATACATTTTTCATATTTTTGTATATTTATTATTTTTAAAAAATATTTTTTTATAAACATTTTACTATTTAGATACATTTAAATAATCTACATCTAAAAATATAAAAAAATTGCTTAAAATTTTTTAAAAATATTCACTAAAAAAATAAAATAAAATAAAATAAAAAACTCAATTTTCAGGTGTCGTTTGGTAACACTTACGTTTTCAATTTTCTGTTTATATTTACAAAAATTTAAAAAACTCAAATAAAAACTTGTTTGGTAAATTTTTGATTTATAAATCAGTGGTCTAAGTTTATAAATTTGGCCAAAAAATGTAAACTCAAAAAATGTGTTTCCGTTTTGAATTTTGAGTTTTTTTTTTTTTTACCACCCAACACTAGCCACCATTTTCCACCACCGTCTTCCGCCACCACCACCCCCCACCACCACCTGCCACCACCACTTACCACCCACTTGCCACCACCACTCACCAGCCACCACCCACCTGCCACCCATTCGCCACCACCACCCACTCCTCGCCACCACCACTACCACCCACTTGCCACCACCATCCACCACTACTACCCACCACCACCACCACCACCACCACCCACCTGCCACCACCACCCACCACCACCATCCACTACCCACCACCACCCACCCACCCACCACCACCACCACCACCACTACCACCCGCTACTTACCCGCCACTACCCGCCATCCGCCACCCACCTGCCACCACCACCCACCACCCGTCACCACTACCACCACCACCACCACCCACTCGCTACCACCCGTTACCACCACCACCACCACCCACTCGCTACCACCCGTCACCGTCACCGACCATCACCACCCGCCACCTATCCGCCACCACCACCCACCCGCTACCGGCACCCATTCACCCACCACCACCACCACCACCACCCACCTGCCACTTACTCGCCACTACCACCCACCACCACCCGTCATCCGCCACTCACCTGCCACCACCATCCATTACCACCCACTCGCTACCACCCGCCACCCGCCACCGTTACACACCGACCCACCACCACCACCACCACCCACCTGCCACCACCCACCACCACCCGCTACAACCACCCACCGTCACTACTTTCCACCACCGTATTCCGCTGCCACTTGCCATTTCTCACTCTTTTTATATTTTTAAATTTTTTTAAACATTTTGTCAATTACCAAACGCGTTTGTAGTTTATGTTTTTCTAAAAATAAACAAAAACCAGTTTATAAAAATTTTGTAAATATAAACTGAAAACGTAAACGTTACCAAACAGACCCAAATAACTAAATTTAAAAAATTGAAACCAAACATACTGATTAATTTTATATTTATTTAACACATATTTTAATTATATAAGCATCTACCCACTATCTAAATTAATAATCACTTAGATAATCACTTAACACACAAAATTAGATTGCACACTTTATTGATTAATTCAAGACACTCTTTAAAGTGCTAGACAAACTTCTATTATTTTTTTAAAGTTTAAAGAACAGTTATGTGTTAAGTTGTATTGTTAATTGTGAATAGTGAACTAATGAAAAGGAGAGGGGAGTGAAAAACAGGAAGAAGGGAGAGGGGGCTTCCCATTGATATAAAGCTAGGACAGAGATAAAGGAGAGGGGAAACTGACGTGTTAATTTTAATTTTCTTATTTACTTTTATTTCTTAATATACATTTTAACATTTTTATTGTAGCACTAATTATTTTCTAAATTAACAAGTATTTAATACACAAAATTAGGTTCATTTTTATAAATAAATAAATTACAATTAATACATACTACAAAAATTCTTTTACAATTTTTTGTGAGTTAATACACACTAATAAATATTTGACGTAATAGTAGAAATAAATATTTGATATAACGGTGATATCACGTGATTCAACAAATATTTTTGATATGTGAGTTAGTGGGAGATAAAAGTGTCACTGTTACACATATTTTTTTTGGAAAATGATTTTTCTCCCGAATTTTTTTTCCCCGAATCCCCCGACTACCAAAACGACGTCGTTTTGAGCAGTTTCCTTTTTTTCTTTTTCTTTTTTTCTTTTTCTTTTTCTTTTTTCTTCCCTCCTTTATGTCTGAAACGCAGAGAGGAAGAGGAAGAGGGAGAGGGAGAGGGAGAGAAAGAGAAAGAGAGAAAGAGAAGAGAGAGGAAGAGAGAATGGAGAGAGAGAGAGAGGGTTAAGGCCGTCGCCGATCGAGGGTCGAGGCCGTCACCTCCGCCTCCGCCTCCGCCGATCGAGGGTCGAGGCCGTCACAGCCCAGCCCGATTTTGTTTTTGTTTTTTGTTTTTTTTTTTTCTGGATCTGAAATGAAGGGAAAAAAATAAAAATGTTGATTATGGTGATGTTGATGAAGATGTTGATGATGAAGATGAATTGAATGGTTGAATTTTTTTGTTCTGGATCTGTTTTTTTTTTTCTGGATCTGATGATGATGTTGATGATGAAGATGAATGATTGATGTTGGTTTCGGTCTCTCTCTCTCTTTCTCTCTCTCTCTCTCTCTCTCTTCTTCTTCTTCTTCTTCTTCTTCTTCTTCTTCTTCTTCTTCTTTTCTTCTTCTTCCTTCTTCTTTTTTGATTTTCTTCTTTTGAAAAAAATAAAAATAAAAAATTATAACGACAAAACGACGTCGTTTTGATTTCAGGGGGATTCGGGGAAGGACAGATTCGAGCTAAATAGCATTACTGATTTTTTTTTTTCTTCTTTTTTCTAAACATAAAGACATGACAATTAGTGATTGATTGGGAATAAAGTTACATGGTGTCCATAATTTCCACATATAGATCCAAATATTGACTATTGCCTAACACAACTCATTCCTCGTTATAAGGTCAAAGTCAAGGCAATGGTCAACCTGTTAACATTTTTCAATTTTTTAGCAATTTTTTAAAAAAATTTATATTAATTTGTATTTTACTTTTTCATATTCACCTAGTCTAAAAGTTCTTTTTTTTTTATTTTTAAAATTAAAAAACTAATTTTTATTTTTATTTTTAATCTTTAATCGGTTTTTTTTTAATTAACTTAAAAGTAAATTTAAAAAAAAAAAATCACTAGAAAGTTTTTTAAAAAAAAACCAAAAAAAAAAAAAAAAATCTAATCTTTAGTTCATGATATCAAACCTAGCGGCTGTGGGGCGGCTAATACAACCGATTGATTTGAATTGATTTTATATGAAAATTATCAATGGAATCACTTTTGATTTACAACCCGTCATTAACCCACCTATCTTGAAAATTCCAAGTTGATTGAATATTTTGACAAATTTAAATTAGTGGTTTGAGCAAGTTGAGTAAATTAAAAATACAAAAAAAAAAAATAAAAAAAACAAAAAAAAAAAACAGTGAACAAACGAACTTGGACCGTTGGTTGATGGATTGAAGGGTTGATAATTTTTTTCCGCAAACATGTCATAGTGACTAATTTGTAGATTAAGGTTCAGATAACTCAACATTTAGTCACATTGTCTAGCCTAGTAGCAGTTAACTCCCCACTCTCTACCGAAACGAAAATACAGTAAAGCTATGTGTACAGAAATATACTCCAAAATAATATATAGTTGAGATTAAATGAATTTAGACTGTACATTAAATATTCAGAGTTTTTTTAGTTTTTTTTTTTTTTTGGGCACAAATTCTATGCACGTAATATTGTTCACCAAAATAATAAAGGGAGTACTATAATAATCATATTAATAAAGAATCTAAAAAAAATGAGAAAAAGAACAAAGCTTCAACCACCCTATGCCACCACAAGCATAAAGGTCATCCAGGCAATCTCACTCTGTTTCCTAGGCATATATGCCTCTACTTTTACACAATGATTCACTTTTTTTCTTCTAAAATTAGTAAAAACAAATCCAACACATCAACAATGCATATATCTATTGTTAGAAAAAATTGAATGGTGATGATGTCTAGAACAATAGAGAACACTTCTTCAAGGCACGTTGCAAACCTTGTTACCCTTGAGACATTGTTTGCCCCCCATTGTTAGTGTGAAACATGTTACGACAATCGTCACTAGGATACAATGAAGCCCATCCTATGCTATGTGGAGTTCTATTTCTGCAGAAAATTGAATGTAAAAATAGAAGAGGAAACAAAAATAAAAACAAACTGCCTTACAGAATACCTTTGAATATAGAAAGAGCGATACAATATTTCTACATCTTTGGACTGCTCAAATCTAGTATGCAACTTGAATATAAAAAAAAAAAAATCTAGTATGCGACTGTAATTAACAGTCATCATTGCAATTTAAATTTTGATCATCCAATCAAGTCATTTATTACACATACTGATCCGATGTGAGTTCCACTATGTGATCGTAATAATGGTAACTGTCTTATCTTCACCAATCATGTTTCATAAAAATCGACGGTCTTAATCATATATCACAGTGCACCTAGCTGCCCGCATGTGTGCAAATGATGCTTCGCACCATTGTGTGATGCACTCTAGCATGGCCCTTGGTTCTCTTTAAATTAAGATTTCATGACTTCATTTCTTATTGCCTTGTTTTTCTCCTCTTTTTCCTACGTGGGATAAGGCTTCATAAGGACAAGTAAAGAAACAAGAGGAGAAGTTTTGAAGATCCCCAGATAACTTTGAATATTTGAAAATAGTTCAACATCCATGTAGGTATATATTGAAACCAGCTCAAAAGAGAGCACACAGACGATCATTTCTTTCAATAACGCCCCGACCTCCAGGACAACCCTCCTGCTCTCAGGATCTTAAATTTACTTCAAAAATCATTCCGAAACACCTTATACCAATGCCTCACTCTTCCTGAAAAACTCCATTTTCCCAAAATTGTCTTCATAAATGTACATTTTTTATAGAAATCATGACTTATAATGAACTATCAGCTTTGAAACTTCAAAACAATTCATAAAATACACAGCCTAGTGCAATCTATACTACATATTATGGGGAAGAACACAACAATTGATTAGAGAACATAGTCGCCAGAAAATGGATATTAGTGCATGCCTGGAGATTCAGTATGACTTGGCGAAAATAGCAACTTCCTCTGCTGGATTGCCCGTCATCAAGCATGTCTTACTTCTGCCTTCAGGCTGTTCAAAAGGGAAACACCGGATCGTTGCCCCTGTTTCTTCTTTCACCCTCAACTCATCTTTGTCACTGTGCCACCAAATGTGTAGTGATCTTAGAAATACACAATTGCATTATGATAAACATAAACATTAACCCTAAAAACCAAACCAAACCAAACTAAGCTTTGTGCTCACGTGGACTACATTGAATTCATTTTTGTTATTCTGCTCTGTCACCATATTGGTATTTCATGTTCATAAGGATCTGACTGAGATTTTTACATGTCTGTGTAAAAGATTAAACACTAAGCACACCAACCCCGTAAACCCCATATATACATGGTCAAAAAAATAAGAGGCAAATGAACAAACAATTACCTAGCAGACCAGGGACCCCTTGCCCATTTCCCCTGACTAATTGCATCTTTCAACTCATTATATGAGTTCACATCCACAATGTTACTGCAGAGGAATTATAAATGTGTTAAGGGTATTATCCAAACAATATACCAAAATTCAACAGATACAAAGCAAGGAAAACAAACTGTCAAACATAGCGGAAAGGCAAGGATTTGGTGAACAAATTCAAAGGACTGAAAGATGGGAAGCAAGAATACAAACTGTCCAATACAGAGCAGAGAGGCAAGCAGTCAATGCACCACGCTTAAGGAAACACAATTTTGACTTCAAAACTCCACATGTGCTGACTACATAGATCCATTACATAATCAAGCAAGTATATGATCCAATCTAACTAGATCTAAAGCTAGCAATAACTTCAAGTCTACAAGTAAGCATAAAGATTCTAACATAACACTCGGTTCCTAAGGTTGTGCTTGGATCATGGATTTACGTACAAATTTGAAAACAGAAAGGAAAAGGCAAGAGATATGGAGAAAAAATTTAACTTATATTTCATTTACATTTTCTCACCTTTTCCTTTCCCTACTCAAATCAATGATCCAAACACAACCTAAAGATTGCAGCAAAATCTCATTTTAAGCATTTTCCACAGTTTTCGCATGTTCAGATGACATCCGAAACATATTGAACCATCGATACTGTGTATTTTCAAATAAATCTGTGTGCTTGCATGTTTTGTAATGGCAGTGACACAATCCTCTACATGCAGAAAGCTAATGATCATTTTGCTATTAATATATTGAACCGCCATAAAGAACAAATCTCGTGCCTTTATATAAATTTACAATGTAAAACATCATAGGGATGAAGAATGCACCTATCCCGAAATGAAATTGCCTTCCCCAGAAGAGAAGCATGGATCTCATCCAACTTATCTTTCACATAAGCTACCAGAATCGAAGCTTCCATGGATATCCCAAAAACTTTTCCTTGTTTTCCAGGAACATCTCTCCTAGATATGACCACACTCTCACTTAAAACATCACGGGGACCAATTTCAATCCTGAGAGGTACTCCCTAAAAAAGGAATATAAGATATTATAAGACAATATCATATAATACTTTATTTTGTTTTTACATATTTTGTTGTTAGTATTAGGTTTGCTTTTTGAAATCTCAAACGTGCACAGGGCATCTTATTAGACATTAAGGCAGACCAACTCATTGGGCAAAAGACAAAACGCACAAAAATTGGTAATGATGGAGCAAGAACCACTCCCCTTGCAAAAGGGTTTCAATGCCTATGCCAAACTGTAAGTGAGACAGACTTATGGATGTGTCTTGAAAAGCTAACTTTTGGTTCTCTTGCATTTTTGGAGATCAAATGAGGGGGTTTGTGGCAATAGTTTGATAAGAAAATCTAGAATCCCATCAAATTCACACAAAGATAAAAGTAATAGTTGGGTGAGATGGCTTATACACTATTTTACATGGACTCGGTACGGATAATCATATTTTTATATTTTTAATCAAGTATGTGAGATAAAATGGTGTTATATGTAACTTATAGTGTCAAAAAGACATTTACAACAATTACACAACAATATGTACATATAATAATAGTGTTATATACAATTATATAAGAAGTATCCATTGAAAAGTATTCGACACATCCCATACCCTTGTCCGAGTGTTGGGTGTCCGACACGGGTATTTGATTTATTTTGAAGAGCCGTGTAACATAGCTTATACATGAGGAATTTGTTGAGTGAAATTAGAAAAGGCCACAAATGGGGCCAAAAATTGCATTCTACTAGAAAAAAGAGTATAGCAACATGATGATTAGTGCATCCCTTTTGGATCAGAGTACATGTGTATGTGTGCTTGTTTTTTTTTGGAAAATTTAGCCAAAACCCCTCCATTGGACTCTTATTTGGTGAAAAGAACAACCCAATTTATTTTGCTTTATAAATCCCCTAAGAAGGAGGCACATAATTGAGCAAAGACAGAATAAATTTTTTTTTTTTTTTTTTTTTCTTGGACAATATTGCCTATGCATATATATATATATATCACAGAACTCTTTTGACGAGCAACACTTCTATTTTATTTTATACAAGTTTAAAAATGTTGTGCATGTGTATTTTTGGTTGGTTCATCTAGTATATACTCTATTTTTTTATAACAGTAAAATGTTATTGTAAACCAGAATAACATATTACTGTGAATCAGAGTAACATGTTCCTATCAAACAGAGTAATATGTTACTATTTACGTCAATTTCGACGGTATTTTTTTATTTTTCTTTTTAAGAATTTCATGATCAACATAGATCTTATTTGATAGATCTTGATGAGATGATTCTAAAAATACTAATTTTATTAAAAACTGACATCAAAATCAAAATTTATATTATTTTAAAGTTTAAAATATTAAATTACTCACTAAGTATATTTTGGTAATAAGGAAAACTTTTTGTGCTCGTCCTTAATGCATTAAAGTTTTATTATGAGGGGGCTTTGACCAAATCCCCCTTTTTCTTTTTCATGTTTTTCATAACAATATACAACTATCCTTCAAAAGCAAGAACAAACCTTCATCTCCCAGAAATTGAATTTCCATCCTGGGGTTCTCTGATCTGTGTCATCAATTTTTACTTTGATCCCTGCAGTCTTCAGAATCTCGTTCACAGATAATGCAGCATTAAGAACTCCTGTTCTTTCATCATCCTTCTTCCAAATTGGTACAATTACTACCTGGACGCATGTAATGCACATTCAAGGGACAGAATCAACAACAAACAAGAAGAACAAGAATTAAAACTAAAGTATAACTGAAATATGCTGCATATACACAAACATAAGGACACCTTAAATTTTTAAAAATAGGACAGCACATGGCAAATACATAATTATGTGTGCTTGCATTTATTATGTACATACATGTACATGCAAATTTAGATTTAGATGTATACAAGGATGCATAATAACAAAGTCTTTGTTCTTGTCAAAGAAAACATAATTGTGATGACTCATTTCTCCTCCCATTACTCCTTTAACCAATGTTGTGGATACCGTACTAATCGGGTTTTGCCATTGATATGGTATGTACCAGTACCTGCATTTCGGAGCACCCTTATGGATTTATATTTATAAAAATATTTATATTTACTTAAATGTAAACAATGTGGATTTGATTTTTAAAATTTTTCTTTGTTTTGCAACAATATTGGATTGTGAGCACACTTAAATTTAGATAAATAGAGAAAAAGATATTAATGAATACAAGATTAGGTTAGGTGGTTTGGCTCTGAAGAGTGTAGATTATATAGACACCTAATGGTAGACGACAACTATAAGCCTCACATCATCATCAGGAAGGGACGTTCAGTGACCTTGAACAGCACTAGAAGGTGGCTTCAGATGGAGGTTGTCATTGGGAAGACTCAGAACTGGTAGACTTCAATGATGTGGACTCCATGGGCATCTTCAAACCAACTTCCTTGATATACCAGTAATGAAGATCCACCCACCACAACGAAATCCACCGAAAGCAAACTTCACCGATCTGAGAAGGTGGTTGTCATATCATAGCTTCAAAGCTCATAGTGTAGTTTCTTCTATTGTACTGGACAAACTACAGTATAGAGGTCGGATCACTGGAAAAAAGCCAAAATCACTGAGATAGGATGGAATGATCCGATATTTTTACCAGAACGAAACTGAAGATCATCTGTACCATTTCTTCGCCAAAAGGGTATATCCTAGGCAGTATCAGCTGGTACAGAACAGCACTAATAACAATGCCTTTAACTAATCCCTTGTGTATCGCGCTTCTTTTTTAAAAAGTCTCTTATTATTTAATTGATGTGCTTGAAAAACTTAACTGACGAAGAATTAGAAAATGATGACGTTGATTTTCTATGTAGAACTTTGGTTGGAGAAGTCCAGGATAGACTCTGATTGTGATAAACAATAAGTTACATATTGGAACATTTAAACTAGATGGAATCGTGGTTTGATAAGAGGAAAGTACTAAATGTCCTGACGTACATAATTCTTCTCTCTAGTTCATGGGAGGCCAAAAACTGATATCTTTCAATTTAAATGACAACAGCATAAAGATGAGGGGGTGAACACTTGGTACACAGTAATAACAATTGTCTAACAAAAACAGTTAATTATTTTCTTGAGTCAATCTAACCCCCCAAGTCTCGTGTATTTATGAACCCAATTAATTCTACAGTTTTCCAGCTTAATCGTCATGCAGTGAAATTTCTTCATAAAACTAATTACATGCTTCTATTCTATCAACTAAATACACGAAAGGCTTCCAGTCAATCTGGGGCACTGAGCGGGTGGACTAGGTAAAAACTAAAGCTGTGGTTTTTTTGCACAAAGTGACTGTATCAGCATTGAATGACAGAAGTATCATATCCAATAGTAACAATACATAAGCAAATCTTAGCACAGCCTTAATGGAAATTCATATCAAATGATTTTGATGACATAAAAGAGATTGTTAGGTTCCCAAGTAGTAATTGACTTTAGGAATCAACATGAAGCATCCAAATACCTGTATTGGTGCAATCTTTGGAGGAAGCATTAAACCAGCATCATCTCCATGGGTCATGATAATACCACCAATAAAACGGGTGCTGATAGCCCATGATGTCTGCCATACATGTTGCCTTTGTCCAGTTTCATCAGTGAACTGGGTACACACAAATATTTTGAAAGACCACAGAACTTAAGTCAGTAAAAGGATAATCAATGATAATCCATCATAGAGGAATGATATGATTCAAAAGTCACAGAACTATGCATCAAGAGTCAAAACTGAGACCTGGGAAGAACTAGGCAGACAACTAACGCAAAATGTCACAGACCTGCGTTCCAAAAGCACGAGAAAAGTTCTGGCCAAGGTTGTGGCTGGTCCCAGCCTGAAGAGCCTTCTGATCACCCATCATAGCCTCAATTGTATAAGTCTTGGAAGCACCAGCAAAAGTCTCCACTTTTGATTTTCGACCTGCAATAACAGGTATTGCAGTTTGCTCATAAGCAAATTTTGTATAGACATGAATCATCTGTAATGCCTGCAGTTCAGCAGCATCAATTTGTTAAATGAAGATGGGAAAATGATTTTCCATCAGAACTATTGGGAGTAGTATCTAGGTAAATAAGATGCCAACCTCCTTCTCTGCTTCTTCTAGAGTGGCATGGGCAGTGTGGCCCTCCTGCCAAAGAAATTCAAGAGTTCTCACAAAGGGCTTGGTGCGCATCTCCCATCTTGTGACATTTGCCCACTGAGATAGATCAGTTGTACACACAGGTAAAAAATCAGTAGTTGATATGCCTGCACTAGCAACAAGAAAAGGGATCCAACAAACCACTGTACCTGGTTGACCATAAGAGGAAGGTCACGGTAACTATGAATCCACTGAGTAAACATGTGATTCACAATGGTTTCACTAGTAGGTCTAACCTGCCAGAACCTCAAGAATTGCAACAATCAAAGCCAAAACTCAGGTCAAAGTTTTTCATGAACTTGAACCAGCATGCAAATCAATTCAAGTTATTAGCTTAAATCATGGAAGACAAAAATAGAAAAAGTAAACAGTTATTAGTTGTTGAGTGATGAATGTACCACAAGTTTTTCTTCAAGTTCCTTTCCTCCTCCAATAGTCACAACAGCCAATTCTGGACTGAAACCCTCAACGTGGCTAGCTTCTTTCTCTATGAATGAGTATGGTATAAACTGCAGCCCAGATTAGAATGCACATTAAACAACTGAAAATGAAACTTTAAACTACATGAAGAAAAAAAAAGGTATTTACTTAAACTAAACCAATGAATTGCACTAGTACATTGACTACTTTCCAAGTATTACCATCAGAGTTGCAATTTCATTATAGGAGCTCCTGGAGCCAAATACCGAGGGTAGCAAGTCTACTTTCAAACTTCTGTAAAAAATTGCTAGCTTCTTGGCCTTAGGATAATAAGCCATAAATTTGACAATATACCAACCAGCCAATCACATTATATGCAAGCAAATGAGACGAGATTGACAAAGAAACTAAATTGAAGAATTTTAACAATCAGCACAATTTTTTTTTTAATTAAAAATTAAAATAAATTGAAAAATTAAATTTGATAGATATGGAAGTTTACAACTATTTTTGGTGATAAAACTATTATCACGCATTAAACTATTCAGCAAAATTTTGGTGGGGTGGGGGAAAGTTTTTTTTTAAGTGCAAAATTTCTAAACATATCAACAACTTCAATGATTTTTTATTTTAACTTCAATGTATACTTACTTCCTTGAATATGAATAGCTTGCAAAATGTATTAACTTTCAGTAAGACTTTTCAAAGCATGTAGCTTGCAAAATGTATTAACTTGAGCAATCTAAGTATCAACAAATTAATCTCACCATCAAGCAATTCAACTTATATCTATTAGATTTCTTTAAATATATATATATTTTCAAATCAGAAATAATCAACAAGTGATACAACATAAACTACAATAATAAAAAGGGTCCCCAAACTACTATACACACCTCTCTATCATAACAAATTTGTATATTTTGTGGAGCAGTTACAAATGGACACAAATGAAACACCATAAGAAAAATCTTAATTATGAATCATTATGATTATGTTATGAATATTAAAAATTACAAAATTTTGTAATCAATAAGGCTAGGTTAGGTTTGGTTAGGATAAAAATGGTGGAAAGTGAGGGAAATAGAAAAAAATAGAACTCCTTTTGAATTAGTTTAGCATGAAAGTCGTATAAGTTACAAAGTTAATTCTTTTGTACAACCAAGGGTTTGTTTGGTAACCATTATGTTTTCAGTTTTTCATTTATATTTACAAAAATTTTAAGAACTATCATAAAAACTTGTTTGATAATTTTTTTGATTTATAAATGGGCAGTCTCAATTTATAAATAAGGCTGAAAAAAAGAAATAGAAAAAAAATGTTTATGTTGTTTTATTTTTATTTTTTTTAAAATTTTTTTAAAACAAATGTGCAAACCAGAAAAACACGGAAACTAAAAGAAAGAAAGAGAACGCTTTAGTTGGTCATTGGTTCAAAACAAGGCAAACAAAAATTGGTAGGCATATTAATCTTATGTCAACGGTAATATCTTTTCAAAACCCTCATAACAAAGTCGTGTGATTTCCAGACTTGGGCGATTTCTGGCGGTACTCCGACAACCCTCTGGCAAGACTAAATAATACTTGTTCTTTTTTTTTTTGTTTTTTTTTATTATATTTTTTATAATTGGGTGTCTAAACCAGTTTACGTGCACCTCGACTAATCCCGAGACCCACGCAAAGACCCCCTCCACATGAATTGGACAAATCTCGGGAAGAACCTGCGAGCATGGCTCCAAGGAGCGTATTGCTCCTAATGGGAGTTAAACCTGAGATCTAGAGAAAACACACCCCTAGACCCCAAATTGCACCCACTAAACCAACTCCTTGAGGTTAATAATACTTGCTCTTGTCCTCACAATCTTGATCTCTTAGAGGGGAGGGTGGTTCCACCAGTTATATATCACGTCAGCAGTGCTTCTAGCCACCATCGGTTATTTTCTCCGGCAAACATCTTTGCTCCTATGTGGACAAATCTAAGACTGCGTGTTTGAGATTTTTCCTGTAGCGTTAGATGTTGGCTTTGGGGGTTTGATCAGTTGTATCATTTGGGGCTTTATTCTATTTGGGGCTTTCTGCATCCATCTATCTTAGTAGATTGTGAGAGCCATTTCCTTTTTGTTAATCAATGCTTTGTAAAGATTTTCTTTTGAGATTAGAAAATTTACCAAGGATGAAAATGGGAAGACCATTATAACCCCTTCAATTGGCAATGATTCAGTGTCACTTTTATAGATTTAAAAAAAAATATTTCATACTTTTTTAATTAAAATTATGATCAATTAAGTTTCACATGTATTGTAATGGGAAATAGAATCCAATTATGTATGTCTAACTTTTAAATTAATCTATGGTTTGTATTGTACTAATATATTTATATTTTAAATGTTTATTATAATTTTAAGATTTGCATGATTTTCATTGTCATAATAAATAATAAAACAAACAAAATAAACATTTTATGCATTAAAATTAACAAACATGTTTTTTGGTTTTTGTTTTAAAATTTTCTAAACATTTTGTTCAAACCAAACATTTTGCAGTTTTTGTTTTTCTAAAAATAAACAAAAACTAGTTTACAATTTTTTTATAAAAATAAATAAAAAACGTAAACGTAAACATTACTAGATGCCACCTAAACTTTTTGTTTCTTGCAAAAAATAAAGGAAAATACAAAGTTTAAATTTGTCTATAAAAGTAGTTCCTTATAGCCTACAAGTTAAAATTCCTAATTTCTCTCTTTCCTAGCAAAATTCTCATCTTCATCAAATTCACAAAAGAAAATATTTTTTTCCTTTTCATTCTTTTAATTCACTTTCCACTATCCAATATTTATGTCTTTCTAATCAACCGAACCCTAAAGTTATCAATTTTTGTGTTCTTGTTAAGAATTATTGTGATATAGTTACAAAATGATATACAATATGCACATTTTTAAAAGTACGTATAGTAGAGGGGAGGATTCTATGGTTTAGGTTTACCCAGGCTCTAAGGGGCTCTTTTTTGTGTCTTCATTTTATGGAGCACTTGTTCATGATGATGCGGGTTTGTTCCCTTGGAAGTGTGTCTGGGTGTTGAGCATGTTATCCAAGATAGCTTTCTTTGTGTGGACGGCAGTTTTAGAATGCATGTTGACGATTGATAATTTAATTCGGTGTAGGCATATCTTAGCAAATTGGTGTTGTTTGTGCTATGGTGACGTCGAGTCGGTGGAATAATTGCTTGTTCATTGTCCAATTACTTCTCCACTTTAGATGATTATTGTTGCGACTTTTAGTTTGGTTCGGGTGCATTCAAGTTCTGTGTTGGCAATTTTGCAAAGTTGGGCTAGGGGTAGGGTTGGGAGGAGGCGTCAGAAAGCATGGATGATTGCCGCTCACTGTTTAATGTGGCTTATTTGGTTAGAGCATAACAGACATGTATTTCAAGAAGTGTCTCATTTGATTCCTTGGTTGGAGAGGCAGTTGTTTATGGTGTTATATAATTGGGTTACGGATTTGATTGATCCAGATGTTTTGACTTTTGTAGATTTTGTAGAGGATTTGATGTTTTAGCTTTTTTCCCTTTAGGAGTCTGAAATTTTATATTCTTTGCATCATCTTGATACTTTTCTTATAAAGTTTGTTTATTTATCAAAAAAAAAAAAAAAAAAAAAAATAATAATAATAATAATAATAATAATATAAAACAAAATAAACATTTTATGCCTTAAAATTAACAAACACGGTTGTGGATTTTTGTTTTTAAAATTCTCCAAACATTTCGTTCAAACCAAACATGTTTGCGGTTTTTGTTTTTCTAAAAATAAACAAAAACTAGTTTACAATTTTTTATAAACATAAATCAATTACCAGATGTAAACGTTACCAAACGCCACCTAAACTTTTAGTTTCTTGCAAAAAATATAGGAAAATACAAAGTTTAAATTTGTTTATAAAAAGTAGTTCCTTATAGCCTTTCCTAGCAAAATTTTCATCTTAATCAAATTCACAAAAGAAATTTTTTTTTTCCTTTTCATTCTTTCAATTCACTTTCTACTACTTTCACTTTCCACCATTTATGTCTTTCTAATCAACCAGACCCTAAAGTTATGAATTTTTGTGTTCTTGTTAAGAATTATTGTGATATAGTTACAAAAGGATATACAATATGCACATTTTTAAGAGTATGTATAGTAGAATTTCCTTGAAGAGGAAACATTTACACGCAGAGTGAATTAATAACCATACCTGTGGAAAATACATATTACTGTGACCAGTCTCCTTGAACTTAACATTCAAATAATCCTGCAAAAAAATCAAACAAAAGCAACAATACCAAATCTTAATCCAAAATTTCATTGAATCACATCCAAATCAAATCAAAAGAACTCCACACTTGAATAAAATTCAAAAAAATTTCACCTGAATCGCTTCCCAAATGGCGTAACCGTAGGGTCGAATGACCATAGTACCACGAACAGGGCCGTAATCGGCGAGCTCAGCATTGGCAATGATGTCGAGGTACCAAGCATTGAAGTCCTGAGACCGAGGCGTTATGGCTCGGTCTTGAACTCTGGACTTCTGGTTCGCGCCTTCACTGGTTACCGGAGAAACCTCTTTCTCGGCAGTGCTCTGGGCGGAGAAATTGGCGGCTGTGAGCGGCCGCGGAGGGAGGCGGAGGCGGTGGTGGCGCCGGAAAATCGACGGCGAGCGGAGGCATCTGGTGGTGGAAGAGGAGGAGGTGAATATGGAGGAGAGAGAAGGTAGTCTCAGAGCCCCCATTACTACTACTAGAGAGAGAGAGAGAGAGAGATGAGGATTAGATGAGAGGGGGTGAGTGAGAGTGAGACTTTAAGATGTGCATTGTGTGCGATGGGCGTTCAGTTTTACTTGCCGTTGATCAATCGATCGATTAACGGCTGATAAAAATCAAGGGTCTGGATTTAAAGCTTAAGTTTTGCACGTGATGGTAAATGAGCGTAATGAGATGGGCTGATGGGGTTTGTTTTTGTCGGCCTAGTTGGATGATAAAGGCCCACTTGGTTTTCCTTTTTGTTTCGTTGGCCCATTTTTTGTGTTTGGTTTTGATTGATTTTCTGAAAATTGATTTTTTTTATAAAATTTTTAGTGAATTTTTTTTAATATTTGAAGTAAATTTTTACTTTTTAAACGCACAAAACTTAGATACACTTAAGCAGTAAAATATTTAAACGAATTCATTAATTTTACTTTTTAGATACATCTAAAAAGTAAAATATTTAAAGAAATTCAATAAATACACACGAATACGAATACGAATACGAATACGAAAATGTAAATTTTTATTTTTTGTATTTTTTTTATTTGATGAATTTTTTCATAAATATTATACTTTTAAGTGTATGCATCTAAAAATTAAAAATATTCTTAAAATATTAAAAATTTTAACTAAAAACAAAAAATTTAATTTTCTGAAATCATACAAGTTTAATCTTTCTTCATCAGGCTGAAAACTAATAATTAAAAAATATATAAGTTAAAAGTACTCTTTTTTTAATTTTTAGATAATTAGTATTTTTAGTTTACTTAAGTTATTTGTATTTAATTAAGGGGTGACAAAAGATTACATTGATGTGATTAGGGACATGTATGAAGGGGTGGTGACCACTATTAGATCGCCTGTTGGAGAGACCAAGGAATTTCTTATTACTATAGGGTTACACTAAGGATCTACTTTAAGTCTTTATCTTTTTGCTTTAGTTATGGATGAGTTGACCAGAAATATCTATAATGACGAGCCATGGTGTATGTTTTTTGTAGATGACATAGTGCTAGTGGATGAGACTAGAGAAATGATTTAATACAAAGTTGGAGATTTAGAGAAAAGCTCTTGAATCTAAAGGATTCCGAATAAGCAGAATTAAGATAGAGTACATGGAGTGTAAATTTAGTAACAGTAACAGTAACAATGAAAATAGAGGAGAAATGAAGATTGAGAACCAAGAACTGCCTAAGAGTGAACATTTTCGTTATTTATGATTGATTATCACAAAGATTGATGCGGATGTGGCCCATAGGATTAAGGCGGGATGATATAAGTGGAGAAGTGCGTTTGTGGTACTGTGCGATAAACGAATACCCACTAGACTTAAAGGTAAGTTCTATAGAACGGCTATTAGACCAGCGATGTTGTATGAAACGGAGTGTTGGACAACCAACAAACAACATGTAGATGAGATGGGTGTGGTTGAGATGAGAATGCTAAGGTGAATGTGTAGTAAGATTAAATAAGACAGAATCATGTGTATTCGGAAATTGGTATGAGTAACACCGATAGAAGATAAGTTGAGAAAGAATTGATTGAGATGGTTTGGTCATATTCAACGGAGACCAACAGAGGCAGTAGTGAAGAGATGCGATGTTGTAACGGTAGATGGAAGTGTTAGGAGACGGGGTAGGCCTAGATTAACGTTAGTTAGCGTTGTAAATAGAGATATGGATCTATTTAATTTGACTAACGAAATGGCCTTTGATAGGGCCATGTGGTGACGAAGGATTCATGTAACCGATCCCATTTGATGAGACTTAAGACTTGGTTTGGTTTGGTTTGGTTTATAAGCATGAGTTATACCAAATAGTATCACACAAACTCTTAAAATAGAAAAATCTATAAACAACTAACCCCTTATCATTAATCTAAACAATTGATTTTATCAGGTATCGATTGCCCATCCCACGCCAATCCACAACATAAGTGTCGTAATCTTCCTCTGAAAAGGAATAGAAATATGGGTAAACTACCAATAGGTCCTATTTTGGAAACTTATTACCCAATAGGTCCTACTTGGGAGACTTATTACCCATTAAGTCCTATTGATAAATTTATTAAGTGATAAAGATAAATTTATCAGTCTCTTTGTTTTTATGAATAAATTTTTAGTGATAAATTTATCACTCTCTTATTTTTATAGTGTTAAATTTATTAGTTAGGACCTATAGGTAAATAAGTCTAGTTAATAGGACTAATTGGTAAGTACCCCATAGAATATTGTATCGAACAAATCAAATTGACTCGAGGTGTAGAGTCAAATTGTATCAAACAAATCAAATTAAATGAACGTGGTAGTCTGGTAGAGTTAAATTTTTAAACTCATTTAAGTAATTTAGCAGAGCCCAAGTATATCCAAATTGGTTCCACTAAGCTCATAAACAGAAAAATATGTAAACTACATTTTATTTTTAATAATATTTCAATTATGAATTTATTGATTTATTTTATACAATTTAGTTGACTCGCAGGGTGTTTGATTTTTTCAGACACTAGATGAGCTCAAGCTAAAACTCGATTATTTAAATTTTAGATGAGCTCAAGCTCAAACTAAAAGCTCAAGTTTGAACGCCACAAATTTTCATACCTAATTATCTTTGGTTCCACCATTTAAGGGGACATTCTGTTGCTAACTGAAATCTCAGTCACTCTGGCATAAAATACTGTCAACAACTAGGGATGATGCTCAACAAAACAAACTGAAAAATAATACAAAATTTTCTGCACATAATATTATAGTTGAACTATGCCAATCATTTCAAACCAAAACACCAATGAAAAAATGACTTTCAATGTATAAAAGCATCATCAATACATTAAACAGGAAAGTGAAGATGTATATGAACTCAATCAGTTACCAATTTCGGTTTTGAACAGTTCGGATTCTGACACATAGATATATGAAATGTACTTAGAATGCCCGTTGTTGAATCAAATCAGAATGTCATGTGAATAAAGCAACCATATAACATGTACATCAGAAGTCAGAATGTCATGTACATAAATCATCACAAGTCTGGGAAGATTGGTGTTTTTCATGATAAACCATCAAATGCTAGGCAAGTGCATGCCAAACATGAAATTTTTGAAAAACAACAGCAAATTACACATTCACCCAAAAACAGCAAATTACAAAACTAATAGAATCAGTGACAATATTCATTGGTGGTCAAATAGCAAAAACCATAGGATCCTAAGAATGAAGTTCTGCAAAGACAACACAGTCAATTAATTGACTGAACCAGCAAGGATGTCTCTACTCTCTCAATCCAGTACAACACAAAGGAATTATGGTTCTCAACAGTGTTTCGGTGACTCCATCAACGTGAAATTGGGAATGTAGTTATCCTTCCACTGCATACAAGGCTTGGGTGATTTCGGGCTTCCACAAGGAGTTTGTCCACTAGGCTTCTTCCATTGAGATTGATCTTCATACTCGAGTTCAAACATCTCTTCCATTTCCAAGTACCTTGGGGGAGACTCAGGCTGAAACAACAACCAAAAAAAGAAAGAGAGTATATCATTGTGTGATCTTGCATACCTGAATCATGAAAACACAAACATTTATGAAGCCAAATAAAATGTGTACCAACCTTCAATTTCCCCGACAGTGGAGAGCCTAACTGCATGGAGTAATCATCTATATATGAAAGCAAATAAATGTTAGTAGGTTTCTCAAAAGTAAAAAATAGATCAAAGATTGGTGATACAAGTATCAAATTTTGAGTACCGTTATCTAGTCCAACTGTCTTCAGAAAATAATCCATGTCAATGGCCTTCCCCTGTGCCTTGATGCATTCCTGATGATTATGCAGAAACTGTTCCTCTGAAACATTAGAGGGAAGAATTTGTTCTTCTGCAACAACACTCAACTTCTTATCCTGACTCTTCTTCGATGCCTGATGCACATGTGGATGTTTCCCAGAGTTTGTGAGGTCACTGAGTGCTTTCCTGCCACCAGCTTGTGCTTTCTCTGGAGCCTTTGAAACGTTTCTTTTTCCTCCGAAAGAAGATGCCATTTTAGAGGGACCAATATCTTCTTCAATAGAGATCATGTTCTTTGTGTTGTGCTTCTTTGATGTCTGAAGTGTGGAAGGCCTCCCCGAGTTAGATATATCGTTAAGTGCCTTCCTTCCACCAAGCCCTCCGTTCTTCTGTGTCTTCGAAACATTGGACTTTAACCCAAGAGGAGCCGCTACAGTAGACATAAAAGTTGAACCACCATGAGATCTTATCAACAGATTGGATTATAGACAATCATGGGGGGAAAATGAACAAGTACCATCAAAGTGAACATTTAGATTCTGGTCTCGAATTAGGCCTCTGGTTTGAGTTGCCATTGATGTATTTCGCCTACAAAAACCAGTTCAATGTCAGCAATGGGTGTTGATACATACAAGTAATCTACAAGTCAACTAAAGAACGCACTACGGACAAAGAAACGAGTTATTCTTGATTCAATATTAGTTAACTTGAAGCTGTTAATAGCAGCTATGACTTCTGCATTCTATAATGAAGTCCCAAACATTAACGAATCAGTATTGTTGTGTTTTGACTGGAGAGAAGATGAAAAAACAAAATCAGTATAGTAGAATAGGTTACAACAGGACCCCAAATTTATCTTCTTTCCATTAACTTACTTAGACATGCATTGGTATGCAAAAAGTCCTATCAACAGGGTCAACAACAATACAATGTTTTGTATAATCCAAAAGTTACCTAGGTCCAAAGAAACTTTGAAGTTAGTGATAATATCAAACAGTTCTCAAACACAACTAAAAAATGGCATTCCTCAAAATCCCAATAAATAGGCTAGACATACCTACACAATTCATCTTAAATTATAAATTCTTCAATAACCTGTTTGCCAATGGCATTACTCAATATCTCAATGGAGTCTTAGGCTTGTCAATTATCACAATATATATATATATATATATATATATCACTATTGAGGTTTTGAAATGTGGCGGATGTAATTATATATATTCTTCAATTATCCTAATTAAATTTTTTGCCCAGGAGGTGGACATCCAACCTATCCCGAAATGTAGGTGACAATGGTGGTCATTTTTGTTATTTACATTTAATCTAGTTCCCAACTACTCAACCATCACTTTAAACTCCTGTTTTTGTCATGCTCAATTAGCTAAACAAAATGAAACCCCTTTGAAAATAGTATCTGGTGAATGAAAGTTTCTTATTTACAACCCCCTGTATCTAGAATAGGCTATTACACAACTACTTTTAATTCAATAAACCCCTTTAGAATTTAGATTGCCATTTTAGTGATACCATAACAAGCATGTTACCTACCAAAAAAATTCATATTGTTTGCTAAACCTCATGCCTCTACAAACACAATGGAAACCATAACACAAAATCTTTCAACTATTTTTCATTACAAATCCCTAAAACCCAAATAGTTTCAACATAGTGTTGTGTTTAAAGAAAATATTCATGGACTCTTTACTGGATAATTGCAATCGTCTATTCCATGAAATACCCAAACCCCACATTGCTTGCATACACAACTTTTATATTGATAGAATATGTAGATAAATTATAAAAAATACTAATAATAATATTAAATGTAGCCCATCTCGAACTATCCCAATATCCTATTAAGCATAATGTTCCAAAATTGATGAATTAAACGTATGCTCCATTAATGTTCACAAATCATGAACCCAGTAAATCACAACTCTAGCAATTTGATAAGACAAAACCTCAAAAAAAAATAAAATAATAATAATAATAATAATAATAATAATCATAGCACAGTTTGGTTACTGAGAAAAACAAAGGAATCCCTCAGTTCTTTACGTTACCGAAAAGAAATAGAAATTTTCCACGCAACCAAACAAACACCCTTAGGGTTTTGGAAAGACCACATATACGGCCTAATGAACAGCGATCTTGGGGTTTCACAAAACAAAAAAAAAGAAGAGAAGAGAAAAGAACAGAACAACATACTCTCCGTTGAATCGGTAACAAAACAGAGAGGAAAAGCAAATAAAATGCTTTCTCTCCCTCTAACTCATACGCTTTCTTTGCAGCCAAACATGTCACTAGGGTTTAAGAGAGGAAGAACTCACGGCTGATAAATTGTATCGATTTGATCTTTCTTGCTTGTGCAATAAAATTCTCTCGTGCTTTCCAGTCGATTTTCTTGCCCCTTTCCCTAGAAATCTCTGTTTCCTTTCTGCGATTTCTCTTTGATTTCGAATGTGTGTGTAGTTTTCTCAGGAGGCCTTCAATTGGGCAGTCTTTGTATATAAAGGGGCGCTGGAGTTGCAACGGTCATATTTTTTTTTGTTTAGGGAAATTCTATGGGTTTACTATTAGCCTCACTTTTTTATTTTTTGGTTAATTTAGTTTAACTTTTTTATTAAGGCTTCATTTGGCATTAACTTTTTGGGTTAAATAATTTATAAAAAAATAAAATAAATTAAAAAATTAATAAGATAAAATGCTATATTCAAATCATAATCATCTCATTTTTTTATTTCACAAAAGTCAAAAGAGAAATTTAGCCAAAACCACTCCTCAATTGAACCTTTATTTGGTAAAAATGAAAATCCAATTTATTTTACTTCATTAAACCCCTAAGGAAGAGGTGCATAATTGAGTAAGAATAAAGTTTTTTTTTTTTTTTGGGGGACAATATTACCCAACTCTTTTGACGAAAAATACTTTTATTTTATTTTATACAAATTTGAAAATATTATGTATATGTATTTTTGATTGGTTCATCTAGAATGTGCTATATTTTTTGTAATAGTAAAATGTTAATGTGATCTAGGAGTGCAAAAATAGCCCGCGGCCCGTGGGCGGCCCGAAGCCTGCCTACGACTCGAGGCGGGCCCGTCCCGTTTAGACCTGAGCCTGGGCCCAGTTCGAGCCCCTAGGCATGGGTCTGGGCCATCATTTTGAAACTCGTCTTGACCCATGGGCCCAACTCGTGGCCTAGCCCGTCGACCTGCTTAAGGCCCACCTCGAGACCCGGCCCGCCTGAGGCCTAGTGTCTTTTTTAGTGAAAAATAATAAAATTTTGGTAGAAAAAATTTAAAAAAACAAAAAAATAGTCAGGCCCACCCAAGCCCGAGGTCAGCCCTAGGCCCACTGGGCCTACCCGAGGCCCGGCCCACCAGTCCGCCCAATGTCCGAATACCCCTGGGCCTGGGTCTAATTTTTGAGCCCATGGGCCGGCCCAAAATTTAGTTGGAACCCGCAAGGCCCGACATGGGCCGGGTCGAGCCAAATTTACACCCTTACTGTGAACCAGAGTAACATATTACTGTAAGATAGAATAATATGTTATTATCAAAAAGAATAATATGTTACTATTTATGTCAATTTTGATTATGGGTGAAATCGGTGCAGTTCGGCCCGTTTTTTTTTGTTTTATTTTATTTTGTTTGTTTGTTTGTTTGTTTGTTTGTTTGTTTTTTTTTCATTTTTTGGGCCGAACCGGTTTATTTGGTTTTGTAATTATGTGAACCGAACAGACCGAGGTACACATATAAACCACACCAAACCGGTTTTGGGATTATGTTGTTACGGTTTTGGGATTTAGAAAAGATTTGACAAATATATATATAATGATCTAGAAAAGATTATATATATATACAGTAAGTGATTCACAAACATATATATATATATATATA
The DNA here is from genome assembly GCA_030407325.1 of Camellia japonica. NCBI lineage: Eukaryota > Viridiplantae > Streptophyta > Magnoliopsida > Ericales > Theaceae > Camellia > Camellia japonica. The sequence continues at coordinate 157,325,633 of JAPPVO010000032.1, read as the reverse complement.
TATATGTGAGAGAATGCACCATGAAAAATCAAATAGCAAAGAGATTTTTTTTTTTTTTTGAACAGAATAGCAAAGAGATATTGAGTGAAGAAATCTAATGTTGAAAGTTGAAACCAAATGGGGTTTTCAAAAGGGTTCCAAAAATTAGGGCATTCAAAATCAAAATTAGGATTCTCAAAATCAAAATCGGTCGATTCGGTTTTGGCAGTTGTTCTTTCACCCCTAATTTTGATGGTATTTTTTAGATTTTTATTTTTTAAAAATTTCATAGTCAAATGGATCTTGTTTGATAAATCTCGAAGAGAAAATTCTAAAAATACTAATTTTATTAAAAATCGACATTTAGATCAAAAGTTATATTATTTTAAAATTTAAAATATTAAATTAGGGATGTTTTGGAAAATAGTTTAAAAGCCAATTTTGACTTTTTTAGTTTTTTTTTCAAAAAACGTGCAAAAAAAAATAAAGAGGTGATGTGACAAAAAAAGTCAAAAAATTAAAAAAAATTGGCTTTTAACCCAGATGCCAAAATATGTCTAAGTATATTTTGATAATAGTGGTATGTGTTGAATTTTTAAGAAAAACTTTTTATTCTTGTCATTAATGTATTAAAATTTTATTATGAGAGAATTTTGACCAAATTCCCCAAGTCAAAAAAAATTAAAAAGCCAACCTAAACGAACTTTTTAGCAGGAGCTAATTTTATAGCCGTTTGAAAACAGACTATTTTAATAATTTTTTAGTTTTTTACGAAAAGATGTATACAAAAGTAGAGAGAATAATGTGACAGTTTATAGTGACTTTTTAACTTTTTGGCTAAAATTGAAGGTTGCTAATCCATCGTTTGGAAGAGCATTTGATTTTTTTTTTATTTGGATGTGATGGTTGTGAGAGAAAAAGTGAAATAATTATGATTTAGATTTGATATTTTATTTTATTGACTTATTTATTTAAGCAAAAAATTTGTTGCCAAACGACAACTATGTATCCCTAGTTATGATTTTTTTTTTTTTTTTTTTTTTTGTATATTTGATTATATGATTTAAAGATAAATTTATTTACAATAATGTCATTGTCCACATTATTCTTATTAAGTTTTTTAATGAATTTTATGTAAATTTTTCTGATGTGTTAAGCATTTTGTATTAAAAATTAAAAATAACAAATTTACGACATATATCCTAATGCTATAAATAATAAATTTATGTCACTTTGTGTTAAAAATTAATATATATATATATATATATATTTTTGATAGTGAGTAAAAAATTGCAATTCGTGTTTGTTATAAAATTTATAAACTTTTGTAATGTTCTTATGAGATACATATCTGTACGAGCACGAAATAATCTTCTCGTATAATCCTATTGATCAAGTTTGTACTCCTTCAAACGTCGTCGCTTTGTTACTTGAAAACACAAACGTGAGCTAGCAGACGGGTGTGTGCCGGAAACCTCTCCGATACCTAAGTCAACAAATAGACAATAGACAAAAACTCTGTGTATTCAAGAGTAGAAATTGTAAGACCTGTACATAGGTCTATCACGAGCTTTTGTAGATTTCGCCTGGCACAATTCTAGTAGGATTCCATCTTTTCCCATACGAGTCATCCTAAGAATCACACTTCCAAGGATAATGCCTATCCTGACAGCACCCTACTCACCATTGACCAAATGATACGATTTTTACCTCGGTATAGGTGGTGCGGTTTTAACTGAGCTAGCCTGTCTCCGCCGTGCTCTCAACAAAGTAATGTTATAGATAGCGCTCGGCCGAGCTAAATGTAGCTCGGCTCTCGCCCCTAATGATTACCTCGGTTGGCTACAAGGCTTTCTTTTGGACAGTTGAGTTGCAGCCTTGGCAACACAGCCATCTGGATCGATGTCAGCCTGCCCAAAATCGAGCTACCGAAGTCCTTACTACGACCCATAACCTGATCCTTAGCACGGTCCAATTTATCCATATAACCCTCTCAATTGCCCTTTAATTCCCTCTGTGAAACATGAGTGGGATTAGATCTCTCAAGTCATGGCAAGACATTCTAACCAACTGAGCCAAAATAATCAACCAAGCTGAGCTAAAAACATTCCATTCTATCGAGCTAAAAAATACTCCTGCCATTAGGAAGCTCGGTCTTCAAGGATTATGTTAGTTGTACAGCCTGTCATTTCATGTAACTGACATTGTGCCCTTATTGGAACACGTGGCATGAGCCCATTGCCCTTTCGTACCATGACAGCCGTCTTACACTAACCCAAAAAATTTCGAAAAGTCACGCCGTTTGTACTTTTATGTCACACAAAACCCACTGTTTCTTCGAACAACAATCCCTACTGTTCATCTTCTAGCTTGCAAACCCTTGTTTTCCTGAGCTCCAAATCCTCAACCCTTAATCTTCCTACGTTTCAAGACTGGGCCTACGCATCTCCTGCTTTCATTATTGCTGCCAGTGTTGGTTCTTCAGGTTGGATTCGAATCTTATTCCCAAATCGGTAAGTTCTTCATCATTGTACCTATTTCTGTACACACATATTCTTGTTTATTTCCAAAGAATTGCATTTCTGTAACACATATGCATTTAAAGACTGAACCAGTATTAAGAACCTTGAAACTCCATGTGTAACATTGGAAACACATTTAACTGGGACTAAACTCAGTCTTCACATCGTGTTTTTGATCCAAAACCACGCTGCAACCGGAATAAAATCCCATTTGTGGCTTTAGGCTCGGTTTTGACCAGACTAAAGAACACTTGCCGAACAAACCGAGCTAAAATGCTGCCCAAATCCCTTAATCGAACTGATTATACCCCGGTTCTCCGAACTGAAATATTTATGTTTTCCAACTGTTCCCTAGTCGAACACAAACCCAGTATATGCCCATGTTCTGCCGAGCTTAGACTTCATCAGTCTTAACTTGTTATTTAGCTCGGTTTAATGACTTGGGCATAACCCCTTTCTATTTCCACTTTGCAGACTTGACTAGGTTGGCCAGGTACACCCTTGCACTTTGCCCCTTGGCAATATTGCTCAACCAAGCCCACCTCCGTTCGTCTTATTGCCGTGCTAGGCTGCCGTATAGCCTCATAGAACATTAAATTTCAACACATGGGCAAGTACTGATTTATGGTAAGCTCACCAAGTGCGATAGCCGAGTTTCAAAGGGAATACAACATCCCTGATGACGTCCAATTCACACTAGCCGAGCTAGAAACCATACCATGGGGCAAGCTCGGTTTTGTCCCTTTTACCCTTTTATCCATTGTTGAAGGTGGACTCCGATTCCCTATTCAGCCTTTAATATGCGAGTTCCTAAGACAAACCCACTTATGCCCTACCCAGTTATCTACCAACAGTTACAGAATAATCAACGGCATGGCTGAACTAAACCGCCATCTAGGCCTCAACCTCGGATTGGCCGAGCTTTTCCACCAATATTCTCTCGGTCAAAATGACGATGGTTGGGTCTACTACCTGCGAATCAACCCAAGAGAAAATTATCAAAGGCACACCAGACAAGGATTTGAACGATGATGATTTTCTCTGGGTCAGAGATAATTTTGAGGACAATGAAGCCCCCATAACAGACCGAAATATTAACTGGAACAAGGAGACCGCTGGTAAGAACCATTTAGTTCGATTCCTTTTTTACTTCGCGTACTACTGCCATACTAACCGTTGGCCATTTTAATTTTTGCAGATTTGAATTACCTCAAGTCTACCTATGCTTACGCGAACCAAGACGCCCTTCGCACCGCACTCCATTACCGCAACCGAGATTGGGCCGAGCTTTTAAATTTTGAGCCGACCTACTGGTAGAGTGAAAAAAGAAAAACCAAAGTTACTGATTTTCTCCTTGAACCATCACTTGAACCAGACCCAAACCTGCTCCAAATTAATCTCATTCCTCTGACTGAAGAGCAAGAAATGGCCAAGCAACGAGCCATTCGTGCCCTTATCACCGAGTAAACTGCAACTTCCACTATCGACATTTAAATTGAGATACCATAGGCCGGTCAATCACGCGACTCTGTGGTGGCCCTTTCAACTACCCGAGCTGCGTCATTTCGGCCAAACAAATGGCCCCGTACCAGCTCTACTGCACCACAGTGCCTGACAGACGAAGATGACACCGAGCCGTCAGAAACCGAGCTGCCAGAAGTCAGTCTGTCCCAAGGTCGGAACTAGCCAGGCCCTTCCTATCCTCCATTTTCTCTGGTGTGGGCACCAACTGTGTCCTTCAGGGGTCGTGCAGTAACTGCCACTGACTCTGTTAGTACTGAGAAGGATCACCTTCTAGCCTTCAATTTAGCAAAAAACGTCTACCTGCCAGCCGACATGGAGCGGCATGAGGGTTTGACCAAGCTGAAGGCCATTCGCTCAAGTCTATGATTTTGGTAAAATCTGAAATCCCTGTAACTTAATAATTGATACCATCATACACCCAATGCTTGGTCTTTACATTACCGCTCTAAATGTTGTGTATGCCCTGCAAAAAAGCCAAGTGGCTCACAAACGTGTCCTTGAGCTACGGAAAATGGCTCGGTCGGCCGTCGCTAATGCCAAAGCGGCCGAACTGAAAGAGGCTAAGGCCAAGCTGACCGAGTTGGAATCTAAGAATGCAAGGCTGGTCGAGCTGGTCAACTTGGCAGAGGTTGACAAGTAAAAAGCTCTAGCCGAGAAAAACGATTGTTGTCTGCGAGAGTTGGCGAAGCTGGAGAAGAAAAAAGATGCCGAAATAAAAGCTTTGCGCAAGCAAATGAAGGACGCTGAGGATCGCGATTTTAAAGAAGGCGATAAGCTCTACGTCCAACAATGCGAGGCATCAAAATATATCTTTTTTAAATGAGGGTGGAAGGCTGCGGCTGCCAAGCTTGGTAAGGGGGCCGATTCCGAAGTCTTTCTAAACCCTTCCCCTCACTTTATACCCGAGCTATATGACGGACTATGCAAATGCGGTCCAGCAGAAGTTTCTTTAAGAGGGGGAGGAGGAAGAAGAGAACCCTGATCCAAATAATGCCCCATTTGCTAACACTGACCTCGATTTTCAACCTGCTCGGGTGGATATGCTCAGCAAGCCTGTGCCAAGCACGGTTGACGGGTGTCCTTGATCGACCTACCCTAGAAGACAGCCGCCGAAACCAGCCTACCCAATGGCGAAGTCTAGGTTGACCTGGACACTGACCTTAACGACCTTTTTTCCTAAGGCTCATTTTCTTTTTTCTTTTTTGTTTGCAATGTAACCGGGCTAAACGCCCCACCTTTTGTAATTGCTTACCAGTGAATGAAATCTTTCTTTTTTCACATCTTTTTGTTCGGTTACGGCACTTTTTCTTCTTTAGTGTATTATCTTTGATACAAGCCTAGTTGGCTCGGTTAGCTTGGTCGTTCCTTATCTTGCCCTCCTTTTTCGACCGAGATACTTATCTCGGCTAAAAAACAATTTAGGAAATTGCAAAGCCTTTGTAGCGGAGATTTAACAGGTAAGAAGTGAGCAGATTTAGTCAGTCTATCAACAATAACCCAAATCGAGTCCACACCTTTACTGGAGCGAGGCAATCCCACAATAAAATCCATGGTAATATGTTCCCATTTCCACTCCGGTATTGGCAAAGGCTGCAATAAGCCTGCGGGTCGTTGATGTTCAGCTTTGACTTGTTGGCAATGAAGACATTTTGATACAAAATCAGCAATTTCTTTCTTCATTCCCGGCCACCAGAAATTCAGTTTCAAATCTTGATACATCTTCGTGTTTCCTGGATAGATAGAAAATTTCGAGTTGTGGCCCTCTTGCAAAACTCTTCTTTTCAGTTTAGTATCATTCGGTACACACAGTCTTTCTTGAAATTTTAGTACATTATTTTCAAATTTGAACCCCGGTCTCGGTTTAGATTCCCTCTCCTCGATGACCTTTTTCAAGAAGTCATCATGTTACTGTTTCTCTTTAATTTCCTCAATCAATGCCGATTGAGCAGAAATAGCAGCCATTGTGCCACCTTGTTCTCTCAAAACAATTTCAATTTCGGATTTTTCGAGGTCACAAAGTAACTCTCTCTGTCCGGTAAGCAAACAGGCTAAGTTCCCGATCGACTTCCGGCTCAATGCATTGGCAACGGTATTGGCTTTTCCCGGATGGTACAAAATCTGTAGGTCGTAATCTTTAATCAGTTCTAGCCATCTCCGCTGTCTCATATTTAGTTCTTTCTGTGTGAAGAAGTACTTCAGACTTTTGTGATCGGTATATACTTCACATGTTGCCCCATATAGGTAGTGACGCTAGATTTTCAGTTCAAATACCATTGCAGCGAGTTCCAAATCATGGGTCGGGTAGTTCTTTTCATGAGGTCTCAGTTATCGGGAAGCATAAGCAATTACTCTTCCATTCTGCACTAAAACACATCCTAAACCCTTATAAGAAGCATCACTAAATACAGTATAACCATTCGTACCTGAAGGTAAGGTAAGAACAGGTGCAGTCACAAGTCGAGTTTTCAATTCTTGAAATGCTGATTCCCTTTGGTCAGTCCAGTCAAATGATGTCCCCTTCTGAGTTAACTGAGTCAACGGTAAGGCAATTTTGGAGAAATCTTTGACAAACCTTCTGTAATAGCCAGCCAAACCCAAAAAGCTTCGGACTTTTGTCACATTCGTTGGTCTAGGCCAGTTCACTACAGCTTCAATTTTCTGTGGATCAACTGAAATCCCGTCTTTGCTAATAACATGTCCCAAAAACATAACATGGTCAAGCCAAAATTCACATTTAGACAGTTTAGCCTAAAGTTTTTGTTCTCTTAGGGTCTACAGGGCAAGTCTCAGATGATGTTCATGTTCTTCTCTAGTCTTAGAATAAATCAGTATGTCATCAATGAATACCATAATAAAGTCATCAAGGTACAGTTCAAAGATTCTATTCATGAGGTCCATAAATGCTGCAGGTGCATTGGTAACTCCAAAAGGCATAACTAAAAATTCGTAATGTCCATACCTCGTTCTAAAAGCAGTTTTATCAATGTCTTTTGGTTTAACTTTCAGTTGATGGTACCCCGATCTGAGATCAATCTTGGAAAACACTTGAGCACCCTGTAACTGATCAAATAAATCATCAATACACGGCAATGGGTATTTATTTTTCACAGTTACCATGTTCAATTCACGGTAATCAATACACAGTCTCAGTGAGCCGTCTTTCTTCTTTACAAACAAAACCGGTGCGCCCCACGGTGAAGTACTAGGCCTGATAAACTTTTTGTCTAACAGTTCTTGCAATTGTACTTTCAATTCCTTCAGTTCAGTCGGAGCCATTCTGTAGGGAGCTTTAGATATTGGCTGTGTACCCGGAATCACATCAACAGTGAACTCAATCTCCCTGTCAATCAAATCCCCTGGCAGATCATCTGGAAATACATCTGGGAATTCTCTGACTATAGGAATACAGTTCACATCAGTTTTAACATTATCATCAGTAGATACAGTCAGCACGGAACACAGATATCCTTTACACCCTTTTCTAATCAATTTAACAGCTTTCACCGAAGAAATCAAATACGGATGAGGTACTACTCCAACCCCATTAAATACAAATTCGGGTAACCCAGGTGGACGGAAAACAACTTGCTTCGTCACACAGTCAATGGTAGCATGATATTTTTGTAACCAGTCCATCCCCAATATTACATCAAAATGATCAATGTTCAATGGCAGTAAATCAATAAACAAATGCATATCCCCAACAATGATTTCACATGCAGGGTACATATAAGCACATGTCATGGATCCCCCGATAGGTGATGATACAGCTAACAGATAATTCATGGGTTCTAAGGGTCTACTCAATTTCCGTGAAAAAGCATGCGATATATATGAGTGTGTAGACCCCGAATCAATCAGTACATATGCATTTTGAGCACAAATAGAGAGGATACCTGACACAACGGTTTCAGTATTTTGCACGTCTCCCGGTACTAGGGCGAACACTCGGCCCTGCCTCATAGGCTCTTTCCCGGTAGCTTTGGGGTTAGGCTTTGGTGCTACAGTTGATGCTGCTGCGCTTGGTGCAGCTTTATTACTGGCCTGCGGAGCAGAGGAGCAGTCTTTAACCATGTGGCCCACCTTGCCACACCTGTAACAGGCTCCAGATATTTTGTAACAAACCCCTTTGTGCTTCCTGCCACATTCAGGACAAGATGGAATGAAACCACTCCCTTGGTTGGGGCTAGTGGTTGACCCCGTATTCTGTTTCTTATTTGATGGGTTATGCTTGCCCTTCTTGAACTTGAAACCCTGCCTTTTACCACGCCATTCAGACGCTGGTGGTTCAGATTGTTTCACTGCTTCGATGTTCGACTCAGCCATCAATGCTCGGTCAAGAACACCTACATAAGTCGGTAGCTTTAAAACACTTATTCTGTCGAGTATTGCAACATTAAGGCCGCCTTCAAATTTTCTGGCCTTCTTGTAGTCATTGTCCACCATATGCGGTGCATATCTAGCAAGCTCGGTGATATTTGTTTCTTATTCAGCAACGGACATGGTGCCCTGTCTCAGTTGTTCAAATTCAGTCACTTTCCTGTCCCTGATACACTGGGGAAAATACTTCTAAAAGAAGGACTCCTTAAACTGAGCCCAAGTCACTACAGTGTTGGTGTCACAGACCAGCATCCACCACCTTCTGGCCTCTTCTTGCAAGGTGAAGGTAGCTAGCAATACTTTATTTGCCTCCGAGCACGGAAACACCTCAAACAACTTTTCAGTCTCAAACACCCAAGCTTCAGCCTTCAATGGTTCAAGGCCTCCCTGGAAGGATGGTGGTTTCATCTTGCTGAACTTATGGGTGAGAGCAATTATGTACCTATCATTCACATTCTGTACATTCACATTCTGTTCCGGTACAGCCGGAGAAGAAGGTGGGGGCTGTTGGTTCTGTTGTTGCTCTAATCTTGCAGTTATCAGTTCCATCATTCTTTCCATTCTTGCCATTCTTGCCTTCGTGGATGAGGACTTAGATTCATTTGCATTATCCATTTCACTATAAGCAGTTGTAACAATTATAAACATAAACAGTTGCATACTTAAACAGTTTAACACATTAGCATACATTCAGTCATGTCATAACCACACACTTTTCATGTTCATGCAATGCCCTAATCACCTTTCTAAGACATCCTATAGCTCATTTGGACACGTGTGTGCGGTATAACTCGTGGTTAAGTATCACTCTGATACCACTCTGTCACGACCCAAACCCGCCCCTATGGGTTTAGCACCGTAACCGGCCAGTAATCCGAGATTACCGAAGGCCTACTTGACAGTAATACAGTAAAACAGAGTACAGGGGCATGGCGGAAGCCATTACAGTAATAAAACGATGTCCAATGAGCTATGACAGTCTGTATGCAAAGAGACTTTTCATACATATAAACCTTCCGTACAGAACAGTTATGCACAGTATTTACAATCATTCAGTACAGGGACTTAATCCCTACTAACAATACAGTATGGTGCTGCCAGTCTATACAGTATTACAAAACAGTACAGAGACAAACGGGGAAATAAAACACCCCTAAGCCATAGCTTGGCAGGCTCGGAACCTCGCAGTGAGGCACATTGGTTGGCTTGACAAAACTGGAGTTTACCCCGACGCTTCTAGCATTGGTCCGGTGCCTGTTCACCTACATATATATACGAGCAGTGAGCTAAAGCCTAGTGAATAACACAATGCGTAAAGGGGTTTAGAATGAATGTCCTTACAGTAATGAAAACAGTTCATTAAATCAGTATATCAGTTGTTCAGTATAGTAAACAGTCATATGTGGTACATCCATTAGCATAATAGTAAACAGTAGGTCTTAAAGACTGGACAGTAAATGATGGCCATCAATTAGTAAACAGTAGTGGTTCCAACGAGGGAACCGACAGAGATCTCTGTAACAGTAATAGTAAACAGTAGGTGCTAAGGATGCCACAATACAGTTCAGAATATAGGACATACATTCATTCAGTAAACAGTAAACAGTTCAGAAAATAGTACAGTTCAGTTGTTCGGAAGATAATCATTTTGAACATATCTTTACACAATTGTTACTCACAGAGTTCTGGGCTACAGTGAACTAGAGCGTCTCCCCGGAAAGCCAACCCTACACAGTTTACAGATTAAACACACACTAAGCTACACAGTTGGGAAAGATAATAACTTAATCCCTAATTTGCCTCGGTGTGTTCTACATCTACATCCTCATTAAGATGTCTTAAACTAGGCCTAAGGATGCCTAGGATGGGATGAGGATGCAAAGATGCACTTAGAAAATATTTTTAGAATTTTCAATGAAACAGAGTCCCGCTCGAGCGCCGGTTTCCCAGCTCAAGCGTACATGCAACAAAGGTCCCCGCTCGAGCGTCAACTTCTCCGCTCGAGCGGACCAAAAAGTACTAGATAGGTGAAATTCATGCTCGACGCCCGCTCGAGCGTGTCATCCTGTAATACCCCTGTTCTGTATTATGTTAATTGGTCCCTAACATGAGTACGATTATGTGTTTGGCATGACTTTATGTGTCATTATATGAATATACGTGATTTTGAAGTTCTATTTGTTCACCGTAGGAATATCTGTTTGAATAATCTGCTTTGGAAATTAAATTGAGGGCCCTATCGGCCACAGAACCCGAAATTGAATACGCCATTGTGGTTAGCGTAATTTTTAGAACCTACAGTGAAATTTAATTGAAAATTGATTCGGGTCAGATTAAATTGATTTATTTAATGGCATTGTGCTCAAATTGTTTAATATTATTATATTGCCTTAGTGGGTTTTGTTGTCAAGGCTTTAAACACTCAATCTCTCTCTCCCTAGTCTCATTGTGATTGATGATAAACTCAAAGAAGAGAGGAGAGGGTCGGTTGGAAGAAGAGAGAGTGGGAGATTGAGGGTTTGGCTTAAAGCTTGGAAATTTTGGAGATTTAGCTCAAGAATTGACTAGAGCTTAAAAGATCAAAACTTCTAGGTGAGTAATTCTTGAATTATAGTTTGTAATTTTGTGTGTTCAACTAATTTGGTGATCAAGAGTAAGATTGAAATGGAATTGGGTTGGTTTTGTTGAATTAAAGCTTAATATGTGCATGCATGTAAGGAAGTACCTTGAATTTGCATGTTTGAGCATGGAGATGTATAATCCATGTGCAATTTAAATTGGAGCTTATGTTTTGATCACCATTTATGTTATCTAAGTTGAGATTGTGGCTAATTCATCACATGCATGTACAAATTATATGAATGGGAGCTTGAATGCATGAATTTGTATATTGTAAATGAGTTTGATGGGAGATTGGGGCATGCATGTGCTTTATTTGTGAAATCAAGCCTCATAATGTTATAATCTTGCATTGGTGCTATGTTAGTATGATTATATTTGAGATTTGGACCATTGCATGCAAGTAAGGTAGCTAGAAAATCGAATTGGAGCTCAAGAACACAACCTGGAATTTCCAGAATTTTGACTCCCGCTCGAGCGGGGGAAGTGCCGCTCGAGCGGAGAATTCAAGCTCCCAGCATTTTGGCAGACATGGCTCCCGCTCGAGCGGGGAGCTATGTAGACAGGCAGTCCGCTCGAGCGGCAGAGTTCACGCTCGAGCGGGGATTTGAGGTAACCAGCACTTTTGCAGGCTTAAGGGTCCGCTCGAGCGGGGAAGTCCACGCTCGAGCGGGGACCCTGTTTTCTAAAATTTTGAAAATGAATTCTGTGTTCTGTTTTCCGTTCCCTTTCACTTCTAAACACTCTTAGGCATGCATTGAGCATTGTGATTGAATTAAAAAGATAAGAATAAAGCCTAAAGAGGAATATGTGAATTAAAGAACGGATTGAACTATTTGTGACCCATATGTGTTATGTGATATGTAGGGTCAAGCTCCAGGGCAAATCCACATGCCGACCACTGTGAGTAATATCTAAATTATGTTATTGTCCCATTTGCTTACTCTTATATAAGTTTTGTAAGGTTCATTAATTTGAATGGTGGACAAGTTTGATATAAAGGCCTATGTGCCAGTTTGATATGAAAGGCCTATGAGCCAGTTTGAAATGGAAGGCCTATGAAGCCGATTGATAAAATGTGGGTTGAAGGCCGTTTGATATAAATATGGGCCGAAGGCCGATTGATAAAATGTGGGCCGAAGGCCGATTGATAAAATGTGGGCCAAAGGCCGATTGACATAAATATGGGCCGAAGGCCGATTGATAAAATGTGGGCCGAAGGCCGTTTGATATAAATGTGGGCCGAAGGCCGATTGATAAAATGTGGGCCAAAGGCCGTTTGACACGAAAGTGTATTTGGGCCTAAGAGCCGTTTGACACGAAAGTGTATTTGGGCCTAAGAGCCGTTTTGACACGAAAGTGTATTTGGGCCTAAGAGCCGTTTTGACACGAAAGTGTATTTGGGCCTAAGAGCCGTTTGACACGAAAGTGTGATTGGGCCAAAGGCCGTTTTGACAAGAACGAATGAGTAGGCCAGAGGCCGTTTTGACATAATGAAAGATAAAGACGCCAAAAGGCCAGTATGTTTAGAACCACAGTCACTTGACTTACATTGTGTATATATATGTTAATTAGAAATATGAATTGGGCCCAAGGCCGTTTGGATTATGTTGTTCTACATATTGTTGTATCTTCTTATTTGATATTATTCACTGGGCTTTCGCTCACGCTCATTCGTGTGTTTGTAGGTGAGCTATGAGAGGTTCAGACCCAGCCCCTGTGAAGCCAGTGTGGAACAACCAAGTCTTTGAGAGTCAGCCCTTGTGTCTCACGTACGAGACCCGTCCTTGCCATTTTGTTATGTATATATTTTGTCATGTGGGCGAGGACTTTGTGTATATCTGTATATAGTTTTGTTTGGCTGACTTAGATTTGAATGATCCTGTCTGTACAGAATTTTATGTCATTGTACTTTCTGTCGTGAGTTATTAACATATGTATGTAATGATGTGCATATAAGCACGGCTCTATGGACAAAGTTTCAAATTGCTTCCGTTTGGCCCCCATGAACTCTGTTAAAATACGTTTGGTTTGGTTTGAGGCCGTAGGTAATCTCACGATTACTGGCCGGTTATGTCCTTAACCCACGGGGACGGGTTCGGGTCATGACACACCCAGTCCTCCGCTCGAGCGTCCAATCCTCAGCTCGAGCGGACTGATGCACAGTGCAAGATGCTGGGAGCTCGATTTTCCAGCTCGAGCGGCACTTCCCCCACTTGAACGGACGACCAAAATCTGGAAATTCCAGACTTGAGTCCCAAGCTCAAAATCAAGTTTAAATGCTAAAATTTCGATCCTCTTAGGCCAATTTTCTGGAAAACATAAGTAAACTCATAGAACAACATGTTACAAAGGTCAATTTGAGAAATCAAGGCCCAATGGTGGTTCAATTAAACTCATTTTCAAATCCATTTCTCATGATCATGCATGAACATGCTACAAAGTGACATGCATGAGATTAAATCAAATCAAAGCTTCAAATGCTTGTTCAAAAGAGCTCATTCCTTTCAAAACAAGATGGAATCATGGACTACTCTCAAAATATGGACATGCATGTAATCAAATCATGAACTATGACCTCAAAACTCAACAATTCAAACATGCATGCATTGAGTGAGCTTCAATTTAACACGCTAAGACTAAGACATGACTTAGCTCTCTAATTTGGCATGAACCTAGCAAGAATCAACCTTAAATACAACAATGGGTGGTTGAAATTCATACCTAAGTCTTCAATTCAAGTGTAGAAGTCCAAATATGCAAGAATCCCTTCAATTCTCTCAATCTCTAAGCCAAAACTCAAGAACTCAAGCTTTTCTCCTAGCATCTCTCTCTCTAGTCGATTGAGACTCTCAACAATGGGCTGATGAAATGTTGTATAAGGCAAGACTAAGTCTTGGACAATGTATGGTGTAGTGGTCCACTAGATGGCAAAATGGTAAATATGCCGAATTATGTGACTTAGCTTATTTTAATCTGATTTAATCATACCAAACCAGTTTTCAATTATGATGATCCTAAAACATCAACCAATTTCTGATTCGGCCGCCGATAAGGCCTTCAATTAACAGTTTAAACATAAAAACTGAACAGATAATTAAATAGTCAAACAGATAAAATGCAATTCAAACAGATACAAGCAATCAATTCAGTTTCAGATTTTAATCAGTCAGTTCAGTATTTCAGTTGATTCATTACTTATCATAATCAGTCTCAGTTTATCAGTATTCGGTAGGAAATCGGTAATCAGTGGTGAAGGTTATTACACAAGGCTGGAAGGAAACATGATATACATTAGAGCCTCATTACGCCGATATACGGCCATAACCTGGCGAAAGTGACTCAAGTGCATGTAGGGGTCCGACTTCCCCTCATAGGTAGTGAATTTAGGCTGGTAAAAGCCTAGGGTAATGGTGCGTTCTCTATCGCCGGAACGAACGGCGAGCTCTGCAACCTTGCTAACGTTTTGTCTGCTGGTTTATAGGCAAGGCGCAACTCTAGCATTCCAACCTCGACACTCCCATGTGTTCTAGGAGCCAACCGTTGTAGGGTAGAGACTCTACAGGGGTCGCGAGCCTGAGTGTCTTCTCTCATTCAAGTCCTTTCCTCAAGCACTTTTCGTAGGTCTACCGACCTGGGCAGCTCCATGTGCCTAAACGTCATTTGATGTGAATGCGAGGGCCCATAACTACTTTTCTCTATGTAAGACCTTTCAGTCATCATTCTCTCTGACCTGGAGTAACGAGTTCTGGAAGTCCTTGATTGTGTATCGCCTGTCCTGAGGCTCCTACTTTCAGCTTGTGACGGTATGACTTGTCTGTCATGATCTTCTGAGTGGTAAGAGTGTGTGTTGCCTTTGCGCCCCTCTTCTGTTGCCACCCGTTTGCCTTTCATCTGGCGCTTCATTGTCTCCATGTTTACCGCCATCCTCCGTATCAATTCGTCTTGCTCCCTTACCCGATCTTTTAGAACCTGAGGATCCAACCTCCGCCTCTGTCTTTCAGGGCTTTGGGAGCGGCGAGGATTGGAGCCCCGTCTTTCTCATGTGTCCCTCTGCGGGTTCCGTCGCTGGGGATCTAACTCTGCCATGGGCCAGATAAAAGGCAAGCCTTCGCGCCTCCCGCCCCTCTCCGGGGTTTGCCCATCAATAGCACAGTGTGGCAAGTCTTCATTGTGCGCCAATAAAATCAGTCGAAAGAAAACTTAATCAAGAGATTTGTTCTTTGTGATTGCTTCCCACAGACGGCGCCAATTGTACGAGCACGAAATAATCTTCTCGTATAATCCTGTTGATCAAGTTTGCACTCCTTCAAACGTCGTCGCTTTGTTACCTGAAAACACAAACGTGAGCTAGCCGGCGGGTGTGTGCCAGAAACCTCTCTGATGCCTAAGTCAGCAAATAGACAATAGACAAAAGCTTTATGTATTCAAGAGTAGAAATTGTGATACCTGTACATAGGTCTATCACGAGCTTTTGTAGATTTCGCCTGGCACAATCCTAGTAGGATTCCATCTCTTCGTATATGAGTCCTCTTAGGAATCACACTTCCAAGGATAATGCCTATCCTGACAACACCCTACTCACTGTTGACCAAATGAGACGGTTTTTACCTTGGTGCAGGTGGTGCGGTTTTAACCGAGCTAGCCTGTCTTCGCCGTACTCTCAACAAAGTAATGTTATAGATAGCGCTCGGCCGAGCTAAAGGTAGCTCAGCTCTCGCCCCTAATGATTACCTCGGTCAGCTACAAGGCTTTCTTTTGGACAGTTGAGTTGCAGCCTTGGCAACACAGTCATCCGGATCGATGTTAGCCTGCCCAAAACCGTTCTACCGAAGTCCTTACTACGGCCTATAACCCGGTCCCTAGCGCGGTCCAATTTATTCATATAAATTACCCTCTCAATATCGTAACTCCTTCTGTTTGAAAATATTAGTCCCTTATTTCATTTTTTATTATTTCAAAATATTAGTTCCTTTTCAAAAATCAATGACTAAAATATCATGAATTTAGATTCTCTAAAAAAAGTTAGATTCTCCAAAAGGCACTAGTATTTTGGGATGGAAGGAGTATGTGTTTTGGATAAATACATTTATGGTCTTCAAAATATGTGTTTTTTTGTCATTTTGATCTTTTAGATTTCAATTTCATCAATTTTGTCCTTAAAAAATTCAATTCGAGTTAATTATGTACGAATCCAAAAGGACTGTTTAAATAGTTAATGAAATGGTAATAAAATACACACATGATTTTTAAAGTATATGTTTCGTATTACTTTAGTTCCTAAATTTTTTTATTTTGTCAATTTAGTCCTAAAACATTAATAAAAAAAAATAATAATAACATAATCTTACAATATTGGGGATAAAATTGACAAAATTAATACTTTATGGACTAAAATAACACAAAACATATCATCTAGAGACAGTTGAAATTTATAATTATTTTATTAACGATTCAAACAACAATTTGAAATTAGACTAATTTGACTCAAATTAATAAATTTAAAAATAAAATTTACAAAATTAAAATTGAAAAGATTAAAGTGACACAAAATGTATATTTTGAAGACCATTATTGAATTTTATCCATATCTTTTTAAAACTGCACATAATAACTTTCCCTTATCCTTACTATTATTAAGATTGACAAATTAGTCTTGTTTTGGTTTGTTTTGTTTCAAAGCAAAAAGAAAAAAAAGATTGGGAGCTCTAATTGTGGAGTTTTAGAGAACTCTATTGGTGTGTGGGTTCTACAATAATGTGATGTTTATATCTTGTGTTTTTATTTATTTATTTATTTTTCATTGCCAAGTCATTAGAGTTTTGTTTAGAGTTCTAAAATTAGAGAGATGTATCATTTCTGAAGCAAAAAACCGTTTGAAAGGAAGGCAGAAAAAACATAATAATAATTGTTAGAAATGATTTTTGAAAAAAATCTGGGAAAAATAGAATTTTTTCTAAACTTTGGTCTAATTTTTAGGTGGAACCCATGCGCCAAATTTCGCGGGTCAAAGTGATAACGCGTTCTATGCCGCGTTGTGATTCACATGGTATATTTGGTTGCTCAAAACCATTATTGGATGAATCGGAAATTGAAGCCAAAGTAAACTCCATGAAAATGGAGTTTTGATGGAAATTTCTTAAAGGTGTGGTTTAAGGCTTGTCCCACATTGATTTAGTGGGAATAATTTTCTGGGTTTATAAGGTATGAGATTGTAACTTGGGAAGGGTCCCAAGGGGCACCACAAGTTTGTAGAAGGGAGAGGTTATGGGCAAATTAGGCTAGATTCATTGGACCCAAAAATAACCACGCGTGCACGCCGCCGCTGTCGTCCAATCAAGTGGGCTTGGCTTGGGTGCGTGGTGTGAGGTTGGGTTGGAATTGTCCAGTCCAATACTAATTATTTTTTGGGCCAAAAACTTTTGAATTATATTTTCTAAAAATTAAATTCAAAATTTTTGAAATTTGAATTTCGAAAACTAATTCCAAAATTCTGTCTAGTTTTTTCCTCCACCAAAGTTTTTCCCCATTTTTATTTGTTTGAATTTAAGACCGGAACAGATTCAGTATCTGTTCAAATTCAAACCCAAACAGTGCCTTACCTGTTTAAATTCAAGCCATACATGTTCAAACAGGTTTGCACCTGTTTAATTCAAACCTAACAGCCACAATTTCTTCTATAAATAGATTACCCCCTCATTTGATGTTTTCACTCTAATTTTTGTCTAAAAAATTCTTCTTTTGCTCTCAGCGTTTTGCTGCATTATTTTCTTGTGAGAAAGTGTATAAACACAAAGTGTATTCGTTGTGCAAACAGTTTGTAGTGTTGCTACTGTTTGTTGTTGATCATTTTATCTTGGGAGATAGACATCCATATTCTGAAAGCACCGTAGAGAGGACGAATCTGTTTTAAGGACATAGTGTTAAATACTAGACTTGATCAGAATATTGTTCAAGAAATTAATCAAGTAAGTTGTTAATTTATTTTCTATTTTATTGTTATTTATTTAAATCAGATTTTGGTTTTGGTTTTGGTTTTGTAACAAAATAAAAATCTGTTTTTATTTATTGGTTTGATTTTTGTAATCAAACAATCTCTTTCATTTCCTTTATTTCTTTTGCATTCTGTTTGTTGTTATGTACATAAACAGAATTTAATTTTCATTAAATACAGTGAAGATTGTCCAACAATAATAATATTAAACATCAAGTTTTGTCCCTTTGACAATAAAAAAAAAAAAAATCCAAAACGCTATCGTAGTAGCAGGGCCGGCCCTAGGCTAAGGCCATTGAGGCTTGTGCCTAGGGCCCCAAAAATTAGGCCCAAAGAAAGGCTCCCAAATTCATTATCTTATACTATATCAAAAATTCAAAATGGCCTAAATTTGTTTAACTAATTTAGGCCAGTTTAAAATGCCTCAAAAGTTCTATTTGGCCCAATTGATAAAAGGCGCAGTTAAAAAATATTTATTAGTGTTAGTTGTTAGCCCAATTAAAAAAATAAAATATAAAATATATGTATATGTCTGTGGGGCCTATTTTTCTTTCTTCTCTTTTTATGGCCCAATTATGTGTTTTTTAGTAGTTTTTAAATATTTTACGCAATTTTATTTATTTATTTTGTAGATACATCTAACTTAGATGCACTTAAAAATTATAATATTTGTGCTTTTTTTTATAAAAAAAAAACAAAAAAAAGTTGGCAAATACAAAAAATATAAAAAAAATACGAATTGCAAACTCAAATAATTATTTTTCAAAATTCTAAACTAAACAAGGTGATTTTTATTTTTATTTTTATGAATATCTAAAAGGCCCCGAAAAATTATTTCGCCTTAGGCCTCCGAAAACTTAGGGCCGGCCTTGCGTAGCAGCTCATAGCCCTCTCCCATATTTGCTGTTGATTACAATAATGACATTGCATTCCGATGAGGCTTCTATTTATTTATTATTATATTTATTTTATTTTTAAGAATATAATTACGGTTTTTTTTTTGATAAATCATCTTTCTAAGTATTTTATTTCATTTAACCCATATTCTTCTTAAGTATTCCATTAAGTCATGTTTAATGTAATATAACTAAATCATCTTTTCAAATTTTGCACATGTTTCTATTTGGAAACTAATATGTAACAATAGAGAAATTCTCTCCCACATTCTATGGAGAAAATCTCAAATTATGAATTTTGAACATTTTTATAATTTGAAAATTTTAAAAATAATGCAACAAAAAATCTGAATGAAAATTAAAATATAATGTGAATATTCACAGTAAATAACAAACATACAACTAATTTTTGAAAAAATAAAACACATACTAAAGTATAATGTAATTAACATATGACTAGCCTTAAAAGAAATAACTCATACCAATGTAAACATTTAAACTCCAATGTAAAAATATAAAACAAAATTGAAAAAAGTGAAAATCGACTATTTAAATTGTTCAATGGTAACAAAAATGATTGTTCAACTAACAAGTATAGTAACAAAAATAATAAACATACAATTAACTTTCGAAAAAACAAAATTTATACCAAAATACAATGTGAATATTCACAATTTACAATTAATATACAACTAGTTTAAAAAAAAAATAAACTTATACCAATGTGAACATTTACACTGCAACGTGAAAATATAAAATAAAATTGAAAAAGTGAAAATCGACTATTTCGATTGTTCAATGGTAACAAAAATGATTGTTCAATCGACAAACATAGTAAAAAAAATAACAAAATATAACTAACTTCGGAAAAAATTTCAAATAAAAAACTTATATCAAAATACAATGTGAATATTCATAATTTACAATTAACATATAACTAACCTTAGAAAACTAAATTCATACCAATGTGAACATTCACACTACAACATGAAACAAAATTAAAAAGAAAAAAAAAAGAGACTATTTCAATTATTTAATGGTAACAAAAAACTGATTGTTCAAACAACAAGTATAGTAACAAATAATCAATGATATGTGAATATGGATGAAGGGTCACTGCTGTACCTTTAGCACAACAATGACTGTTGTGCCTCAATTTGAGGTGTATTATGGGCTTATTTTTATGATCCGAACCGTTCATTTTGTAGGGTTTGTTGAGTACTTTGTGCCTATCAAAAATTATATTAATCGAATATCAATAACTATATGATCGAATTGCATATTTTTATGCCATTTCTCAAAAGAAAAACTTATTGTTTATTTCTTTGATTATCGATCATATAGTTATTGATATCCGATTAATATGATTTTTGATAGGCATGAAGTACTCGACAGACCCTACAAAATGACGGCTCAGATCATAAAAATAAGTCCATAATACACCTCAAATTGAGGCACAACAGTCACTGCTCTGCCTTTAGCACAGCAGTGACCCTTAATCCTGTGAATATTCATATCTTGAAAAATATATAATTACTAGCGTATGCCCGTGCCTAAAGGCACGGTGTATAGCGATCTAGGTTTTTTCCCAACTTTCATTGTGTCCGGACTCGGGTTTAGTAGTTGTATGTTGTTGCCTGTATCTTGTTTCCGTCCTTTAATTCCTTGTATTTGAGTTTTGGAATGTGTTGGGTGAGTTTGGAACAGGTTGGTTGTGAGTTGGTTCAAATGGTTGCTGCCTAGGTTTTGGTCTCTTCGCTCGAGCGAGCCCTGGGTGTTGCTTCTTCACTTGAGCGAGATTTCTTGCGTTCGAGCAAGATTTGTTTGGTGTGTCTCTTTGCTCAAGCGAGAACTCTTGCGCTCGAGCGTGCGTCTGTGTCTCTATATGACCTGAAGGTTGGTATTCTTCGCTCGAGCGAGCCTTCTTGCGCTCGAGCGAGCTTGGTGTTATTTGTTCCTTCGCTCGAGCGAGCACTCTTGCGCTCGAGCGTGCGTCTATGTGAGTAGCAGACCTGAAGCTTCGCATTGTTCGCTCGAGCGATGCTTCTTGCGCTCAAGCGAGGTCTTTGTTGTGTCTGGTCGCTGGAGTGACAACTCCTTCGCTCGAGCGAGCCTCGTATATATCAGTTCACAGCAGCGTGTTTTTATACCATTTTTGAACCTCTTCTTCTTCCAAAACCCTAAATCGACAGCCTCTCTCACTAAAATATCCCTTCTCTCTACAAATGCTCTTGATCTAGGGTCATTCTACCCTACTCTCTTTGTTAAAAAGTAAGAGCATTGCGTAGGCTATCTTTTGATCCGAAAAAGTTTGGATTTGGAGCATCTTGGGTTTCTCTCTTCTTCTCCTTTGAGCTTCTCCATTTGAGGTAGGGATAATCTACTCCTTAATATGGGTTTTGACATAAATATTGGTCATTTTGTATAAATGGTGGGATTTGGGAATTTTGGATAGAGTTAGGGTTGAGTTTGAAATTGTAAAAGAGGGGTTTCCTATTGTTGGGTTTCATATGAATGTAGGGTCTTGGAAATGGAGTTGTTTGTGTATAATGGGTGAAATTTGGCCTTGGGTGCAATATTTGAGAAAGGGGAAAAATGCCCTAATGTGAATTATATAAACTATTTGTATAAATGATGAAATAAATTGTGGAAATATGAAATTGGTTTAAGAATCATGAAATTGGAGGAAATTGTGATTAAATGGTGTAGTTGGATTGATAAATCACTCACCTATGGAAAATGTGATAAATTATCTGTTGATAAAGTTATTTATCTGTCTAGATATATCTATTTTGGGCTATCGGTGGAGGATAGCCATGATTGTTGTAGAAACTGCATGATGATTAGGTGAATTGAAACTAATCAATTGGAATATGACGGTTGGATATAAACATTGAATATGTGATTGAATTGGTCATTGTATATAACAACGTGTTTAAATATATTGTATATGTATCTTTGTTTGGGAGGAGATAGAGGATGTACTCTATTGTTTGGGAGGAGATAGGGGATGGACTCCATTGATAATTAAGTTGGCCGGAGTGTCCAGGGTGAAAGTCCCGAAATCTTATATATATTTGGGTGCCGATTCCCTCGGACGTAGTTCCGTAAAATGACAAGTGAATGGAAGTGTATGAATGATGTTTATGATTGAAGTGTTGATAACCTGAGTTTTAGTCTCATTTTGAATTGCTTGGATAAATAAATGGAAGTGGATTGAAATATGGATGTAATGTTGATTAGTTATGAAAAGAATGCAAGTTGGTTTACAAGTGTTAAACATTTATCAGATGTTAATGTTTTAATTAATTCTCATATTTGGTTTAGCATATCTCTACTGGGCTTTAGCTCACCCTACTTGGGACACCATTTTCAGGTACTGGTGACATGCCACCTCCAAAGTCTTAGCTTGGGAGGTTTAGGAGCTGAAAACTCCGTTTTGTCGAATTGTTTCTTTTTTTTTTTTTGTTGATGTTAAATATAAACTCAAGCCGAGGGCTTTAATTGTAACAGAGTTAGAACTCTTCTTTTGTTGTATCCAAGTGATAGCTTGGAAAGATGTAAGCCCGTAGAGTATTTACTTTGTTATTAGAAGTTAGAGTTACATGCTATAGTTTCAGGATAAACATCAATGAAAATGTGATGCATGTGATATCTGTGGTAACGAAGACTCTGATGAATGAAAATATAATATTTCTTCTATGCTTATGGATTATATGAATGGTTGTCTTATATTGTATTTTGAGGGCATTATACGGTGTAAATAATGTTAGGATTAGAATATAATTGTAATTCCAACACTATTTAAATTTATTTTTTAATTTGATAAAATCACAAATTTATTATGAAATTTTGGAGTTCTCACAAAACTTCTCACGAAAACTCACTTTTGCTTATATAATATATAGCTAGATAGATAGATGTGCCTGCCATACATACAATTTCCACGGGCGTACATATAATATTGTTTTAGCTTATATAATTATATGGAAAATGTATGTATGCCCATAATGTCCTAGTGTATTAAGGGTATACATACATTGTATGGAAATATGTGTAAAATATATTGAACAAAAAGAAGAAAATAAAAAAAATAAACAAATAGAGAGAAAAATAAAAACGGGAGAAAATAAAAAAAATAAAAAGAAAAGAGAGAGAAATGTGGGATCACGGGATCACGGAAGGATGGGTGAGAAAAGGAAAAAGTAAGAGAGAAAGAGAGAAGCAGGAAAGTATAAAATGTATATGTAAGATATTTTTTGAAAAAAATATATCTCAACTATTATTTTATAATTTGAACAGATCTGAGCCATAGAAATGTCCTAATAGGACAAAAATATGTTGAAGATTCAAAAACTGTCCTGCTATATTAAAATACTAGCGTATGTCCGTGCCTGAAGGCACGGTGTAAATAATATTGATACACATATTTTACAAAAATCAATTAACATAAATTATTAATATTGGTATCACATCCTTTATAAAAAAATTAATTGAAAATGATAATAATTTCACTGCTATAGGAATCAATTATAATAAATCAATTCAAGATGACAATAATTTCACTGCAATATAAAACTCCACACATAAGACTTCCGCCACCATCTACGGCAACACCACCGCCGATCGTGACTTCAACAGGTATCGTACGATGGCGGTTCATTTAAGTTAAAATATAATTTATCAAATTCATTGCTAAAAGTCAAAATGTTTGAGGTGACATTTTTTCTCTTTTTTTTTTTCTCAAATTCTCATATAATTCTTATATATATATATATATATAATGTATTTAAACAATGTCACCTCAAACATTTTTTTGAGTCATATGTATTTAAATATTTTTTTTTGATTAAAATAATATTAAAAGACAAAATAAGTTAAAATAATATCAAATTCATAATTATTTTACATTTTTTTTTTCCTCATATACATCATATCTAATTATAAAACAATTTAACAATTTTGCTAAACATAATTATTTTAATCTACTAAACTAACCAATGCGTGGCTTTATTTTTTTTTTAAGAGACCACACTCCTGTTGCTAATTACGCTCATCTTTCCAATTAGAGATTGGTCTCTCTTTTTTTGCTCACTCTCTTTTTTTAATTAGAGACTATATGTATTTTTAATATAAATAAAATAACATATTAAAAAAAACTCTAAAATTATTTAGTTAAATTTAAAAAAAAAACACTTTTTTTTTTTATTTAGTGCTTGTTTGGGTTAACCTAAAAAAGTACAATTTTTCTGCATACATACACTTATTTGAGTCACGTCTATCAACATCTCCTCTCTACTTTTCTTACCATTTTATCTATTTTTCTACACTTTTTTTTTTAATACAAAAAGTCAAAATATACACTTATTTAGAATATCCCAAACCATCCCTTAATCTATCTCGCCCTCTCGTCTCCCACTTATTCTCTCTCCATCTTCCCCCACTCATTCTCTCTCTACGTGTTATCTCTTTCCCACTTGCTGACTCTCTACTCATTCTCATTCTCTCTCTCTCCCTGTAATGTCTCTCTTTCTCATTTCCTCCTCTCATCCTCTCTCATCTCTTAACAAACAATCTCCTCTCAGAGCTCAAATAACAAACCCTTTATTTCCTTTGTTCGATCTTCCTCTTCAATGGTGGTGGATAGTCACGAAGCGGAGGCAACAATGAATCTCTTCTTTCGTTCATGCTTTCTCTCTATTTTTTTTCACTCTATTTTATCTTAAATTTGTGATTTGATTTTGTTAAATCATAAGAAATCAACACCCATTTCAAAAGCTTTTTTCAAAATCATAAAAAATCAACACTCATTTTCCATTAAGAAATTAAATCCATTTCATAAATTAAACTAAAAATAAAAATATATTTCTAAAATCAAAACCGATTTTATAAAGATCAACTATTATTGTAGACCTAAAATTTTTTTAAAAATTAAATCCAAATCTATAAGCTACATAAAAAAAAAAATCTATATAAATAAAAAACAAACAGAACACACAAATAGCAAGATAACACAAAATTTTAACTAATTCCTTAAAACACCCTTGTAATTATTGAAACTTGTCAAATAAAATTAAATCCCACTTATTTTTATGTGTAAACTTTAACATAATTAGTCATTGGAGGTGCATTAAAAATTAAGTGAAGAAGATGACAAAGAATATGCTTCGGATATATCTCTCTATACATGGAAAATATGGATGAGTCACTTCTTAAAAGAGGAAGATAAACATTGGTCAGTGGGGACAAATAAAAAAAAATAAAAAAATAAAAATAAAATGAGTTTCACATTTCAATTAGTCCTTATCCAAACAACCTTCATCTACTAAAGCCAAACTTAGCCAGACGTAACGCCTCACCACACCATATCCTTTATCTCTCCTCTCTCTCTCTAGATCTTATTCATGGCTGCCTCTGTTCCCATTTTCCTTCTATTTTCTTTCACTTTTCTTCTCACTTTCTCTCTCTCTCTCTCTATCAGAAACCCAGTTCACAAAACATTGGTATAGTCCTTCCAGTAATCAAAGACGTCTCAACACTCTAATATGTGACCCATATGCATCAAACAGTCACACAACACAGTGGATGTGATTTATCTCTCTCCAAGTCAGCGTGACAGTGTGTAGGGAAAGAATGGAGAGTTAGAAAGGCAGGGGGGAAGAGTGGGGAGCTCTCCAGAAACGTTGGCAGTAGCCTGATGTCAATCTATCCATGGTGACGACGATGATGAGCGGTGGCAATGGTGATGAGTAGCAGCGGTGGAGATGACTGGAGGAAGTGGCGTTGTGCGGTCGCGATGACTAGAGAAGGTGATGAGTAGCACCATGGCTAGGTCGCGAAAAATGTATCACCGTTAGAGAGGGAAGTAAGGCAGAGAGAGAGAAAAAGAGAGAGGGTAGGTGTTTTGAAATTTGAAAATTAGGAGTGAGACTGAAAGACAAAGAGAGGAGAGTTTATAAAGAGTTGGATGAGCGTGGTGTTTTGAAATTTGAAAATTGGGAGTAAACTGAAAGAAAAAAAAAAGAGAAGAGTTTATAGAGAGAGTTGGATGAGCCTAGGTCTCTCTTTTGTAGAGAGTGGATGGGTGTGTTTTGAAATTTAAAATGTGGAAAGGTGAGGTGTGACAGATAAGGATGGGTGGTTGCAAAGTTTGTGGCCCTTGGGCCGGAAATTTAGGTAGAGTGAGAAAGAAGGTTTCATCTCAGCTGTCCATCTAAATACAGAAATGAATCATGACCATTAAAATGTCCTAGTAGGACAATTGTCTCTAGGATAAATTCAAAAACCCTCTTCTCTTATTATATAGATGTCCATATCTATATTCCAACACTTATTTCTCAGACTTTCAAAGAATGTGAAATGTGAATATTCACACTGATTGACAAAAAAATAAAAACAAAAACAATGGCAGCAGTAGAATTAGAAATTCAAAAAAACTCAATCACTCTAAAAACAAAAAAATATCACCCACATCCTCATTTTCATCATCATCTTTATCATTATCACTATCATTAACAATCTATGCAATTTCACCATTCCACCAATCCAAATCAAACCAAACCTACCTTTGAATAATATGTTTGTAACAAAGATGATTGGACATAAACAGAGTTTCGACTTACAACAATGGAGAAACATAAAGTTTCAAACACAGAGCAACAATGGACAAACACAAAACTTCAAACACAAAGTGACAATGGAGGAACACAAAATTTCACTACAACAATGAAGGAATATAATATTATTTCACCATTATGTATAAATTAGAGTTTCTAAATCCTACCAAATAGAGAGTTTCGAAACCCTAATACAATGAAACAATATCACAAATGTGAATGAAATTGATCAAAAAGAAAAATGTGAATAATGGCAACTACCAAAATAGAGGTAGCAACAAAAAAGAAATGTATGTATCTTTTTTTTATGTAATACATATCAACCATAGACATAAGGGTATAATAGTCCAACAAATAATATAAATTAGAAAAAAAGGACTTTATGGAATAAAAGTATAAATACATGGGACTAACTAAGTTATAGTTTTCTTTGGTGGACTTATTGGGTTAGAACACCTCTAAGTGAGATTTATCAATAAAAAAAACCCTATAATTACCTGTCAGAAATTTTACAAGTAGGATGTGAAATCATGAAATGAAAATTTAATAAGATAGTGATGGTTTAGTTTTAAATTATGTAAATGATTTTGAGACATAAATTTTAGGGTAAATTACACTGATACTCTTTGAGATTTGGTCTAATTACATCCCATCCCCTAATGTTATGGAAATTACATTCCCGCCATTATAGCGATCCAGGTTTTACCTCGACCTTTATTATGTCCCGGACTCGAGTTCCGTGGTTGTATGTTGTTGTCTTTGTCTTGTTTCCTCCCTTTAATTCTTTGAATTTGAGTTTTGGGTCTTTTTGGGGATGTTTAGAATATGTTAGTTGTCTTTTGGTGCAAATGGTTGTTGCTCAGGTTTTGGCTTCTTCGCTTGAGCGAGGCTTTTTGCGCTCGAGTGAGCCTTGGGTATTTGCTTCTTCGCTCGAGCGATGTCACGCCCCACTTTTTATTACTCGAAGTATTACCAATTTCATTAACTTAATTACATTTCGGAGATAACATGTGGAAATAAACTCATATATTCAACTCGTAGAAGTGAATAACATTGCTCTCATTCGTATGCAAGTCAATACAACATGAGTATAATAAATGAATTGCCCTTGGGCTTACATCATTAACGAATCAAGAAGAAGGGTACAACCCTTTTACACATATGGCATTCCGCCAATACAAGAGAGGCCCCGTGGCCAACAGATAAGAGGATTCAAATCTTGCAGCACATTCAGCTCAACACCTGAAAAAGATTCAACAACGTGGGATGAACATATAGTCCAGTAGGGATCTCAACATGGCCCTCAACAATACAACTTACAGATAGCTATGATCATGAATGCCCAATCTCATACTAGAGTAGTAATGTGACAGTTTACACAAAATATACATAAGTATGAACTTTTCTTGAAAACAACCATTTCAATCAACGCCAAAGGCGATTCATCTTTCCTTTTTTTCTTTTATCAAACCCCATTCCCAATCTTTCATAGCTTTAACAATTTCTTAGGAAATAGTTACTCTAAACCCATTACTTTCTTCCATTTCCCACACCTACAACAGATGTACCCTTTTCAAAACATATTTTCAAAGTATTCGATCCTCTTCATACTTTCCAAAAGACAAAAAGACGTTTTGGTTTCTTCCCGATACAATCATATCTATACATGCATACCTTATATAAAAGAGAGATAACAAATCATCCACAAGTATAAAATCAACTAATGAGGCAACTCGGCCCTCCAAAACTGTAACTAATCAAGTCCATGATATTCTTAGATACAGTGAAACAACAATAACAAAACTTTGCTCTACCAGCTATGTGCGTAGTAAGCCAAAGATACACCTTTCACAACAACACACCAGTTTACCAGGCGCTAGCTGGAAAGGTATGGTGCCTTCGATTCTCAGCGCAGTCAGTTCTCCAGGCGCTAGCTGGAAGGTAACGGTACCTCTGATTATCAGCGCGGGGTATAACACCAAATACCACAATACAACTAGATACAACCAACATGTATAACATATATACATAAACCATCAAGATACAAGCAATGTGTCAAAGTATATGAACACATAATTAATTTCCCCCGAACGGATATACATATATAATGTATCTCAGCATTTCATCACATACAATGCCCAATCAACAGTGGTGTAATACATACACGACAATTCAACACAATCACGTCATCCTCCACTGATGACCAAGGACAAAACCTCTAGACGCAAGTATTTAGTACATCTATTAAAAGATCCAATTATCATGAGATCGCAACCCAACAACAATATTAACATGGTAGTTAAAGAAACAACCCCCCACATGTGTGTGTTCAACACTCAAGAAACAGCATTCCAATTTTCATACTTATGCCAAGATACTTTTCTCATTTCACAAAACAAATTCCATTTTCCTTTTGTTTTCACAAAACCAACTCCATCCCTTTTGTTTCCACAAAACCAATTCCATTCTTATTGTTTTACAAAACCAATTCCGTTGATAATAAAGCCATAACTCACATTAGTCCACTACATTCATTTCAAAACCATTCCAAAGCCAAAGTTAATCCTTTAGGCATTAACACTTTCACCCAACTCACATTAACAATAGAGATTAACAACATAGGTTGACTACTCTCAATTTTAAGTTACCAAAACAAAATATAATTTAGGGCTTTTTCCTCTTTCAACTATAACATGCTAATTTACACCCCAATTAGCCCAAAACAACCATCAATGATAAAAAGACCATTTTCAAACAGCCAACCCTAGGTTCCTTCTCATGATTTCAAACAAATCCAATCGTGGATATAATTTTCATGCAATACAAAACTACCACATGTCTATCTATAGACGAAGTATTGAAAAAGAACAAGGAAATCCCTACCTCAAATTCGGAGCTCAAATGGAGAAGATGAAGAATCTCGAAGTTGCTCCAAATCGCAAATTTCTTGGATCAAAACGAAGCCCTCGACGATCAACACGACTTTTACAAAGGCCAAAGAGTAGGAAAACACTCTAGCTAGATCAATCCTAAAAGAGAAGTTAGGTTTTAGAGTGAGGTGCTCTCCAATGGAGGTTTTGAGAAAGTAAGAGAGAGAAAGGAAATCAAAAAGTGATTTCAAAAGTGATTTCACGGACTGATATAAAATAGGTCCGCTCGAGCATACAACACCCCGCTCGAGCGTTAGACACAGGTTCACGCTCGAGCGTCCAAAGATCCGATCGAGCGCCGGATGCACCCTCCCAAAATTTTCTGCAGACGACCAAAATGCTGAGAGAAGGGAATTCACGCTTGAGCGTCCAAACTGCCGCTCGAGCGGAGAGGCAACGACAAAAGCCCGCTCGAGCGTCAAAAGCGCTGCTCGAGCGGATAGACCAAAATCTGGGCAAAATTCTAAGTTTTAAAACACAACCAACTTATTCCCAACTTGCCCAACACAATCCAAAACTTAAACACAAAGAGTAAGGGATAAAAAGAGAATATGGCAACAACACATCTACGGAACTAAGTCCGAATTACAGTTAAACAACGAAAGGGAAAACCGGGATCGCTATAAGCGAGGGTTGAGAGTCCTCAGGTTTCTTTCTTAGACGCAACTTTCGCTCAGGCTAGAACTTTTGCGCTCAAGCGAGATGTGTGTTATTTGTTCCTTCGCTCGAGTGAGAACTCTTGCGTTCGAGCGTGCGTCTGCGTTGGTGGCAGACCTGAAGCTTTGTATTCTGCGCTCGAATGACTCTTCTTGCGCTCGAGCGAGGCCACTTATTGTATCTGGTCGCTCGAGCAACAACTCCTTCGCTCGAGCGAGCCTCGCATATATCAGTTCACAGCAGCGTGATTTTATATCACTTTTTGACCTTTTCTTCACTCAAAACCCTAATCCGGCTGCCTCTTTCTCTAAAACACCCTTTTTCTCTTCAAATACTCCTTGATTTAGGGTCTTTCTACCCTACTCCCTTTGTTAAAAAGCTAGAGTTTGGCGTGGGCTTCCTTTTGATCCGAAAAAGTTCAAGTTTGGAGCATCTTCAAGTTTCTTCTTCTTCCTCTTTGAGTTTCTCCATTTGAGGTAGGGATGTTCTACTCTTTATTATGAGTTTTAACCTAGATGTGTGTCATCTTTGCATAAATGGTGGAGTTGGGAAGTTTGGGTGAAGTTAGGGTTTGGGATTGAATTTGTGAAAGAGGGGTTTTCTACTTTGGACTCCATATGTGTATGTGAGGTCTTAAAAATGGGGTTGTTTGTGTATAATGGGTGAAATTTAGCCTTGGGTGCAATATTTGGGAAATGGGAAAAAATGCCCTAATTTGAAATAAATAAACTATTTTGTATAAATAATGAAATCAATGTGGCAATGTGAAAATTGGTTTGGGAATTATGAAATTGGGAGAATATGTGATTAAATGGTGTAGTTGGATTGATAAATCACTTACCTATGGAAAATTTGATAAATTATTTGTTGATAGATTTAATTATCTGTTTAGAAATATTTGTTTTGGGCTATCGGTGAAGGATAGCTATGATTGTTATAGAAAATGCATGAGGATTAGGGAAAATTGAAACTAATCAATTGAATTTTGTCATTGAATATGACGGTTTGAGTAAACCATTGAATATGTGAATTGATGAGTCATTGTATATGACAACGTGTTTAAATAGATTGTATATGTACCTTTGAATGAGAGGAGATATGGGATGTACTCCATTGTTTGGGAGGAGATAGGGGATGGACTCCATTGATAATTAAGTTGGCCGGAGTGTCCAGGGTGAAAGTCCCGGAACCTTATTTATTTATGGGTGCCGGTTCCCTCGGATGTGATTCCGTAAAATGGCAAAAAATAGAAGTGTTGGATTGATTAATGTATTGAATTGTGAACCATTAAGTTGTAGTCTCGTATTGGTTGTTTTGATAATGATGAATTTGGTTAATTGATTTACCCGAAATGAAAGAAAGGAAATGATTTGAAATATTGGTTATCTATATTGAACGACCTTGAAAAGAATATGTGCTGGTTAAGAATGTTGAACATTTATCTGATGCTTATGTCTTAGTTATTTCTCATATATGGCTTAGCATATCTTTACTAGGTTTTGGCTCACCCTACTTAGGACACCATTTTCAGGTGCAGGTGACATGCCACCTTTAAGGACATAGCTTGGGAGGTTTAGGAGTTGAAGGCTCCATTTTGTATATTTTGTCTAGTGTTTTATGTAAAATTTCAAGCCGAGGGCTTTATATGTAAAACAGTTAGAACTCTTCTTTTGTTGTAACTAAGTGATAACTTGGAAAGTTGTAAGCCCGTAGGACATTATTTTACTTGTTATCAGTTATGAACATTTATGAACATGTAATGTATGTAATAAATTTTGTAAAAAAGACTCTGATGAATGGAAATATAATATTTCTTCTATGTTTATAGACTTTATGAATGGTTGATTTGTATAATATTTTGAGGGCGTTACAACCATTGTAGTTAATAGCCTCATTTCACAAACTCCCTGTTTATATAAAAAGTAACAACTCCTGGTAGAAAAATAGAAAAAATTGCATTGAAAAAAAAAATAAAGCAAAAGAAAGAAAAAAAAAAATAAGTAAAGCAATGCAAAAAAAAGAAAGAGTGTATGAATTTAATGTTTGTTTGATACCAATGTTAATTCCGTCTAAATAATTATAATAACAGGGGGTCAGTGTAATTTCTCAAATGTTAAAAGGTGATATGTATTAAATTCATATCTCAGGGGGCGTAAGTACAATTTATCATAAATTTTATATTGGAAACTTATCATTATCACAATGATGTGATAATTATATTTTTAAAATATACAAAAGTTAATTATAGAATAAAAAGAAAAATATATTTGAATGAATAAAATTTATTACTGTGGTTCATTTTTAATATATATATATATATATATATAAATATAAAACCTTATCTATTTATATATATTCTGTGTCTGGTTATATGATCAATTTTTGTGTTTATAGATTTTTCCTTTTAAAAAAAACATAATCATGCATTTTAATTTTTGTTTTTTGAAGGATTTACGTATAGGTCCTAATCTATCTATCTATCTATCTATCTATCTACACTATATATTACACTATATATTAAGCAAAATGGGGTTTTTAACCCCAAGCCTTGTGGGAGCTCCAATCTCCCAATCTAAATTTCTTAATTTTTTGATTTAAAAAAAAAAACCTTAGCATTTATTAACTTCTCCCAACCCCCAAGTCTTACCCTCATAATAACACTTTAATGCATTAAGAACAAGCATAAAAAAAATTCTTTGAAATCCAACACATGAATTCCTTGAAAAGTCCCAACATATATGATTATTATTCCTCATAATAACACTTTAATGCATTAAGAACAAGCATAAAAAAAAATTCTTGAAAATTCTAACACATATGATTATTATCAAAATATTAAACTTTAATATAATATAATAAAAAAAGACATTTAATTCCTTGAAAAGTCTAACACATATGATTATTATCAAAATATTAAACTTTAATATAATATAAAAAAGGAAAAAAATAAGATATTTAAAAATCGCAATTCAAAAAAAAAAACTTAGCATTTATTAACTTCTCCCAACCCCTAAGTTTTACCCTCATAATAACACTTTAATGCATTAAGAATAAGTATAAAAAAAATTCTTTGAAATCCAACACATATGAATTCTTTGAAAAGTCCCAACACATATGATTATTATCCCTCATAATAACACTTTAATGCATTAAGAACAAGCATAAAAAAATTTTCTTGAAAAGTCCAACACATATAATTATTATCAAAATATTAACTTTAATATAATATAATAAAAAAAAAGATATTTAATTCTTTAAAAAGTCTAACACATATGATTATTATCAAAATATTAAATTTTAATATAATATAAAAAAGGAAAAAAAAAGACATTTAAAAAAAAAGAAGAGAAGATGTTTAAAAATCGCAATTCACATATAGATAATTGTAAACACAATCCGTGCATAGCACGGGTGATATGATTAGTTTAATGTGATTGTACTGTAATTAGTTTAATGGTTCTTTTTTTTCACTTATTTTTTTATTATGGGAAAAATATGATATGATTGTAGTTTGTTCAATGGTTCTTTTTTTTAATGTGATTGTATTGTAATTAGTTCAATGGTTCTTTTTTTTCATTTATTTTTTTTATTATGAGAAAAATGTGATGTGATTGTAGTTTGTTCAATGATTTTTTTTACTGTGATTTAATTGTTTTATTTACTGTTTTAATGGTTCTTCTTTACAATTATTTTTTTTATTATGAAAAAAATATGATTTTAGTTAGATAGCATAAAAATATTTGTGATTTGTATGATTGAAGTTATCTCCTTTTTTGATTTGTATTTGGTCTAGCTAAAAAAAAATTATAATTTGATTTTTTAATATGATTGAAGTTAGATAAATATAAACACTCACAAAGAGAAAAATGTGATTGTAGTTAGTTCAACGATTCTTTTTTTTAATGTGATTATAGTTAGTTCAATGGTTCTTTTTTTTAATGTGATTGTATTGTAATTAGTTTAATGGTTCTTTTTTTTTCATTTATTTTTTTATTATGGGAAAAATGTGATATAATTGTAGTTTGTTCAATGGTTCTTTTTTTTAATGTGATTGTATTGTAGTTAGTTCAATGGTTCTTTTTTTTCATTTATTTTTTTTATTATGAGAAAAATGTGATGTGATTGTAGTTTGTTCAATGATTTTTTTTTTAATGTGAGTTAATTGTTTTATTTACTGCTTTAATGGTTCTTCTTTATAATTATTTTTTTATTATGAAAAAAATATGATTGTAGTTAGATAGCATAAAAATATTTGTGATTTGTATGATTGAAGTTATCTCATTTTTTTATTTGTATTCGGTCTAGCCAAAAAGAAATTATAATTTGATTTTTTAATATGATTGAAGTTAGATAAATATAAACACTCACAAAGAGAAAAATGTGATTGTTGTTAGTTCAACGGTTATTTTTTTTAAATGTAGATTGGTCAGACGAATGTCTATATATTTCAGAAGGTTAAAAAAAAAAAAAAGAGTAAGTATAACATTTTTACTTTATAACATTTTATAAATACATAATATATGTATTGTTCATTAATTATAATACTAAGCCTTCGTTTGGCAATGACTTTTTTAGTTAGCTTTTTGACTTTTTTAACTTTTTTGGGCTAGAACTTTTTTGTTCGTTTTGTATTCTTGATTGGCTTTTTTGACTTTTTAGCTTTGGAATAGTGGATTTTTTTTGTCTTTTTGTGATTTTTGGCTTTCTGTGATTTTTTGAATTTTTTTTTTTGTCTTTTTGTGATTATTTAGCCAAATATGATAACCAAACACCACCTAACTATCATGTTGACAATGTAGGAATGCTGATGGAATGCCCACAACAATTTAGATTTTAGTCATTTTTTTGTTTTACTTATTCAGTGAATTTCGAACAAATATAATAAATTCTTATTTTTATTACTTTAATTATGCAATGTCAATATTTTCTTTTAAAATTACATATATTTTATGCTAACAATATATAAATATGTTTGACATAATATAAATAGTTTTTTTTTTAAAAAAAATTTCATTCCGTGCATAGCACGGGTGATATGCTAGTACTATATATTAAGTAAAAGGGGGTTTTTAACCACCAAGGCCTATGGGACCTCCAATATTCCAATTTAAATTTCTTTATTTTTTGATTTTAAAAAAAAAAAAAAACTTCAACATTTATTGATTTGGTCAACATCCCATGATCAGCATTTATTAACTTTTTCTAATCCACATGTCTGCATTTATTGATTTGGTCAAAATCCCCTCATACAAATAATTATAGATACAACCCATGCATAGTTATTGTAGTATCATTTTCAACTTCTCCTATACATTATGGTTAGTGATAAGATTATTAAATTATTTTTATAAAAAATCTTTAAAAACATAATTTATATATTAAAAAAAATATAAATACCTATAATTATTCTGTGGGAGCTTCAATATCTCAATCTGAATTTTCTAAATTTTTTTATTAAAAAAAAAAACTCAGCATTTATTGATTTGGTCAAAATCTCCTGATCAATATTTATTAACTTTTTTCAATCCACATGTCTTTTCACATACCTACATTTATTGATTTGGTCAAAATCTCCTGATCAGCATTTAAAATCCCCTCATACAAATAATTATAAATACCCTTTTCAACTTCTCTCATACACTATAGCTAGTGAGAAGATTGTTAAATTATTTTTATAAAAAATCTTAAAAAACATAATTTATATATTAAAAAAAATCTAAAACAAATATAAACATCTATAATTATCCCGTGCATAGCACGGGTGATAGGCTAGTACATTATATAAGGAAAAGAGGGTTTCTAATCTACAAGTTTTGTGGGAGCTCCAATATCTTAATCCTAATTTTCTAATTTTTTGATTTTAAAAAAAAAAACCTTAGTATTTATTGACTTCTCCCAACCCACAAACCTTTTTGACTTCTCTCATAATTATTGCAGTACTCTTTTCAACTTCTTCCATACACTATGATTACAAACAAAAATAAAAAAGATAAGAATTTTTATGGAACTCAAAAAGATATAACAACATCTAAATTTAGTAATATAATTATCTATTTTTTTGACGTATATCTATCAAAATTTTAAATCACTTAATGGGACAAATTAATCAATTTTCTAAAATTATTGATTTTTTAATTTATAAAATAGATTAAAAAAATTATTGATTGATTTATTTATTTAATAACAAAAATATTTCATAATATCTCCATCCTAATCTCTCTCACCGATTTCCAAAATAAAATATTAAAACTTGCCTTTCTTATCTCTTCCCCAAAAAATCAGATAAAATTTTTTATGAAAGTTGTAGATATCTATCTGTATCTTATATATTATATTATAACATAACAAACAAATAAATAAATAAATAAAAATCAAATATATTGACTTCTCCTAACCCACAAACCTTTTTGACTTTTCTCATAATTACTGCAGTACTCTTTTCAATTTTTTCCATACATTATGGTTACAAACAAAAATAAAGATGATAAGAATTTAGTTATGGGACTCAAAAAGATATAACAACATCTAAATTTGAATTATGATTTAGTAATATAATTATCTATTTTTTTGATGTATATCTATCAAAATTTTAAATCACTTAATGAGACAAATTAATCAATTTTCTAAAATTATTGATTTTTTAATTTATAAAATAGATTAAAAAAACTATTGATTGATTTATTTATTTAATAACAAAAATATTTCATAATCTTTCCATCCTAATCTCTCTCATCGATTCCCAAAATAAAAAATTAAAACTTGCATTCCTTCTCTCTTCTCCAAAAAATCAGATAATATTTTTCATGAAAGTTGTAGATATGTATCTGTATCTTATAAATAAATAAAAATCAGTATGCAAACAGATAAAATTAATAAATTTGATTTTTATTTATTCAGTTGAAATCTTTCTTTTGCATCTTATAAACCTTTTTGACTTCTCTCATAATTACTGCAGCACCCTTTTTAATTTCTTCTATACACTATGATTACATACAAAAATAAAGAAGATAAGAATTTAACTATGGAACTCAAAAAGATATAACAACATCTAAATTTGAATTATGATTTAATAATATAATTATCTATTTTTTTGATGTATATCTATCAAAATTTTAAATCACTTAATGGGACAAATTAATCAATTTTCTAAAATTATTGATTTTTTAATTTATAAAATAGATTAAAAAAACTATTGATTGATTTATTTATTTAATAACAAAAATATTTCATAATCTCTCCATCCTAATCTCTCTCACCGATTTCCAAAAAAAAAAAATATTAAAACTTGCCTTCCTTCTCTCTTTCCCAAAAAATCAGATAATATTTCTCAAAAAATTGTAGATATCTATCTATATCTTATATATTATAACATAACCAAAAAAAAAAAAAAAAACTGAAAATCAGATATACAAACAGATAAAATTAATAAATTTGATTTTTATTTATTCAGTTAAAATATTTCTTTTGCATCTCAATATCCAATTTTAAGTTTTAAAAATCTATAAAGTTTATCTAAACAAATCTAATTTAAAAATATCTCCCACCATTATACTTTAAATCAATAAAACTCACATGTCTATCACATATCTAACTCACATCATAACTTACCTAAATAATAATAATTAAAAACAAATAGAAACTGCAGATAAATTAAATTTTAAAAAAAAATTAGAAACTCATAACTCCATCTTAAATGTTAAAAAAAAAAATTGAAAAAAAACCCGAATAGAAACCACACACACAAAAAAAAATTTTGATATGAATCTAAAAAATTATGACAATATCAAAATTTTAAATCACTTACTAAAAAAATTAATCAATTTTCAAGTCTTATTTAAAGAATAATATGATTAGTTATCCCAATTCCTAAACTTCGCAGGCACTGACAGAGGAGCTAACGGATTGGGTTAGGTGAGATTTAAGTTGTTGGAGGTAACATTCTCCCACTTTATAAATTATTTATTTTTTAATTTTATTTTTACCATGTGTGATTCTCTTTCTCTGTTGTTGGTTTGGTTTTGGTTTTAGTGAGGTTTATGTGTTTGTTTACAGGTTTGCATGGTAGAGAAGAATTATTGGTGATTATGGTTGCAATCAAAATATCTATATCCGTTCCATGTCAAGGATTTTGGCCGAGTTTGTTTTCTTCAATGAAGACCTTAAAATTGAAGTAAAAAAAAATGGGTATCAATTTTATTTTTTTTTATTGTCATTTTATTTTATAAAAAATGTGAAAATTTATTGAAAATTCAAGATTTTACCATAATATTAGATTTTTGTATAACTAGGTAAATTTAAATTTTTTAAATATCATTGTGTTCTTTATTTTTATCATCTTCCCATTAGACCATTACTGCTATTTGTTAGTTTGTTAATTATAATTCAATTAATTGAAAATGGAAGCTTAATATAACTTTCATATATTATGGTTAATTTGTTACAACTATAATTGTATATAATAGCATAATATGTAGGGATAATCTCTAAATATAATTTCTATTTTTTTATGTGATTAAAATAGTCCATCTTAATAGTATATAAAAGAGTTAGATGGTTTCTTTTATCTCTAAAAAATCCAATATATATATATATATATTACTTTTTAATTTTTTAAATTAAAATATCAATTGTTTATGTCTTTAAAAAAAAAAAAAAAACACATATCAAATAATTACACTTTTTTTTTCATTTTTTTAATATGTAAGACATTTACAAATGGAAAATGTTTGACACCCCAAATTTTTTTTCCATAATCCAACTTATAATGATGTAGTTATAAGTGTAAATCTTTATACAAATATGAGAATAAAATTAATTAAATTATACATTTAAACTAACCACATACTCAAACTTTGACTATTTCAAGATATTATTTCACTATAATTCGAATTAAGAGAATCTTCAACTCTTAATATATTTTTTTATCAAATTATAATTTGATAAAAATTTAAAAAGATGAAATGTTGAAAACTAATGTTTTTTCCATCAAAATTGGTGAAAAGAAAAAAAATTGGGATAAAAATTTAATGAAAAATTTAAAGTAATTCATATCAAATCAAAAATTTTATTCAAATTTAAAATCAAATTAGATAAAAAAAATTAAAAGAAAATGATGAAAGTTTGAAAATAATTTTAAACCTTTTTATTCATAAAGACTAGAAATCCGTGTATGTATTATATTCATATTGTATTTTTAGTTATGAAATTGAAATCAAAAGAAATGTAACTTAAATTATTGGATTAATAATAGAAACATCATATTAATTATTATTAAATATCACTTCACTTCATATTTAATAATAAAATTATATATTTGTTTTAATTATAACTTTTAAATTTGTATATTTTCATAACAAGAAGAGGTATGTCATAAATCATTTAATCAGATTTAACTTTTTTTAATACAAATTATCAAAATTGCACTAAATATATATATATATATATATATATATTTTTTAATTTTTTTAAACTAATAATTTAAAAAGTTGTAAACATAAAAATTGACTTATAAATTTCATGTATATTGCAAGATAAAATATTAAATTACTTCAAGATAATCATAATGATTTTTTAAAAAAAAAATAAATTATGAAGTCTCGTGCATAGCACGGGTTACCACTAGTTGATAAACTTATTGTCTAATAAGTCCTGTGATAATTAACGATATTCTTCATCAAACATTATTAAAAAATTCACTAATTGTTAATTTTCAACGACAATCTAAAAAATTTGTCACAAAAAAGTCACTAATTGTAAGTTTTAGAGACAGTTTAAAAGTATTGTCACAAAAAAGTCACTAATTTTTAGTTTTCAACGACAATTTGAAAAATTAATCATAAAAACGTCACTAATTGTAAGTTTTAGCGACAATTTATAAAAATCATGATTAAAAAAAGTCACTAATTATCAATTTTTAGTGACATGTAAAAAATTGTCACAAAAAAAATATTTTTAGCCATGTTTTTACTCGGACTAATTTTTAATAGGACTTAATAGAATTAAATCCAACTATTAGGACTTATTCACAACTTACCCTTATTGTTTTTAATAAATTAATGCAAATATGTCATATCATTCTTATAAATTTTTTGTATAAATTTTTTGCTTAAAGATTATTACCCTTGAAATTAAGGGACTGCAAAAACACACATCATTTTGTATAAAAAATTTCTACATTTTTTTTATTCAGCATCAGTTGTATTCTTAAAATAAGTTTTATTTTAAATTCTAAAATTTTATTATTAAATTATATATGAGTTAGTATTTTTTTTTTTATAAAATTTATTAATTTGTATAACATTTTTTTTAATTGTATTGTTTTCACATTATAATTTGGTTCAAATGTGGTTTCAGCATGTATTGTTTCATGGTGCATTCCAAACTTGTTTCATCTGTTGTTGGGCTTGGTTGTCAATCAAAGACTGCAAAGTGAATGGCCTAGATCAATTAAAAAAATTTACTTACTAGAAAAGCCCACGGGCCAGTTCGGCCCATATTAGAATCTGCAATTCTCTCTCTATCTTGGAATTTGAATTTGCTGAATTTGGAGGTTTCAAACTTTTGCAAAAAAGTTGGGGAAATTCAAGACATTCGATCAAAATTGAAAAGTTTAAACGGGTGCCAATTTGAAGGGAAAAAAAAATATTCAGTCTCTCCAATAACTATTCACTTTACTCTTAGAACTATCACTCGCTTTTGAATTAATGTAAACTTCTCGTTGAATCTATTATATAAATAGATAAAATAAAAATAAAAATAAAAAAACTATGTAATCTACATATAACATCTTAAATATTATGAAATATTCTTTTATTTTTTCTTTGATTGAGGATAGGAGGGTTAACCTTGAAGTCCCAAACAAATGCACAGGGGATTGCAATTGATAGTGAAGTAGGACCTACTATCTTTGTGTTTGTTTTGAGAGATGGAAGGAAGAGAAGGGTTTGAACATTCACTCGGATCTGAGTGTACGTTATCTAAATCGTTTGTTTGTACCAAAATCTTGTAGAGATGAAGCACTTCGAGAATTCCATCACTCACGCCTTGCGGTACATTCGAGAGGCACCAAAATGTATCATGATCTTAGTCTCTAGTTTTGGTGGAGAGATATGAAGCGGGATGTCACTTTATTTGTATCGAAGTGCCTTACTTGTCAACAGGTAAAGGCCGAACACCAAAGGCCGGTGGGTTTGCTACAACCCTTACCGATAGCCGAGTGGAAATGGGAGTATGTTACCTTGGATTTTGTAGTTGGGCTTCCTAGAACGCAACAAGGCAATGATGCCGTTTGGGTGATTGTTGATAGGTTGACTAAGTCTACGCATTTTATTCCGATGCGCACCGGCGACTCAGTCGAGCATTTAGCAGAGTTATACATTAGATAAATAGTTCAACTTCATGGAGTCCCTGTAACCATTGTATCAGATAAAGATCCTTGTTTTACTGTCCGGTTATGGCAAAGCCTTCAAGAGGCGTTGGGAACTAAGTTGACCTTTAGCACCGCTTATCACTCTCAAACTGGTGGGCAGTCGGAGCATACCATTCAGATTTTGGAAGACATACTTTGAGCTTGCGTTCTTGATTTCAAGGGGTCTTAGGAGAGGCACTTGCCATTGATTGAGTTCGCCTATAATAATAGTTTTCAAGCTAGCATTGAGATGGCACGATTTGAGGCCTTGTATGGCCGACCTTGTAGATCACCAGTTTGTTGGGCCGAGGTGGGTGATGCACCATTGTTGGGTCCAGAGATTGTTTGAGGGACAACTAAGAAAGTTGCTCTCATTTGGAAGAGGTTAGTTACGGCCCAAAGCCAACAGAAAAGTTATGTCGATAAGAGGAGACGACCTTTGTCTTTTGAGGTTGGTGACCATGTGTTCCTTAAAATATCACCAAGGCGGGGTTTGATGAGATTTGATAAGAGTGGTAAATTGTCTCCAAGGTTCATTGGGCCTTTCGAGACATTAGAGCGAATTGGGGAAGTGACATACTGGTTAGCCTTGTCGTCACAACTTTCTAGACTTTACAACGTATTCTATGTATCTATACTTAGGAAGTATGAACCCGACCCTTTTTATGTGCTTGATTGGGTTGATTTGGAGGTAGATGAGGATGCCTCTTACGAAGAGCGACCAATTCAGATATTAGATACCCGGGAGCAAGTGCTACGAGGCAAAACTATACCATTGGTAGAAGTGTTATGGAGACACCATGGGTGATACCCCTGTTCCGTAGTATGCTAATTGGTTCTTAACTTGTATATGATTATGTGTTTAGCATGATTTTATGTGCCATTTTGTGAATATATGTGATTTTGAAGTTCTATCTGTTCACCGTAGGAATATCTGTTTGAACAATTTGCTTTGGAAATTAAATTGGGGGCCTTATCGGCCACAGAACCCAAAATTGATTGTGCCATTGTGATTAGCGTAATTTTTAGAGCCTACGGTGAAGTTTAATTGAAAAATTGATTTGGACCAGATTAAGTTGATTAAATTAATGAATTAGTGCCCAATTATTCTATATTATTATATTATGACTTAGTGGGGCACTATACACTCAAAAATATACCCTCCTTGTTATTCCTCTTGGCTGCATTAAACTCAAGAGATAGAGAGGGGAGTCGGCTAGAGAGAGGGAAAAGAGAAGAGTTGGGTGTTTGGCTCAAATTTGTAAAGAATTGGAGGATTAACCTCAAGAAATTGCCATAGTTTGGAAGATTGAGCCTCTAGGTAAGCATTTGGTCTTGAATTCATGAGTTTAAGTTATAATTTTGTATGTTCAAAGCTAATTGATGGTCAAGAGCATGTTTTGAGTTTATTTTGTTGAATTGGAGGACCATATATGCATGCATGTATGAAATTGTTTGGAACTTGCATAATTGAGCTTGAAATCTATGTAAATTTGTAGTTAAAGTTCATGTATGATCACCATTGGTGTCATCTAAGTTGAGAATGGGAGCTAGACATCACATGCATGTACAATCCATGAGGATAAGAGCTTTGAATGCATGAATGTATATGATGGAAGGGAGTTTAGTGCTAATTTGAAACATGCATGTGTTTAATTCTTGAAATTGAGCTCCATGATGATATGTTTTGGCATTTGCACCATGTTAGTACATAAATATATGAAGTTTGAGCCAAAAATCATGAATTGAGACCTTTGAACATCGAATTTGAACTCCAAGAACAGTTCTGGAATTTCCAGAAAGTTTGAATGCCGCTCGAGCGGGGAAACCGCCGCTCGAGCGTGAATTTCGTGCTCCCAGCATTTTTTTACAGACTTGATGTCTGCTCGAGCGGAGTATTTCACGCTCGAGCGGGGGAGCTTTATTGACAGGCCTTCCGCTCGAGTGCCAAAATGCATGATCGAGCGTATTTTTCATGCAACTAGTACTTTTACAGGCCTTAAGGGTCCGCTCAAGCGGGGAAGTCCATGCTCGAGCGGGGACTCTGTCTTCTGAAAATCTGAAAATGCATTCTATGTTCTGTTTTCCGTTCCCTTTCACTTCTAAGCACTCTTAGGCATACATTGAGCATTGCAATTGAGTTAAAGAGATAAGAATGAAGCCTAAAGAGGAATATGTGAATTAATGAACGGATTGAATTGTTGGTGACCCTTTTGTGTTCATGAAATGTGTAGGGTCAAGCTCCGGGGCAAATCCACAAGCCGATCACTGTGAGTAATATCTTAACAAGATATTTGAAATATACTGTTGTCCAATTTGAAATATACTGTTGTCCAATTGTTTACACTTATGTAAGTTTTATAAGTTCATTAGTTTGAATGGTGGACAATGATTGACATGAATGATTGGGCCGAAGGCCGATGGATACGAACGATTGACATGAATGATTGGGCCGAAGGCCGATGGATACGAATGATTGACATGAATGATTGGGCCGAAGGCCGATGGATACGAATGATAGACATGGATGATTGGGCCGAAGGCTGATGGATACGAATGATTGACATGAATGATTGGGCCGAAGGCCGATGGATACGAATGATAGACATGGATGATTGGGCCGAAGGCCGATGGATACGAATGATGGATATAGATGATTGGGCCAAAGGCCGATGGATATAAATGATTGGGCCGAAGGCCGTTTGCTGTACTGTTTCAATGATTACTTATATATTTTCCTCATTTGATATTATTCACTGGGCATTCGCTCACGCTCATTCATGTACATGTAGGTGAGCCAAGGGACGTCCAGAACCAGCCCCGGTGAACTTGTGAGAAACAGTTTAAGTTTTGAGGAGTCAGCCCAAACGTCTCACGCACGAGACTGTCTGCGCCTTTTATCTTGTTTATAGTTTTGTTATATTGGCTAATACGTTGGACTACTTTTGTATATAAGACTTGGGTTTGACTGATTTAAATCTGTATGATCCTGTATGTACAGCGTTTTGTGTTAGTACATATTTTGATGTGAGTTATTAACATATAAATGTTTGGAATGTTATGGTGTGCATTTAAGCACGGCTCTATGGACAAAGTTTTTGAATTGCTTCCGTTTGGCCCCTTTATCTCTGATGAGTTTTGATTTATTTGCAATTGAGGTTGTAGGTAATCACACGATTACTGGCCGGTTA
This sequence comes from Camellia japonica, assembly GCA_030407325.1. Lineage (NCBI taxonomy): Eukaryota > Viridiplantae > Streptophyta > Magnoliopsida > Ericales > Theaceae > Camellia > Camellia japonica. The sequence continues at coordinate 157,280,918 of JAPPVO010000032.1, read as the reverse complement.
TAGCCTTAACCCATAGGGACGGGTTCGGGTCGTGACAATGGGGTTGAAGAAGCAACTTGGGAACGAGAGGTGGAGGTCCGCTCCAAGTATCCGGATTTGTTTGAAAATGCTTAAGTTATTTTCCTTTGTAATATTCCCTAGTGTTTGAGGGAAATGTATTAAAATTATTAACCACATGTTGTTATGTGTATTGTTGTTTTGAGCATGAGACTACTATGTATTACCATTATAATTGTTGGAAGGTTCCATGCTTATGTTGTATCTCGAAACCGTTGTCATTATTATCGTAATTAAGGCACTTAGAAACCATGATGAAAATGGTGAATTTTGGTTGAGAATGGATATTGTGATTTGAAATTGTATTTAGCAAAGTTTTGGATCGCTTGTTGTCTTTTGATTGTGTGGTTGATTGAATTTCGAGGACGAAATTTCCTATGGTGGGGAGGTTGTGATGACCGGATACATTATTCGTCTCGTCCTCTTGGAATTGTGTTGGGTTTACTCCTATTATAGTGTCGGGTTTTAGTGCGAGGTTTTGATTAATCATTGGGTTGTTGTTTTTGAAAACTTACCCTCAAAATTCTCGTTCTTATTTACTTCAATTTTGAGTTTCACTTGCTTCGGGAGGTGCGAGGTTGGATCCGAGGCGTCTAGAGTAGAGTTGCTGATATATATATATATATATATTTTTTTTTCTTCTATCTGGGAGCAGAGCCGCACGTGCGGGGGTGAGAACAGCACGTGCGGAAGAGGGGCCGCACGTGCGGGAAGGGAGGCCGCACGTGCGGTGAGAGAGGGGTTTCTGAGTTTGGTTACTGCATTATATGCAGGTGAGGAGTGGAGGTACGAGAGAGTGCCGCACGTGTGGGGGTGAGTGCCGTACGTGTGGGAAGTACACTCCGCACGTGTGGGAATGGGTGTTGCACATACGGGACTCCGCTGAGTTCGAAAATTCTGTCTTTTTCTTTTCTTGGGCTGAGTGAAGCTCACTTTTTACATATCTCTCTCTCCCTAAAAATATCATTTCCTTTCCCTTCTCTCTAAAAACCTCCATCAAACACCAAAAACTCTTGATCTCTTCCAATCCATTGAGATTTTGATCCTTGTTCCTTCACCAAAGTTGGATAACTTCTCGAGGGCTACGTTTTGTATGGTGGAGATCAAGTTTCAACACCATTGAATTTGAGGGTTTCATCTCATTCTTCTTCAAACTTGAGGTAGGAATTTTCTTAGAGTTATATATATATATATATATATATATTTGCAAGATTTTGTTGATTTTCGAAATTCCCCTTGTTAATATTGAAACTTGATTGTTAGCTCAAGAATGTGAGTGGTTTTGAAAATGGATTTGCTCCTTGTTTCTTTTGAAATAATTTCTTGAGGGTTTTCAACTATATTGATTGAGGAAAGATGTCTTTGAATAAATTCTTTCAAATGATTTGGGTGTGTATAATTGTGGTGAGAAAGCCTAGAAATTTGGAGGTTTTAAAAGATGTTGGGGAACCATATATGACATTGTTACTAATATATTTCTTTTTTTGCCAAAATCAATGAATGATTTGAAAATTCCTTATTTTTATATATAAATAATGAATTTCATGAAATAAAAGAATTCTTGATCTTGAAAGTTGTTGTTCAAATGTTGATATAGTCTTGTGATGACTAAATTGTTGGGAATGCACGGAGTATGGAAATGTTGCTACTCATAGATGGATTTTAAATGAATATGTGGCTATTTTGTGAAATGACATTCAAAAGAGAAATGAGAATTTTGATTATTATAGAATTATTATATGAGATAATTGAAATTGGAGAATCGTTATGTGGCATTGATAATGGTGACATTTACATATCCATTTAATCGATTGTTACAAATTTTGAATTGAGTTTGAAAACTTTTGCTTTGGGAAAGGAAGGTTTGTAAATAAATTTTCATGGAATTACTTTGGGGTAAATACATTGATAAGTCCGGATAAAGGGTGTAGATGAAATTGATTAAGTTGGCTTGCGAGTCCGGGGTGAAAGACCGAAAACATGCGCGGAAAAGGTACAACTTCTTTTCCGGTTAGCAATCGGTAAAGTGGGGTTTTGGTAGTGCTAATTATGCCTACTTGCAGACATCAACTTAGGGATTACCTGAGTCGAATTTACCGCACTTTCAGTTAAATTGATAAATTTTGAATTGTTGAAATTTCAAAATAGCATTGAGCATGATGTTTTTTTTTTAAAGATGAGAAATGTCATTTTCTTTAAAAAAGGCATAGCATGACATGCACATTTCATTTCATGAGACTTGTATAAAATGTATATATTTTGTTAAGAATTTCCTATTGGGTTTTATGCTCACCCTATGGAATTATGGTGCATGAAAAAATATGGTGATTCTGCCGAATTAGGGTGTGGATGTATATGTTGGTAGCACAAGGCTCTTGCTTTTGTTGTGGTATATTTTGCTAGCCAAGGGTTATAAGTGTATGGGTTCGAGAAACCATTTTTGTATAACAGGGTTTAAGCCTTGAAATTTGTAAATCCATGAGGGTATTTATTTACTTTTGGATAGAATGTTCTGCATACTATAGATTCATGTACAAGAAACCATGTAATGTATATTCGCATGTAGAATTATCTTGTATGAATCCCATGATCATGTAATGCAAATATTGGAGGATTACTTTTTTTATCATAAAGAGCGTTGATTGATATACTTTAATGGTGTTATATTTTCGGGGCGTTACAATCTCTAACAAACGTAATCTATTTTTTTTTTTACTTTTAATTTTTAAAATTGAAATATCAATTGTTTATGTCCATAAAACAAAACTAATAATCACATTTGCAAAAGCTACACATTTTTTTCTTTTTCTTTTTTTAATATGTAGGATATTTACAAATAAAAAATGTTTGACACCTCAACTTTTTTTCCATAATCTGACTTATAATGTTGTAATCATAAGTGTCAATTTTTATACAAATATGAGAAGAGAATTAATTAAATTATACATTTCTACCAATCACATACTCAAACTTTGACTATTTCAATATGTTATTTTACTATAATTCCAATTAAAAGAATTTTCAACTCTTAATATATATATTTTTATCAAATTATAATTTGATAAAAATTTAAAAAGATGAAACGTTGAAAATTATTTTTTTCCAGGTGAAAAGAAAAAAAAATTGGGATAATAATGAAAGTTTTTTTAAAAAATTGATAAAAATTTAATGAAAAAGTTAAAGTAATTCATATCAAATCAAAATTTTTATTGAAATTTAAAATAAAATTAGATTAAAAAAAATAAAAGAAAATGATGAAAGTTTGAAAATATTTTGAAACCTTATTATTTTTAAAGACTACAAATCCGTATGTGTATTACATTCATATTGTATTTTTAGTTATGAAATTGAAATCAAAAGAATTATAACTTAAATTATTGGAATAATAATAGAAACATCATATTAATTATTGTTAACTATCACTTCACTTCATACTTAATAATAAAATTTTATATTTGTCTTAATTATAACTTTTAAATTTATATATTTTCATAACAAGAAGAGATATGTCATAACTCATTTAATCTCGATTTAAATTTTTTTAATACAAATTATTAAAATTGCACTAAATAGATTTATATATATATATATATTTTTTTTATTTTATTTTTTAAAACTAATAATTTAAAAAGTTATAAACATAAAAGTTAACCAATAAATTTCATATATACCACAAGACAAAATATTAGATTATTTCAAGATAATTATAATATATATTTTTTTAATTTATAAAGGGTTACCACTAGTTAATTAAAGATACAAGATATACATGTGAGTTCTACCACTTAACACAAAAGTATCTAATATTATATGTCGTTGGTGTGTTTGTTGGTGCACTAATTAACGTTCCTAACATTATCTCACCTTGTTTGGTTTAAAAAAATTGAACCCACTTTTTAAAAAATTAAAATTTTTATTTAAATGTTCTTTTAATAACATTTTTTAATATTTTAATTTTTTAGATATACCTAACTTGGATACACTTAAAAAATATAATATTTATATTTTTTTATTAAAAAATTCATCAAATACAAAAGATATAAAAATTTAGTGTATTTTCATATTCTTGTGTATTTATTAAAATTTTAAAATATTTTTCACAAATATTTTACTTTTAAAGTGCATCTAAGTTATGTGTATTTAAAAAGTAAAAAAATTATCTAAAATATTAAAAAATTTACTAAAAATAAAAATATGTGCAAAATACAAAATTTAATTTTAAAAAATAATCAAAATCAAACAAAGTTTTTTTTTTTTTTTTTTTTTTTTTTTTTTTTTTTTTTTTTTTTTAAGTTCACCTATCCAAACTCATTAAATTGACAACACTCCCTGAATCTCATTAAAGATATATATTTTTTTCCTTTTTTGGCATAACATTTATATACTGTTCCTGCTCAATCCCATTACATTATGAACATTGATCATTTTCTGTAAAGGCAATTACTTTCCATCTTGCAAACCCACTTGCCCATCCACATATTGGCCCCGTTTGGTAGAGTTGTGAAAAAATAATTATATCTTATAACTTAACAGTTTATAACTTATAACTGTGAACATAAACTGATTTTTAACTTATAAATTAAGCTTCTCCTCCCTCACTCAAAGAATAAGTTGATTTTTGACTTACAAAAAGTTATAAGTTGTATTATTAAGCTGAACCAAACATATCAAAATAGCTTAAATTAAGCTAAAAGCTGAAATAAGCTGGAAATAAGTTTTACCAAACAGGGCCATTATTATTAGTTGCAAAATAAAAATATAAATAAAATAAAAAACATGAAATAGAACCACTATGATGATCGAAAAATGTGTACATTAAAATCATGGACTTTGCACATACTAATAAAATGTTTCACGCCAATAATTTCAGTGTGCGTATACTCTACTAGCATGAATTCTCCTCTAAAAATTACAAAATTTTGTGCTTAATTGCTTCTAGTAATGCATTCTCATATGCTTACCATGAAAATTCTCTTCTAAGTTGTAGCACAATATTCATGTAAATGGCACTGGCAATTTATTTGAAGATTTTTTGTTTTGTTTTTGTTTTGGGTTGTATTTGAAGCCAGATGAAAACTTTAATGCCAAATTCAAATCTATCTATTTTGATTGTTACTTTCAAAAAGGGTGAACTATCATTTTATCATTTAATCCCTTGAACGTTACTTAAAATTTTAATAAAGGTTGTGTACAAGACTCCACTTAACGTGTAAAATTAGGACTTCAAAATTTAAAATTGTAAAACTAAAAGAAACAAACAGTCGATTAGTCGAGGAACATTGGACACTCCGTATAGAGCGAAAATGCACAGAACATTAATATATAATTTAGATTCATTATAAATATGATAAAAATAACAATTGATATAAATATAAGTCAGTAATTTGCACTAATTTCATCTAAAATTTGAAAAAAATACAGTAAGTTTCTACAGTTTTGGCATGTCATTATATTGGAATCCCTTACGCTGTGTTTGGTTGGGGGATTTGGAGAGGGATTTAGAAAAAGAAAGGGAAAAGGTGTGTGAAACTAGGTGAAATATAGGCATGCTTTATTCACATTTCACCTACCTTTTCCATTTCCCTTTCCAAATCCCTCTTCAAATGCCCCAATCAAACACAACATTAAGGTTTTAATTTAAATAACTTGTAACATATTTTTATCAATAATTCGTAAGTCATATAATAGAATAATGATATCGTCATATATTTTACACTGAAATATATGATTCTTGTATTTTCAGTCTATTTGCTTAAATTTTGATTTTTTTAACCTTATTAAAAGTGAGGCTAGTGTAATTATATAAAAACTAAGGTACTACTTATATTTTCTCTAAACATCAGGGGACAATACAATTATCCCACATTTTTTTTTTATATAATGACATTGACATATCTTTTAATAAGGTTAAAATAATCAAAATTAATGTAGATGATGAGATAACATTGAAATAAATAAATACATTTTAATAATATTATTTTTTCATTTAAATGATTAAAAAACTATTGATAAAAAATAATCTCATTGTCATATGAATTCAAAGTTTAAAAGAAGTTAATATAATTATATAAAAACTGTAAAATTGATCGTAATTTTCCTCAAACAAAAAGGGCAAAACCCTCTCACAACCCACAAGAAGTTGACAACAAGAGCAGACACAGACCATACACATGTTTGCAAAAGACAATGCAGCTCATGCATGACAACACTGCACAACACAAAAATGTTTGGTAAAAAAAGTTTTTCAACAATAATTCAATGCAACAGTAAAAATTGCACAAGATTTAAAAAGAAATAATTTTGTTGGCTTTTTGGCTTTCGAAGGGTATTTTTGTAAATGCGAGCGTGCCAGCAAGGATCAATCAGTCCTTACAGAAATGTTAATTGCCAACCAATTATCAGACGATTATGTTTTAGTTCTTTCAGCCACAATGAAGAAGACTTTTACTGGTGGCTTGACTTAGGAGAAATTAAGCAAAATAACAGTTAAATGAAGAGCAATTGAAGTATTTCATTAGAATGAAAACTTACAATGATCCAAACTCAGCCTCGTAGAGGTTTACAGCAACAATCTACTTGAAACTACTCCTATGAATGAAGTGCAGTGCAGTGCAGGAATTTAAAGTACAGGAATGTAAAGAGTAGGAATTTAAAGAACAGAAAATGTAAAACTGGAAAAGAAAATATGTAAAGTAAGACTGGTTTGTATGATCTGAGTCTGGAGGTTTTTTCTGGGGCCTTCTCTACTATTTATACTGCTCAAGGGTGACCATCGAATTGCATTTCCAACCGTCGAACTGCTCCTCCATGATCATCGATCATGTTGCCCCAATATTAACTCCATTACGCCATTACTTGCAATTAAGCTTCCCTCCTAAATTTGAATCTGAAATGTGAGTAACCGTTGAAAACACGTCACTTTGTATCCCTTTGTTGATCCGCTGCTACTCAGATCTTTTAATAACCAATACTAACTGTCATATGTACGATCATGATCGAGGACCTAAATAGTCTTCCTATATTACCCTTATTTCGCCACGCGTCGAATTGTAATTGACTCGTACAAAATATGTAGCCAATAAATTTATAAACATAATTTTTATTTTATATTAATAAAAATAAAAAACTTGTGATAATAATATTTTAAAAATTACAAATCACTATAACGATATCATTATCCTTTAAATTTATTTTAAGTGTAACTCAAGTAATATCAAATTAAATATGCTATATACATTTGAAATCCAAACACTTTTTTAAATATTTTTAGGGTTAGTTACACCTTTCATCTCTATAATTTGATCTAAATTTTACTTTAATTCATATAGTTTTAAATTTAATAATTTAATTTTTATATTTTAAATTTAATTTTAATTTGGTTTTTCCATCGAAATTGAAGTTTAAAATTAACAATTTTAAGACATTTGTTAATTTTTAAGCTGTACAATAGAAAAAAATAGCATAAACTTAGACGAAAAAACTAAATTAAAATTGCATTTAGAGTGTAAATATCAAATTGTTCAAACTAAAAAAAAATAGAAACAAGTCAAATTTAAATCAAATTATATGGGTGAAATATGTAATTGACCCCTACTTTTACTGAATACATTATCCACATATATCTATTTGTATCATTCTTATTCATATTTTGTTTGCATTTTATTTATAGATTGTGTTACTGTTTGCCTTGAGACATTTAAAGAAATTTTAAAAGAGAAAAATTCTAAGCATATGTAAAATTCATACAAAAAAAACTTGATAAAAATAATGTGACAATATTATTATTATAAATAAATTCATCTTTAATAGTATTTTATTTTAAAATGAAAAGTCTATAATAAACCACATTATTATGTATGATTTTTTTATTTATATAGCATTACTCTTTAAAAGATTATATATTTTGTATAAAAATGTACAACATACGTCTTAAGTATACACAATAATAAAATTATTAATTTATTTTTAAATTTTCCTAATTTGTGTTCTTAAAATACATATTAAGCGTACATAAAAAAAAATTTTAAAAATTGCGCACTTCGTATTGCACGAACTTTTATGTATGTGCTAAGATACACATTAAACAAATTCATTTAGGCCTTTTTTGAAAATATAAAAAAAAAAAATTTAATTTATTAATTTATTGACTTATTTAAATTACATTATCTCTTTAATTTTTAATATAATTTTTTAAAAAATTAATAAACAAACCTTTTCCCTACTTTCTAAAAAAAGCCTTATTATTAATGTGAAACCTACCATTTGACATGGGTGCCAAATATTTTCTTGCACCAACCAAACCAATAACCCAAAAAACCAATGATAATGTGCAAGTAATCAAATCAAATGCCACCACATAAAGTGAATGCCTAACAATATAACAAAATTTTCCCAATAACCAAACACCACTTTTTATTTCTTTGTTTGGTTGCCATTTCATTTTCATTTAAAATTTGTTTCCATAAATATCTCAAAAACAAAATATTACAATTAATGTTTTCAAGAGAAAAAGTGAGAGAAAGATGGAGAGAGAGAATTAATTAACGCCAAGCAGATGCGACAGTGAGTGTGCGTCCCATCCAACCAAACCAAACCCCTCCGTTTTCTTCTTTCACGGTAAAACCCGGATTGCCACGTGTCCCCGAGTTAACCCGAGCTAACAGCGAGTCCGCCACGTGTTGACTCAGCGGTTTGGGCTCGAACCCGGCCATTCCCATTCGGGCCCGCCACTTCCCAAACACCTCGCATCTTTCAACGCGGTCCCTCCCTTCACACGCAACCGAGTTCGCCATTTTCCGACTCAGTCCCTCCTCGATCCTGACTCGTTCCGAGCTCTCCCTACTCACCGTCGCGTCCACCGAGTCAAACAGAGCACTATAGTACCCACAAACCTCCGTCACCCTCGCCACAAACGGCGCCGTATTACAGTTCATTTCCTGCTCCACCACCGTCACCACCGCCGGAAACAGCCCCTTCACGCGGCGGAGCAACTCGTCACGGAGGTTCTCCGTGGTCACGCTCTCGTCGGGTAATTTGTAAAGCCGAAAAGCCAAATTCACAGCCAAAACTTCATTGCTTTCCACGCCCAATGTTTCTAAGCTCAGATCAGTGATTTTGAGAGACAAGACATTGAAATTTAAGCAAACTCCGACTTTGTTAGCCAAAGCTATCAATCCATCTCCGACGCTTCTCAACCTCTCTTCTTCTTCGCCGCCGCCGTAAAAATCTGCAAACGTTGTGATCTTCAAAAACGGCGGCGTGCTGGTTTTTTTTGACAGCGCGTGAATCAAATGCATGTACTGGCCTCCTTGTCCGATCTCGAAATCGACGACGTGAAGCTTTATTTCTGCGTTTGTTGTGGCTTCGAGGATTGCGTGGTTCGCCGCCATGAAACCCAGCTTGAAACACGGCGAGGCTTCGTATAACAACTGGGTTGAGGACGCGTGTTCTTTACTGTAAAGCTCCGAGACTGGTGGTGAGTACTGTAATGGGTTCAATTTCGATCGGAGAGCGAACAACATGTATGCCGACAATCTCTGCTCCGAATTTCCTCTCACGTTCGCGACTTGGTTCAGTCGGCTTAGAATCTCCGACGCAGCCTCTGTTTTTCCTTCGGAGATCGCAGATGCGGCCTCGATTACGGTCTGTTTCGGACAAATAGGCGGCGCCGAAACCGAAGCCGAAGACGACGATGAAGTCGGAGACGGCGAAATCAGGCTCTGAATGGTTTCAGACCACGCGCTGTTTGTTATTACAGACACAGTGTCGGCTTCGTCGTCGTCGTTGTCGTCTAAGAGCTGTTTTTCGAGCTCTTGTAGGCGATTCATCATCGTTTTCTCCGATTGTTCTTGCTTTATGAATCGATTGGGTAACAAACTTGGAGGAATGATGGGTTGGGGTCGGAGTTGTTGAAGAATTGAAGAAATTGAGGAAACATTTGGGGAAATTGAGGCTGAGAAATCTACCGGAGAGAGAGGAGAGATCGGAGAGGCATGTTGGTAAGTACGAGGCTTCACGTTTCGGAGATAAAGCCCCAATTGTTGTTGTTGTTGATGGGATTGGAACTCGGCCAGTGATCGTTTGCCGATCAATTCGTGTCGGCGATGAAGGATCTGAGAAGCCGAGGAAATTGGGTACGAACCTTGTGGATTGTTCATAGCCATAGATCTTCCGGTGTACCCATTTGCTGTGTAGAAGTCCGGAGCTCCGCCGGAGAACCCAGACATTTTTTCCGGCGAAGGGTTTCTAAGCAAATAACAAAAAATTAAAACAAGCGAAAAAAAGCTACAACAAGCTTTGATTTTTGCGCCAACAACCCATTACAGAACAAGAGTTTTAGAGAGAGAGAGTTGCAACTGGCTATATTGCTCTGTTGCGCTCTGGTTTTGTGGCTTTGGTTTCGTGCGTTATGTTTTTGGGTATTTGAGATAGAAAAGATGTGATGTTGTTGTAGTGGGTTAGATCTACGTACGCATTGATCTCTCCACCGTTTGATTCTCCGAAATTTGGTCCACTGATAGAGAAAGTGTGGTGGTTCGCTACGTTACACGTACTCCTTGGAACATATCTTTGATAAACTCTTTCGAGTTAGGAATGTAGCTCTCTCCACTCCTAATCTACGCGCCTATTCAACAACCTGAGTACCCATCAATAATTTTAAAAGTTCACATTTTTAAATATATCTTACTACCATATTACCGGTACCATGACGAGAATAAATAAATAATTAAAAAATATTTTTTAAATTAAAATAATAATATAAATTTATTTAAATTACTGAAAATTCACGTTTATATAAAATAATATAAATAATTATATTTTTGTATATAAATTATAAAAATAAAAAATATTGAAACCTATAATTTAAGTTTTATAATTTTCTCACAATTTATGTATTAATTTCTAATTTGTCACAATTTCAATCATATAATTTTTAATTGGGTTTTTTATTGATAAATCCCATTTAGAGGTGTTTTAACCCAATAAGTCCACCAAGGAAAATAATAACCTAATTAGTCCTATGTATTTATACTTTTATTCCATGAGGTCCTTTTTTCCTAATTTATATTATTTGTTGGACTATTATACCCTTATGTCTATTTGTTGATATGTATTACATAGAAAAAGGATACACATTTCATATATATATATATATATATAATTTCACAGCACAATATACACCAACTCCATTATCTCAAATTGCTTCAGAGAACTTTACAGCACAGCAACTCCATAAATGGCAGTATACTTTCATTTGATCACGTTCCAAATAGGCAGATTCAATCTTGACATTAGCAAAGCTCGAGCAACAGAAATTTCACATTCAGAAAATCCATGCAGCGGAACCCTAGCAACCTGAAATGCAGGGCATTAATAAAACAAAGGAAAAGCAAGTAGATCCCTACATCAATATTAAAAACACACCTCAGTAAGAATTGATTTTAGGGCCTCAACAATAGTCCCTTTCTCTTTACAAAATGAAGTCATTATATAGGCTTTCACTGGACGAGCTACGACATCAGCAGCAGAAAAATATGCAGAATCCTTTCTACGAGATATTTTAAAAAACCTCTGATTTAAAGCATGAAAGAATATCGACTCGGCAAGTAAATTTCTGTAGTCCTTCACAATTTTTAACTCATCCGCAGGCATCTTACAACTGATCATCACTGCAGACTGTTATGCAGAAATTAAAAGTAAGATTTCTAAAACTAAAATTTTCATGTGCTAGTGTAATGCACTTGCATGTTGATGTATTCAGGAGTAAACCAAAATCTACACAATTAGATAAAAAGTCCAGTGGCTACTAACCCCAGCAGCTTCAGATTCAACAAAACATGAAAAACGGGGTTCTTCATGAGATGGAACTGGAAAGAGAGGTATAAGTGGAGGATCTGGTGATGAACTTTTATCTCCAAAGTGGGTCCTTAGCAACTCAACTACACTCTGAGAGAGAGAGAGAGAGAGACAGAGACAGAGAGTCAACAAAAGTTCGACAACAAATAAAATTCTTTGTATAAAAGGAAAATCTAAATGTTAGCATATTCCAACCTGTGTATCAGAAAAATCTCCAACAGCTATCACATCCATATTGTGTAAATGGTACCACTTCCCATAAAATTGCTTCACAGTATCAGTAGAAACTGTCTGGATTTCCCTTTCTAACCCAATTGGTAAACGCTCAGCATACTGCAATCAACAAATGAAATTTTACAAGGGCACGAACTTAATAAAACTCCGCAAAAAACCAACTATCAAGTCATCAATCAAATAAATATGCATTTATAACTGACTCAAGGATGCTCAATGAAGCAATGATATTAGAAAAACACAAAACTATAATACAATACAATTTGAAAAACCCAGAAACCATTTTTTGCAAAGAAGGAAAAAAAAAAAAAAAAAAAACAACAACAACAACAACAAGAGGAAGGCAAAAAATGCAACAGCCTTTTCTATGTGTGTGAGTATTGCTACATACATAGTTGAAATGACAAATAGCAACTGAAATAACATATTGAAGATGTTAATATTAAACAGAAGATGTGAGCACAATATTAACATTACAAGGGAGCAGTGATCTTTGTATGAAGACGATTCAAGTTAGTTTGAAAGTAAATGGTCAAACAAGCTCCAACCATGCAGGAAGAATCAAGTACAATGACCATGTAAAGAACCTCACCAGTGCATGAGACTCAAAATTAATAAATTGGTAGAGTTTAAAAAATTACCTTAGAACCTTCCATCATCAGAACCCAGTAATGTGAACATTCACATCATTATACACTGATGTGAATGTTCACATCAGTGTCTACTAATGTAAGTTTATCCAGTAATGAACAGTAATGTGAATGTTCACATTATCTATGTTTGCAAAATCAATTCCAAAAACAACAACAGTTATAAGGCAATGTAAATGTTTACATGAATGATCACATTATGTTATAATTGGCTGAAAAACAAAGGGTGAAACCAACAGCACCAAACAACACCCAACAACACCAACAAGTTTGACATTGATGTCACAATGTGAATGTTTACATCATATTCCATCACATTGTTAAGTGAAGATTGGGGGTTCTATGGACATCAACAATCAACAATATCAACAGTGATAGTAATGTGAACATTGACATCATTATACACTGATGTAAATGTTCACATTAGTGTCTACTAATGTAAGTTTATCCAGTAATGAACAGTAATGTGAATGTTCACATCATCTATGTTTACAAAATCAATTCCGAAAACAACAACAGTTATAGGGCAATGTAAATGTTTACATTGGTGATCACATTATGTTATAATTGGCTGAAAAACAAAGGGTGGAACCAACAGCACCAAACAATACCCAACAACACCAACAAGTGTGACATTGATGTCACAATGCGAATGTTTACATCATATTCCATCACATTGTTGAGTGAAGATTGGGGGTTCTATAGACATCAACAATCAACAATATCAAAAGTGACAGTAATGTGAACATTCACATCATTATACACTGATGTGAATGTTTACATCAGTATCTACTAATGTAAGTTTATCTAGTAATGAACAGTAATGTGAATGTTCACATCATCTATGTTTGCAAAATCAATTCCGAAAACAACAACAATTATAGGGCAATGTAAATGTTTACATTGGTGATCACATTATGTTATAATTGGCTGAAAAACAAAAGGTGGAACCAACAACACCAAACAACACCCAACAACACCAACAAGTCTGACATTGATGTCACAATGTGAATGTTTACATCATATTCCATCACATTGTTGAGTGAAGATTGAGGGTTCTATGGATATCAACAATCAACAATATCAAAAGTGACAGTAATGTGAACATTCACATCATTATACACTGATGTGAATGTTCACATCAGTGTCTACTAATATAAGTTTATCCAGTAATGAACAGTAATGTGAATGTTCACATCATCTATGTTTGCAATAACAGATATAATATGAAGTTCACACATTGAATGAATAAGATCATATACTATAAAGCTCACTACTGTAGAAGTTCATATTGATGAAATAGGTATAGGAGATTCACATGATTAAAACATACAACAACAACAACAACAACATTTGAAATAATTGGCTTGGTCCAACATTTTTCATTCCCATGTAAATGTTCACAGCTTTTGACAACACAACGTAATTGCCACTGCATTATTTGTGGGTGAACAAAACATATACTTGGAGATTGGGATTGAGGGGTTCACATTAACAATTAGGGCATGAACAGTAAAAATATGAAGTTCCACACATTGTATGAATAGAAACAAGGGATATTGGAAGTTCACAATGGTGTAATTTGAACAAGAGATTTAGGGTTTACATACAAGATTGGTGAGATTACTTACTCTTTTTCCATATTGATGGTTGGGTTGTCACAAATGGTCATCAATGGTGATTTTGACAAAGATGGAACTTCAGGATGTTCACCAATGGTGATTTCCACGTTTCCGTAGACAGATGGCAGAGGTATGACGAAGCCGACGATGAGACGTTGCGACAATGGAACAATGAGATGCATATGGGTGTGAGACAATATGGAATACGATTTTGGGTTTTCGGAAGGGTGGAGATATTGTGTGTGATTTTCTACAAAAAAGAGAGGGGAAGAGGGACAGTTATTTGATTCCAAAAGAGAGGGGAAGAGGAGAAGGGTGTTTTGGTCTTCTAATATAAAATAGGACCTGATGGAATAGTAGAAAACACTATGGGGTTTATGGAATATGATTCTTAGAGAATGGACTTATTAAAAAAGCTCCCTTTTTAATTTCCTTCCTATAGTTATAAATTTGGGCGAGTTAAACTCAAGTAACTCAGGTCAAACTAATAAATTTTTAAATATTAGGTAACATCATTTTTAATTCAGTGAGAACTTATGTAAAATTTAAAAATTTAAATAAATTTGAATAGATTTGGACAAAGATACCAAATAACTTGAGCAATCAAAACAAAATTATATATATAAATATATAAAATTATTTGCTAGTTTAATTTTTAATAATAAAAATATTGATTAAAAATTTAATATTAATGAATAAAAGCAAATATACCTTTGATATTAAAAAAAATTACATTTTATAATGATATAAAATAATTTAAATATGATTTTTCAAAAATTATTTTTAAGTTAAAAATTGAAATAAAATAAAAGTATCTGGATAAAAAAAAAGAAGGTAAGAAGAAAATTTAAAATGATATTCTCATCTGATTTGAAAATAATTCTAAATGACCAATAAATTATCACCAATAATCCTCATTTTTTTAAATAAAAAAAATTATTTCACAAACCATCACTTTTATTAGAAAAATAACATTTATTTCTATTTCTTTTAGCAAAAGTCACTTTTTAGCAATTTGAGCCAAAAAATTTTCATTTTTTTATTTTAGTTTGTTTAATTGACAATTGAGGTTATAAAAAAAAAAAATAGAATCAACCATATTTTGGAAGAGATAAAAAAAAGTCTAGATGAACAATAAGAAAAATGTTTGAATCCACAAAAAAAAACCCACAATGATGTGGTGTCTTATATGTCAACTCTTGATTTACTATACACTCAATGACATGGGACCCAACTTCCTTGCCACATCTTTATAGGTGAAAGTGTGGGTCTGTAGCTTACTGAAACAATAAATTATCACCTGTAACTCTCATTTTCGTTTTTTATTCTGTAAAAAATATAAATTTCACCAACTATCACTTTTAATAGAAAAAAATATTTATTTCTATTTGATTTTAGCAAAAGTCACTTCTTAACTATTTAAGCCAAAAAAACTTATTTCTTTATTTTAATTTGTTTAATTGACAATTGAGATAAAAAATTTTTTTAATAGAATCCATTATGTTTGGCAATTGTTAGAAAAAGTCATTTATTTTCTTAATTTTTTTGTCTTTTGTTAAAATAAAATATTTGTATTAAAAAAATTTATTGTTTAAGTCTTTGTAGTTTAGAAGGATATAAAAAAAATTATAAAACTTAAAAAAAAAATGATAAAAAATAAAAGTATAAACTTTTAATAGCGATTAATAATTTGAATGCGTGTATTTAATAACATATTATGTTTAGACCAATAATATTATGACACATGTGAATATTGATCTCACTCTAATTATAATAACATAATTTTAAAAATAATTTAAATTTAAAATTTTATTTTATAATTTAATAAAAGGTGCATAAATTAAGAAATGAATATTGATCTTATTCTAATAACATAATTTAATGAAAAAAATAAATTTAAAATTTTATTTTAAGAATATAAAATTAATTTATAGACCAATCATATCCATTTTAACAAAAATTAAACAAAATCAAAAAAATAAAATAAAATAAAAAGAATTGCAACTTTCAGTTTTAATAAAATGACAACTATTTTGTATGCTGGTTTAAAACTCTCATAATATATCTTTTAAAAACATTCTTTTGTAAAATATATAAATATATAAATAATCTCAACATCATTTTTATTGCTCCTTAATATAAAAATTATGAACTAATTATGAGAAGTTTAAATTTGTATTTAAAACTTATAAATCATGGGATCATTATAATTTTAAATTTATATTGTGTCAATTTTAAATTTAAATTAATAGATTTCTTTTCTCATTTGAAAGTCATAAATTAAGGGATATTAATTTTAATTTTTACTTTTTGCTTGAATAAGAGTTAGCCAATAGAATTTTCTTTTTAATTTTAAAAATAAAAAAATTATGAAATTTAGATTGGGAACTTGGAGCTCTTAGAGGCCTTATTGGTTAAAAACCCCCTCTTGCTTATATATTATATAGATTATGTAGTAAAAATAATTTATAATTAATTATATTTTATTATTTTTATCAGAACTACACATAAGAGAAGATTTTTATTCTGATGTTATTAATTATATGTTCTAAATTCTTAATAAAAAATTGCATTTCATAATTTAATTGGTAAAAATTAAAGAATAAATTACAAAAATTATTTTTACTATAAAATATAGGGTGAAGTACCAATAAATCCTAAAATGTGATGTTGTGAACTGTTTAATCCCTCATTTTTTTTTCTTATGAATCCAAAGGTCCCATTAAAGTGAAAATTATACAAAAGAGTAGTCATTTATACGTTTGGGTTTACTTTTTGAGAGATAAAAATGGATTTTTCTAAATGTGAAATTACACATTTAAGCAATCCGCATTATAAAGGTTTTGGATTTTCTTCCTTTTGGAACAAATCTCACATTACGAATAAAAATGTAATACACCAATATAATATTCCAATAATGTAACACTCCAATATAACACACTAAAAACCTCATTAGTGTATTTTTCCCAAACGTAATAACGTAACACTCTAAACTTTTCTAAAACGTAACACTCCAATGTAATACATAAAAAACTCCTTAATGTACTTTTTCCAAACATAACACTCTAATCAATATAATCTCAAACGTAACACTCCAATATAACACATAAAAAAACTACTTAGGCCCCGTTTGGGGACTGACTAAATTAGCCAATTAGCCAATTAGCCAAAAAGTTACTAAATTAGCCAAAAAGCCAACCACTCATACCAAAAGTCAAAGATTCTCTTTTCTCTCTACTTTTTGCACATCTTTTCGTAATTAGTCAAAAAGTCATCCCAAACATACAAGTTTTTTTTACCTACCTTTTTAGCCAAATAGCCAAAAAGTTACTAAATTAGCATGTTCCCAAACGAGGCCTTAGTATACTTTTTCCAAACGTAACACTCACAGTTTAAAATTATACATTTATCTAAAATTTACTATGGATTTCTTGTATTCCTTTTGGAATAGTTTGAAGAATCCCACATTTTTTTAGAATGGTTTGAAGAATTCCACATCCTTTTTTGGTGTTATATTGGAATATTGCATTTTAAAAAAGTACACTAAAGAATTTTTTTTTTGTGTTGCATTAGAGTGTTACATTAAAGAATTTTTTTGGAGTGTTACATTGGAGTGTGTTAAGTGTTTGTAATTGACAATATCGTTTGACAAAATTCCTTTTAGTTGTAATTTGATTCACTCTTTTGTTTTAGTGAGGCTATGAGTGTTTATATGAGAATATAACTCGAATTATGCCTTGCAGAGGAGTTTATAATCTTAATCCTTTTATATTTATCATTTCACTGACTATGTACAGGGATCGAGCTGGAATGCAGTCAAAGTTTTTTGATCGCTCAAGCGATCATTTGTGCGCTCGAGCGAAAAAAAGAATCATTCAGTACTTTTGCAGAGCTTCTGAACTTCTAGGAAGAAAGTTTTACCGCTCAAGAGGTGAAAGTTGTGCTCAAATAGTCGGCCTATATGTTTCGTACCGCCTTTAGTCACATCGCTCGAGCGATGAAATGTGCGCTTGAGCGGTCTTCGCAATTTAGTTTACTATAAAGTGCGCTTTTGGCTTGTTTTAGGGTTTGAGTCGTTCAGTTTTTCAGAGAGGAAGAAAAAACAAAGTGTTTTATATTGGAGGATGCTTTATAAGTGTTTCTTTGAAGATTTAAGAGTAATCAATGGATCCATGAACTTTATATCAACATCATCAAGGGGTTTGTCAGTTTTCTTTTATTTACAAAAGAGAGAGTTGTTCGTCGGGGAATTCCGGAGAACTTGGGCCTGAAGTTTTGGTGGATTTCGGAGTGGCTCATTGTCATGAATTCGACATCAGTATTGTGGATTCAATGTTGGACAAGACAATTTCGAGGTGAAGACGGTGGTGGAAGAGACGCATTGGGGTCGGTTCAATTCGGACATGGATTCACTAGGTAATTGAGAGTGTACTTGTGTGATTCCTTTTTGTCTTCTTAGCAGATTGTTTTGTGGCTTTGGCTCGTGAATTTTTTTTTTATCACAATTAGATACGCTTCAATTATGATTTTTTCACGTTAAATTGTTGTATCGATTTGTCTTTGATTATTTAATTGGAATTATTATTTCTTGTTTAAAAATTGAAACATGATTACAAATCAATATCTCAGGAATTTTCAAAATTTTCAGAGTGTTACGTTTGAGTGTTATATTAAAGTGTTACAGATTGAAATTATACATTTATTCAAAACTTACTAAGGAGTTTTTGTACTCCTTTTCAAATATTTGAAGAATCTCACATTTTTTTTAGAATGTTTGAAGAATCGCATATTTCAAATCATTCCAAATAAAAAAGATTCTCATATAAAAATTCATCTCAAATTTGATTCTCATAGGTTATGTATCTTACCTTTCTAACACAAAAGAAAGAACAAAAAAAAGGAAGAAAACATAATAGAAAAGGGTATAACCGTAGATCCAATTTTTAAATAATATATTAAATCTACATTTTCAAAATTAATGGGACTAATTGGTCTATAAGAAAACTCTTGAGACTAATCGGATCACCATTTCTCAATATGGGATTTATAAGTAAATTTTCTTAAATATAAACACATTTCATTTCATAAATTTCGTAATTTTACTTTATTATATGATAGTAGTAAATTACATTTGTTAATATATTAATTTTTCTTATTTTGTAAAACCAAAAAATTTGTCTACTCAAAATTGTAAATTGTTGTTTGTCCTAACTCTTACATGAAAATGGAGCATGATTGAATGGAGCATGATTGACTAGTGATGTTGGAATAAATATTAAAAGCCACTTAGAAGTTATTCGACTCAATAATTATGTTAATGTGAGTTTCACTTAATCATTAAAAATTATCTTTATCGATTTGTAACCGGTATGAGCTAGTTTGGGGTAGGGATGATCATTTTAATCCGATCTATGGGGGTCCGCCCATACCCACCCGAATGGGGTTGCTTTTACCTGCCCCGACACTTATGTGGGGCGGGGGTGAATTATGTTTTGGTCATCCACAACGGGGGTGGAGCGGGGGCGAGGGAGGGTATTGCTTCCTCAAATCCAAACCCGACTTGATATAATTAATAATATATAAATATGTAATATACATGTATATCTATATCATATAATTAGATATAAGAAAAGAATACTAAGGGTGTGTTTGGTAACGTTTACGTTTTCAGTTTATATTTACAAAAATTTTATAAACTGATTTTTGTTTATTTTTTGTTTATTTTTAGAAAAACATAAAATACAAACGCGTTTGGTAATTGACAAAATGTTTAAAAAAATTTAAAAATATAAAAAAGAGTGAGAAATGGCAAGTGGCGGCGGAAGACGGTGGTGGAAAGTGGTGACAGTGGGTGGTGGGTAGCTGGTGGTGGTGGTGGTGGCGGGGTGGTGGTGGTGGTGGATGGGTGGGTGACGGTGGCGGGTGGTAGCGAGTGGGTGGCGGATGGCTGGTGGTGGTGGGTGGTAGCGGGTGGTGGTGGTGGCAGGTACGTGAGGGTGTGGTGGTGGGTGGGTGGTGACGGTGGCAGGTGGTGGGTGGTAGCGAGTGGGTGGTGGTGGTGGTGGTTGTGGCAGGTGGGTGCGGATGGCGAATGGGTGGTGGGTGGTG
This sequence comes from Camellia japonica, assembly GCA_030407325.1. Lineage (NCBI taxonomy): Eukaryota > Viridiplantae > Streptophyta > Magnoliopsida > Ericales > Theaceae > Camellia > Camellia japonica. The sequence goes on along the minus strand of JAPPVO010000032.1, from coordinate 157,260,391 downwards.
ATGGTGAATGGGTGGGTGGGTGACGGTGGCGGGTGGTAGCGAGTGGTGGTGGCGGTGGTGGTGGCGGGTGGTGGTGGTGGTAGGTGGTGGCAGATGGTAGGTGGTGGTGGGTGGTGGCGGGCGAGTGGTGTTGGTGGTGGTGGTGATGGTGGTGGTGGCGGGTGGGTGCAGGTGGCTGGTGGTGGATGGTGTGGCAGGTGGATGGTGAGTAGTGGTGGCAAGTAAGTGGCGGGTGGTGTGGCGGGCGGTGGATGGTAGTGGTGGGTGGTGGATGGTGGCGGGTAGATGGCATGTGGGTGGTGGGTGGTGGTGGTGGTGGTGGCGAGGGGTGGGTGGTGGTGGTGGTGGTGGTGGTGGCGGCGAGAGGTGGGTGGTGTGTGTGAGGGGTGGCAGGTGGGTGGCGGGTGGCGGGTGTGGTGGCAGGTGGGTGGTGAGTGGCGGTGGCAGGTGGGTGACGGCAGACGGTAGTAGAAAATGGTGGCGGGTGGTGGCTAGTGTTGGGTGGTAAAAAAAAAAAAAACTCAAAACTCAAAACAGAAACACATTTTTTGTGTTTTCATTTTTTGGCCAAATTTATAAACTGAGACCACTGATTTATAAATCAAAAATTTTACCAAACAAGTTTTTATTTGAGTTTTTAAAATTTTTGTAAATATAAACAGAAAACAAAAACGTAAGTGTAACCAAACGGCACCTAAAAGTCTGTGGTTTTGTTTAAATATAAATAAATAATAATTCTGGAAATCTCACCGTTTATATATATGAAAATAAGGAAAATTATTTAGTATGTTAAGAATTTAAATGATTTTCAATTTTTTTGGCTATTTGAAATGTGGTCGGGGTATCCGTAGGGGCAGAGATGGGGTTGAAAAATTTCACCCGTAACGGAGGTAGGGTGAGGGTGGGAAATGACAAACCTACCTCGTGGCCATCCCTAATTTGATGGTTCCAATATTAGATTAAATATTAAATAGAAAATATAGTTCGAGTCGATTTTTTTTTTTTTTTTTAACAATTCTCGATTTAAGTTATAATACATTATATTTTAACAACTCAATATCTTTAAAAAAAAGGATCTTAATGTTTATGGTGCTTTTTATTAATCAATAAAAAAAATACAACTATTAAGAGAATTACATTTGAACAAAATTTAACATAAAATTATTACTTTAAATCTTTAAGACCTATACATTTTCTTTTACTCTGTAATTAGTTTTTGAGATAGCAATTAAAAAAATTTCAATCATTATTATATAGAGAGACATGTGTGATAAGAGTTTGTAGTACATAATTTTAAAAAGTAATATTAATTCAAAATTTTCAATATGGAAAATAAATATCCAAATTTATATTATGTTTGATTCATGAATTTAGGTAAATTGAAATGAGAAAGGAAAAAGATAGGTGAAATATGAATGAAATATAATTCCATTTTACCTAATGTCACAGGCCTTTTATTTTTCCTTTCAAAATTTCTACCTAGAACCATAAACCAAACACATCATCAATGTTTGAAAAGAGTTTTGAATCATTTATTGTACTGATATACACTATCTAAATTTTTTTTATATAATATTTGATGGGAGAAGCGAATTCTTAAAATGAATCATCAATCACATTATAAGGGAATAAAAGCTAGTCAATTTTTCTTTTAATAATTAAAAAATTAAATATCAAGAGAAATAAATTATGGAAGATGTGAATTGATTCCTATATTTTAGTGATACAAAAATCTAAATTTTAAAATTGATCATTTTCAAATTTCTAAATAGATTAATCTTTTTTAAATGTTTAAATCAAGGCATAATAATATATTTTTTAAATGATTCAATAAAAACTATAAGTTTTTTTTTTAAAAAAAAAAATTTAAAACTGATTAGTTAACTTTCATTTTCAAATTTTTAAATTTAAATTGATAAATAGATTAATTAATTTTCCTTTTGAAATGTGTAAATCAAGGCATAATAAGATTTTTTTAAATGATTTAATGAAAACAAAAGATTTTTTAAAAATTTTAAAACTAGTTAGTTAACTTTGCTTTTCAAATTTCTAAATTTAAATTTATAAATGAATTAATTAGCTTTCCTTTTGGAATGTGTAAGTCAAGACATAATAACATTTTTTTTATTATTTAATAATTCAATAAAAGTTAGTCAATAGAAGATAAGAGGGTAATTTGTGTAGCCAAATTGGGTCGAGCTAGATGGAAGTGGCTTTAATGGTTGGGCGACATGGTGGGCTGAGCTGCGTCTTTAGAGATAACCTAATTTTGAGCCGAGCAAAGGCTAGGCCGGACAAAGATATTCAACCAGACTAGTAAGATGCCTATATTCTTAGACCTAACTACTTCCTAGAGGCGGTCAATGCTTTGATTGAACTATAAGGGTAGGCGGTCACAAGGAACTGAGAATGAAGGTTTGACCGAGTTAGAAGAAGAGCCGCGCAATGTCAGCGTGGTGGCGCACCGTGCAAACTATGTATGGCACTGCGTGTTGCACAACCAAATCAATAGTGACAGAGTAAAGTTAGCTCGGCTGATCAGCAGGAAGCCGCGCAAAGAGTTGTGCCATCTCACTTAGTATACAATGAGGAGAGTGTTGAAGGATAAGTATTATCATTTAGGAATATGATTCCTAGGAGGGCTCTACAAAGGAAAGTTAGAGTCTCATTAGGATTGTGCCATGTGGAACTTACAAAAATTCAAACCAAGCCTTGATCTCAGGTATGGCAATTATTGTTCCCGAATTCACAAAACTTTTACCTCTTTAAGTCTTTTTGCTGACTTAGGCATCGGAGGAGTTTTCGGCATACACCTGCTAACTAGCTTGCGTTTGTAATTTTAGGTATTATGACGACGTTTAGAAGGATGCAAGCTTGATTAACAGGATTATACGAACGAAGATTATTTCATGCTCGTACAGAAGATTTTTTAATTATTTAAAAAATAATTTTTTTTAAAAAATAATATGAGGGTTCTGAGTTTCACAAGACTCTTTTCATTAAAAACCTCATTTTCCTTAATATAGTATAGAAAAGATTATAGTATCTATATATGGTATCATAAAGTTACCTATTTGAACAATTGCAGCAGTGCATTTATGAACAATTGAAGCAGTTCATTTATGAACAAAAATTAATGATATTAAAAAATGTTTAATCAACTAATTATTTTAAGACATGTCTTTTTTTACTTTTACAATAATTCAAAAATTTTGAAAATTCATTTTGAGCATGTGGAGCTCTCACATCCCTTCTTATTAAAAATCTCATTTTGTTTATAAAATATATAGATAGATAGGTTAGGTTAAATAAAATTGAGCCCATAAATTTTATTTTTTTGGTCTCATTTTAGTTTTTATAATTTTTAATTTTTATAATTTTAATTGACTAAATTTTGTCTTTATATTTTTTTTATGAAAATTATTCATGTGAATTGCAAATGTTGTTCACCTTGTTTGATTCCAATTTTTTAAATTCAATTTTTTGAGAATTGAGTTTTTTATTTTTCGTATTGTTTTATTTTTAGAGAATTTTTTTTAACATTTTAAGAAAATTTTTTACTTTTTAAATACACCCAACCTAGATGTACCTAAAAAGAAAAATATTTGTAAGAAAAATATGTAAAAAAATCAAATACACAAGAATACAAAAATTTATTGAATTTTTGTACCTTTTATATATATATATATATATATATATTAGTGCATTTAAAGTTTTTTTTTTTTTCAAATATTATTTTTTTAATAGTATTTATATTAAGTGTTTCTAAATTTTTTTTAAAAAAAATTGCTTAAAATATTAAAATATTTACTAAAAAAAACAAACTCAATTTTAGAAAATTAAATTCAAAAAATTGGAACTAAACAAGGTGATCCTTTTTAGGTAAAATTATAAATTACTTTTCGACTCAATGAGTTAACTATGTGTTAACTCTAATAATCACTTACTTTCTCGTAGATATATACCTAGAGAAATATGGAAATGATGGAGGTTATGGGATATTAGAAGATATAGTAAAAGTGATGGGATTGGGTTGAGGAGTGAGGATTTGACGAGGTCAGACTAGAGAGAGGGAGGAAACGACATTATTGGATTGGGAAAAGGAAAAGGAAAAGTAAATGGAAAGAGTGGCAACGAGAGTGGATTGAAGGAAGAATGAGATGACGACAATGGGTTAGGATAATGGAAAGAAGACAACAATTTCAATAGAGACCATTTTTTCCCCTTACACTCCTCTCTCTGTCACACACACAAAAGAAGAAATAGGTTTTATTCTCAATCTCAATAGCGTTAGTAGGTTTCATTCTGTGATCTCAATGACAATGGTTGATCTCTCTTTTTTTCTCTCTTTCTAAGACTTTTAAAAAAAGATCTTAGATAAGTTTAATTATTCATTAATTTTAGAGTAGGGTGCTCGTCGATCGAGTTGAATTGGGTGGCTTCTCATATACTATCTATCCGAATTTAGACAGATTAGAAAAAATCAATCTGCATCTGTCTACTTAGTTAGCGGATGTGAATTGAGCAGGCCATGCGAGTTAGTGGATGAATACATTTTTTTTTGGCGATTTAAGTTTTACTATTTTTGACATTTTTCAAACTATTTTTCACTATTTTTTTACTATTTTGGGTCCAATTTTTTTTAGAGTGATTATATTTACACATCACTAATACTCTCAGTGTCACGACCCAAACTCACCCCTATAGGTTTAACATTGTAACCGACCATAATCCTAAGATTACTAAAGGCTTCTGAGACAGATTTATAATATAAGGGGCTAGTGGAAGCAAATAACATATATACAATGACCATAGAGCTGTGCAGACTTATATGAGACGAAAAATTTCAACCTTTATAAATACATATATAAACACCTCATTCTTACAACATCTAAATACAGATAAAACAAAAGGGACTTAGCCTTATTACATAATACACAAAGGTTGTTCAAAGCAAAACAAAAGAAAATAAAAGCTTAAGACTGGTTCACAAACTTGACCACAACTATTTATCGGGAACCTTCTCATGAGGCACAGTGGTTGGTTGACAGAATAGATCCAGATTGGAAGTCTCAAGCCTGGTCACGCGCCTGATCACCTACATACATAATATAAACAATGAGCTTGAGCCTAGTGAATAACAACAAAGTAAAGGTTTTATGAATGATGTCTATAACATATTCAGAAATCAGAATTCAGATCAGAAGTAGATTTAAATACTTGTTCAGGGTTATGTGGTCATACGTGGTACATCTATTAGTGCTAACATATCAGATTGGTCATAAAGACCCATATATAGAGCAGATGGTCATTAAGACTCTTATTCATATTAGACAGATGATTGTGCACAATCGTAACAGATAACCATATAGGCTTCACATATAGTTCCATGATTGAAACCCTTAGAGATCCCTGGTACTAGGTAACAGATAACAGATACATATGATGCTAAGGATACCACGATACATTTCAGAAATAAGACAATCATTCATCTATACAGAAAATATCATTTCAGAAAACAGAGCTTATCATATCAGGTAGAAATACTTATAATTGAACATATCTTTACAAAGTTGTTACTCACAAATAGTTCCAGAAGAAGAACAGACGAATCAGACAGATATTGGCACATGATCTACAAAAGCACATGACAGATACACATTGAAACACACACTCTGTAAACACTTGTCTTATTCTATTTCTTTCTAGGTATGTTTCTAATTCATATTCTCATTATTATGGCCTAAACCATGGCTTAAGAATGTCTAAGATGGAATGAGGATGCAATTATGCATTTTGAAACATTAGAAAAATTTCAAAAAATAGGACAATTCGCTCGAGCGTAATTTTGTTCGCTCGAGCGGTCTGTAAAATCTGCCAAAGTACTAGGAGCTCTCATTTTATGCTCGAGCTAAGACTAAAATAAAGGGTGGTCACTAGAGCGGTCTTTCGGTCGCTTGAGCCAACCATCAAACTCTACAAAACTTTTGGGAGTTCGAAATTTACGCTTGAGCGACGATTTAGTCACTCGAGTGATGCGACCAAATTTTGAAATTTCTAAATTTCAGTTCCAAGTTCAAATCCAATTTCAAAGTACCAAAACACATTATTTTAGGCCAAAACTTTGGAAAACACTTGGAAACTTGTAGAAAAACATGAAATGAAGATCAATTTAGAAAATCAAAGCCCAAAAGTAAGCCCATTCTTCAAAACCAAGTCAAAACTATGCTCTTCTTTACATGTTATGAACATGCATGTAATAATTGAAGTCCTCTATTTTGAAAACATGATCAAATAAGACAAAATGATATAGAACATGATGATTTTCCAAAACCAAGTTGAAATAATGACATACATGAGAGAGTTCTTGGAATTTAACTTTAAATTGTGATAAAATATGCATGCATGTATGATTTGTTTTCCAATTATACTTCCTTAGCTCAAATCATGCATTAATTCATACATTCTCTTGAATTCTCGTGAAAACTAGCTTAATATCATAAAATGAGAGTTGAACTCTTACCTGGAGTCCTCAATTGCCTTGAATTCTAGTAATTTCTTATATAGTTCCTCAAATTCTTCTTTTTCTCTTATTTGATGTCAAATTCTCTTCTACTTATCTCTCTTTACATTTTTGTCTTCAAAATGATGAGAATGAGAAGTCTAGAAACTCAAATTAGCCTTATATAGGCTCAATTAGCTCAGGCTAATTAATTGTGATTAGAGCTAAGCTAATTCAACTTAATAATTAATTTATTCTAATTATTTGATTCCGAATTGAATTCTAATTAATCTTACCATAGTGTTCTAAAAATTCCAAATAACATATAAACATAGTCAATTTTATGTTCGGATGCCGATAAGGCCTTCAATTAACATAACAAAACTGAATTCTGAATAGATATTCCTACAACTAACAGATAGGAATGCAAAACACATAGAAAATGCATAATTAACACATAATCTCATTCTTAAAACTTAATGAGCATTCTTAATAATGGATTATAGGCTAATTACGGATCAGTGTTGTTACACTCAGTGTACACCATTACTTAGTACACATATAAAATAATTTTTAGGATTTACAAATATTTTATTTCATATCTTAACTTTTCATTACTAACCCTATATTAACACACCACTAACTATTTGAATACAAACTATTACACACACCAAAAACTCTTCACTTTCACCACTACACACAACAACAACCCTCTATAATCTTCAGAATAGAGACCATCTTCGTTAGTCGTGATCTCCATCATCAGCGAAGTTTCATTCGGCCTTCATCTTCGTCGGTGTTGATCTCAATAGTTTGTGTTGAACTCTCGTCGTCTCGTCATTTCAAATTGCCGACAGAGAGTTTCTTTCAGCCTCTATCTTTGCCGGTGTTGATCTTCATTATTGGTGTTGAGCTCTCATCTCTTATCGTCATTTCATATTGCCATTCTCATCCTTGATTCATGAGTGTATGCTAATGGTGAAGATGATGAAACCTGAGCGTACCTCTTTATCAAATTCACTTTTGTAATCAACAACACAATCAGTTTAACATTACTATATTAGGTGGGTATAGAATTCTATAAAATTTTTTAACAAATTCATCAAATTAGTCATGTTCAATAACACAGATTTGAACAAACTTAATGTGTTCAAAAATTTATATCTAAATAACGAATAAAAGTTTAATTTATTTTAACCAAACTAACTTAAAATGTTCAATTTTTTTTTTATATATGAATATTTAATATGTGGTCAATCATAATAATTTGAACAAAATTATTTTGTTCAAATATAAATAATCGAATATTGTGTAAAAATTCAACTCTAGTTATCCGAACACGACGAACAAACTCATCTTTCCAACATACGAACAAGATAAATAAAAAATTAAAAAGTTAAGTCATAAACTAACTTTTTCAATGTTTAAATCAACGTTTTCAATATTTATTTCAGAACCAACCATCTCAGTGTGATCTATGGTGTGCAAATCTTTAAAACTAATTGATTTCAATGTTCTTAAACCTTAAATCTTCAAAGATAATAATGTTTTGAGTTTGAAAAATAAGTATAATGGAGAAGATAATGAAGTGAGCTAATTGATAATGAATGATATCATGAGTGTATGTTAATGGTGAAGATGATAAAGAAATACAATGTTTATATGTTAAAATACTAAACCCTATAGGGATGCTGGTGTGTAAAGAGTATTTTGAGTTTTTAAATATGAAATTTTTGAATGGGTAGAATACAACCCATGTTGTTCTTAATGGTCATTTCATTAAAAGATATTATTGGAATATAAATTTAATCTACTAATAGTGTATACTGAGAGTATTATTGGTATGTAAATAGAATCATTATTATTATTTTTATTCTTTATAATAGAAATACAGACTCAACTTTCATATTTCATAAATAGGAAATATAATTACTAAATAAAAAGTAATAAGAAAAAAAAAACATACACACATAACATCATTTTTTTTGGAGAAACTAACCCAAAGGTCTAAACCCAACATATCATGCCCCGTTTAGACCCAAAACAAATTTAATACTCCATTAAGTCCTCAAATTATCAATTAGACGAAAATACCCACAATATATCATCCAATTTACACGCGCACAACCTTCACCCACGATCATCTCAGTCTGATCAGTACACTGTCACATCTCCGCCGCTCGACTCTGCATTCTCAGTCATCCATCTCTCCACCGTTCAACTCCACTCCCTCTGAAACCCTACCCTAACCACAAACCGAACCCGTTCATCTTTTCTAATCGTCGACTCTTACCAACACAACACCAAACCGTTCATCTTCTCTAATCGGAGACTCTTAACAACACGAAGAACCATCACCACTCTAAAGAAATTTCATAGTTCCTGACTTCTGATTCACAAAAATGGGGAAAAAAAGTAACATCTCTCTTCACCTATTATTTTTCATTCAAATTTGTACATTATTTTTTTATATTTCGTATACACCGTTTCAATAACACTTTCATAAAAAAACCCTATTTTACATACTTCAAAATGTATAAACCCTCTTTTATATATAATCCCCTGTTTTAAAACATTCTAGTCCCCTGTTTTTAAACATTCTAATCCACTATTTGTACACATAAATCCCTATTTTTACACATTCAGCTCCATGTTCTTATTCTTGTTGTTTTTGCTTCTTCTTCTTGTTAAATATTGACTTTTCTTCTTCGTATTATTGCTACATTTCGTTGAATACTTAATCTTCTCGTTGTTATTGTTGTTGTTTACAAAATACAATGGATTGCAATTATTGTTGATACTGTTTATAAAAACTGAAACATTACATAGTTTCATTTCATCACTCTACAAGTGACATATCTAAATTTATTCAAACTGCAAATGAAACTGCAAAATTACACAGTTTAATCACTATTCAAAATAAATAGGTAACTTATTATAAAGTGCAAATCAAACTGTCAAATTATACGATTTTGTAACTATTAACAACCAATAGATATAACTTCATATTAAACTGCATATAAAATTGTAAAATTATACAGTTTTGTCACTATATTACTCATGCCCTGCTGTCGCTTTCATTTTTTCAGAAATAGCTGTTGGAAGATATTGGAAAAAACAAACCCATATGCTCAAAAATCTAATCACGGATTTAAGTATCTCCCCTTTTGACCATCCTTCGCCTGTATCCATTAAAATGCCACCAAAATCTCCCCCTCCACAAAAAACCCAACTACCACAACCAAAAATAACAAAAAAAACTACAAAACAACAACACTACCTACAAGAAAAAGCCCAAGAACTACACCACAGACCCCACCCACATAACAAACACTAACCACACCTCGAACCACAAAAAAAACAAACAAAAGAAAGCCAACAAAAAAACAAGAAGCTTCTCCAACCAAAAAAAGAAAGCTCCAAGAAAGCCAATCAACTCTCAAAACAAAAACCAAGCCATCAAAAAGGGAAAAAAATGAGCAGTCCCTGCAAAGAGAGTCCAACAGTTTAATTACCGTTCCAACATCGGAGCAGTAATCAAACTGTTAAAGAGGATCAAATTCACAAAAGCTCAACAGACAGAGTTGGAAAAAACCCCTTTTTGGCCCATTATAAATGCTCTCTTCTCAACACAACTGAAGGCCTCTTGGTGTAGATGCTACAATTCCATTGTAGCAAAAATGACATCACTCTACAACAAAAGAAAAAGAGCATTTATACCTGGCAAAAAGGAAATGAAACTCAGAAACAGTGATGTCAGGCTCACTTTTGGTATCGACTGTGAAAAAGACAGCATCACCACCAAATCCTATGCAAGACCAAAGGATTTTGAGCTTGCATTTTATAAATGAAGATGCAAATCAGTAAAAAGATTGGATGGCAAGTCATTAACCAAAATGTTTCAACAAACAAAAAAAGGAAAATCAACCAATGATCGCCAAGATCTTGTAAGGGTCATCACCCTTTACTTGTGCTTGAAACTTCTCATGCCTATAATAGACCATACACTCAGTTGAAGTTTTCTCAATTATGTTGACAATCTCAACAACATCAAGAAGTACAATTGGGTTGAGGCAATAAAAGACACACTGATGAATTCAATGGCAAATGCAAACAACAACCCAAGGCATGTCACTGGATGCGTCATATTACTCTTGGTCAACACACTACTTAACTACTTGACACAAAAATATCAAACATCCACCTATTTCTAATTATCTAACATATTTCAAATTTTTTTTACAGTACTGGTACTGTGAGCACAGTAAACTCCTCCGACTATCCAACAAATAAGGCTTCCCAAGGTTTATGAAGTGGAACCTTGGCAAAATGTACTCCAAGTGGAAATACATCAGCCTTGCTGACTTTGAAAAGGTATTCAAACTCTTTTATACTCTCATAGCACATATCTATTTAACACTCATTTTACAGTCATTATAGTAAAAATCATGTTATGAAACTGTAAAATTCTTCAGTTTCAAACAACATATATTCAACACTTAACTAACATTACTCACAATACAAATCATATTATGAAACTGTAAAAGTTTGCAGTTTCAAAGCACACACCTATTTAACATCACTCATGTTATGAAACTGCAAAAGTTTACAGTTTAAACGCACAAATCTATTTAACATCACTCATGTTATGAAACTATAAAAATTTTTAGTTTCAAACAACATATTTTCAACACTTAACTCACATTACTCACAGTATAACTCATATTATGAAACTGACCAATTTTACAGTATTACTGATATATGCCACATTGTTTCCATGCAGGTTGACCAAAGTGCTTTAACCCCAACTAAACAAGAAATACAGTTATTGCATATCAATCAAAGCACATCAACAGACTCTTTAGCAAAGAAACATGACTACAAAAAGGACAATAAGTGAAAAAAACAAACAAAAGCAACAAAAAAAAAATACTTCTAGATAGTGATGAGAATGACTTTCTCGAAGAAGAACATCAATCAGAATTAGAATTAGAATTAGAATTAGAACAAGGAGAAAAACAAAACAAAACAAAAAAAAAGAAAGAAAGAAAGAAAGCAAGAACCACAAGAAGAACCAGAAAATGATGAATAAGAAGAAGAGATTGATGATGAAAAAAAACAAGTGACTGAAGAAGAAGAAGAAGCTGATGAACAACAAGACAATGATGAAGAACAAAAAGAAGAAGAAGGTGATCAACAAGAAGACACTAATGAAGAAGAAGGCCAACAACAAGAACAAGAAGAACAACAAACAAACCAACAACAAAAAGTCGATGAAAAAGAACTGACAGACCAACAACAACAGCATGAAAAAAAAGAACAAGCAAAACAACAAGAAGAACAAAGGACAGAACAACAAGAAGAACTCCAAGAGAAATCTAACACGTTTCATACATAAGGTAAACTCTTGTCTAATACTGAAGCAAACTGCAAAATTTAATTAAACTAACCAAAACATAATCCAAAATTTTTATAGGTCATGACCAAGCACAAACATTAACCAAAGAGGACGACAATGACAAACTCATAGCAGCCATGAGAGCACAAATGCAAGAAATGGAACAAAAATTCATGGCTGAATTGCGTAGAAAAGAAAATCAATTGAAGGAAATGTCCGCCAAAAAAACTAGCAGTCCCCAACAAAGATTAATGGTCAAGAGAATCAAACAAAAGTCAAAAAAACAAGCACATAACCCAGATTTTGAATACCAACCAATGATAAAAGCCAAAGAAGATACAAGGAACAATACAAAAACTGCTGTTGATGTACCCAAACCAACAGAGGGTACCGATGGAAAAAAAGAGAAGAAGAATGAAAAGAAAAAATAAGAAACCGAAACAAAAAAAGAACCTGCTACTGAACCCGAGCAAAAAGAGGGTGCTCATAAAGCAAAACAACAGCAGAAAGAAAAGATGCAAGAAAATATTGGCCAAGAGAAAGAAGGTGCTGCTGAAACCAACCCAAAAGAGGATGCCAATCAAGAGAAGACACAAGTTCAAGTATTGGAAAGTGATGATGATTTCAAGGAAGAATCAATCCACAACAAGCCACTCGCCATTTCATGCCGCAAAACAAATAAGGTTTGGCATAGCCTATCCAAAAAAGACCAAGACCAAATTCAACTCATCAACAACACACAATCAAGTGCTTGTGTCTGATCTGGCAGCAAAGATGAAAATTGCATATACTTTTCAGATATATGCAGATTGACCAACAGGGAAGCCTTATATGGGAATGTAGGTCTCCAACTGCATAATTTTATAGTTTCTGTTCATATTCAATAACCTATTCCACAAACCTGAACACATTCTCATATATAACATGTTTCAGGTCATTGATGCCTTCTCAGAAATGAAATTGGCACTCCAGCCATCAATTGAAGAATTTGAGAAACATGATCTAGCCTTTGCAAGAAATCCATACGCGGGAAGATCTTACGTTTTCTCAACACTTATCAATGTAAGCAAAACTTAACATACCTTTTAATATTATTCAAACTACAAAATTTTCTACTTTCTTAACATGTCTTACTACATAGTTTTATAACATATTTCAAAAATATATATAAATTACAGACTCCACTATAAAATCAAGATCAAGCATTAAGAGAAAAAATGATGGACAACCATTTTCCAGAAGTAATGAAAAACAGATATATCCATTTCCCAATCAACCATGACAACCATTGGACAATTGTGGTATTTGACAATGCTGATGGGATATGGAGGCACTATGACTCTTTAAGGCCAACAAAAGATTGCCACAACAAACACTTTGAAATTGCAAAGGAAATTGTAAGTTAAATAAAATTTCCTACTTAATTCCATTCTTTTCAAAACATCTCAACACATCACTATAACTAACAAAAACATCACTAACTATTTTGTAGCAACAACATCAACTGAGATGGAATAAAGCATTATTCAACAATCAAAGAAGCATGTTATCATCTCAAGAGTGCGAGACAGTAATTGCATCAATTGAGGAATGCCTACAACAAACCCCAGACTCGTAAGATACAAAATTAATAAACTAATGTTCCAATATGCTAAATTTTGCAGTTTTACCTAATTAATTAACTTCATCTAAAACTTTGACGGAATGATTGTGCAATCGCCGTCTGCAATGTTATCAACCAATATATCAATTGGCAACCTGTGCAGAAATTACTTCGACCAACTAAGTGGGTCAAATTTCGAGCATAAATCATCATTCAATTCCTTAATGATAAGAACCGATCTTGGAAACTCGAGCACTACCAAATGTTAACAAAACATACCAAACCATAGAAATAAAGAACAAATTTCTTGACAATACAAATATTCAGGTAAACATATTTTTGTGCTTATTTATTTATTTATTTTTTTTAACATGTGACATGTGACAGGTACTTTATATGCTTTTGGGAATTGATCTTCTTGTAGTTATTATGGTGAAAATGATTGTTGTCATTGATGTTGTTATTGCTCTTTTTCTTGTTATTATTATTGTTGTTGTTCTTCTTGTGCTTATTATACTTGTTTGTGTTCTTCTGCTTATTATTGTCGTCACATTTGTGGTTGCATATATTTTCATACAGTAAAGGTTGTTTCTAATAATTCTTCAAACTGCAAAAATATGCGGTTTCATCAGGTTGTTTCTAATAATTCTTAAAACTGCAAAATTATGCAGTTTCATCAGGTTGTTTTTCATAATTCTTAAAACTGCAAAATTATGCAGTTTCATTATTCAAACAAAAATTATGCTACACAATTATGCATCCAATTTCATGACTCAATAAATAGATGAACTGCAATTCAAAATTGAAAATAAAACTGTAAAATTTTACAGTTTTGTCACTATAAAATATGAAATAAATATATCATGTAGTAAAACTGCATTTCAATAAGAAATTTTCAACAACCTTCTCAACATTCCATAAAAATAAAACTAACCAAATCCATGAAAAAGAAAAAAAAAAAAAACAAAACAAAACTATTATAAAACAACTTCAATAACTAAAGAACACATCAAAAAAGAAAAAACAATGTAGCCAACTTTATTCATTACCAAGTATCACATTTTTTATTATCATAATTCCTCAAATTCAAATACAAATCCAAAAGAATAGACTATGGCCTCAAATAGTAGCCTTGCACGTCTTCTTATTGTGATTCCCATATTTCAAGCACCTTATATACTTGATTTGCTTCACATTCTCACCTCTAGAAGGTATCCTCTTCTTCTTGTTCCGCCTGGGCTGCTTCTTCGTTATAGGAGGTTTGATAATCGAATTACCGGCACCATCAAAGTCAAATCTCTCACTTAAAGGCACTGGATAAACAGATTCCTTGTATGACTTTCTAAAACAATCTACATGAAAAAAAGGATCAATGAAATCATATACATCTCTACCACTACTATACGAAGTATGCACAACATGACAATAAGGAAAACCATTCAATTGCCATTCATGCAAGAACAAGTCTGTCTACCAATATCAACATAAAAAGAAATAAAAGAATGAACTTCAAGCACAGTATCACTAGCAACAATCACATCCCAAGACTTAGCTAGCTTCAAAGAGTCCACCAACTTCTTTTCTATAATTGGACACAATTTCGTAGTCTATCTTTTAGATTCGGCTCTTTTATTAGACAATTGAGTCATGATTTGAACCCTAATCATATCAACCATACAAGTAATAGGCAACTTACGGGCCTCACCAATCCAATTATTGTAAGACTCGGCAGCATTAGATGACATCTCACCATATCGTTTCCTTCTAAAAAATGCATTGGCCCATTTATCATTTTGCAAACCATCCAACATACTGTCAACTCTACCATTCCCAGCAATGTGCCTCAATTTCTCCATATAATGTTGGAAAGAAGCAACAGTTGGCGCATAAACACATTTAACTAATATTTTCATCAAAGTCGACTTATAGTTAGTACGAAATCCTACCAATTTGTCAATCAAATTTTTCTTCAAATGATTCAAGCAATATGCATGATGTGTATGGGAAAAAACCACTGAAAGAGTGTCTAGCAATCTATGTTGACGGTTAGACACAAAGGTCAATCTCCGGCCTGAACCAACAGCTTTTAACAACTGACTTCATAACCACATCCAATTATCTTGATTTTTAGCGTCAACAATCACAAAAGCTAAAGGAAACAGGCCTGCAAACAAAATAACATGAAACTGTAAAAATTAGCAGACTCATAATACAATAACACACTGACAAACCAAAACTATACTAATTGCAAATAAATACATACATTGATTATCATCCTTTGATGTTGCTGCAAGCAAATGTTCCTTGTAACATCCCTTCAAGAATATACCATTAACAAACAACAACGGACGACAAAAATGAAAGCCATACAAACATCCATGAAATGCCACAAACAACCTCCGAAAACACCCACTACTTTCATCCACATCTAATTCAAACACACTTCCTAGATTCGTTCTCATACCTGTCTCAAGGTACCATCGAAGTTGGTCAAAAGAAGTTGAAAAATCACCAAACAACCCACCTCTTGCCTTATCAACTCCTAACCATGCAACCCGGTAAAAAACATGTATACCATATTGCTTCTTTAACTTTTTTTTTAATTTCAATAGGACGAGTCAATGGATTATCACTAATATCATTATGCACAATATCAGACACAAGTCTAGAACCAACCATTTTGCTACAAGATCTGCAAGTAACAACCCCATAAGTATGCACATTATCCAACTTCATAATAAAAAAAATACTGGAATTCATCGACACCCTTCCATGCACAAACCATTTACAACCCGTAGACGACTTCATCATACATTCAGCAGTTACTCTTGCTGCATCGTTCTTCAAATAATTCACTGTAAAACCACATTCAACTGCATACTTAGCCAATGCAATACGGAACGCCGGCACTCCACCTTCAAATTCTTGACCAACACTATGTATAATCCCATTACAACTAGCAAACAACAAAACTCTCTCTGGTTCTGGCTAAAAACTAGGCAACAAACCACCAAAATCATCACAATCGTTAACCAAAGAACTCTCACAAATTATAGAATCAATCCTAGAAGAATTATCATCAACCTCCACAATTCTCTTATCACCCACAACAACATCAACAACATGAGAACCACTACAACCTACCATTGACAGCATATTTCCCAAATCATTATCACATTCAACAATACAATTAGAATATCCAAGAATAGAGAAAATAAACAAAAGTTACCAATACTCAACTCCTTCTTCGCAGATATTTTCTCGACAACTTCATAATAACTACATCCCTCACTAATCTTAATAGCAACACAAGAATTACTGTATTTTCACGTTAACATGAAACATCCATCCATACTACAAAATCACAAACTAGCAAACAATTGTTCACAGATTTCAAACTGCAAAATTATACAGCTACAACTTATTAGTACCAACACTGCACAATTCACAATTCCAAACTGCAAAATTATACAGTTACAACATATCAGTATCAAAACATCAGAATTCACAATTCCAAACTACAATTTCAAAACACATTACATTATACAACAAACAAAATCAACAAAATCAAAATCATTACACTATATCACATACAAAAATCACAAAATAGGTATCAAACAAATAAAATTTATCACAAAATAAAGAATTATAACAATATTGCCAAACACAAAGCAGATATCACGCAAATTTGCTTATCTATATATACATACATATATGTATTGACAGATACAGACATAGTGAGACACACACACACACACACACACACACACACACACACACAAACACAGAGAACGTACGCAGAGATCGCCTGTACACAGAGATTCAGATCGCACAACCAGATTCACCTCACAGCACAATGAGATCGACCACACAGCACAAAGAGATCGCCATAATAAAGAGAAATCGAGATCGCAGAGGCAAATATTTGATTTTTCACGTATATATAGATCTCAAAACAAAGGATAATACAGTCATTTAAAAAATAAAAAAATAAAAAACGGGACCTTCGAATACAAAACTTAAAAAACTGTGGACCTATTAGTCTATTAAAAATATATTGGGATTAGAAGGGAAATAGATTTCCTACATAGGACTACATAGTAATTTTCTCTTTTTTTTAGAAATGTTGACAGATTGGGTTGGTCAGGTAACCTCTCATCCACCATCCGTCTAAACTTAGATAGATTGAAAAAAAAAATACATCTACATTTATCCACTCAGATTAATAAAATTGTCAATTTTGTGACAGATTGGTTAGGCCATTCAATTTTGACAAGTTAGATGGATACTACTTGCCTAGCCCTATTTGACAGTATCATAAGATACTGTTTATATGGTAATTTAAACTAATTATGTAATGATTTTTTTTTATAAATTGGATATGTTAACTCATTTTTGTTAATTAATAAAAAAATAGTTATACTTAGGGAGTATTTAAAAATTAACTTTTTTTAGTAATTTTTATAATGTTTTACACACACACACACACACAAAAACAAGTTAAAAAAAAGCAATTAAACAACTTATGATGATTTTTTAATTAAAAATGAAAGTTCCTAAACTAGTCTTTAAGCATGAATAAGTTGAATAACTTGTGTCATTAGACTGTTTTGAAAAAAAAAAAAAAAGATTGTTTTGAAAAATATGTTAAAAGTTGACTTTTTTCTATTTTATGATTTTTTTTAAATATATATATATAAAAAAATTAAAAAAATACAATCTAAAATAAATTAAAAGTTAAAAAATAACTTTTTATCCATTTGTCAAAACTAGCCATTGTAGATAGTAATGAGCAAATTTAACTTAAATATTTGGTCAATAAATGCTATGCAAATGGAATTGACGCAACTAGAGCGTGGCTTTCACGATCAATCATTGAAAGTGGGACTAAAATCATCAGGCCAAATAGATATGGATATTTTTATACGAGATTGATCACCTGACAGCACGGTTACACAAGCTATCTCAAAACCAAACTTGAGAACAATGAAATTAAATTGAATCTTCTCTATCTTTATCCACAACACAACACGACGAACTTTGAGATCCTCCAAAGTCACCGACCTGTTCCTATTACACAATCTCTATTTCTTCTTTGTTGGAGTTCAGCTATCTTCAATTCAAATTCTGGTGTCCGAAACTGGCTGTCACCGGTTGTCACTGGGTGGGGCAACGCACACGCGTCGGTGGACCATACTGACTTTACGTCTCTAAAGAGAACTTTGTTTCGTTTTTTTAAAAAACTCACACATATATACACACTGCCTTACGTTACGACATCGAATGGTATATACGAAATTTTGTGATCAAAAGTCTAGGTGGAATGTTGGTGCTCTCAATAAAAGTAACTATATTGGGGGATTGGGATTTGGGAAGCGAGATTTTAATATAACTTAGGTTAAAATTTATAAAAAAATAAAATATGTTTCAATAATTTATAGGATAAAATATCACATCAAATTTAGATTTTATTTGTCATAATTTAAAAAAGTCAAAAAGTTACTATCTTATTTAAGTCACATTATCTCTCTATCACATCATTTCAAATCCAACCCATACCCAACCCATATGTCATAAAAATTCAAAAAGTACACTTATTTAGATCATCTCAAACCACCCCTTATAATTATTTCACTTTTTCTCCTACAAACATCACATCCAATTATAAAAAAAAATCTAATTATCTTTTTAAATACAAAAATTTTAACTTACTACAATAGCCAAAGACTAAAATAACAACTTCTGATACACCCACATAATTTCACTTCATTTTTTTATACCCTAAAGGACAAGAATGTCATGCCTCCGTTTGGGAAGGAAGATTTAGATTAAAATAGGTATATAAGACAAAATAGGTTGTTTTAGGTCAATAAGACAAAACATCACATCCAACCCATAATTATTACATTTTTTCTCTCACAAAAAGTCAAAAAAACTAAAAAGTCATTCCCAAACGAAACTTTTTAATCTCGAGCTAAAATACCTAAAAAGTCAACCCACTTTCCAAATCTTAAATTGATACAAAATTAGGAATATTCGCATATCGAAGTGATTTAATTATAGAGTCTATTGTAAGTAAACTAGGGTTGGTTTGGGAAGTGGGTTGACTTTTTGGCTTTTTGATTTTTTTTGGCTATTTTAGCCTGGGTTAAAAAGCATGGTTTGGGAAGGGCTTTTTGGCTTTTTGACTTTTTTGACTTTTTTTTATGAGAGAAGAGTGTAATAATTATGAGTTAGATGTGATATTTTATTTGTTATGGCTAAAATAGCCTATTTTGTCTTTTGTGGTTATTTTAGCCACAAATCTTCTTCCCAAACGGACCCAAATCTTGTAATCAAATCAAAATCAAACCAGAAAAATCAGTTAGATTGTATTCAAACTGGTTTTACAATTATAAAAATTGAGAGCAGTTATTTTTACTTTACTTTATTTTAAATATATATATATATTTTTTATTCTTATTATACATAGAAGGAGCAGAAGTGCATTTGGAATAAAGTGGAGTAAAAATATAATTATGTATAGTAAAAATAAAGAATAGAGTGTATTTGAAACACATCAAAGTGAGAATAACAACTCCCCAAAACTATTATATAAAAACAAATATATACACATATATATAATAAACAAATGTGCCTCGATTTAAATAAAAACCTTTTAAGATCGGAAACTAGACAAATTAGAATCGAAACTGATAAAAACCAACCAAATCAACAAATTAGAACAATTTACAGTTGCGTCGATTTTTTTGAACACCCTTATACAAAATCATTTGTGTCCAAATGTTTTTGTTACTTTGTTCTAATATATTTCTTTTTATTGAATGTATAAGGATGTTTAGAAATATTGCATATTCATTATTACACGAACTTTTATTATAATGTATAATCTTTTTATCTACAGAGGATTGTATTTGATTATGTAATCAAATGTTATATTTGTAAAAAATTATTTTAAATTTCTTAACATATGACCGAAAACACAAGTAACAAAATTCTTATTAAATCATGGAGCTGTACTATGGTTTACCATTTTGCTTGACCATTTATGTTTATTATTTAGTGTAACACATTTTATTATCATTGATACAATAAGTCCCATGTACATAGCATCAGTATCAAAGAGTTGTGAAATGTGACACATCAAATGATTAATACAGATGATAAAAACAAATGATCAACATAACATTTTATAAATTACAAACAGAAGGCTTGACCTAACAAATTAGCGGTTCATTAGGGTTCGTTTGAGAAGTGGGTTAATTTTTTTGTTTTTTGATTTTTTGACTATTTTAGCCTAGGGTTAAAAAGTCTCGTTTGAGAAGAGTTTTTTAATTTTTTTAACTTTTTATGAGAAAAAGAATGTAATGATTATGGATTAAATGTGATGTTTTGTTTTATTAAACTAAAAGTTTATTTTGTTTTTTTATAACTATTTTGCAAGTGTGTTTAGAGAGCTACTAAACACACTTGCAAAGTATTTTCTATGTGCAAATAATAAGACACAGTAATTACATTACAATGGTTATAAAAAAAAAATTAAATGGGCATGAAAAAGTTATTTAGTAGATTAGGTCTACCACCTTACCTCATCTTCTTATGACAAAATGACCAATTACCCTCTTATAAGGTTGACACTTAACTATATGATTGGTTGATCTTGTCAAATAAATAATTTTGATAATTAGATGAGTCTATTTATATGATTTTAAAAGTTAATAAAATAAAGTGATATTTAATGATAACTAAAAAAATATAAAATATAATTAACAGAAAAAATATATGATAGATTATTGGCAAGCAAAAAGTAACATAAGTGGTAACACATGTGGTACATTCATAAAGAGAGTCAGTTTACCATTTAAAGTGATCTTTAATGTAAATGTCAAAATGAACTAATATTTATTCCAAAAGCAACTACCCATGAAAGCAACTTGACATCAAGATAGTAGAACATCATTGTGAGCAATAAATTTTTTTGGATCTTAAATTTGTGATGGAGAAACAAAATAGATAAATTTCATTTACTTTTTAATCATAAATTTTTATATATTTAAAATTTAAATACAATTTTGAACTTGTTTGATGTAATTTATTATAAATTCAAAAATGATAATCTGAAAATAGAAGTCAAAAAATACTCTTCCCTAACTTTCAAATAATCAAATTTTTTTTCTTCAGTTTTTAAAATTATTTTTACTTTGTAATAAACAGTTTGAAACAGATTAATAGAATAAAATAAGCTAATACAAATCAATTATGTTGCACCAAAAAACACCAAATAATCTGAACAATAAAATTGTTTAAATATTTAATTTGTAAAGGAATTTATGTGGGGAAAGAAAAATAAAATATGATTTGTGAAAATTTTGTTATTATTATTTCTTTTCTATTTCACTATAAATTTTCTGTAAATTTAAAATTCAAACAGTACAACTTAGCAGGATAATAATAATAATTCCAAGTATGACTTTACTCCCTCATCTCATTTTCTTGCTTTTCATTTGATCCTCATGATCTCTTTACTTGAATTACCAATGTGAATTGTATTAATTTAATTTTAAGAACAAAAAAGCATGAGATAGCCTCAATAACTCATTTTAATATTTGTAATTGTAGTGACTATATTATTTGTAACAAAAATGCTATACAACATGAAAATATATTGAATTTTATTTAGAAAGTGAGTGTGTGGTAAACTTAAAACTAATGCGGCATCCACACCTACAATAATGGAATAGGGGTCCTTGCTATGCAGTTAAATGGGCTCATTTTGACATCTGTTTTGAAGATTTGAACTATTCACATTATAGAATATATCGAGTAGAATATATATGTAAAAAATTAAATTAATCGTATATCGTTAACATTTTTTTCCATTCATATTTTTATTTATTTTTATACTTGGGCTGGTTTGGCAAGTCCAAAATAATTTAAAAAGCCAAAAAATTACACAAAAAACAAAAAAGTCATTACTATTCACAAATAAAAAATATTAAAAATACATTATATATATTTTTATAATACAAAAATTTGATGGATGCTATCAGCCGTACTTGTGAAGTAGGAAGGCCATTATACACTTTTTGGGCCAAAAAAAAAATTACATAGGTAAAGGCACAAAGTTTGATGCTAATGTTGGGCCATTGGGGGCCCACTAAGGGTTCCGTTTTCATAATCCGAATCGTTCAATATGTAGAACTCGTCGAGTAATATATGCCTGTAAAAAATCACATTTATCAGATATCGTTAACTATATGATCAAATCAGTTTTGTATAAACAAAACGGATGGTGTGACAGTTAACTGTTGAAAAAAACTAATCCGATCATATAGCTATCGATATCTGATTAACGTGATTTTTTACAGGCATATAATACTCGACGAGTTGTACATATTGGGACGGTTCAGATTATTAAAATGGGACCCATGGTGGGCCCCATGAACCGACCATCACTGTCCAAACACTTTGCCTTGAAGGAGGCAATTATTTTTTTTGGGTAAGAGACCAGCCGTACACCCACTAATCTTTCTTCTCTTACACTTTATTTATATAATTTTTTATTACATATTTTTTCGTAAAAAGACAAAAAGTTAACCCAAACATCCATCTTTTTCTCCTTAACTTTTTAGTTCAAAAAGTACACTTATTTTTAGGACACCCCAAGTCACAATTGTCTTTTATTTTTATAAATACAAATTCTATTTGATGACATGATTAACGATATCTAATCGACTTAATTTTTTACAAGTATATTTTACTTAATATATTATAAATGAATGATTCGAATTATCAAAATATGTCACGAAATGAGTCTATTTGATCGCATAGCAGTACCCATCCCCTACAATAATTGTCGATCATTAATAAATTTTTTTGAATAATTTTGCTGAACTTATGATATTATTTGTATTTATATTCATTTAATTGATATTAGAAACAACCCAATTCAAGTCACAACAACCAGTGGAAGTACTGACATTCCATGCACTAAAGTTATATGAAATTGGCTGGCAACCAAAACCCATCTGAACCCACCCTTTCATGGGTCTCTATCCTATAAATTATAAATATATAGTTACTTTTTGTTTTTTGTTTTCAATTTTTTATAAAATTTAAAAATCATTTTTGTCTATATATATCTCAAATTAATTTATTTTTTTATAAAGAAAAAAGCTAATTTTGAAAATGAAACTAAACTTAGTGTAAGTATTTAGCAGTTACTCTTTGCTTTCAAAAGTAGAATGGAAGGAATTCATAATAAGGAGATTAAGTAAAATTGTGTTTGTTTTGATAATAGTTGTTATTGTATGAATTGTTAAATTATTTTTATATAAAATAATAAAATAAATAAAAAAATACAAAAAATTAAACATTAATGTTCAAAAAAAAAAAAAATAGCCAACATGTAAAAATAAATAAATAAAATTTCTAGTCTGACGGACTGTTTTTCTAATACCACCTCCACCTCCACCTCCACCTCCACCTCTTTCATTCCAATTCCCCTTCCAATCTCTATCCTAATCCCCTACTCTATGTCAATCATTTCCCCAACTCTACAAACAAACACAACATTAAATGGGTCCCACTTCCATCTTAATTCCATCTCACTCTCTACACCCCAAAACAAACCGGGTCTTAAGGCTTAGATGAGTTGATAAGATAATGACTTGCTGATGATAGATCTTGGATTCAAAACCTCTATCACTCTTCTTATAACCCTTGATTGAAATTGGGAGATGAGGGGTAGGGTCCTCAATATCTTTTGCCAGTTGGCTTGTACGGTAGAGTCCAAAGAGCTCGAGCTCGAGGGTCCCTGAATTACCCAAAAAAATTAAGTATTTAGTACTTGGTACTCCCAAATTGTGTCAAATTCTCAAATTTATTAGTCATAGAGCAAATATACTATTAAGCCCTGTTTGTTTTTCTGCTATCACAATCCACTTCGGATTTTATAGATGAATAGGGAAAATGGCTCATGTTTGTTTTGGTTTTGGAGCTTCGAATTTGTAGTCTGAAGGGACTGCGATAGACCTTGGCGAGAGGTATTAGCAGTCTAGGGGGCTGGGAGATGGTGTGGGTATTTGGGAAGTGGGTTTTCATGTAGGTTTTTTTAGTTGTAGGAAATTTTGGGAAATTTTTATATAGGTTTTTATGTGGGTGTTTTGTTTGTTTTTGGGAGAGTTGTTTTTGAAAAAAATTTGGGAGAGTTGTTTTAGAAATTTTTTTGGTTTGTTTGGTTGTATATTTTGAAAGTAGTTTTGGAGTTTGGGAGTTTGGGATGATTTGATATTTTGTTGTAATTGAGTAGATGTGTGTGAGAGAAAAAGTGATTGAGAAGGAGAGAGGAGAGAGAAAAAGTGATTCATTGATGTGTAAGAGAGAG
The DNA here is from genome assembly GCA_030407325.1 of Camellia japonica. Lineage (NCBI taxonomy): Eukaryota > Viridiplantae > Streptophyta > Magnoliopsida > Ericales > Theaceae > Camellia > Camellia japonica. The sequence goes on along the minus strand of JAPPVO010000032.1, from coordinate 157,235,502 downwards.
AAAGTGATTTTGGAAATTTTTTGAGAAAAATCTCAAACCAAACAATTTTTTAGAATTTTTTTTCTAAAACTCATCTCTAAAACTCAAACCAAACATACCTTTAGTGTTTGGGAAGATAGTTGGATTTTTTTGTTGTTTGATGTGATGTTTGTAAGAGAAAAAGTGAAATGATTATGGGGTTAGATGTGACATTTTGTTTGGATTTATTTTTTTTGATTTTGCAAAACCTTTGTCTTTTAGTGGAAAAAATAAGAAAAAAAATCTAGGAACCAAGTTCTCAAACACCACTGGTATTAGCAAAATAATCCGTTAGGATTGGGTGTTACTGGAAGTTTGCTCGGATGTCTGACCGGTCAACCAGTCAATAGCAAATTTTTTTTTTTAACTTGTTGGCCATTTTTTTTAAACATATTATACTTAATGTTTTTGTATTTTTTACTAAGTAAAAATCATAGTTTTATTTGTTTTATTATTTTATATTTGTTTTGTATAAAAATAATTTAACAATTCCTACACTAACAACTATTATAAAAACAAACACAATTTTACTAATCCTTTCACTATCAATTTCCTCATTATTAATCTCCTCCATTCTATATCTGAAAATAAATGAGGCCTTATTTACAAAGCCAACTCAATAATTTCTCCATTGGAGAATACATATGAGTGTTGGAACCGATTATATCATTGTCGTATTGACTCATTAGATGATAAATAAAATGTAATAAATATATATAATCATCCTAATAATATTATTGCGCACTTAAACTCCTAATTTACTAGACTCTTCCCTTATTGTACAACTTCATGTACTTCTCACTTATAGAGAATTAAAATGATGATATTATAAAAGGTTTATTTATTAGGAATTTAATTTTTTGGTTGGGAGTAAATTACTGTAGGCATTTTGTTTATTTTTTTTAAAAAAAATATTGCTATTGACCTGTAAATTTTGGAAAATGAAAATTTTTACAGAAAATTCATACAGAATTTGCCACTAGAATGATGCAGTGGTGATATTTCGCAATTAACAATCACCTTGATAAATTTTTTATTTTAAAGGATAAATTACAATGACCTTTCCTAAGATTTAGAAAGAAAAAAAAAAAACACAGTAAACTTTACATGTTTAGCATAATTACATTGAGTTATCTTAAAGTTTTAATTCACATAAAAATTAGCCTAATTTTTATCAATAATTTGTTAACCATATAGATAAAAAAATATATAATGTTGTTATCTTGTTTACAGTGAAGCATATATTGTACTTTGTTTATTATTATTATTATTATTTTTATATTTTCACACTATTTACATTAATTTCAATTCTTTTAGCATTACTAAAAGATAAGTTGGAGTATTTATACTAAAATTATAAAGCTTATTTTTTATATATATATACATATATATTATCTAAATCTAAAAGAAATCAGTGTAATTTACCCTCTTTTAATAAGGCCACAACATCCATATCATTTTTTGTACAAGTTATATAAATATATGCAGTGGTGATTAATAGAAATGTTAAAGGGTAAAAAGGTAAACTTCAATAAATGGAGAAAGTAATTTCAAATCAAAAACAGATAAGTGCTGACATTTCATATACTGGGTTGCGTGCAGGCAAAACATTACATGAAATTGGTTAGCAACCCAAACCCCACCCAAACCCACTTTTCATATATCTTTCCTTGAAATAGTAGTGTTAAAGCATCTTCAATAGTGAGACATTTACGGTGCGTTTGGATCGCAAATTTATATAGTAATTTTTGTAAAAAAAATAAATATAGATATGATGAGAAAATTGGAGAAAAATTTTTTGTTTAAATTTCGTTCACATTTTTTTCATTGTCTGGTCATATTTAGATTATGAATTTGGATATAAATTTTAAAAATAAAAAAGAAAAGGCAAGGGAAGTAGAGAAATTTTTTTGTTTAATTTTTGTTCACTGTTTCCTTTTCTTTTCTTTCTTTTTTTTCTCTTCTCTATTTCTATTCAAATTCATGATTAAACACAACCTTACAATAGTTTAGTCATTTTATCTAATCTCATCACAAAATAGATCCAATTTAATAGGTAATAGCATTTTGTTTTATTTTCTTTTGACTAGTTACATTTGAAGAATCTTGGGACTATTCAAACTAATTTCAAGATAGAGTATACAAAATGTATATTTTTATGAGTAAAATGCCTATATTAGTGTTGGAGTTGCACTACTTCATCTTGCAAAAATTGGATAAAAATATTGTTGTGTTTTTAATTATATAAAAATTAGTGGTAATCCATGCTATGCATGGCATGTAAAAAAATTAATAATATATTTTTATATAAAATAATATAAATAGTTAAATTTTTGTATGCAAATTATGAAAATAAAGAAGATTGAAATTTACAATTTAAGTATCATAATTTTATCAAAATTTATTTATTATTTTTTAATTTGTTACAAATTTAATTATGTAACTTTCAATCCCCTTGCTAGAATTGCAAACTTGGGTGAGTTCAACCCAAGCAACTTGAGTCGAGCTTAAAAAAATTTAAAGATTAAACAACATAATTTTTAATTAAGTGAGAACCTATGTAGAAATTCAAAAATTTAAATTAAATTTGAATGGACTTGGGCAGAAATACCAAATAACTTGAGCAACCAAAACAAAATTATATATACATATATAAATTATTTGCTAATTTTTTTTAAAAAAATAATAAATAAAATTAATTAAAAATTTAAAGTTAATGAACAAAAGAAAAAACAATATACTTAAGATTTCTAATAGAATTTTTCTTAAAAATATTTAAAAAATACACCTTTTAGAAAATGATCATCGAATAAAGGGTTGTTTGGAAAGTACCATATTAGCTCACTTTTTTTTTTTAATTAATTAATTTATTTATAATCTTTTTTAGGTCACATTATATCTCTACTTTTCTGTACATCTTTTCGTAAAAAATTAAAAGGTATACTTAATTATATTTTTTTGGTCACATCACATCTCTACTTTTCTATACATATTTTCGTAAGAAGTAAAAAAGTATACTCATTTAGCACTTCCTAAACTACTACTAAAAATTTTAAAAATTTACTTTTTATAATGGCATAAATAATTTAAATATGATTTTTTAGAAATTCTTTTTAATTTAAAATTTACAATAAAATATTAAATAGAATAAAAACAAGTTTCTTACAAAATAAAAATAATTTAATAAAAAAAGGTAAGAAGAAAATTTAATATGGTATTTTCATTTAATCTGAAAATAATTTTAGATAAACAATAAATTATCACCTATAACGTCTCTTTTCTTTAAATAAAAAAAGTTTAACGAACTATCACTTTTAATAAAAAAAAAATTAACATTTATTTTTAATTTATTTTAGCAAAAGTAACTTTTTAACAATTTGAGCCAAACATATCTTTATTTTTTATTTTAATTTCTTTAATTGACAATTCAGATTAAAAAAAAATAAAATAAAATCTAACAAAATCCACCATGTTTGGTAATACTTAAAAAGTTATGTTCTATTCTTTTGTTAAAAAAAAATTTATATTAAAAAATATTATTGTTCAAGTCCTTATAGTTTAGAAGGATATAATTTTTTTTTCATAAAATTTAAAACAAAAAAAGAAAAAAAAATTAATAGCGATTAATAATTTGAACACATGTATTTAAAACAAATTATACTTAGACTAATAATATTATGACACATATAAATATTGATCTCATTCTAATTGTAGTAATATAATTTGAAGAAGAATTTAAATTTAAATTTTATTTTATAATTTAATAAAGGATTCAAAATTTAATAAATGAATATTGATCTCATTCCAATTATAATAACATAATTTAAATAAGAATTCAAATTTGAAATTTTATTTTAAGAATATAAAATTAATTTATAGACCAATCAAATTGTAACACGTATCAACAAAAAATTAAACAAAATAAAAAAGAAAAAGAAAAAAGAATTATAATTTTCAACCTTAATGAAATGACAATATTTTACAATTATAATAGTATATAGATATATAAATAAATCATAGAATAAATCATTATAATTTTTTTAATATATGTTATGAGATAAATCATTATAATTTTAAATTTAAATTAATGGAATGCTTTCCATATTTAGTGCTCCTTAAATTTGAATTTTAAAATGGATTAGTATACTTTCTATTTTTTATTTTACATATTTGATGTACTTTCCATTTGAAAGTCATAAATCGAGAGATATTATTATTATTATTATATTATTATTATTATTATTATTATTATTATTATTATTATTTATTTTGCTTGAATGAGAGCTATAAAGGATTTTTTTTAATTATTTAAAATAAAAGAATTAAAAATTTTATTTTGAGATATTGGAACTCCCACAAGATTTGTGGTTAGAAATCCCTTTTACTAATATATATAGATAGATAGATAGATAGATAGATAGATTTAATAAGAATTTATATTTGTTTTAGATATTTTTTTAATATATAAATTATTTTTTTAGATTTTTTATATAAATAATTTAACAATCCCATCACTAATCTAATCATAGTGTATGGGAGAAGTTGAAAATGGTGTAATAGTAGGAATGAAAGAAGTCAAAAAGCTTATGGGTTAGAAGAAGTCAATAAATGCTGAGAATTTTTTTTTAATTCAAAAAATTAAAAAATTAAGATTGGAATATTAGAACTCCTACAAAGTTTGTGGGTTAAAAACTCCATTTTTCTTATATATATATAGAATAGATATGTCAATCATGTACATAATTTAATAGCTTATTATTCTTCAAGTAATACCATAGATAATTCTATTATTTAAGTTTATCTTCTAACTCCTAAACACAAAGTGAAAGTAATGATGTTCACATTCATAAATGAATAAAAGACCTGTGAAGCATTTTTTATCCTATTTTTTAAAATCAAATATTATAAAACTTTTTTTTTATTTTTATATTTCAACTTTGTAATATTTATTTCAAAGAGATCCATTATAAAATATTCTAATCTGAAAAATTTATCCTATTAATTTCAAACACCACAACAACGATATGTTTACTTAATAAGGGTGTACAAACGTTGATAGTGGTTATTACGTTATCTCAATATATAACCCCTACTTTTAGTACTTTTGTGGGTTGGATAACACTCTTCCATTGCACAAACAAAACCTTTTTTTTCTTTTTTTATGATGAGGACGAACAAAAATGATAAGGGTGTACAATTAGAATACAAAAAGTAACTGAGATTTATTTAAGCAACGAAATTTGAGCAATAAAGTGTATTTTTTTGTGTATTAATTCAGTGTAGTTAATATTTTTGTTACATGCAATTATTTAGAATAATATTATATGCACAAATTAGTATACTAACTAGTGTACCAATTGATGATGTGACATAATTTAAGAAATTTTTGGTATTTATAATATGATTAATAACTAGAGTCAATAATAATGTCTTAACTATTGTTGGTACACTAATTACTAAGGACTATTTTGAGAAGATGGTTATAATCAACTTTTTAGTTAAAAACTGTTTATAAGCAGTTTTTTTATGAGATGAGAAGTTGGTTATAATTTAAGAAGTGAATTATAACCTACTTCCCAAAAGGGGCTACATGTAGGACCACCGAATTATTTAATACTACTAGTGAGACTGACGTAAGAATGTCACAAATACATCTTAATCTTTTATTTCTGTAAGACTTTACTAAATTATTTTTGTTTTAGCTTCACTGCAAACACAAATTCTGAGCACTTAGCTTTTTACTTTTTGTTTTGGTAAAAATATTTTCTCTCAAATTACTACACTTGTCAACATCATAGAGCAAATGTTCCACTCGTAACCTGTCCCATACTCAACTCAACCTCCTCTCCAATATATATTCGTGGTGGGTTTAAACGAATGTATGTTTTTAGGAAAATATTTGGTAACTTAAAATTTTGTAACTCAAATGGTTTAAATTTGTTAAAACGATATCATTTTACACTCAAAACGACGTTGTTTTGAGTGATTTGAGGCATAAAAATTTGAATTACCTAACATTGGTGATGTTTTTAATTTAATTTTACATTTACCCTCTGAAGAGATTTAGGCCCAATTTAAGAAGGGGTTGTTTTAATAATTTTTTAGTTAAAATATAAGGAGAAAAAAATTAATATATTTAGGAATGATTTTTGATTTTTTTTATACATACATATATATATATATATATATATATAAGTAGAGTGAATGAGAAAAAAAAAACTTTGATTTTTCTCTATAAATATATATATTAAAGTAATTGATGATAAGTGAAGAGGCTCTTTTATTATATTAACCAAATTTAGGTGACTTAGATTGGCGATGTGAGTTTAAGTCTAATAGTATAATTGAATTTTTTTATTTTTATTTTTTAATGTCTTTTTGACTAAAATAATCAATTGCTAAATGATCCTTTAATAAATGGAAAATAAGTGATGAATTAGAAACTATTTAAAAATTATTTTGTGAATGTTGCTGAAAAAGAATAAAAACGTAATAAAACTTTTAACTTGTATGCTTCATATAATTGAATAAATGTGAACTTACACCAAAAATAATTACCAAATATAGGGTCTAATTTTTTATGTATAAAAAAACACAAAAAAAAAAAAAACTTGCACAAAATTTAAAATTATGTGTCGCTTTCCACCGCTGAATTGTAGTTGGCCCTCAAATTATTATTTAAGAAACACTAGATGGAAATTGGACTGAATTTTACATGATTAAATTTGTAACAAATCAAAAATTGATATATAACTACCAAATCATTATAATTAAATTAGAAAAAAAAAATTTAGGGTCTCAATCTTTTTTCTAACAGCAATGCTAGGTATCATGAAAAATCTTTCATGAAAATAATCATGAAAGTTTTGTGATCCTTGAATTACACTTAGAATAAAGCAGCACACACTAATCAAGGTAATCCAAGGATCATAACTCTTTCATGATCATTTTCATGAAATTTTTTTTTATGATTCCTAACTTTTCTCTTTTCCTAAATAGATATCCCCCAAAAAATCTAAACTTCAATTTGATGTAATGATATTTCGGATAATTATTAAATAATCGCAGAGTATAGATAGGTGGTATTCCATAACATTGTAATTGGTAGAGAAGGTGGGTTGGTGGGATATTGTGTTGGGTGATTGACAAATATGAGAAAGCATATTGAATGGTGATTAGTTAAGAAGTACGAACACGTGGTACTTCGGAAAATATTGAATAATTTCCCTTATATTTCTCATATTTGGATTAGAGGTCCAGTTTGCATTTTTTTGGGCCCATTAAAGTCCCATCTTGGTAATAAAAATTGTTCAAATTGTAAAATTTATTGAGTAAATTATTCACCCAAAAAATTAAATTGATTGGACTTTAACAACTATATAATCAAAACACATTTCTTATAAAAAAAAAAATAGAAAATATTTGAAACTCTTAATAAAATTCCCATAATTTTATCCACAATGATGTGAGCGTCAACTTTTGATTTGTCACACGCTCAATCATATGAGGCTCTACTTTCTTGCCACATCATTATAGATGTATTTGGAGATCTCAAATATGATATCTAACATTACTCTAAAAAAATATAAGTGGAAAATACGATTTTAAAAATATATCCGTTCATTTCTTTCGCCCAAATATAAACTGACTGTGTGACTATTAAAATCTGATCAATTTAATTTTTTACATTAATAATATATTAAATGAATTTAATAATTTAAACCATTAGATTATTAAAACAAGTCCATAATAAGCCCACAACAATGCAAACTGCACTCTCCTCTCTCTTTATAAATACTCTCCTACCGACTTTAAAAAAAAAAATTCAATTTACCAACCATTTTCCTTGTATACTTGTCATCACTCATGCTTTGTAACCAACACCCCACCTAAGTTGTAACTAACCAATAACCAGCTTTTGTGGGGACAGTTTTGTCATTTGAAGCATGCAAAACTCACTCTCTCTCTCAATGAATAAAGGCGTTTATTTAGGGGTTGGTGGAGACGGCCTAACAGAAAAACAGAATCTATCCAAACCCGTGCCAACTCGGGGTGGTAAAATCGTCATTTCAAGTTATATGTAGGACCCATTTTGGTTACGTAGTTTTAAATAAATCGATTGGGAATATTGGATAGTTCTCGGTATAATTTAACCCCGAAAAGTGACCAATCAACGCGCGAGCGGGGCTACCACACGATATTAGCGCCACGCGAATGCGAAGAGACGTAGGGTAGGTTTGGTTTGTGTTTCTGAAAAAAATTTCAGAAATTTTCTCTACAAACAAATTTCAGGAATTTTTTCTACCAAACAAATTTTTCTAAAAAAATTTCCCAAAACACACAAACCAAACAAGTTTTCCAAACAAATCTCTCTCATACACACATCAAATCAATCACTTTTTCCAAAACTCTCTCTCAAAACAATTTTCTAAAACAAATTTCCCAAAAAACCAAACCAAACATGTTTTCGTACTTTTTATCTCTAAAACACATCTCTCAAACACAAACCAAACATACCCGTAAATTTTAAAAAAAATATCCTGCTTTTTAAATAATTTTTATCATAAAGTTATTGCTACAAAAATAATCATTTTTTTGTTATTGAAAAAACTTAAGATTTTTTATTATTTTTTATTTTTTGAATTTTTTAAAGATTTTTTTTAACTTTTAAAAATCTTCTACACTATAAGTACTTAAAAAGTAAATAATTTTAGTACACATTTTAAAAAGTTTTGAAAACAATTATTTTCTGGTAACAATAACCAAACAAAAATAAATATTGTTAAATATTTTTTGAGCTTTACGAATATCAGTTACATAAGCCGTCGCCAAATGATTATTTTTATTCCTCTTCTTAAATAATTAAAAAATAATTAAAAAAGTAGTATTCAAACAGGATCTTAGAGGAATGGACCCATCCATTTTGGTCCGTTAGACTCAATATGGTTGCTTACAAATAATGCAAATCATTCAATTTTTTAAGTCTTTACGAATAGACTATTTGTAAAAAAAAAATTAAATTAATTAAATAGCAATAGTTATATGATTTCATCATGTTTGCTTTAAAAAAATAAAATAAATGACAGGTATAACTTTAAAAATATAAGATCTATTTTTCTAAAGAGAAATATGATAAAATTAGAAAACAGCTCGTCTCCAGTCTTTAATTGGATTGGATTGGATTGGATGGTGTTGTTCGGTTCGTGGGGTCTTACTACGGGTCTCGTTTTGATAATTTGAACCGTTGAATGTGTAGAATTCGTCAAGTACTATATGTTTTTACAAAATCACGTTGATCGGATATCGATAACTATGTGATCAAATTAGTTTTGTATAAAAAATATAGATGGTGAACAAATTAACGGTTGATAAAAAACTGATAAGATGAGATAGCTATCGATATTCGATCAACATAATTTTATACAAACATATAGTACTCAACGAGTTCTACACATTGAACGATTTGAATTATCAAAACGAGACCTGTGATAGACTCCCACAGGCCAAACAGTATCGTCCAGTTCGATTAAGGACTAGAGGCAAGCTGCTCCGTAAAATTATATAGGCAGTAATTGCACTTTTCACTTTTATTACTTGACTCAAATTTCACTTAATTTTTCGTGTTTCAATTTGAACAATTTGGTCATTCCATCTAATTTTTTTTAAATTTTTCTACATGTATACCTTAGGATTAACAAGTGTCTCAAAATTATTAATTGTGACCTTTAATCTAAAAGGAATTGAAACTAGACTTAAATAGTAGAGATCAAATTATTCAATTCGAAACAATAGGACTAAAATAAAATTTGAATCAAATTACAGAGATTAAAGTGTAATTTATCCTTAAATAAATCTGCTACATACATTAATGAGAAAATTGCAAATAAGTAAGACAGTCTGAATATAATTGCGCAAATATTTTTTTGGTACAAGTTTGACACACAAAAAACACTTTTACGAAATATAAGAAAGAGTTGCACCATCATAAAAATGAAAAAAAATAAAAAAAATTATGCTTGAAATGTAATTTCCCCCTACATTAATTTTCTGAACACCCTTTTTGTTCTTGATTTTTTGTTTTAAACGTTCAAGATTCTACGACTTGTGAGAATGTGTATGAGTTTATAACTAGCCAGCTACGTTTCTGCAATTTAAAATCAAAACCTCATATTTTGATGAAATTTAAGGATAGGTGTCTTGTAAGAAGAATTTGAATTGACTAGAAAGTCCATGCATTATATATATATATATATATATATAGAACACATCATATAACTTTCAAAAGTTTCAATCAAAGCTAGTAAAGGTTTGTTTGTGTTGGCATACAAAACAAATATACTAAGTCAAAATGTTAAAATAGGTTTCAAAACGTTGAAGGTTTCATACTTTGTGACTTGAATTAGGTCAACAAGCCTTCTAATAAAAGCTTACGTGGCCCTATTATCAGGCCAAGCTTGTTAACAAAATAGGAATGGACAAAAATGACCCTTAATATTCAATTAAGTTCATGATTTTTAGGGTATTTTTGTCTACTTATAACCTTTTACGTGCATTTGCATCGTGTTTGATATATTTTGTTTTATGCTGTATTTTTATTTATTTATTTACACTAAGAAAGGGGTATAGGTGAAAAGATCCCGAGATTTGGACATGAATGCCAATGTTGTTTGACTTGTGAAATTGATAATTCGTTTGGTAATTTGAAATTTTAGTCAAAAAATTAAAAGTTATTATAAATTATCACATCATTTTCTTTATTTTTTTTATATATTTTCATAAAAAATAAAAAAATTATGAAAATAACATGTTTCCAAACAAAGCTGACTTTATTCATTTTCAATTAAAATTAATAATTTATAAACATAAACAAAATATATGCGTTCTAACTGCAATAAACAATCTAAACTATAAACACAAATTAAAATATATACTTTTTTCGTCCCAAATTATTTGTTTGTTACGAAAATCAGAATTTAAAGATGTTTACCAAAACTTTTTAATTTTTTTTCACCAATTAAGAGATCTATTTAAGTATTTTTAATTTGTGATTTAAAAAAATTAACATAAAAATACATTAATTTTAAGTTTTTATTTTTCATGCCGAGCCTGAGAAACAAGCTAAAGTTGCCAAAAACTTATGATTGAATGTTTTTGAAATTTCATTTATTTTCCTTAATAGATAGATAAACTACTAATTGCATTAAAGAAATCAAAATTCTAGAATCCTGAATTTGTTTTAATTATATATAAAACTAAGGATGTTAGAACTTTGAAAAGGTCAAAAAATATTGTAAACAGTACATATTTCTTTACGCTGTGTTTGGTTGGAGGATTTGAGGAGGGATTTGGAAAGGGAAAGAGAAAAGTTTGGTGAAATGTGAATAAAATATACTTACATTTCACCTAGTTTCACACACCTTTTCCCTTTCCCTTTCCAAATCCCTCCTCAAATTCCCCAACCAAACACAGCATTAGGGAGTTGGTTTAAAAACTAGTTTTTTAACTAAAAATAAACCAACCTACAAAAAAAAAATGCCAAAAAAAAAAAAAGTTCGTTTGTCATATTTTTATTTTTTTTTGACTTTCTCTAATGATTTTTAGAGTACTTAAAAGTTAACTTTTTAGCATGAAATGAGTATATTCAAATGACTTAAAAGTCTTTATTTTTTTATTATTTATTTATGTTTTTAAACACTTTATTATTATATCTTTAATATAACTCTCAATGTACAATAGGCCTCTTTGCACAATGTATTATAAGCTGAAAATTGAAAATTATAAAATATAAAGTAACATAACTTGTTTATCAACATTTCAATATTCAACTTTTTAAATTTATTTTAATTTTTGTTTGCCTCATAAGTTGTAAGCAGAAACAACATCAAATACTTTGGTACGAACTTGCAAAATTAATTATAAAAAAAAAAGAGGAAAGAAAAAAAAAAGAAAAAGAAACTATTAGCAGCCTCTATCAGTTGCTCCAAACAGGAATGCTTCCCCCAACTGGTAATTATTTGTCACAATTTTAGCCTTCTCTCATTGGGAAAAACTTTCAAGTTAATTATTTATTTATTTATTTTATTTTAAAGTTTTTAATGGGCTTATGATTTTTAAATAAAAATCCGAGAAGATAACCTTTTTTTTTTTGTGTCTTTAATTCTTTTTTGCTTTGAATTTGATCATTTTTTCCCTCAATTTTTACAGAATTTATAGTCTAGAATTACTTGAAAATTTTAAAAATTGAAAAAAAAAAAAAAACAATATTCATCAAAGATTTTTAAAAGGAGAGGGGGGAGGCTTAAAAGATAGGGGTGAGTATGGTTTGGATTGGTTTGGATAAAACCAGAACTAATTTGTTATCTAAGATTCCTGAAAAATTAGAACCAATCTAATCCGTTTAAATCGTGGAACCAATCCGAACCATTCCATTTAAATACGGATTAGATCGGTTTAGAATAACGGATTTACATAATTAAATAATAGAAAAATATAAAACATTTTAATTTCATAAAAATATAAACATAGCGTCATATTAGTTCCACAATAGTAATATGTTTTTCCACAATAGTGACATACTGTTCTATAATTTAAACAACTATAAGAAAATTGATTATACCAAAAGTATTTAGACTATTACAAATTAAAACTAAAAATTAACAAACAAAAGCAATAAAAGAAGATACTATGCGGATTTAGGTTTGGGTTTGGGTTTAAGTTTGGATTGAGGTTTTATATAGAATAAGAAAAGATACTACAGTATAATATAAATATAGGTTATTTGTATATGGTCTGGATTTGTTTGAATCCGAAACCGTGGAGTTCAATCCGAAACTAATCCGTTGACTACGAATTTTTAATTTTTCAATTTGGAATCGAACTACGAATTTAAAAATCAATTCAAACCTGAATTAGATTGAACGGACCGAATTATAAATTACAAATTTTATGAATTTCTTACTCAGTCTATTAAAAGACTTTCCATTCCAACAATCGCCAGCTAATCGTGACTTTTCCAGAAGCGATAGAAGTAGTCAATGGCGCACAAAAAATAAGTCTACAAGAAAACTAAAGTGCATAAAAACGAGAAGAAAAATGAGGGGGCCAAAAAAGATTTTGAAGGTAAAACTACACAGAAAAAGGAAGTTTAAGAATAATATATAAAAAAATGGCAGATTTTTGAAATATTACAATAAATTAAAATTTTAGAGATAAAAGTTTAATGATAAAATTATTTTTTAAGTATGAAATATTTTAGTTGCCAAAAATGTGCTGTATTTTTAACTACAAAATTAGACATTTAGTGGTGAATTACTATTTTTTTTAGACTAAATTTTTTATCCCCAAAAATAAATGTTTTTTGTACCAAATTATTGTCACTAAAAATTATTTTTTTTACTTTTCAGAAAAACTTTTTAGCAACAACAGGAATTGATTCAAAGTAATTTTTACTAAAAAAAATAAAAATAAAAAAAATCACTTTTTGATATAAAGGTCGGTAACTAATGGAATAGTGAAGTGATACATTTTCGTATTGTATTGATAATGATTCTCTGAAATTATTAAAGAAAGCATTATTTAAGATATAATGATAATCTCTTCATCATAATATGATTTTATTTGATATAATTTATCAGAATTGCTTATAATTTTTATTTAGTGCTCATTGGCTAACAATTTGGGACTTAAAAAAACACAAAAAGACAAAATAAGCTATATAAACTAATAAGACAATATATCACTTTTTACCCATAATCATTACACTTTTTCTTTCACAAAAGTCAAAAAAGTCTAAAAACAAAAATCAAACGAGGCTAAAAATAGCCAAGCTAAAAAAGTCCCAGACTAAAAAAATTGACTATATTAACCGATGCCAAACGACACCTAATTAATTAATCTATATTAAAGTGTTTGGTATAATTTCCATTTACATCCTGTGAGAGGCCAAAATAGCTTTAACAAATTATATATAAAAAAGCTGACTATTAAAAAAATTAGAAAACAGATGTCTTTATCATTTATCAATTTTTAACTTTTAGAAAGTTACATCAAACAAGTTGGTTGTCTACTAAAACAAGTTTACAGTCATGGTAATCCAGAAACAGAGGTTTATGAAATTGGGGCTAAAATTTTTAGTTACTTTTCTTCTTGAAGTTTTTTGTTTTTTCTTTGTTATTATTATTTCTAATTCAATTCTATTATTTTGGTTTTAAGATTTAATTTTCTACTTCTCATTCTTTCTTCTTATTTTCTCATTTCTCTGCTTTCTTCTGCAGATATTTCTAAATATTTTGGTGAAAAAAAAAATTAATTTTCAATAATCCTCTAATCAATAATCAAATTTAGAGATGTTTTATAAATCAATTTTTGTTCAGATTAAAATTTGTACCTACATCTAAAATTCACTCTCTGTCCAATCTATCTAGGTTAGATTCTAAAACTTTTTCTCCTCAAACTTCATATTGAATTTTAGAATATATATATATTTTTGAACTTCAACTGAGAAATAAATGTAAAGTTTTCATTTTTATTACAAAATAGTGTACCAAAATGTTGGAGCTCCTAATTGAGTAAAATAGGTGATCTGCCGTGCCATGTAAAAAAAATTTGTTCACATTTTGATTTCGAGATGAAATCATGATTCCGTCTCTCTGAGTACACGAATATTGAAGAAAATAGAACAATACATCACTTTCTACACGGTATAAAAGAATTTAGGAAGAAGCTAGTTATTAGATGTCTGTCATACATGGACATCACTTAAAATTTGAATATATTCACCTATCCCTATTGATAGTCCCGTTCATTGAAAGCAAATAAAGGAAATGCATCATTATTATTTATCTTCTCATGACATCAATGGATTAAAAAGTAAATTTTTTGTAATAACTTAAATCATATGTTTGGGGACCTTTATTTATGATATAACATCAATTGATTAAAAAGTGAATTTTTTTTTAATAACTTAAATCATATGTTTGGGGACCTTTATTTATGATATAAAATGGAGAAGGGAGATAAGAGGTGAGGGACAACTTAGTACATTTAAATTTAAATTTTGTGTTTAAGAAGAGAAATTATTGACAACACGCAACTGGATTCACAGGTTTTGTAGTTTGACGTTTGATGATGTGCATTGTACGGGAAAGAAATATATCTTCTCGTATAATTCTGTTGATCAAGTCTGTGCTCCTCCGTACGACGTCGCTTGGTCACCTGAAAACACAAACGTGAGCTGGCCGGCGGGTGTGTGCCGGAAACCTCTCCGATGCCTAAGTCAGAAAGCAAGGACAAGTAGGCAAAAGCTCAATGTGTCAGGGAGCAAAGTTGCATTACCTCTCCAAATGTGATATTGGTGAGCTTATATAGGTTTCGCGTGGCACAATCCTGGTAGGACTCTTATTCCTCCATGTAGAGTCCTTCTAGGATTACTCCTTGCGTAGAGTCCTCTTAGGATTCATACTCTTGGAAGATAATGCTTATCCTCCAACACCCTCCCTTACTGCTTAAACCAAGTGAGATGGTTTTACCACGGCCGGACTCCACTACGGCCGAAGTAACATATACTTCGGCCCTTACTTTCCTACCTCTTACCTCGGCTTTCCCATGCCACGGCCGAGCTAACCATAAGAGAGTTGAGCCGAACTATGGCGTGGCTAAACCGGACTGATATGTCCGAAACGGTGTCACTCTAAGACCGGTCCATTCCCGAAATACCTTAGACCGGACTAACTTGTGACATGCTGCGACCGAGCTACTGGAGCCTGTCTGTCAACCGAACTACCCTTAGTGCTCTTCTGACCGGTTTGTACTTGCTATCTTTCGTGTTTGGGCTTACCTCGGCCCAACACCCAACTCGGCCCAATTTATTTATATAAATTACCCTTTCAATTGCCCTTAATTCCATCTGCGTAGCATGATAAGGATTACTTGTCTATCAGCCGAGCTAAAGTTTTCAACCTTTCCAGCCGAACCAACAAACTTGTTAGCCTTTCCAACCGAGCTAACACTCTGAAGTCTTCAGAGCCGAGCTACTTTTAAGCCGAGCTGTCCTTGTCTGGTCAAAACGTCTCTTCAATGACAGCAACTGAAACGCTTCTTCTCCCAGGGACACGTGGCAGCCTCTGATTGGCTCCTTACAGCTGTCGTGCCGCCCTCGTACTCCGAAAAAATTAAACAGTTCCCGCCAGAAGTCCCTTCACCTCTCTATCTAAACAAAACATCCTTTCTTTTTTGAATTCACCCTACTATTCACTTTCCTCTCCCTTTCTTCGAATTCTTCAACCCTTGAGCTCTTGCATCTTCGCTGCTGCTGTTCTACCTTTTGACTTTTCTGCTTTTCCTGGTAAGCTTTTGTTTCAATCCATTTTGTGTATTTGCAAAGCATGTTTTCGTTTCCAATAGTATTTTAAGTTTCTGAAAAAAACCTTTATAAAAACACTATGAATATAACGAAACAGCATGTAGAACACCTTTTTGATCTTTGCACATGCCCCAACCGAACTAGATCACTGTTCTTGCTATATACAGATTTAGGTGAACTGAAACCGAACTAGTACTTGTACACATAACAGTAGTTTCAATAGGCCACCAACTGATTCACATTAGCCGAAATAAGAACGCACCGAACTAGAAAATCTTAGCCCTCGACCGAGCTAAGCCTCGGGGGCTAAGCCAGCTTTCTCAGTTCTTAAACCGAACTCAGAAAGCTGCCCCTTGATGCTTAGCCGAAGTAACAAAAAACCACAAGCAGAACCGAGATAACCAAACATCTTGCGAAACCGAGATAACAAGCACCTTGTTGAAACCGAAGTAGATCCTGTAGTACCGTATGTAGCCGAAGTAAGACATCCTTTCTTGCTTTGTTTTTGTAGCACGGTCAATGATCTGTGCTTGACCACTTTGTTCTTCCACTTTGCAGACTTTAGGTTGCCCAGGCCATTCTCTTGAAGGCTCAACCGAGCTACTGAGCACAACTTCTCCAGCCGAAGTAATATTAATTTTATTTATCCGATAGATGGGGAAGTATAGATTCCTAGTAGAGACCCCAGGAGGCCTAGCCGAATTCAGAAAAGATTACAACATTCCAACCGATGTAAACCTCACCTTAGCCGAACAAGATGTAGACCCATGGGGCAATGAAGGCTTTGTCCCCTTTACCCTACAATCCATAATCGAAACCGGACTCAGATTCCCAGTCCAACCCCTAATATGTGAATTTCTAAGACAAACCAGACTATGCCCCACCCAGCTGTCCACTAACACATACCGAATAATCATGGGTATAGCCGCACTGAACCAACAAACCGGTCTAAACCTAGGTTTGGCCGAGATACTTCACCAATACTCCATAGGATCAAAAAATGAAGGCTGTGGTTACTATTTGAGAGTACGCCGTGGCCGAGAGAAAAATAAAAAAACACACCGGACAAAGACTTAAACGACGATGACTTCTTTTGGGTCTCTGGGAATTTCGAGGACCACCAGGCCCAGATTCCTGGCTGGGCTATAAACTGGAACAAAGGAATTCCTGGTACACTTACTTCGGTTATATTTCACACTTTCCTCTACTTCGGCTTTCTCCTCTAAACCGAACTAACAGTTCACTTCTTTTGCAGATAAAGCCCATCTTCTTTCAAACTACGGCTACCCCAACCTCGGTCTTCTGCGCGCCGCACTACGAGTAAAGGAGAGAAGTTGGGCAAAACTTCTAGACTTCGAACCGACTTACCGCTACTCCGGTCGCCGAAAAGCGAGGGTGACTGATTTCCTTTGGAGGAAGCACCACAACCGGACCCTCCTTGCCCGAAATCAACCTAATACCTCTTACTGCCGAACAGGAAATGGCGAAGAAAAACCGACTGAAGGCATTACTGACCGCAACGAACCCCACCGAAGTACAGGAAATCGGCCGTACCACCGAGACCGTGGTGGCACTCCCGTCTCAACGGCCGTCTTCATCACGTCCAAGCAAACGTGCCCGGACTAGCCAAACCGAGCCACGTCTTGCTGATGAAGACGAGACCATCCTGCCACCAAGTCCTCCACCAAGCCCTCAGCCAAGCCTTCAACCGGAGCCCACCGACCGAACTGCTTCCTCCAAGTGGACTCCTATACTCACCTTCAATGACCGAGATATCACCGCGTCTGATTCGGTGGTCTCAGAGAAGGACCATCTGATGGCTTTCAACTTGGCCAAGGGTGTGTGCCTCCCCAAGGACATGGAGCACCACTACAAACAGCTCAACACCGAGCTAAAGTCAATTCGGTCCTCCACTAAGTCCATGATCCTAGTAAGAAATATTCCTCTCTATGTAAGATTTTTTCTAACTTGGAGTCCGGCTAACGTTACTTCTCCTTTGCAGGCCATTCAGAAAAACCAAGTTACTCACAGGAGGGTCATGGAACTTAGGAGGAGTACAAGGGAGGCCATGGCTGAGGCTGAACTAAAAATGGCCGAACTAGAGGAGGCGAAGAAACAGCTGGCCGAGCTTCAGGCAGAGAACGGTCGGCTGACCGAGGTTGCAAATTCGGTCGAGGCCGAGAAGAAAAAAGTTGCCACCGAGGCAAAAGATAGATACCTACGTATCTTGGCCGCAATTGAAAAGAAAAAGGACGCCAAAATAAAGCATTTGAAGGGGGAGGTGAAGGAGGCCGAGAAGCGGGGTTTCAATGAGGCCGAAGTAGCCTATACCCAGCAATGCGACGCAGCAAAAGACCTCTTTTTCAAATGTGGCTGGAGGGCTGCGGTGGAGAAGTTCGGTTGTACGCCTGACACCGAGGTCTACGACGCTCCACCGTACTCCATTCCAGCTTCACTTTCACAGTATGCTGCCGATCTCCAAAGGCAGTTCCTTGAGGGGTCCGGTGACGAAGAAGATGATACTGAAGAAGATGAACCAACTCTTACTCCGGCCATCAACGAACAATCCAACAATCAGGCAGCTTGGTTGGAGCCAGTTGTTGAAGACTTGACTAGTGAGCTACCTGCTAATACCGAGCTGCTGGTTGATACCGTGGTCCAAACTGAGCTCCCTCCCCAAGCCGAACTGCCAGGAAACACCAGTCTCCAAACTAATGCTGAGGATGATTTCGACGCCGAACTAGATGCACTTCTCCGCTGACTCTTTCTTTCTTTTGTTTTTGAACTTTTTGTAACCGGGCTTCGGCCCCCTAATTGTACTCGGTTTGTTACTTTTAATGAAAGAATCTTTCTTTCTTCAACTCTTGTTTCGGTTTTGTATATGTATGCCTTCATTTGTAATGATTTTTGCACGAACTCATTTGCTCAACTGTGATCTCGGTTAAGCTATCTAACTTGCTAGCCAACCACTTCAGCCGATATAACTTACTTCGGCTGAAGAGTACAGTGTTGGTTTAATCCAGCCAACCACTCTTCAGCCGATATAACTTACTTCGGCTGAAGAGTACAGTGTTGGTTTAATCCAGCCAACCACTCTTCAGCCGATATAACTTACTTCGGCTGAAGAGTACAGTGTTGGTTTAATCCAGCCAACCACTCTTCAGCCATAAACTTACTTCGGCTGAAGAGTACAGTGTTGGTTTAATCCAGCCAACCACTCTTCAGCCATAACTTACTTCGGCTGAAGAGTACAAGAGTTGGTTTAATCCAGCCAAACTCTTCAGCCATACTTACTTCGGCTGAGATAAGTGTTGGTTTAATCCAGCCAACCACTCTTCAGCCATACACTTACTTGGCTGAAGGTACAAGTGTTGGTTTAATCCAGCCAACCTCTAAGTTGGTTTTTCCAGCCAACTTAGAATAAAGTGTTTGGTTTTCCGTCCAAACGTCCTGCCTGGATCCTTATCCTGGGCTTAGGAAGAGTCATAGTTGGTTCACAACGCTACTAACTTACTAAGGCTACTTCTACGGAAAACAAATATACTGAAAAAGAATCGAATTATTTTATTGAGAAAGTAAAAAATTACATGTACGTAAAAGGAGAAAAAGCTAAAAATAAAACAACTTGAGATTTGCTGTGTTCCATGGCCTGGGAATTGCTTTGCCGTCCTCATCTTCCAAGTGGTATGCCCCTTTGCCTGCTAATCCGACCACTTTGTAAGGTCCTTCCCAGTTAGGTCCTAGCTTGCCATCTCCTGGAACCAAGGTATTTCCCATCACTTTGCGCAGTACCCAATCTCCGATCTTGAATTGCCTTGGATGCACTGTTTTGTTATACTTTCTAGACAACTCTTGTTGGTAAGAGGCGATGTGAACTAATGCTCTGTCTCTTCTTTCTTCCGCAAGGTCAAGTTCCAATGCTATGGCTTCGCCATTTAAGTCTGGATCAAAGTTTTCGCTTCGAATTGTGGGGAGGCCAACTTCTAATGGGATGACTGCTTCCATGCCATAAGCTAAGGAGAATGGTGTTTCTCCTGTCGAACGTCGAGGCGTGGTGCGGTAAGCCCATAAACATGGGGGAGCTCTTCTGCCCACTTGCCTTTGGCTTTTCTAGCCTTTTCTTCAATCCATCCAAGACTACCTTGTTTGACGCTCTGCCTGTCCATTTGCTTGAGGATATGCCGGTGTAGAATTGTAGAACTCTATCTTGTACTCTTCGCAAAAGCCTCTGAAAATCCTACCATCGAATTGAGTGCCGTTGTCTGAGATCAGTGCCTTTGGTATGCCAAAGCGAGTAATGATGTTCTGCCAGACAAACTTCTTCACATCTTTTTCCTTGATTGACGCCAAGGCTTCTGCTTCCACCCACTTTGTGAAGTAGTCTGTTGCGCAAGAAAGAACTTCCTGTTGCCTGGTGCTGTTGGAAGTGGACCTACTATGTCTAAGCCCCACATTGCGAAAGGCCATGGGCTAGTTAATGGTAGTAGTTCTCTGGCAGGTTGGTGTATTTGGTGCGCAAACTGACACTTTTCGCATTTTTTGACATACTTCTCTGAATCTGCTTGCATGTATGGCCACCATATCCTTGTGAAATGCTCGGTATGCCAATGATCTTCCTCCTTGATGGCTGCCACATACCCCCTCATGTATTTCGAACAGGAATGCTTCCACTTTGCTGGGGTGAACACACTTCAAGTAAGGTCCTGAGAACGACTTTTTGTATAATGCCAAGGATGGAGAGAGCCAAAATCGCTGCGACTTTGCTCTTATTCTGTTGGCTTCTTTCTTCTCTTCTGGTAAGGTGCCGTCTTTCAGGAACAGTATGATGGGATCCATCCAAGAAGGGCCTAATTCTGCGCAACATACCTCTTCTGCTTCTGGTCTTCAATGCTTGGTCTGGGGATAGTCAATTAGCAGTGGGTGAGGAATGGAGGTGTCTGCCATTGAGGCGAAGCCTGCTAGTTCGTCTGCTCTGCTGTTTCCTCTCTGCCGATCTGTTCTATCCTCACCACTTCGAACTTTTTATCTCTGTTCTGACCAATTCTTGGTACTTGGCCATTCTATCATCCTTTGCCTCGTAGTCGCCAGATATTTGGTTTACCACCAACTGGGAGTCGCTGTAAACCATTAGCTCGGTGGCCTTCATGTAGTATGCTGACTTGGCCTGCCAGAAGTGCTTCATACTCTGCTTCGTTGTTTGATGCTGGGAAGCCAAGGTTGATTGCTGCTCCACACTAGGCCATCTGGAGAGATGAGGACTATGCCAAGTCCTGCGCCATGTCGGTTGGATGCTCCATCCACAAAGAGCTTCCACATCTCCCTACAAACAACTTCCAGCATATGGAGGGATCGGATGATTGTGGGGTCTGGAATGTCGCTGGAGTTTCTTCATGATCCATAGTTGCAGTCTGCCCCTTGTCTTCTGATGGACCAAGTCATTAGTTGTTGGTGAGTTTTGACTTGGTGTAGCAAGGTCTGCTTCCTCCTTCTTCTCTACTCTGGTCTGCCTTGGGCTCTGGCTGAGTAACCTGCACTAGGGGTTGCGCTATTCCGGCGTCAATCTCCATCCCTAGTTCGGTTGTGTCAGTCAGGTCGATTGGGCAGACTTGGTGGCTTCCAGGAGTGAACTCCGCGACGAAGTCTGCCAAAGATTGGGCCTTTACTGCGGTTCTGGGTTGGAACTTGATGTCATATTGTCCCAATTCTACTGCCCACTTCAGAATTCGCCCAGAAAAGTTCGCCCTTTCAAATAAAGCCTTGAGTGGGAAGGCTGTGAGAACAACTATGGTGTGGGCGTGAAAGTAATGTGACAACTTCCTTGAGGCCATCATTAAGGCCAATGCCAGTTTCTCCAGTGGCAAATACCTCGTTTCGGCGCCTAACAATGTCTTGCTGACATAGAAGATTGGAAGATGCTGGATCCTTCTGCTCGAACCAACACTGCACTTACCGCGTGCTGAGAGACTGCCAAGTAGAGGAAGAGTTCTTCTCCAGGTATTGGGGTGACAAGTAGTGGTGGAGAAGACATGTATTCCTTCAAACTCTCCAGAGCTCGGTCGCATTCTTCGTCCCACTCAAACTTAGCTTTTAATGACTGAAAGAATGGACGCAATCTGTCTGAAGACCGGCTGATGAATCGGTTAAGTGCTGCTGCCATGCCGGTGAGATGCTGCACTTCTTTCACTGAGTTAGGCCTCTCTAACTCCTGAATTGCTTTGATTTGGGAGGGGTCTGCCTCAATACCCCGGTTGGTCACCAGGAACCCAGAATTTGCCAGACCCTACACCGAATGCACACTTAGAAGCGTTAAGGCGCACTTATGTTTCTTCAGGATCTGGAACATCTCATCTAGGTCTTTAGATGGTCATCGCATCCTTGCTTTTGACCACCATGTCGTCGATGTAAGCCTCCATTGTTCTGCCTAACAATGGCTCGAACATCTTTGTGACCATTCTCTGGAATGTCGCCCCTGCGTTCTTTAGGCCAAAGGGCATGACCTTGTAGCAGTATAGTCCTCTTGGAGTGGTGAAGGATGTACTTGATCAGGTTCGTGCATGGCTATCTGATGGTAGCCTCTGTATGCGTCAAAAGCTAAGCCTGTGCCCAGCTGTTAGGTACCAATTGATCTATCCTTGGTAGGGGAAAGCTTTGGCACGCTTTGTTGACCGTTTGTAGTCGACGCAACACGCCACTTGCCATTCTTTGGCACGACGGTGTTGGAGATCCATCTTGGGTAATGACCTCTCTGATTGCCCTGCCTCCAGGTTACTTCTTCTGCCACTATTCGGCGTGGTGGAGTGCCGATCTGCGTGTGCGTTGAATGATTGGTCTGGCAGAGGGTGGACATTGAGTTGGTGGCAGATGATTGGATCAATGCCTGGCATGTCGTAGGGTCCAGGCAAACACTTCGATGTTGGAGGTCAAATTCCAAACCTCCAACCTCTCAGTGCTGGATAACGACGAACCAAGCAAAAGAACTTATCCGGGTTCTTTTCGTCGATTTTACCTCCACCAAGTCTTCCACTGCTTTCTGATCAGCCGCTTTGCCAACCTCTGCGAACAGTTCATTACTCTCAGGTTCTTCAACCGAATGAACATATCCTTTGGCAGCGCGGCTGCCATTCGTTGTGACGAAGCATTGTTTGGACATAATCTGGTCCCCATATACTTCTTCAATTATTCCGGTGTCGTTGGGAAATCGCATCACTTGGTGGTAGGAGGATGCCACCGAGCGCATGGCATGCAGCCATGTTCTGCCCAAGATAACGTTGTAGGTGGAGGGGACCTTTATCACCCAAAACTCCACTTGTTTCGTCACACTCCCTGCTCTGACTGGGAGGATAATTTTGCCGACGGGCCATTCTGGCATGGAGTTGAATCCGATAAGGGGAGATACGGCAGGCGCCAAGTCTTTATCCTGCAACTTTAGTTGCTTGAAGGTTTCATAATACATGATTTCACACGAACTACCTTGGTCAATCAGAATCCGCTTGACGTCAAAATCCTTGACTCGAAGAGTGACGACCAAGGCATCGTTGTGAGGGCAATAAATCCTTGCCAAGTCTTTATCGAGAAGGACATGACATTTGTGGCCTCTATCTTCCCCTTTTTGACGACTGGTTGGACACTTAGTACCTCTCTGAAGTGCTCAGCCTTTTTGATTGAACCTCTGAGCTCGCATACACGCTCAGGTTCAAAGACTCCATGTATTACGTTGATGACGCCTTGAGGTGGGGCGTCGTTCGGCATTCCATTGGGCATATTCTGGTCCTGGGGGGCTGGCTGTGCCCCTCCTTCTATGTATTTGTCCAGGTGACCCGCTGCCACCAACTCTTCCAGATGCTGCCTCAATGGTGTGCAATTCTCAGTGCGGTGCCCCTTTTCTTTATGGAAGGTGCACCTCGATCTGTCATCGTAGTCCTTCTGAGCTTCGCCTAACTTAGCTGGCCACTTGACGAAAGGCTCGTCTCGAATTTCGCTAAGTATACGGTAGTAATCGGTTTCTTGAAGACCGTGGTGATGGCAGTGCGGACTCTCAACCATCTTTTGTCTTGGTCTTCTCCGTTGTCTCTTTTGCCACGTCCGTTTCTGTTCGGACGGTCTACTGCGTTGACCTTTGCTGAGGCCTTCTTCTCTGGTGCTGCGGCCGCGCCAGATTTTGCTTTGGCACGAGCGCCATCCTCTTCCACCCTGATGTGCTGATGCACTCTCTCCATCAGGGCCTCCATGGTGAGGGGTGGCGTCATGGTGATAGAGTCCCTCAGTCTGTTCCCGACTGGGAGGCCTCTTTTATATTGCGCAATGGCGAGATTGGTTGGGCAGTCCCCAATCTGGTTGAATGTCTCCCAGTAGCGACTGTTGTATGACCTCAGGGTCTCCTTATCACCCATGTCGATGGAGAGTAACTGGTCGATCTCCACGGGTTTTCGTGTTTGTTCTGAATCGCGTTACAAACGCCTCCGCCAGTTGCGCCCAGGAGGCTATGCTGCCCTCTGGAAGCTTCTCAAACCAAGTCAAGCCTAGGTCACCAAGGCTTGAAGGGAATAGGATGCACATCAAGGCCTCATTCCGCCGGTATACAGCCATGACCTGGCGAAAGTGGCTTAAGTGTGAGTAGGGGTCCGTCTTCCCTCATATGTTGTGAATTTGGGCTGCAGGAAGCCTGACGGTAGGGGCGCGTTCTCTATTGCTGGGACGAATGGTGAGGTCTGCAGCCTCGCCAATGCCTTGTCCGTTGGTTCGTAGGCCGGGCGCGGTATTGGCATTCCAACCTCGACGCTTCCATGCGTCCGAGGAGCCAACCGCTGTAAGGCAGAAACTCTGTGTGTCGCGCGCCCTGGCGTCCTCCTTCCATCGTGCCTTTTCTTCTAGCACGGTTCGTAGGTCGGACGATCTGGGCAACTCTGTCTGCCTAGACCTTGTCTGGTGCGTATGCGAGGGCCAGTATGTGCTTCCCTCGGTGTTGACCTCTCAGACCTCGTCCTCTCAGACCTGGAGTGAGAGTTCTGGAAGATCTGGATTGTGTCGCCTGTCCTGAGGCTCTTGTTCTCCCCTTGTGAGGGGTGTAGTATTCCTACTACGACTTTCCGAGTGGCGAGGGGGCGTCTTGTTTGTGCGCCCCTCTCCTGTCGCCACTTCTTTTCCTTTCACCTGACGTTTCAGAGATTCCATGTCTGCGCCATCCGACGGATAATTCGTCTTGTTCCCTGACGCGATCTTCCAAAGTTTGAGGATCAATTCTGCGTCTTTGTCTTTCTGGGCTTTGCGAACGAGAGGGATGAGGGCTGTTATTCCGCCTTCGTCCCCTTGCATCCCTCCTGGAATTTTGTCTGTGTGGTTCCAGGTTCGCCATGGGAGTGACCACGGGTAGGCCTTCGCGCCTTGCACCCCCTTCTGGAGTTAGTCCGTCGACGGCGGACTGAGGTAATTCTTCGTTGTTCGCCATTGATTTTTGGGAGAAAAAGCTTGATCAAGAGGTTGTTCTTGTCTGAGTTCCCACAGACGGCGCCAATTGTACGGGAAAGAAATATACCTTCTCGTATAATCCTGTTGATCAAGTCTGCGCTCCTCCGTACGACGTCGCTTGGTCACCTGAAAAACAAACGTGAGCTGGCCGGCGGGTGTGTGCCGGAAACCTCTCCGATGCCTAAGTCAGAAAGCAAGACAAGTAGGCAAAAGCTCAATGTATCAGGGAGCAAAGTTGCATTACCTCTCCAAAGGTGATATTGGTGAGCTTATATAGGTTTCGCGTGGCACAATCCTGGTAGGACTCTTATTCCTCCATGCAGAGTCCTTCTAGGATTACTCCTTGCGTAGAGTCCTCTTGGATTCATACTCCTGGAAGATAATGCTTATCCTCCAACACCCCTCACCTGCTTAAACCAAGTGAGATGGTTTTACCACGGCCGGACTCCACTACGGCCGAAGTAACATATACTTCGGCCCTTACTTTCCTACCTCTTACCTCGGCTTTCCCATGCCACGGCCGAGCTAACCATAAGAGAGTTGAGCCGAACTATGGCGTGGCTAAACCGGACTGATACGTCCGAACCGGTGTCACTCTAAGACCGGTCCATTCCCGAAATACCTTAGACCGGACTAACTTGTGACATGCTGCGACCGAGCTACTGGAGCCTGTCTGTCAACCGAACTACCCTTAGTGCTCTTCTGACCGGTGTACTTGCTATCTTTCGTGTTTAGGCTTACCTCGGCCCAACACCCAGCTCGGCCCAATTTATTTATATAAATTACCCTCTCATGCATGATATACAAATTTTATACAACTTTGAAAATTGTACAAGAGATTAAATGGGGGAAAAAAAAAATGAAGAAAAAGATAAGCTTAGGATGGTCGCGGATCGGATTTGTGTGGTATGCGGTTCGGTTTTGACCCACCCGCGTCTATACTGTTTGGAAAAAAGTCAACCTGCAACCGCCCGCAGTGCGGTTAGCAGTTTGTGCGGATAGGATTCACGGATATGCGAGCGGTTGCAAGCGGTTTGGAATTTTTTCTTTAAAAATTTATTTTTGAGTTTTTTTGTTTTTCTATTTTGTAAATAGTTATTTTGGGTCATTTTTCCCCAATTTTCTAAAATGCTCCAACATTAATAATTAATAAATTAAAACTTACAAAATTAAAAACACAACAAAATCAATTCCTAATACAAACAAATCATTCAAACTTATAAAATTATAAAATTTCAATTCCATGCATCACGGTGCTATTCAATGACAGAAGCAAACGTTAGGCTAAGCAGTACTCATAATGCAGATCAAACAAAAAAAAGACCGGGATTGAGATTTTAGGTATGGTTCTCTCAATGATACATTCAAAACGAATGAATGGACAATTTTATAGGGAATGCTAAAAATTCCTACAATACAGGAACTCAATCCAGAAATTTTCAGTTATAAATATATACTAACACATTACATTTTTGAATATTATACAAAATTTACATGATTCATAAAGCTGTTACCTGATTCAATGACAAGCCTAAGGCATCATTCTTTTCCAAGATAACTTATATATATATACTTTCTAAAAAAAAAAATTATGTGTATATATATCCAAGAGAAAAAATGAAAAAAAAAAAAAAAAAAAAAGAAGAAAAAAAGAAGAAGAAGAAAATATTACATCTCTTCATCAATTATGATTCTTAGCATTTTTGCTGATTCATGTTTAAGAGAAGAGCTTATGAAAATTGTTTCCTAATGCATTAGGGTTTGGTTTATTTGGTCAAAACAAAAATATCTAGGATAGATCATACATGAACGGTCCAGGTTAAAAAATAAAATAAAAAATTAAATATTCTAAGTGCGTGCAGGTTGTAGTGGGTGCTGTTCAAACCCGCAACCCGCTCACAACCAGAAAACTTGCTATATTCTATACCGCACCCTACCCTATTGTATTTGCAAAACCGCCCATACGTCGTGTGCGGATCGGGTTGGGTAGGATAGGTTTTATAGGTCGGATAACCCTATGTTCTAGGGCTGGGCATAGGGTTATCCGACCCACACAACCCGCCCTACATGACCCTACCCGCATACGTATGGGCGGTTTTGCAAATACAATAGGGTAGGGTGCGGTTTGAAATATTTCAATTTTTCAGGTTGGAATTTCTTTTTTTTTTTTTTTGGAAAAAAAGCTGAACCGTTCATTTATTCCATCCATAAATGATATTTTTTGCCCCAACCCAAACAAAACCAACTGAGAACAAAACCTAAATCTCATTCTCTCTTATCTCACTGACTCACTGAGACTGAAAGAGAGCTCTCTTCATCTTCTCATCTCTCTATCTCGGTTTTCATCTACGCAGCTCGTACGCGATGGTCGACCTTGCAATCGACTCTCTCTCGGCAACTCTGAGGTAAGGCTCTCTCTGTCTCGTTCTCTCTCATCGATCTGTGATTTGTATCTCTGTTTCTGTCTTGCTCTCTCTTCTCGATCTATGTTTTTTTTAGGCAATCAGATTTGTCTCATCCTCTCTCTTTTTCATCTGCACAGCTCGTACGCGATAATCGACATTTGCAATCGACTCTCTCTCTCCGGCAACTCTAAGGTAAGGCTCTCTCTGCCTCGCTCTCTCTCCCCGATCTGTGATTTGTATCTCTGTCTCTGTCTCTCTCTGTCTCTGTTTCTCTTTCTCTGTCTGTCTCTCTCCCTCCCAGATCTGTCTTACTCGCTTTTGTTTGAAATTGTTTGAAGTTTTTGAAATCGAATCTGTTTAAATTTGTCTGTGTTTTTGTTTTTTAATTTTTTTGAGGAGTTTGATCTTTGTAATCTGAATCTGGTGTGTGGGTTAATCTGATCTGATCTTTGTAATCTGATCTTTGTAATTTGATCTTTGTAATCTGATTTTTGTAATTTGATCTTTGTAATTTGATCTTTTTAATCTGAATCTGTTTATATTTGTCTCACTCTCTCGTTTTTGTTTAATTTACTTACTCTGTTACTTTTGAATCTGTTTAATTTGAATCTTTGTAATCTGTTTACTTTTGAATCTAAATCTGTTTAATTTGATCTTTGTAATCTTTGTAATTTGAATCTGAATTTTTTTTTGAAATTGAATATGAATTTTTTTTTTGAATCTGAATTGAATTTGAATGAAATTGAATATGTGAATTTGAATTGAATTTGCTATTCTGTTGCTATTCTGTTATTTTTTAAATTGAATTCTGCTATTATGTTACTCCGTTAATTACTTACTCTGTTACTTACTCTGGGTGGGTGATATTGAATATGAATTGAAATTGAATTTGATTTTTTTTTTGAATCTAAAGTAATACAGTTTGAATGAAGGATACTATTGAATCTCCCGCAGTGAATCTTTTACCTCCGGAATCCTCTACTTCTCAAATGAATCCCTCCTTAGTCGAACCCTAACCTGAACCTAAGCCTTCTCGACCCCCAAAGAGAAAGAGTGAGGGTGCAGGGGGGAGAGCACCATCCATAGTTTTGGATCATTTTGATAAAGTTTTTGGGATTGATGGGAAACACAGAGCCGTATGCAAATATTGCAAGAAAGAGTATTTGGCTGACTCTAGACTTCATGGGACTAGCAATTTGAGGAGTCATACACCCAATTGTAAAGAATATCCAAATAGGGATAAAGATGGTCAACAAACATTAAATCTTAAACCGAAACAAAATGAAGAGGGTGTTGAGGTTGTAGCAACAACGTTTAATTTTGATGCTTGTAAAAGGTCTCTTGCGGAGATGGTTGTCATTAATGAGTTATCATTTAGATTTGTGGAGGGAGTTGGGTTTAGAAGATTTTGTAATGTCATGCAACCTAAATTCACATCAATCTCCTCTCGTCATACCATATCTAGAGAAGTGCTTAACATATTCAAGAATGAAAGAGATAAGTTAAAGAAGGCCATGAAGGGTCGTAGAATTTGCTTTACTACGGACACTTGAACATCTATTCAAAATTTGTGTTACATGTGTTTGACTGTTCATTTCATTGATGATAACTGGAAACTTCAAAAAAGAATTATAAATTTTCAACAAGTTGAAGATCACAAAGGAGAAACATTGGGTAGGAAAATTGAGTCCTGTTTGATTAAATGGAATATTAATAGCATATTCACCTTAACAGTTGATAATGCTAGTTCTAATAATCTCACCATTCAATATTTGAAAACAATAACCCAAGATTGGAAGGGGACTATTTTGCAACATGAGTTTATTCACATGCGTTGTTGTGTACATATTCTTAATCTCGTTGTGAGTGATGGGTTGAAAGAAATGGACGATTCTATTGCCAACATTAGATTTGCGGTGAGATATGTAAGGTCTTCTCCTCATAGGCATGATGCTTTTAAGAAGTGTGCGGCCACACTCAAATTTGATTCAAAAGTTCTTGTATGCCTAGATGTACCAACTAGGTGGAACTCTATCTATTTGATGTTGGAGGCCTCTGAAAAATATGAGAAGGCTTTTAACTGCTTGAAGTTTGTGGATTTCAATTTTGAACCTTATTTCAAGGATGTTGATGGTGGCATAAGGAGAAGTCCGAATGAGTTGAATTGGAAAAAATGTAGATTGTTTTTGAGGTTTCTAAAATTATTTTATCTTGTAACTAAGAAGTTTTTGGGGTCTCTCTTTGTTACTTCCAATACTTTTTACAAAGAAATGTTTGTTATTGAAAGCAAAATTAACCAGTTAATTTTGGAGGAGGATGATACTTTGAGCACAATAGCAAAGACTATGAAACAAAAGTTTAACAAGTATTGGGGGGATGGAAGTAAGATCAATTTGTTACTATATGTTACGGTTGTTCTTGATCTTACCAAAAATATAGCATACTTGGAGTTTTGCTTTTCAAATTTAGTTCTTGGAGATAATAAGAAGGTAGAAGAGATGGTAGACAAGGTTAAGAGTTGTTTGAGTCATTTGCATAGCCATTATGTCACACTTTATCCTTCAAATGAAAAACCTCCAAGTGTGAGTGAAGTTGTGAATATGGTGGAAGATGATGATGATGATGATCCTTATTCTTTGGTTGACTCCCAATTTAATTCCTATTTGGAAGGGCGATGCACTAGTGGATCTAAGTCGAAATTGAAACAATATTTGTTCGAGGTTGAACATTTTGCAAAGAATCAAACATTTGAGATTTTGGATTATTGGAAGGTGAATGCAACCAAATATAGAGTGCTATCGCAACTTGCAAGGGATGTGTTGGCCATGCTTATTTCTACCGTTGCATCAGAGTCGGTTTTTAGTACGGGGGGCGTATTCTCGACCTATTTCGTAGTTCACTCTCGCCTTCTATGGTTGAAACTCTTGTATGTACTCAAAATTGGCTTCGAAGCAACCTTCCAATTTCTCTTCAAAAGCCGATGGATGATGTAGAGGAATTTGAGCAATATGACTCGGGTAATATGAGAATTTATTTATCTTCATTTTTTTTTTTTTTTTTTTTTTTGTATTGTTCATTTTGTAATGTAAATTTTATTGATATTTTCTTGTTGACTCCTAATTAGGTATTTTGGAGTCAAGCGCATCTTCAAGTTCAACCTATAATGTTGATGTTAATACTATAATTGAACTCTAATTCATTTGCTCATTGGTAAATTTTTCATGTTCTCAACACATTTTCTTACTATATTGAGATGCAATATATAGATATTTGTTTATCTTTTTATTACTTTATTCTTTTACACTTTTTTTGTCAAAGAAATTATGAAGATTAAAGATTAAATTTTTTGTTTTTAAATTTGTTTTTGTGCAGGGTTCATCAACCAAATGCATGGAATTGAAAATTTTGAAACTTGGATGTGATTCATAATGATGGAGTTTGAGATATTGTGTTGCAAATGTTTTTATTTTATTTAACAACAATTTTATTTTATTTTTTTCTTGCATTTTGGATGAATGTAATAGTTAATGAAGTTTGTTTGACAACAATTTTATTTTTTTTTTCCATTTTATTATTACATTTTGGATGAATGTAATAATTAATGAAGAATTACTTTTGGGTAAGCTTAGGATTTTGAATGATTTTACTTTAATTTTGTATTATTAGGTAGTAATAGATGGAGAATGTTGAGAAAGTTGTTGGAGAATGCAATTGATTATTTAGTTAGGATTTTGAATGATTTTATTTTATTTTAATTGTATTGTTGGGTAGTAAATTAATTTTGAATGATTTTAGAATTTTGAATGATTTGTTTGTGTTAGGAATTGATTTTGTTGTGTTTTTAATTTTATAAGTTTTAATTCATTAATTATTAATGTTGGAGCATTTTAGAAAATTGGAAGAAAATGACCCAAAATAAATATTTATAAAATGGAAAAAAAAAACTCAAAAATTAATTTTTAAAGGAACACTACAAGCAATTAGTCTTTTAGGGACTAATATTTAAGGACTAATTGAATTTGGTCGCTAAAAATAATCTTTTAGGGACAAATTTAAATATATGATAATTTACTTATATAATTGTAAAAATGACTATTAATATTCTCACTTAATATTTACATAACTTTTTAAGACTAATAAATTTGGTTACTAATACATTATTAACTTTTTTAGGGACTAAATATTTTTGTCATTATCAATTAAAAACATTTTAGGACCAAATATCAATTAAAAACATTTTAGGACCAAATATTTTAATCATTTTAACCATTAAAAAATCGGGACCTCACTTCAGCCCTAACGGGGTTTGCTAGCAATCAAAAAGTTGCAACTCTCATTCTCTCTTCAACGAGTTTGCTCTCTCTCTAGAGCTCCAATACAGATTGGAAGCATCCATGGCAGATTTGCTCAACCTTATTCAAATTTTGGTGCGTTTCTCTCTCTCTCTCTCTCTCTCTCTCTCTCCACATATACACATATATATGATTTACAATATTGATCCGATCATCTCTTTTTCTTTCTCTTCATCATTTTCTACATCACAATCTTCAATCAATGGAAGATTTTATCATCGATTCATTGAAGAAGAATCTCGGTTGTCGATTTACTTCTCTTCCAAGTTCTCTCTCACCTGGTATCGAAAACCCTAGGTCAGTACTCTCTAGACTGTTAAAATTATTGATATATATGAAGTTTAAAACTCTGAAACTCTGATTTCTAAATATATAGGGACCAAGTAAACTCTGATTTCTAAACTCTGTATCAGAGTTTATATATGAAGTTTCTGATCTTAATTTGTGTAATTTTTTTATATCTTTTTGTGTTTTGTGATTGTTGTTCGAGTTTCTATATATGAATTTTTCTATAATTTTTGACCTGATGGATTTGATGAATGATTTTTTTTTTTTTACTTCCCATTCATGGACTGATTGATATCAGAAACTTCATAATATGTATATCTGTTACTTTCTTTTTTCTTGATGGTTTTCTATCTTGTTAGTGTTTGATTGGACTACTACAATTTTATATTTTGCTCACCATGTGTTTGACAATATGCCTAATGATGATACTATGAAAATAATGAGTGTGTTCCATAGATATGAATCACATTGTTGCTTTAATTGTTGGTGTTACACTTATTGTACTATAGTGAGAGTTATAACTTGAGTTGCTCAAGTTGGCTTGCTTGAGGTGCACCTTTTTGTGTAACTTAAGCTTTAGATACTTCTCCTTTTTGTGTTTCCTTATTGCTCCAAAGCCTAACATAGTTTTTAAATTTTTAGGAAATAATAAACATATTGTTCTTCATTAGATGTTTCTAAACATGAAAGGATGATATTTCAGAATTTGCTATCTTATGGTGTCACTTCTTACACATTGTCTTCCATTAAAATGCTTCTTAATAAGCAATCATGCCCTTTCCTTTCATAGGTTAATTTAAAACCAAAGATTCCAACCAAAGCTGTATGTGCAGAGCATCTTGAGTTGAGAAAAGAAATATTGACTTTATTGAATCTTTAGAAACAAGTACTTCTACCTAAGGTTCATCTTGAATTTGTTTACTTCATCCTTTTGTTTACTTCATCCATTCTGTTTGTACCTGTTTGTTTGTTATTTTGAAAATATGTTCATATATATATATATATATATATATTGTAGATCTATAAATAACACAATAAGTAGTTCACATTTTTGTTCGATTGGCCTGCACATTGTCATGGATGCAGTTTTTCTATAGGTTGATTCTTCATCTTCTTCTTCATTTTTTGCAGATTTCTGCTACTTTGAAGACATCGATTGGTTAATTCACTCTCTATCAAGGTATTTCTCGATCCTTCAAGTAGTATTGAGTTTTTAATACAGATTGTAGCCAAAAATTAGTTTTAATGTTGAATTAATAAAATTAATTTAACTCATTTTGGTTGACTTTTGTTTACTTCATCCTTTTGATGTGAATTTTAATTATAGGTATTTCTCGATCCGTTTGATGTGAATTTTAATCTAACTCAGGTTTGTTAAGGGAACCAGACCATAAATGTTCCCTGTTCTGTGTTGGCTGGAACATCTTGGGGGAGAGGTGAAGATCCTTGACAAGGATCTGATATTGGTTGAACTTCACTCATTTCCTCACCTGCAGAATTTTCTTC
This sequence comes from Camellia japonica, assembly GCA_030407325.1. Taxonomy (NCBI): domain Eukaryota; kingdom Viridiplantae; phylum Streptophyta; class Magnoliopsida; order Ericales; family Theaceae; genus Camellia; species Camellia japonica. The sequence goes on along the minus strand of JAPPVO010000032.1, from coordinate 157,201,108 downwards.
TTCAAGCTATGTCTCTTAACTGTTTTCTCCATTTTTTTGTTTGCCCCAGGTATGCATTAGATGATATTGGTTATGGATCTCATGTGCATCTCAGTTTGTGGGAAAATGGGAAAAATGCAGTTATGGCATCTGGTGGACACTCTAAGCATGGAATGTCCAAGGTTGGAGAAGAGTTCATGGCAGGGGTTTTAACTCATCTACCTTCAATTCTGGCATTTACGACACCACTTCCAAACAGGTTTTTAATTTTTTCTTATAATTTTGATTATTCTTGTGCAAAACATGTGTCAGAGTTGAACCCATATGAATAGGTAGTTAGGTACTAACAGAGAAGTATGCATTTTTACCAGTTCTGTTAAAATATGAATAGGTAGTTAGGTACTAACAGGTGGAGTTGGGACGGTTATTGGGTGGGCCTGGTTGTTATTGCTTGGTTCACGTGCAAATCAAATGATGAAATTTGCGGTTCACATATTGACTACTTATCTCGCTGTGATTAGTGTGTTGTGTTAACGTTTAGAACATTCTCTTATTAGTTTGGGATGACTCTTCCAAATTAAATGCATCATTGTTAGTAGTTGTTTATGAAAATCTTGCAAATGTATTGGGCTATGATTTAATTTGTAAGAAAAAGGTTAGTTTACATTAAATAAAACTCTCTTCTCTCTTATGATAAAGATCTGGAATAACCTTTAATCAACTGTTTCCATTGTTCCCTGACTGTATATTTTTCTGTAGGCTTCTATTTACCATGTGGGTTTTGCAAGGAGCTGTTAAGATGGTGTGGAGTCTTCTCGAGGTTATGAGAGTAGCATGCATATTCATGTTAGTCATGCTTTATGGCTAGCACTATGGTCTTTCGGTGCAGTTGGTGTTGTGGCTTCAAGCATGGGTGATGGTGGACGTTGGTGGCTTCTTGTGGTGAGCTGACAAGTTTTTAGCTATTCGTGCTATTTGTTATTGTCAGGGTTTAGTCAGAGCAAGGTATTATCATTGTATGTTTCTTCCACTGAGACTAAGAAGTGCTGTTATTTATATGCAGGTATTCTCTGTAAGTTTATTTTGGACGAGTGCAGTTCTTTGTAATACTGTTCATGTTATTGTGTCTGGGATGGTGTTTCTTGTTCTTCTCCATGGTGGTCGAGAAGCGACATCAATGCCTTCCAAGCCACTGATGAAGTCTCTGTGGTATGCCATGACTACTTTTGGTAGCATTTGCTATGGATCACTCTTTATAGCTGCTATCTGGACATTGTGGTGGAAGGTAGTCAAATACTGCTTTGAATTAAGTTTACAGAAATATTATTTACACAAGTGGATAGCATTCATAGATATTATCAAGCGTGCATGGGTATGACTGATTATGCAGTTTGATTGAATTCTTTCAGATTAGAGGATTTAGATCAAAGATTGGCAACAATGTGTGTTTGCTGTGCTGTGTTGATTTTCCTGTTTTACCTTGTGGGGACTCTGGTTCATTTTTTCAACAAGTATGCCTATGTCCAGGTAATTCCATTATCCTTTTATTGGTAATTCAACTATCCTGTTTCATCTTGTGGCTGGTTTGAATTCTCTTGTCTTTGAATTTTTGTAATCACATAGGTCGTGATCTTTGTGTTTACTATAACCTCCTAATAGATCAATGTCTTTTGTGTATTTTACAGGTTGAGAGCTCTGTTTCTGCTCCTACGGATGGACAAAACACCTGTGGTCTAACAATGGCCCAAGCACCCTCCGATATGGTCGGGCATCTATCCCATTTTCACACCAAACTATGAGGTAACTATCGTCTATCATTTTGTCTATCTCACATATGACTGAGTGACTAATATTTCTACCTTCTAAAACCATAGAGAAATGCAATCTTTCTAATATAACAACAAAATCTATTTGATAAAGCACAGTAAGCAAGCATTCCACAGCAAAAGTCAGAGTCCTTGTTTTAACAAAATGATAAATAGTAGATGAACAACTTAAATCATATAGTAGCCTTCTAAGAAACCTTCTAATTGATTAGAACTTCAATTTATGCTTTTGTCCCTAGACCTTCTCATTTGGATTTCTAAGAAAATGGTTTTGATCATCATCTTTGGTTTGCCAGGAAGACCATTAGGGAAGGCCACTGAAGCCCTTCCTTTGCCAGCATTCTCAAACTGGGCATGGCAAATGCAAAGCCATAACGTGGTGTTGAAGTCGACTGTGGTTGATATCTTCATAGAGTTTTAATTCATATGACCTATGTTGAACTATTTTGATCCTATTTTGAGTTTTAACTCATATAATAAACCATGTTGAAGTGACTTTGGATACTTTGTGTTTTAATTTTTGTAAAATTTTATTTTCTATATACTCTTTGTGGTTTGGTAGTAAAATGCCTTTGGTGTGTGGATTTTAAATTTTTATTTTATTTTATTTTATTTTATTGGATGACAAATTTAATTTTTGGGCATTTTAAGCTATGAAATTAAATGGTTACAAAATATTTTCTAAATTGACTTTTAGCGACAAAAATGTGTGGGAGAGAAAGTTATTTGTCTTTTGGCGACCAAATCTAGTTGTCGTTAAAAATGTCATTATTTTGTTTTTCGCGACCAAATCGGGATATTTTGTGACGAAGTATTAGCGACTAAATGTTTAGTCTTGTAAATCAAACATTTTGTGACAATATAAAATTAGTCGCTAATTGTTATTTTTAGCGACATTCTCAAAAATTGGTCGCTAAAGACTTTTCTAGACGCATTTTTAGTGACTTTGTTAGTGACAAATTTAATTTTGTCACAAAAACTATTTAGAGACCAAAATAATGGTTTTAGGGACCAAAATAATTGGTCGCCAAAAGTCTTATATGTTGTAGTGGAAAAAATTCAAACCGCAAACTGTCCGCACATCCGCAAACCCTATCCGCGCAAACCGCAAACCGCACTACGAGCGGTTGCGGTTTAACTTTTTTCTAAACTATATACATACGGACAGGTTAAAACCGAACCGCAAACTGCACAAAACCAATCCGCAAGCACCCCTACTATGTTCTGCCCTAAGCATTATATAGAAGGGATTAGGCCATCCTAATTATATCTCACCTACATTCAATGCTCAAGATTAATTCTATATATTTTTCGTCACTAATCTCATCTTAATCAAATATAGCACAAATGATCATCACCTTATCTATCTAGTTCTTGTAAGGAGTAAGTTGTCTAATATTGCCTAAGGTCTCGTTTGCAAACTTAACTTTTAAGTTAAAAATGTCAATTTTTTATAAAACAAAAAATAATTAAAAAATTCTTAAAAAATCACTAAAAAAGCAAATCATACATACTAGTTATACATGTTTTTTTATACAACTAAAAAAATTCATTACCAAGCATATATTAATTTTTTTTCATCTTATAGAAAAGTCAAAAACATCTCTAAAACAAGTTAAACCCCAAATGAGGCCTAAGAAGATGTATGTTTGGTTATTCAAATTATAAAATTATATTATTACCTATTAAATTAAAATTACATCTTATTGATTAGATAGCTCGGGTCTAAATTATAATATATGATTTATTTATTTTTTTGATTAAGATTATAAGATATTAGTAAAAAATTAGTAAAATTATATTACAATTAAAGAGTTGCCGTTATTTTATCAGTTAAAATTCCTGACATTTCTCCTATCATATCTTTAAACTGTGACTGCAAGGTCCATGGTCTTAATTGTAGCGTATGAATTGAAATATATATTTTTTTAGAGAAACTAAATGCAATTGATAATTTTAAGATAAAACAGAAATAATAAAAAATTATAGGATAAAAGTAGAATTAAGCTTTTTTATAAAGATATCTGAACCGTTGATTAATTGAAGGTTTACGTGGCACTTCATGATTAGCTTCATTGTAGAAACCTTATATATGCAGCGCTGACTAGTATCAGACCAACACATCGAAAAAGTAAGGGTGTACAAACGTCGAGTGGGTCGGATTTGGGTTGGGTCAGCATTATATAATAAAAATTTTGATAAATTATACTTACTTTCTCTAAAATTTTTGACAAATATCAAGATTTCCCCTTGTAATTTGAATAATTATATAAACTTTTTTTACTTTACTTGATATTGTTAAAATTCTTTCTTGTGTGAACCTCCGTTATCGCAGGTAACAAAACCTGCTAATATCATCACCAATAAAGCCAAAAATACCAATAATGTCCCCAGGGCAGTTGATCTCAAGTATATATACCAAGCACAACATAAAACTCTGTAGTGCATAACTCAAAAATTTCAACCCAAGAGAAAAACCAAAAAGACAGCCAGAAGTAAAAGGAAAGAAGCACAAGTTAGAGCTTCAGAACCAACCACAACACATTTATTTAACTATTATGTAAACACCATGGAGCATCATGTCTGTTCAATTACAGCATTCCACTAAGTACACAAAATATAAATATAAACACCAAGTGAATATACTTCATACCTACTACAAAAAACAAAAGTGGATATATCATCTGAGACTATTTATTGTTATGTTTAGTATGCCATGTCCACTACAAAAATACAAAAAATAAAACATGGTCTGAGACTAACTATGCACTATACATCAATATGTGTTATATACCTTAAACTTGTGATAAGAACTTGTACCAAAAACATCATACTGTGATCACAATAAGTAACAATTAATTACAAAAAATAACTCTATTCAACAATTACTCACCCAAATGTAACAAAATTCATGAGCAGAAGATGTAAAAAATAAAAAATAAAAGTTTATATAATCATAATTGCATAACAAAAAGAATAAAAAAAAAATAAATCCTTAGATCATTATTCTAAGAAAATTAAGAAGAAAACTGTTTTTTACAGTAAATTAGCAAAACCAAATCCCTCCTTTCATAACAAATATAAATAAAAGTTCATGTAATACAATCATAATTGCATAAAATCAAAAATCATAACAAAAAGAAGACAAAAAAAAAAAAAAAAATGCCGAACATGTAAAAAAAAAAAAAAAAAAAAAAAGGGCTTAGCCGGTTGACCGGCTAGATGATTGGTCACCCAACATCTCCCAACCAAACTGCTCATCCGTTCGTAAAGGCGTACAAATCCGAAAGGAACTACAAATCCAGAGTTCCAAAATCAAAACAAACATGAGTCAGATGGACTACTACTCCAGAAAACAAATAGGGATGAAGTATGAAAGAACTGGACTGCTACTTGAGAGGGTAATTTATGTTCAAATTGGGCCGAGCTAGGATAGTGGGCCGATCTATGGTCCGTATTGAAGAGGCTGAGAAGATGGGCCCCGGACAAATGTTAGTCCGGTCCGAAGTAAAGAATTTCCACTAGAGTAAGTTCTTGAATTTAGTTCGGTTGCAGGTTGTTTGGGTTAGCTCGGTCATGTTGTTCAGAACCGAGGTATATTGGACCTGCTTTAGGACCTGAGCAAGTGGTAGCTCAGCTTAATTCTTCTATGGATAGCTCGGCCTTTGCATACGAGGCCGAGGTAGGGGAAAGGAAAGCGGAGCCGAGGTAACGGTTGTTCGGTCTTCAGTAAATAGTTCGGTCATAGCTCATGAAAACCGAGGTGTGCCGAGCCCTTGAGAGGACTTGGTTCTAAAGATAGTTTGGCTTAACTTTCTTACGGTCAACTCGGTCTTAGTATGGGAAACCGAGGTAAGAGAAAGAGAAGTAAGTGCCTAATTAACGTGTACTTCGGTCGTAAGGTAGTTCGGCTGTGGTAAAACCATCTCACTTGGTTTAAGCAGTGAGGGGGGTGTTGGAGGATAAGCATTATCTTCCAAGAGTATGAATCCTAGGAGGACTCTACATGGAAGAGTAAGAGTCCTACTAGGATTGTGCTACGCAAAACCTATATAAGCTCACCAATATCACCTGTGGAGAGGTAACACAACTTTGTTTTCTGAATACACAAAGTTTTTGTCTATTTGTCAAGCTTACTGACTTAGGCATCGGAGAGGTTTCCGGCACACACCCGCCGACTAGCTCACGTGTGTATTTTCAGGCAGTCGAACGACGTCGTACGGAGGAGCGCAGACTTGGTCAACAGGATTATACGAAAAGGTGTATTTCTTTCCCGTAAAACGGGGACGAAATATAAAAGGTTTGAAATCTTATCTAGAAGCCCTAAAACCAACTTCTCACCAATCAATCTTTTTCACATTTTGCACTGGCAACGATGATCGAACCAAAATCTCAAGTTTCTTTGTCGTTTGTTCACACTGATCGATCTTCTTCAAAGATTTCGCCTCTCTCTCTCTCTCTGTTCTTTCTCCTACAAATTTGATCGAAATCAGAATAGATAGTGAATTAGAGATTTAGGGTATAAAGGTTATTATTGTCTTTTCCTGCTCCGAAACAAGGGTAATAAGGTCGTTTAGTATATGTAAGTAACGTCGTTTGTGCCAATTTGACGGAATGGGGGAATTTACATAAGAGGTTTGTGTAATTATTCAAACCACAATAGAGGTCCCTGTATTTATTAAAAATCTCAGAGGAGGTGAGTGTAATTTATCCTAAAATTTTTTATGTCTGTTTAAATTCGGTCCAGTCTTAATATTAGGTTTTTATATTTGTCCAAATCTGATTCAAAAAATAATTATAAATTCCAAGTCTACCATCGGACTATATGTTTAATAAAAATTTAAAATATTTCATAATTAAATTCAATTATACATTATATTTATTAAATAAATATATTAATATCATTATAAATTGAAATATTTTGTGTAAATTAATAATTTCTTGAATAAATTCAAAAACACATCACTACAAATGTGAGTTTCAATAAAATTAACAAAAATAAAGTTTAAATTCTAAGAAAAAAATATTTTAATATATTATAAATAATTAATTAATTTAATAATGGACTGGATTGTGTTGAAAGTATAAATCTCAAATCCAATCCATTAATAATTTGAGTTGAAAATATTGGCTCAACCCAATCCTATTAGTTAAAATACCCTTTTCAAATTCTAAAAAAATAAGACTAAACCGAACAGGAGGAACCAACCGACTAAAAAATAAGATTACGAAAAAGTCTTCAGGATCGTCTCTCGTGCTGCCCGCGCAAGCCAAACCCTTATGAACTTTTTTCAAACCAATACGGATTCAACAACATCGCCTTATTTGGTGCAATGTTTATAACTTTTTTTTCTTCTAATTATTATTATTATTATTATTATTATTATTATTTAAGTATATCTTATAGTGTTTTGTGTAATTTTTATTTATAATTTATTAGACAAAAATAATTTAGACAAATTAAAAAGTTTATTATTTTTTATTATCAATTTTTGACTAGTAAAAATTTGAGATAATTGGTAATTTTTTCATTGACTCTTGAAGTTTTTTTTTTTTTTTTTTTTTTCCTCACTTTGAAAAAAATTGAAACATGAATGGTCAAATTAGAAAAAAAAAAAAAAATCCTTCAACAACCGAAACAAAAAAATGACCAAATATAAAAAAGGAAAATTTAGTCAAAACTCCTCCATTGCACCCTTATTTAATAAAAAAGACAGTCCAATTTATTTTGCTTCATAAATTCCTAAAGAAGAGGTGCATAATTAAGTAAAGACAAAATAAAATATTTTTTTTCTTAGGCAATATTGTCAGAGTAATATGTTACTATTTACATCAATTTTGAAGCTAATAATAATTTTTTTTTAAAGAATTTCATAGTAACATGGATATTATTTTATAGATATTAATGAGAGGATTCTAAAAAAATTTACTTTTATTAAAAACTGATATTAGATAAAAAAATTATATTATTTTAGAGTTTAATATTTTAGTAATAATGTTATATATTGGACTTTTCAATAAATTTTTTTTTTATATTTATCTTAATGTATTAAAATTTTATTATAGAGGTTTTGACCAAATTCCCGATAAAAAAAGTAAGGGGTAATTTACCCTAAAACCTGCTCCAAATCGGCATATATGTTCTAAAATTGCAATATGTCATCATGAAGTTAATTTAAAGAGACAATAAACTAGCATAAATGGGCCGGGCTCATTTATAGGCAAGCCAAAGTTGGGCCGGGCAAACAGGAAAGCCCAGTGAATCAGGCCCACAAGTCAAACTCATGTTGGTTGTATATACACATCAAAATACTATGCTGCTTTTTATGGAGGATGGAGAGGAGGAGAAAAAAGGTCAAGAAGGGATTGGGTTTCTTCTTTTTGCTTTTCCATTTTTTCAATTGTTTTTTTGTTTTGTTGAGGGCAAGCAATAAGATAAGAAGAAATTTTATTAGTTAATTGACTACTGTACCCTTTATGAATAAAAAGCTTACCATGTAATAGAGAGCAAAAAAATAAATTTGCCCTTACAAAACCACTTGGCCTTTTCTCTCTCTTTTCTTCTTTGTTTCTCTCCCCTCTGTGCCAACTTTTGGGCAGATAAGTTTTGTGGCTCCAAAAGGAAAGGGATCATCCTCCCATTTGTTTATTTTCCAACATACCAAAATACCATACCATTAGATATTAGAGGCTATTATTGACCTTAATCTATTACTCCAAGGTATGTACAAGTACAATAATGCATTGGTTATTAATGATTACATAATTAGAGCTCAACTACTTGTAGAATTATGAAGCCCAAATCTAAAGTAGTATATGCATAAACTCTCGACTAAACCTAAAGTAAATGATTACATAAAATTATATTATTTTTGATTTTATTTTTAGAATGGTTAGGAACCTCTTAAAGAACAAGCTTTTTAACTTTATTTTTGCAAAATGAACTTTAAATAGGTGTATTAATTTGCATGTCATAAGTATCGATTCAATTCAAAATTAGAGTGGTTTCCAAAATACCGACTTTATAAAATATTAATGATCCTACTTTGATTAACATTTTCCCAAGAAAATCATGAATTTGATACTAATACAAATCAAAGACCTAGTAACCCAAATAAAAACAATTAGGGGCATTTATCATTTTTTTGAGTTAATTATACTAAGACCCTCAATTGTTAATAAATATTATTTATCTCTCATTTATTAACTTGTACATTTTAACTCTCTTAATTACAAAAATATATTATTTTCACTCTTTTAAAAAATATTTATACCGTTTTTCATAATTGATAAATCAAAATATATGATTTCTCCAAAAAATCTTAATGTAATGAAGATTTTTTTTCCTTTACTTTTTCTTTTTGTGGCTAAGTTCTATGACATGCAACGTGAGAAGCACAAGTCGAACAGAACTATGAAATTTGTCAAAAGGTCCCAAGAAAATTTTATATGAGAATAATAATAAGGTGGTCTCTTTATTCCATGTGGGCTCATGGCCACATCCATTAGGAAAAAAGAAAGAAAGAAATAAAAAATAATCCATAAAGATAATAAGGCCTATTTTAATTAGGGAAAATTATTGGTCAGTGATTTTTTCAAAAAATTATTATATATTAGTAGAAAATTTTATAATATTAATTATTAATATTTATAATATTTTTTATTTATCTGTAAATAAATATCACTAACACGATATGAGTGTAATTTCCTCTTTTAATTAGTGAAACATTTCACATTACCTCACACATCATTGCATTGTATGACTCAATCATTGGAGTTTTTTTTTTATAAAAAAAATTATAATTGTAAAGAGGCGTTTTTTTTTTAATCAAGATCCCCTCCTTACATTTCTTACTTGCAGGGCCATTGGGCCGACTTTTAGGCCCGATTTTGATAATCGAACTGTTCATATTTTAAGATTTGTTCAGTATAACATACCTGTAAAAAATCAAGTTGATCGGATATCAGAAAGAATGTGTACGAAAAACTCGAACTAAAAACTATTTTTTTAAAGAATTTAATAAACAGTTTTCCGAACACATACTTTCTGATATCCGATCAACTTGATTTTTTACAGGTAAGATATACTGAACAAATTTTAAAATATGAACGGTTTGAATTATCAAAATTCGGCCTAAAAGTGGGCCCAATGGCCTTGCAAGTAGGAAATGTAAGGAGAAAATGCAAGGAGGGGATGTTGATTCGTTTTTTTTGGCCAACTAAAATAAAAAAAAAATAAAAAAGAAAAGAAAAAGAACCACTCTTATAAGAATGGCAATCCTTTACTCTGTATATTATTTGATGTCTGTAATTTTATTCTTTTTTATTTTGAGCTTATCGAGCATAATAATACTATTACATGTCAATTATTTGCAATAATATGCAACAAAAAATCTTGTATAATTATTTTTTTTTAAAATTAGTATGCCATGCAGTAATAAGATTTTGATATTTAAAATAGAATCTAATAAACTAATATGATACGTCATTAGTTTAGAATTACGAGTGTCTTTGATCTACCAAAGTGGATTGGACACCGGCGTATAAAGTCTATGATTAGTTCTACTTTAGTGATTTTAGTAATTCATCGTAGAAGTCTTGTGTCATAAAAAAAAAATCACACTAATCTTGTAGTGTTGTCACATAATTTTATTATCTATCTTAGTAAATATTATGGGAGATGAAATCACACAAGAAAAAGCTATGGGCATGACCCATTTATGCTGGAACAATGGTCCCAATGCAAACCAAGAAACCTACAAAAACAACTCAAGAGATTAGAAATAGCAGTTAGTCTGTCTCTTCATTTTGTTGTAGCTAAAAAGTCAATTCAAGAATCAAAATTCAAATAGTACAATCTCTTATAAAATGACAACATTCAAAAAATGTTAGTAGGACCTCAACAGGGTGAGATATGCAACCACACATACGAAGCTTTGAAGATGCATATATTACATGTATGATTAGGTTAATGAATGTGAATATGCATTGTTGTCCATACTTTCATATCCACTATGTAAAATTGATTATAAACCGCAATGGAAAAGGGTTGGGACTCCTTTTTTGAAATCCCCACCACCCCTAATCCATTGTGATTGGTTAATTTTTGATTTTTGTTTGCGTTTTTATTTATTTATTTTTTCTTCATATTTCTGGTTGACATGTGTTTGTGGGGTTGTGGGTTATAAAAAAAAAGAAAAAAAGAAAAGAAAAGTGTCTGTGTCATTTCTGGCCCTCAAAATAGGAGATTGAACATGGTAGCTCAAAGTTTTTTTCAATAGTTTTGGAACACTAACTATTTCTATTAATCTAAACACACAACATTAATATATGGGTAAATTGCATTTTTAGTCATTGTAAATTTCACGTTAGTCACTATTGTTTCAATTTAAATAATTTGATCAATATGTTTTAACCCAAGTTTTAATTTGGTCATTCTATCTAAATTTTCATTAGTTTTTTTACATATAAAAGTGTACCAAAATCGTTAATTTTAACATTCAACTTAAACAAAAGAACTAAATTAAAATTGAACTTAAAATTTAGGGACCAAATTGTTTAAATTAAAATATTAAAAATTAAAGAGAATTCTTTTATCAAACTATAAGGATGAAAAGTGTAATTTACCCTTAATATATTGAGTCAACATTTCAAAATTATTGAATAATTGTACTACAAGTTGACCTAAGATGACGCCACGTACTAAAAATGTTTGTTTTGCTAAAAACAATAAATAAAGAGTAATGCTAGAGATCTTAAAAATTCTATCAAAGTTTCTACCAAATGTTTTATATGGGTGTAAGATCCACACCATGTGGGTCCCGTGTGAGTCCCACACCTATGTGAAATATTTGGTAGAAATTTTGATAGAATTTTTATGATCTCTAGCATTTTTTATAAATAAATCTTAGTTCATTTAACAAACTAATTTTCCAACAAAATATTTGTTTTAGCAACTCTAAGAAGTCATTTAAAAAGTAAAAAAAAAAAAAAAAGAAAAGAATATATCGCATTATTTTTTTTAAATATACTTTTAACCAATAAATTATAGAGCGCTCAGGTCATAAGTTTAATTTCAAAAATTTTGGAATAATAACCCCAAACTCTATTTTTTTGGAGCCAAAAGGACAATAATTTAAAATATTATATTATTTCTACCTATCTATCTATTATCTACTTATTTATCTCTATATTTGTTCATATGTCACCTATCTATCTTTCTAATTTGCATATCTATCTATATCACTACCATCACTAGGAGCTTCTAGTGCCGGTGAATTTTCTAACGACTGAAAGATCTGACGGAAGTATGGTAAAAATGAAAAAAAAAAAAATGTTCAAAACAGTAATGTGTCATTCTCAGCCAATAATTTCATTAATCATGTGTTTATTATCAAAATAATTCTTGAAGCTAATCTCATACTTTTAACTAATTTTTTCCTAAATTATAACTCCGGCAAGGAAGCCGAAAAAATAAATGGGCCGTTGATGCAAAAGAAAATGGAAGAATAAAACTTTAAGTCAAAGCATGTGATTAAGGCCAAGTTTGGCATTCTCAAAAAAATTCAAAAAGTCAAAAAGTCACTATCCTATTTAAGTCACATCACCTTATTTAAGTCACATCACTTCTCTAACACATCACTTCAAACCCAATCCAAATCCAACCCATATTTCATAAAAAGTCAAAAAATACACTTATTTAGTCTTCCCAAACTTGGCCTCATGGCCATTTCTTTCTTGATCTTTATATATATGTTGATTGATTGTTGTTGCTCCTTCACGCCACGTCTAGTCTTTTTCCCCCCAACAGTGGCTAATCAAGTTCGCATCATTATGATTTGGTTTATGGATTCATTCATAATTAACACTTCAGCAATATATAAATCTATCTATCCATATCTATTTATTCATACTACATACAAGGTTAACATCCCTTACGGTATGCCAAGTGTCCACTTTGCTTTTTTCAAAAAAAGAATAGATAAATAGAAGGAGTGAGATTTGAACATAGTGATAGTTGAAAGTATGCTAATTATATATTTTATTTTATTTTTTCTTATTTAAATTACGCACGTATCATGTGTACCAAATCACTAGTTATATATAAAGTAGATAATTCATTTAGTGATGTCTTTAAATCTAGGGGAAAGCACCATTAAATCCCAAATTAGAAAATGTTAACCCATTTAGTCCTGAAGATTTTTTGTTAGACTAATAGATCCTATTTTATATGTAAAGACATTACTACACATTTATTTACATGTCTGGGTTAGTAATTGAGGGGGTAATTTTGGATTGGTGTTTATGTGTAATTTACCGAATTACCCAATAAGCTTATTATAAGCTTTTTTATGATTTCTATTCTTTTCAAACATCAAACATTATTCATTAAACATCAAACATTAGCAACATCAAACATTAACAACGTCAGGATTATTTATCAAACATCAAACATTAGCAATGTTATGATTATTCATCAAATATCAATCATTAAATATTAGGATTATTCATCTAACATCAGATTCATTAATGTTTGTGGGTGTTTCAAACATCAGATTTATTTAAAAAAAGAATTGAAACTATTGCAAATAATGAATCTGCAAACATCAACCATTAAACAAAGAATCTGCAAATAATGAATCTGCAAACATCAACCATTAAACAAATAATGAATCTGCAAACATCAAACAAAGAATCTGCAAATAATGAATTTGCAAACATCAACCATTAAACATTGAAAAAATCTGATGTTTGAAAAAAATCTAATGAATCTGCAAAAAAAAAAAGATTTAGGTGTAGAGATTCCTTTTCCAAATTAAGAATTATTTGCAAATAATGAAAAAAAGAATTATTTCCAAATAATATTCATCAAACATCAACCATTAAACATGAAGATTATTCATCTAACATCAGATTCATTAATGTTTGTGGCGTTTCAAATATCAGATTTATTATTTTTTTTAAAAAAAATGAAACTATCGCTCGAGATCCATCATCAAATTCATTAGAACATCATCTTGAAATGCCGATCTTCATCACTCAACTCACCACAATCTGCACCACCACCGTCCTTTCTCGACACCGACACTGACTTCATCGACAATAGGTCATTGAAACTATTGCAAATAATGAATCGGCAAACATCAACCATTAAACAAAGAATCTGCAAATAATGAATCTGCAAACATCAACCATTAAACAAATAATGAATCTGCAAACATCAAACAAAGAATCTGCAAACATCAACCATTAAACATTGAAAAAAATCTGATGTTTGAAAAAAATCTAATGAATCTGCAAAAAAAGATTTAGGTGTAGAGATTCCTTTTCCAAATTAAGAATTATTTGCAAATAATGAAAAAAAGAATTATTTTCAAATAATATTCATAAAACATCAACCGTTAAACATTAGGATTATTCATCTAACATCAGATTCATTGATGTTTGTGGGTGTTTCAAACATCAGATTTATTTTATAAAAAAAATTAAAACTATTGCTCGAAATCCATCATCAAATTCATTAGAACATCATCTTGAAATGCCGATCTTCATCACTCGACTCACCACAATCTGCACCACCACCGTCCTTTCTCGACACCGACACTGACTTCATCGACATCGGCGACTTCTTGTTGGATTCAGATGAAGAAGAGAGCTTTCGCCTCTTTGATCCTGCTACTTCTTCGTCCGGGAAGCTCATGTCTGTGACAATTTTTCTTAGATCATCCTTTGGCTTGCAAGTTTTGTTCTTCTCGACGGTCTTCGAAGTGTCTGCTAAGAGATTTCTCTCCGCAAGACTCGTGCACGGAATCAGAGTCTACATAAACAAATAAGCTTCTCAGTTCATCCTCATTGTACACTTGAATTTGTTAGGAAAAGTGTTAGATTTAAGCAAACATTTACCTTGAGAATAGTTCTGGGTGTGTTTCAGCGTTGAGGAAGAGGAGGAGAGAGAGAGATTAGGGTTGTGATGGCTGCCATTGTTTGCGAGATTGGGAGGGGTAAAAATGTAAACACCGTATATAATATACCAAAAACATGTATCATTTCAAAAATAAAAATGACTAAATGATTTAAGAAAAAATACTCAGGACTAATTAGACCAACATTTATCAAAATGAAATTTATGAGCAATTTGTCCTTAAATCTACTTTCTCAATTTACCATGTGAATATCTATCTATACTCTATATAAAGTAAATAACTCTCTTAGTGATGTTTTGAAACCTGCTTTCCCCTTTTGTCAAGTGAAAAAAAAAAAAAAATTATATAGTGAAGTGAACAAGACTTAAACCTAAGTCTTAAGTCTAATAAACTAATAGATAACACCATTATCACTTGAGCAGCATGCATTATATATATTTTTAATTCAAAATTAAAATTTATATTTTACAAATTTAACAGCATTCTCATGGAATGGACACACCCTCTAGTATATATATATATATACACTACACACACACTGTAAGAATTAATTAGATTTAACAGTTACCCATTAAGCCACTGTTTGGGAAGTGGATTTGGGTGGGTTTGAGGCTAAAATAGTCATAAAAAACAAAATAGACATTTTAGTCTAATAAAACAAAAAATCACATTCAACCCATAATCATTACATTCTTTATTTCACAAAAAGCCAAAAAAACTAAAAGTCCTTTCCAAACCAGACTTTTTAACCTCAGGCCAAAATAACTGAAAAAGCCAAAAAGCCAAAAACTCAACCCACTTCCCAAGCCAAGCCTAAAACAGTTACATGGCGTTAGTTGGAAATGGAGAGGGTGTTGTGACAACACCCTGCTTTGATGCCCTATTCAAAATTCATCTCGATTCTATTTTAATGATCCGAACAGTTTATATTGTAGAGTTCATTGAGTATGCCATCAATATAAAAAATTAGGTTATTCGGACATGCGTAACCCCATGATCAAATCATAATTATTTTTTAAAAAATTATCAAAATTATACTAACTGTTTATTTTTTGTAAACATAAATGTGATCTTATTATAAGTTACAAATGCCTAATTGACTTAATTTTTTTTCCATAAATTATCTATTCGATGAACTTTACAATATAAATAATTTGAATTAATGAAAGTAGTTCATATCAAATCATGTATTTACTCAAATTTGGAATCAGATTAGATGAAAAAATTGGTGAAGGGTGGTTGGATTAGATGGAATCATGTTTTTACTCAAATGGGGGTTTTGTTGTTTTGTCACTGCATGTTTGATTAAATCTTTATGATTATAGATATATATATATATACAATCTGCAAAAGAGAAAGTACAAACAAACCTTCCTGTTAATCAGATTTGGAAGGGTTCAGAATTGGTTGATGTGTCTGTTTATTGATTGAAAACCAAAACCATTCAAAACCACCCTTCAATGCTCTAAGGTAGTGTTTGGTTCACTCAAATTGAGTGGATTGGAATGATTATTCCATCAAAATTTTCATTCCTATTGGCTTTTTGAATGATCTAAACTAAACTACTTGCGGCTGCAGATGAACCAAACAAAACAGAAAAGCTCTTTTTTTTTTTTTTTTTTTTTCTTTTTTGTTGTTGTGGTTTTAGTCTTCACAACATGTCATTCTACTTAATAATGCTCCATAATTTTTTCGAAGTTTTTCTATTTATTCCCCTGGGTGATGAAAACACATCATCTATGAACTGCTCTGGTTGTAGCTTCTTCACTTCCTGGACAAACACTGCCTCTGCTGGAACAGTTGAATCTATGCAGCTGCAGCTGCAGCTGCAGCTGGCATATAAAGTCAAGCGAAATCATATAATTCACGAGTAAAAAACAAAATCATACAAGTTTCATCTTCAAATTTTTTCTTTTTCTAAATATTTGATTTGTGGAAAAAAGTTTGTCTTCTCCTAAATCCATAGAAAAACTATACGGAAGTATCTAAAAACCGAACCTTGACTAAATAAAAATAATTTTTATTTTTAAAATATACGGAAGTATCCATTGAAAATTTTTTTTTCTTTTTTTTCTTTTAATTTTTTTATAAGTATATCTTATAGTGTTTTGTGTAATTTTTATTTATAATTTATTAGATAAAAATAATTTAAACAAATTAAAAAGTTTATTTTTTATTATCAATTTTTGACTAGTAAAAATTTGGGATAACTGGTAATTTTTTCATTGACTCTTGAAGTTTTTTTTTTTCTTCTCACTATGACTTTTCATATTTTAAGTTCTTTTCAATTTATTCTAAAAACTAATTTATGTGTAAAATTAGATAAAAAATAACACATTGATAGCAACGTAACATAAAAATATTTTATTATATATAACTGTTGGCTACATATTTTGTAAAGCCAAATCATAGTTTGACACGTGGCAGATTAAAGGTATTATGGGAAGAAAATTCAAGTCCTCGATCCCGATCGAACACGTGGCAATGAACATTGGTTCTTACGTGATCTGAGTAGCACTAGATCAGTAAAGAGATACAAAGTGACGTGGCTTCAACGGTTACTCATATTCAAATTCAAATACATGAGGGAAGCTCAACTGCAAGAGATGGCGTAGTGGGACTACTTCTAAGACAGCATGATCAGCGATCATGGAGGAGCAGTTCGACAGTCTGAAGTGCAGTTCGAAGGTCATCTTTGACAAGTATAAATAGCAGGGAAGCCCTCAGAAAAACCCCCCAGACTCAGATCATACAAACCAGTCTTTACTTCATATTTTCCTTTCCAGTTTTACATTTCTCGTTCTTTAAATACCTGCACTTTAATACCAGCACTGCACTTCGATTCATAGGAGTAGTTTCAAGTAGATTCAAGTAGACTGTTGCTGTAAACCTCTTCGAGGCTGAGTTTGAACTATTGTAAGTGTTCATTTTAATGAAATACTTCGATTGTTCTTCATATTAACTGTCATTTCTCTTAAATTCTCCTAAGTCAAGCCACCAGTAAAAGTCCTCTTCATTGAGGCTGAAAGAACTAAAACACAATCGTCTGATAATTGGTTGGCAATTATAATTTCTGTAAGGACTAATTGATCCTTGCTGGCACGCTCGCATTTACAAAATTACCCTTCGAAAAGCCAAAAAGCCAACATATATTTTTGGTACGCTCGGTGGGACTTGTTAAAATGGCTAGACGAAGACGACAAGGAGAAAATGAACGCCTGGAAGAAGGCGTAGAAGGAGAGGTAGAGATACCTAATCCAGAGGAGAATGTGGTAACACATCCTATGGAGACTCCTATGCTATCAGAACCTTTGGTCGAACAGACCAGTACTTCTGGACAAGAACCATATGTTCATAATATTGGACGAAACCAAGGAATTGGACCATCTACCGTTCCATCTACCCAGCCAACAAACCCATGGGATGGCTTGGTAGATGCTATGGGACAACAATTAATGAACACGATGGAAAGGTGGGCAACATCCTTTTTGGATCGAATGAATAATCACCAACCAACAAATACAAGACACACAGAGGAAATTTTAAATGTCCCTCAGCAAAGATTGGCTAGAGAAAAACAGCCTATGCAAGTTAATGGACAATTTAATGGTCAGACTAGTACTCAGAACTATGAAAGACCATCGCCTCAGTCTTGGTATGAACCCATTTTAAGGCCTGTAGTAGGCCAAAATGCCTCAGTACTCAACAGTGAAGCCACACAAGGTGGTGGATCTGGCCAAGTACAAGAAAATTGCATAAAAATGGTGGCAAATTCCATGTTCGAAGCCATACCTGGCACTAGGGGGTACAATAACCCCTTATTCGAATTCATACCCGGGGGGTTGGAAGGTTTTCCCACAAATGGAAGGGACACAATACCTGTTCCAGCACATTTCACAGGTCCTTTCGCAGGACAGGCTCAAAGGGGTTACCCATACCTTCAACAGCAACCTGCACCACAGGGGCAACCAGTCCCAAATATACCACTTTTTGGACCAAGAGGACCACAGGCACAAGTTTGTCCACCAAACCCTGTGTTTGTCCCTCCAGTAGTGGTTCAGCAAGCCCAAAATATGGTCCCTAGGGACCAAATTGCTGATATTGTTAGGGAGATGTGTGGACCGATAGCTCGGGGGGTCCAGACTCCTGTATACAGAAAACCATACCCAGAGTGGGTAGATAGGGTACATGAATACCCAAGAGGATTCAGAATACCAGACTTTACCCTATTCTATGGAACTGGAAATCAATCGACAGTAGAGCATATTGTCAGATTTGCTGCTCAATGTGGTGAATTCACTAATCATAACTACATAAAACTGAGATTATTTCCAAACTCTTTAACTGGGGGAGCATTTGTATGGTATATCAACCTTACACTTGGCTCCATTCAAAATTGGCAACAAATGGAAGAGGCATTTCATGCCCAATTCTTCCAATCGGAGCCAGAGGTGTCCATGGCAGACTTGGCAAGATTGAGTCAAAGGCCTGAAGAAAAGGCTACTCAGTTCATTGCCAGATTTAAAAGGGCTCGAAATAAATGTAGAGTCATCCTTCCAGAGCCAGAATTTGTAAGATTGGCTCAAAACGGTTTAGAGTTCAGGCTTCGAAAGAAGTTTGATTCAACTGAATTCAGGGATTTGGTCGAACTAACCTATAAGGTGTCTCGATATGAAGCATTACTAGAAGAAGAACAAAATCGAAACAATGCTTCGTATAAGACATATTATAGAGATCCCAATTATGAGATCGATGCAGCAGAGATTGTGGGCAAAGAACCCGTAATCTGTGAAGCATTAATTCATAAGGATACAACCATCGACCAGCAGTTTAAAAAGAAAGACTTTCACAGAAAGTATTCTTTCGATTTAACAAAAGCAGATGACATTTTTGATCATTTGCTTGCAGCCAATTTCCTTAAGTTACCAAAAGGGGTAAAACTGCCGTCTCTTGATGAACTTAAAGGAAAAGTATATTGTAAATGGCATAATTCTTGGTCTCACTCGACTAAAAACTGCATTGTTTTTCGAGACAGGATCCAAGAGCAAATCCGGAAAGGAAGTCTGAAGTTCCCAGCCAAAACAGAGAAAGCCATGGGAATTGACAGTAACCCGTTTCCAGAAGTTGGAGAAAGCGCGGCTAATGTGGTTGTACCAAACTTTCAGAATCTATCTCTGCAGGAATTGGGAGAGGTCAATGTGCAAATGCATATTGCCAACCAGACAGCTGCCAAGAAGGAGACCAGAAACCCGCCAGTTGTTGGACAAGGTTTCTCACATCAGAAGGAACACTCTGATGAAGAAGTACTGGATGACGATTCCTTGGAAGCAGCTGTAATGCAAAGGATGTGTCCCAGATGCAGACTAAGCTACAAATGGTTGAAGGGGCTTCCAATTGATGGGAAGCAATACTATAGGGATGTTCAGAGACGCCCTAAGTCAACCAATGCTTACAACAAAAGGCCGTATCCGGCTAGTGATAGGCAGCGACCTTTAGTGGTTGAGCCTGTAGTAGACAGAATGCGTGATAAAGGCAAGAGGCCCTTGCATGAATCTAGGCCACCTAACTACTACAGAATGGAGAGCAGCCATTCCGAAAGAAGATTGGAGAGGAGTTCAGGTTATGGGACTAAAGCCAGAGATTGGCCCCCCAGACCAACCTCACACAGAACAGAAAATGGCCACCTCCATCAAAGGCCAGAATCAAGCTCAAAGCATGCGCGATCAGAACCAAGCACTTACCTCCACGGCCAGTTTCGAAGATGGCTTCGAAGGTGGAAAAGGGTGATTCGACATCTGAATCAGTAAGCTCTTGGGTACCTGGAGTTCCAGATTGGTTTGTAATGCAAAACAAACCTAGGGAATTGTCTGCCAGGAGAGAAGTTGGAATCACAGGAAGGATGGTCAAACCTCCTTTGGTGGCTCCGAACAACTGGGTATTGCTGAAAACACCCAAAGACAAAGGAACCAAATATGGTTCCAGTTATTTCCAGATCATAAAGGAGGAAGATTCAGCGTAGGTACACCAGTACCAGCAAGATCTGAAAGAAAGTGGAGAGAGTTCTTCACAGGACAAGACAGAAGAAAAGAAAACTTCGAAGTCAGACCATGCTCCAAAACCGACTCTACAAAGTAAAGTGGTTTGTAGCAGAGAACAATTGGCCCAAGTTCATTCTGAATTAAAGGCCAGAGAGAAGTCTAGTTTGGTAGGGCTGGAGAAGGCTCTGATGGAAAGTGACAGTGAAACGGAAGAAGAGATTGGCATGAGCCAAGAGAAGGAAATAGCAGAAGAAGAAATGTTCGAAGCCTTCATGGCTGAACAAACATTTTTGACTGAAGAACCAGTTGAGAAGGATCCTTCGAGAGGATCAGTTATCAATGAAATACCAGAATGCAGCATGGAGGATGCTGCTGAAGACACTGAGTAAGGTAGCCAAGAGGGAAAGAAGGTACAGCCAGCCATCCAGTTTGGCTCATTTCCCCCTGTATCAGTCAACATGGTACACATACTACCTCATGAATTCCAGGCTGAAAATGAGGATCAAGGTGACCAAGACATGGATCCAATTCCTGTCTCTAGCGAGGAGTCACAAGTGAGTATGGTACAGGATGCTCCTGAAATGGCTACTCCAATGGAAACTGAGTGTGAAAGCGAGAAAGAGGTGAGCATCAACCTCTCATATCCTTTTGAATACCCCTCAAATTCCATGACCCAACATGTCAAGCCTTTGTACATCAAGGCTTTCTTTGATGGGATACAGCTAAACCGAGTCCTAATAGACAATGGGGCAGCGGTAAACTTATTACCGAAATCTTCTTTGAAGAAACTAGGGAAGAAGAATCCCAGGTTGATCCCAACTAGCACAACCATTGCTGGCTTTGCTGGAGATAAGCAGATGGCTCAAGGGATTCTGCCTATTAATTTGAGTGTGGGGACCAGGGATTGTATGACAGCTTTCTTCGTCATCGACAGCAATGCTAAATATATGCCTTACTTGGGAGAGATTGGATCCACACCAACAAATGTGTGCCTTCCTCTTTGCATCAGAAGATCATGATGGCCCTGGGCAATGGAGAGACAGAGGAGATTGATGCAGATCCTCAACCCTTCATAGCCTGTGCAGACTTTGTAGAGGCCAAATTGTATATTGAGGGAGTGACACCACTCAGTATACTGAGGAAAGCTGATGGCTCAGCCGAAGTGACGGCTGATGAGGAAGTAACACACCTGAAGCACTTAGTCCAAGAAAGTGCTGATGAAGAGGTTGTCGTGAAAGATGACAATGATGCCTGGTTATAGGCAAAAAAGTGAAGAACGAGAAGCCAAGTCCTTGGCTTTGATTAAATTCTCATCATTGGACGTAAAAGCAATAGTCCAGAAAGTACAGAAGCAAGAGAGAGAGGCCATGATAATTGGCTGTAAACAAGAACAGCAACAGGTCAGAAGTTTGACCCTTGAGAAATACTGTGCATTGGACATTGAAACAAAAGTCCAGGAGATACAGGAAGAAGACGCCTTATGGACAGATTTTGTCTATGAGGAAGAGGGCAGAGATGTCGAATTAAAGAACCTAGGAGCAAAACAAGGCGAACAGCTTGCTTCGAAGGTTGAAGAAACCAGAGAAGAAGCTTCGATAAGTCCTCAGACGCAAGACCCCTTAGAAGAGGTGAATTTAGGGGAGGGTTCTGTGCAGCAGCCCACCTATATAAGTACTTGCTTGAATGTTCTGGACAGAGACCAGTTATTGGTTGTTTTAAAGAAATACAAAGATTGCTTTGCATGGTCTTATAATGAACTACCAGGATTGGATAGATCTTTGGTGGAACATAGGCTCCCTATGAAGCCCAATTTCAAGCCATACAAGCAGAAACCAAGAAGGATGAGTCCAGAAGTAATTCAGAAGGTCAAGGAAGAAATTCTTAGACTACTCAAGGCAGACTTTATTAGGACAGCCAGGTATGTTGAATGGCTATCTAATATTGTGCCTGTAGTTAAGAAGAATGGCAAAATGAGGGTATGCATCGATTTCAGAAACTTAAACCTAGCAACTCCTAAAGATGAGTACCCTATGCCTATAGTGGATCTGCTGGTAGACAGTTCAGCAGGACATCAAGTTTTATCGATGATGGATGGCCACTCTGGTTATAACCAAATATGCATTGCAGAGGAAGATATCCACAAGACAGCATTCAGATGTCCTGGAAATATTGGCACCTTCGAATGGGTTAAAATGCCATTTGGTCTGAAGAATGCTGGAGCTACATATCAGAGGGCTATGAACACTATCTTTCATGATCTCATTGGAGGGTATCTAGAATGCTACATTGATGACATTGTAGTGAAATCCCAGTCCATGGAGGAGCATTTGTTTCATTTAGAAGCAGCTTTCGAAAGAATGAGGAAGTTCAAGTTGAAACTTAATCCTCTTAAGTGTGCTTTTGGTGTATCATCTGGAAACTTCTTGGGTTATGTAGTGCACAAGAAAGGAATACAGATTGATCAGAATAAAGCTAAAGCCATCATTGAAGCTAGGCCTCCATCAAGTAAGAAAGAATTACAAAGGTTCCTGGGGCAGGTTAACTTTCTTCGAAGGTTTATTTCTAACACTGCAGGGAAAACTAAAGTATTTTCTTCCTTGTTAAGGCTGAAAGATGAAGAGGAATTTGTGTGGACAGCAGAGCATCAAAGTGCTTTCGAAGGTATTAAAGCCTACTTGGCCAACCCTCCAGTGCTGATGCCACCAAAAGGGAACAAGCCGTTGAAGTTGTACATAGCTGCAGCAGAAGATTCATTGGGAGCTTTCTTGGCCCAAGACAACGAAGAAGGCAAAGAGCAAGCTATTTATTACCTTAGTAGGTTTTTAAATCCTTGTGAATGTAAATATTCAGCTGTTGAAAAGCTGTGTCTTGCTTTGTATTTTGCTGCAATGAAATTAAGATATTATCTTTTACCTACAACTGTCTTGGTAATTGCAACCACAGATTTGGTTAAATACATGTTATCTAGGCCTATGTTGAGGGGAAGGATTGGCAAGTGGATACTAGCCTTATCGGAATTTCATTTAGAATATGTCCCTCAAAGAGCAGTGAAAGGGCAAGTTTTAGCCAATTTTCTGGCAGATCATCCATCTCAAACAGAAAGCCAAGAGATAATGGAGCTTGGTATGGCTAATGTTGAGCCATGGCAGATGTGGTTTGATGGATCGAAAGCCAATGGTTTAGTTGGAATTGGTGTGGTAATTAAATCTCCACAAGGGGTAGAAACCACACATGGTTTCAGAGTGGATGAAGCCACTTGTTCCAATAATCAGGCCGAATATGAAGCCTTAATAGTAGGGCTAGAAATCCTCATTGGATTACAAGTACATGCAGTTGACATATTTGGGGACTCTCAATTGGTGGTTAACCAAGTAAAAGGGATTTTCAAGTGTCAAAGCATAAGCATCCTACCATATTATGTTGTTGCATTACATCTGCTTTCTCAGTTTCAAGTAGCAAATGTAACCCATGTTCCAAGATTCTTGAATAATAGAGCTAACGATGTGGCTCAAAAAGCTTCGAACTTCAAGAGAAGGGATAATACCCAAAGGGACATAAGCCAAACAACATATCAGAGATTAATACAACCTTTGAATAAAAGGAATGTGATCTTGGAAGTCAATCATAATGACTTACAAGAAGAAGATTGGAGACATCCAATAATGCAGTATTTGGCTGGTCCATCTTCGAAGGCCAGCAGAAGAGTTAAATTGCAATCCATGCAATATATGGTCTATGGTAATGCTCTCTATAAAAGGGGGGGAGATGGCTTATTGCTGGAATGTTTAGGCCCAAAAGAAGCATTAACAGCTATGGCTGAGGTTCATGAAGGCATTTGTGGTGCTCATCAACCTGGTGTGAAGATGAGATGGTTGCTTCGAAGACATTCCTATTATTGGCCAACTATCCTTAAAGACTGCATAGAATATGCAAAGGGTTGCCAGGCATGTCAAAAGCATGGTACAATAAGGCATGTGCCCATAACTGACCTACATGCAGTAGTGAAACCTTGGCCATTCAGAGGGTGGGCCATGGATATGATGGGAAAAATACACCCACCTTCTTCGAAACATCATTGTTTCATTCTAGTGGCCACTGACTACTTCACTAAGTGGGTCGAAGCCAAACCATATAAGGCTGTAGACCAAACAGAGGTCATTGGGTTCATTAAAGACTTGATCCATAGATTTGGCATCCCACAAACCATTACTGTAGATAATGGGACTGTGTTCGATGGGAAAATGGTGAAGTCCTTTGTGGCAGAATTTGGAATTAGCCTTGTTAATTCCACACCCTATTATGCACAAGCCAATGGTCAAGCTGAATCATCCAATAAATCCTTGAAAAAAGGTATACAAAAGGTTGTGGAGGATAATCCTAGGGATTGGCATAACCTTCTGTTGGATGTTTTGTGGGCTTACAGAACTTCCCCAAGGTCAAGCACAGGAGTTACTCCTTATGCCTTAGTATATGGGCATGATGCAGTTCTACCTGTGGAAATTAATGTTAAATCCTTGAGGGTAAGATGTCAAGATCAGTTAGATCCTGAGCAATACCATCAAAGTATGTGCTTGGAGTTAGAGGGCATAGATGAAGCCAGAATATTGGCATTAAATAGCATCCTTTTCCAAAAGAAGAAAGCAGCTAAGAATTACAACAAGAGGGTCAAACACATTGGCTTTGATGAAGGTGATTTGGTATGGAAGACAATACTCCCAATAGGAATTAAAAGCCATAAGTTTGGCAAATGGTCACCTAACTGGGAAGGACCATATCAAATTCATAGAGTTCTGCCCTTTGGAGCATACCATTTGAGAAATTTGAATGGGTATGTACATCCCAAAAAGATCAATGGCAGATATTTAAAGCCTTATTTTCCAACCATTTGGGAAACACAAGGAGTAAAGTAAACATTAAGCACAAAAAACATAAGACTGCTCAAATGATAGACAAAATTTGTTCTTTTATAAAGAATTAAATACATTGTGCCACAGATTGGCCCAAAAATCATTACAATGTCTCAATTGTTTTTGTATAGTGGATTTCCTATTACTAAGTGATGGGAATAATTGGATAGCTGCAGCCATGTCTTCTTTTCGATCAGCCAGCTCTTGGTTGGTGATGTGCAATTTGGTATCAGTTCTAACCAAGGCTTGGTTTACTGCGGCTAGCTCCTCTTCAAGCTGAGCTTTCTTCTCCAGCAGTTGGACTCGAAAGTGAGAGGCAGAGGAGTGTTGTTCCTTTAGTGTTGATACCTCGGTGTGCACATGGGAAACAAAACTCTGGTCCCTAGCCAGTCTCTCATCTGCAGTCTTAGCAGCATGGCAAATGTTGAGATAAAAATCAATAGTAGCTGCAGCCTGGGATAGATGACGTGAGACATTCATGCCAGACTGCTCAGCAATGTTACAGCATTGAAGGAACCCATTCCTGATGATAGGCCTTTGTAGAGCTTCGAAGGGGATCCTCGAGAAAGAAGTCAGCAGTTCCAGGCATATGTCCAGATCTATTAAAGGTGTAGACGGCTTGCTGCTGGAGGAAGGAAGACTCTCAAAAATTTCCAGTAAGGAGTCAGCCAAAATTAATGGTTCAGCTTCAGCACTAAATGTTGGAGAGGTAGAAGGTATATCGAAAAGACTAGCTAGTCTTCCCTCGAAGATGTCTACCTCATCCCTGGACATGAAGGACATAGAGAGTGTTGTGGCGGAGGACACCAGAGACTGCATGGGGATGGGAGAAATAGAAGGAGCATCTTTGGCAGCCTCTATGGTTTTTGCCACCAACGAATCAAGTGAAGAGGGGCTGGAAGTAGGCACAGGTAATGAACCATGAATTGGAGAATTACCAGCACCCTCTGTGGAAGAATCAACTGCCACTGGGAATGGAGCAGCAGTTGGAATTTCTGAGAAGGAGGGAGGAAGAGCAAGGCTCGAAGAAGAGGTAAACTGAGGCAGATCAAAAGTCAAAAAAGGGAGATACGGCTCTAAGCCAAGGAAAAGAGATGCAGGGATGCTTGGACTCAAAGAAGGTGTGTCGAATGTAGGCTTGGAGAGTGGGAGCATGATTTGGATGGTTTTCACTTGTTGCATCTGGTCAACTTCAACTTCACTGGAATAGGCCTCATGGGGAAGATAATTGTTGCTGCAAAAGGAAGAAATGCAGAGCAATGTCAAACTTCAATACAAAGGCTGACGAAGGGAAAACAGTAGAAATACGAAAGAAATTACTTGTTTCAGAAGTGTTGGCACTATGGGAGAACTGCGAAGGGGATAATGCTCGATAGTTTGTTGTCTTCGTGCAGCTTCTCTCTGTAATGCATCAGCAGCAGCAGCTTCATCTCTCAAAAATTGTTGCTGCCGTTTCTTCTCGGCCCTTTCAAAGACAATTATTGCCTTGGGATGTTCCTGCTCTACTGTCTTGGTAACTGTTTCGTGAATGGGATCCTCAACCAAGACAGCAGTTGAAACAGTCACCTTCCTCCTCCTTTCTATTGCTTGGGCGATTGTTTCGGAATCAGAGTCCTCAGCAAAGTCAGAAGGAGAGACAGTAATCTTTCTTCTCCTCTTCCTCCTTGGTGGGGATACTACTGGTTCCTTTTCAATCTCCCTCTCTTCAATTTGGGGTTCAGATTTTTCTGAGGTTAGTTCTTTCTCCATTACTATAATGTCTGCCTCGAGAGAAGGATGCTCAAAGGTATCAGAAGGAGAGGTAGCCACCTTTTGTCTCTTTGTTCTTTGTAAGGGCACTTCTTGCTCTTGTTCGACTGCTTCTTCTCCCAAAGTTTCAGATTCCTCAGAGGGGAGGATCAGCTTCCTTTTTTGTTTCTGTTGCTGTTCCTTTTTGAGAATAGCTGAAGTCTCAGCTCTCTTAGGAGATTCTTCTTGCGGGGACCCTGCACCAAAGAACATAAGTTAAAGGAAACAAACAAGAGATTCAAAAGGAAAAAAGAGAAGTTGAAAGTATATACCTTTTCTTGAAGCAGCCCGAGTGGCTTTCGAAGGAGTTGAGGTAGCAGGGATGGACTGAGCTGTAGGAGGCACAGTAGAGGAAGGGACAGTTTCAGCTCCTTTGGGCTTGGACACATCTAATACCTCCAATAGGTTTTTAGGTGAAATGGCTAAATAGAATTCCATATTACTTTCCCACCACTGTTGGTATCTCTTCAATGCAGTTCCCGCAGGAATGAAAGGAGTGTATTCAAAATTAGCCAAGTCATCCATGAATTTGAAAGTTGCCTCCTCCAGCCTTGATTTCCTAACTTTCAGATCTCTCCTGGTAAGGCTCAGGTTGGTGTTGCTGCAGAGAGGTATTGGGACCCCTTGTGTGAAACCAAATTGTCTAGCAAATTGAGCAGGACAATAAGGTTCAGCTATACATTTATAAGCCCTGGGGTTTGTAGTCCCAATAAACAGCTCCCTAGGAAGCAGAAGGGAGGCCCATATATCTTTATGAATAGGCGAAGCACAGAGCCTGTCACTCAAAAAGTGACTCAACCAAGTGGACCTATGTTGGTCTCGAAAGGACGGAAGCGGTGAATAGGAAGTTCGGCTGGTAGTTGATGGAAAAAAGAGAAATAAAAGGCAAAAGAAGAAGGATAGAGGGAAGCATTGGCTAGTCTTATGCCATGGGTAAGAGAATGTAACCCAGAAAATTTAAGGCATTTGGATTGTAGTTCAGTGAAATAGGCAAAAAGCCAAAGCTGAAGGATCCAGAATGGCCCCCCTTGATTAGCATCTAAGGGCTTCTCACAAAAAAGGGAACAAACTCTGTATACATGACCAAGAATATATGGGGCTAAGGCTACTCTTTTTTGCAAAACAAAGGCTTTGGCAAGTGGAGCAAATTCAGGCATAATTCTTTGTGAAGAGGTGCAGAAGAGGAATTTGCAAAGCCAGTATAACAAGAAGGAAAAGAACTCCCTATCGGTTACTGGGCCCTCTTTTTTATTTTCAGCTTTAACAAAATCGCTGTAAGATAAGTTAAGAGAGGGGAGGGAGAAAGAGACTGTTAAATCAGGGAATCTGGTGTAATAATGGTACCAATGGGGGATACTCCTAGTAGATGGCAAATATCAAGAACAGTAGGAGCCATCATCCCACATTTAAATTGAAAGAAATTGAAGATAGGGTTCCAAAAGCATAAAGCAGCAGGGATTAAGAAAGGGTCCTCCGTGATAGTTACCCTAGATAGTCGAAGAGCATCGAGAAGGCAGAGCTCTTGAAGGTCCAGTGTCCTCGCAGGGATGACCCGATCATACCACTCTTGCCACTCCGGTCTCATCGTGGGCCAACATCGGTGGGGGCGATTGATTCTCCAGCTCCTCCAATCAAGACCACCTTCATATAGGAGACATTGGTTTTCCAGGCGAGGGTACAGAGCTGGGAGCTCAATAGGGATCTCCTTGAAGATTGGCCCAAGCACGTAGTCTTGTCGCTCATGACGACGAGGGACAAAGACACGCCCATCAATGGCGCTTTTTCCCCCAGCCTTGTACTTCTCGCACTCCACATCAATGAGCCTTTTCAAGGCTACGGATGAGCTCACACGTTCTATGATTGGAACTTCTGGTGAAGAAGAAGCCATGGATGGTACGATGTTCGAAAAGGAAAGGGGGAAGTAAAGAGAAGTGAAAGATATGAGGGTTTGAATGTTAAAAGAGCAAGTGACTTCAGAAACACGAAGCAAAAAGGGTTTTAAAGAAAAGCTTTTGTGTCCGGAAATATATTGCATAAGTCGTTAAGTACTAAAAGTACGAATACGAGGAGCCTCTTCCAATATTGATAGTTTTGGAGGGAAAAAGCACATTCCGGATATTGACGCCAGCTTCGAAGCAAGATATTTGGCTTCGAAATGAGATTTTGGCGCCAAAAAATCAAATAACAACGGCTTCGAAATACATAAGTCGGCTTCGAAGCGTACTACATAATTGCTAGAATGCTCGAATATTGGTCCACTTCAAAGGGTTTAAAGACCTGTTTGAGGGTTATTAATCGAAGTAACGACCTTTGAAGCAACTCCTTGGATCCTTTAAGGATGAGCACTGTTCGAAGCATTAAAACCAATTGTTGGTTTCCATATATACAAGAAGGAATTGCTTTTTGAACCTAAAACAGTGTGGATTACTCTTCGAAGCAAAATAGTCAATTTGAAATTGATTGGCTATATTAACCATGACCATATATATTGGTTATAGTTAGTTTTGAGGAGTAATGTTGTTAAAATTCAAAGCATTAATTCCAGATGATATCAGCCAGAATTGTCAACTATACTCCATAATTGGAAAAAGACATGTTGGTTTTTTCAGCGTTTCATTAAACAATTGAGTCTAGATTCGAAAGGTGAGATTGTTCAATTCGAAGCTATAAGTTGGCTTTTGAAGACAAAAAGGAAACAGAGGCAAACAATGTCAAATACAGAAAGACTTTGTTTGTGTTAAAGCCAAGACAATTACATTGAGTAACCTTATTTGGGTACAAATTCAAGCTCATAAAAATAAGGAATAGAATAAATAACAAGATCATGGAACTTTGTCCAACAATGATCAATGAATATTTGTTCTTTCTTTATTATATCTTCTATCTCCTCTAATGTTGGCTGCATAAGTTGATGTGCTCTCACTTCATAGTAGAGCTCCTCAGCCTTTGTCTCGAAAGCCTCTTCCCTCAAATTTTGTTCCAATTCATCTATAACCAAATCATCCCAATACGCAGAATCTTTATTTTTGAAGTCATCGAAGTCTTCGATGAAGTTTTCTGCTTCGTACTGGGCATGAATTCGGAGAGATGAAAGTTGATCCAAAGATTGGATGGTGGCCTTGGAATTCTGATGCCAGTGGAGGAGTAACGGAAGTTGGTCCAAGAACATGTGAAGTTCTGCTTGGGCAATGGGATTGAGGACATGGCCCCTAGTCAGAATATCACAAGCCCATCGAAAGTTCTTGAGAGGGATGTCATCCTCAAGAACATTGAAGGGCAAGTGAGAGAAAGCCGCAAGCAGAAGTTGAGCTTGTTTCCGCTCAGCTGGAGTGGGAGATGATGGAGGTTTGTAAGGTGGAAAAATTTTGTCCATGGGAAGGGCAAGCCTTAATTTCTCTGTCCAGGAAAGAGTGGGAGGAGAAGAAGGAGTAGATGGTTCTGCTTCAGAAGATGGAGAAGGTGTGGATGCTTCTATTCCAGAAGGTGAAGAAGGAGGATATGGCACAGGAGCGGAAGGAACAAAGGCATTAATATAGTCGAGCCAGTCAGAAGAGCAAATTTTTGCCTTCTTGGCCAAAAATGAAGGAGTATACCCTTGTGATTCTTCCAGATGCCGGGCAGTGTGCATTGTCCTTGTGGGCATAGAGGATGTGTACCAGGCCACAAGCAGATTCTCCTCCAAACTACGTCGAAGGTCAATAGGCACATAAGGATAGACCACAGAGCTTCGAGCGTAAGAAGGAAAATGTAAAGGGTCAGTGAACTCAACAAAATGGTGATTAATTCGTTCCCTCAAGTCCCAGGACTCAGGTGCTGACCAGTTTGTCCATCCGGAAACCCCAGAAGATGAAGAAGTTGTAGCTTCATCCCAAGTAGAGGTTTGTGAAGAAGAACTCCCTAAGTCCATATTTGCAACTTGTTGAAGCAAAGGCTTGAGAGTAGTTCGTTCAAAGTACAAGGGGAGTTTAGAGGAAGAACTTCTTGTATCTGTAAATTTGTAAATCAAAGGATTAAGGGCAATGTGTTCGTAGTCCAAAGGTTGATAATCTGCAAAAGCCTCCATGACCTGCATATAGAAGGGCGGGTAAAGGTGGCTAATGAATGCGTGGAGATTCTTTCGAGGGGAAACAGCATTACTCAATGGCTCTTCGTATGCTTGATCAGTAGAGTGAGAAGTTGATTGAGCCATAGTCCGTTCGAATGCTGAAGGTATTGGGATGTTCGATAAATTGAGAGTTAATGCAAATGATCATCAAATAGGTGACGGTTGTGTTTCCTGAAGATAGATTCCATGCACATTCCAAAAGCGCGGGAAAAGCTTTTGATCCACTAATATCTCCAAGTGTTGGGTATATTAGTGCGGGGGGTAATGTTGGCTACATATTTTGTAAAGCCAAATCATAGTTTGACACGTGGCAGATTAAGGGTATTATGGGAAGAAAATTCAAGTCCTCGATCCTGATCGAACACGTGGCAATGAACATTGGTTCTTACGTGATCTGAGTAGCACTAGATCAGTAAAGAGATACAAAGTGACGTGGCTTCAACGGTTACTCATATTCAAATTCAAATACAGGAGGGAAGCTCAACTGCAAGAGATGGCGTAGTGGGACTACTTCTAAGGCAGCATGATCAGCGATCATGGAGGAGCAGTTCGACAGTCTGAAGTGCAGTTCGAAGGTCATCTTTGACAAGTATAAATAGCAGGGAAGCCCTCAGAAAAACCCCCCAGACTCAGATCATACAAACCAGTCTTTACTTCATATTTTCCTTTCCAGTTTTACATTTCTGTTCTTTAAATACCTGCACTTTAATACCAGCACTGCACTTCGATTCATAGGAGTAGTTTCAAGTAGATTCAAGTAGACTGTTGCTGTAAACCTCTTCGAGGCTGAGTTTGAACTATTGTAAGTGTTCATTTTAATGAAATACTTCGATTGTTCTTCATATTAACTGTTATTTCTCTTAAATTCTCCTAAGTCAAGCCACCAGTAAAAGTCCTCTTCATTGAGGCTGAAAGAACTAAAACACAATCGTCTGATAATTGGTTGGCAATTATAATTTCTGTAAGGACTATTGATCCTTGCTGGCACGCTCGCATTTACAAAATTACCCTTCGAAAAGCCAAAAAGCCAACAATAACTCACACACCTAACACAAATTCAAACCTCAATATAACAATATATTTGTTATTGTCATATGACAGCTAACGTGACTTTTGTTTATCTAATTTTGAATATAAAGTAGTTTTACAAGTAAATTGAAAAAAATTGAAACATGAATGGTCAAATTAGGGGGAAAAAAAAAAAATCCTTCAACAGCCGAAACAAAAAAATGACCAAATATAAAAAAAGGAAAATTTAGTCAGAACTCCTTCATAAACTCCTAAAGAAGAGGTGCATAATTAAGTAAAGACATATATATATATATATATATATATATATTTAGACAATATTGTTAGAGTAACATGTTACTATTGATATCAATTTTGATGGTAATAATAATTTGTTTTTAAAGAATTTCATAGTCAACATGGACATTATTTTATAGATATTGATGAGAGGATTCTAAAAATATTACTTTTATTAAAAACTAACATAGATCAAAAGTTATATCATTTTAAAATTTAATATTTTAGTAATAATGTTATATGTTGAACTTTTCAATGGATTTTTTTTTATATTTATTCTTAATGCATTAAAATTTTATTATAAGGAAGTTTTGACCAAATTTCCTATAAAAAAAGTAAAGGGTAATTTACCCAAAAAACCTGCTCCAAATAGGCATATATGTTCTAAAATTGCAATATATCATCATGTAGTTAGAAGTTTAAAGAGACAAATAAACTAGCATAAATGGGCCGGGCACATTTATAGGCAAGCCAAAGTTGGGCCGGGCTAATCAGGAAAGCCCAGTGAATCCGGCCCACAAGTCAAACTCATGTTGGTTGTATATACACATCAAAATACTATGCAATGCTTTTTATGGAGGATGAAAAGGAGGAGAAAAAAGGTCAAGAAGGGATTGGGTTTCTTCTTTTTGCTTTTCCATTTTTTCAATTGTTTTTTTGTTTTGTTGAGAGCAAGCAATAAGTGCCATTTTGGAACATGTTAAAAAGTCACGTTTTTGGATAAAATGTCAAAAATGTGGCTGTCAAAAAGGCCAGAAAAGTCATTTGGCAAGTGCCAAAAACGCAGCCGTAAAATTACAAATTAGGGCCTATGAAAAAAAAAAAAAAAAAATCTCTTATGTTGGGTAAGGGTATTTTGGTCATTTTAATTTGATTTGACACCATAAATAAATATTAAACTAAAAAGCAAAAAGCCAGTTTTTTACCAACTTCTCAAATCACTTCCAAAAAGTCAAAAAGCTTGGTAAAAAGCCAAAAATTAGCTTTTTACCAACTTCCCAAAACAACCAAGATAAGAAGAAATTTTATTAGTTAATTGACTACTGTACCCTTTATGAATAAAAAGCTTACCATGTAAAATAGAGAGCAAAAAAGTGAATTTGCCCATACAAAACCACTTGGCCTTTTCTCTCTTTTCTTCTTTGTTTCTCTCTCCTCTTGTGCCAACTTTTGGGCAGATAAGTTTTGTGGCTCCAAAAGGAAAGGGATCATCCTCCCATTTGTTTATTTTCCTCCCAACATACCAAACATACCATACCAGTAGATATTAGAGGCTATTATTGACCTTAATCTATTACTCCAAGGTATGTACAAGTACAATAATGCATTGGTTATTAATGATTACATAATTAGAGCTCAACTACTTGTAGAATTATGAAGCCCAAATCTAAAGTAGTATATGCATAAACTCTCGAGTAAACCTAAAGTAAATGATTACATAAAATTATATTATTTTTATTTTTATTTTTAGAATGGTTAGGAACCTCTTAAAGAACAAGCTTTTTAACTTTATTTTTGCAAAATAAACTTTAAATAGGTGTATTAATTTGCATATCATAAGTATCGATTCAATTTAAAATTAGAGTGGTGCCCAAGATACCGACTTTATAAAACTTTAATGATCCTACTTTGATTAACATTTTCCCAAGAAAATCATGAATTTGATACTAATACAAATCAAAGACCTAGTAACCCAAATAAAAACAATTAGGGGCATTTATCATTTTTTTGAGTTAATTATACTAAGACCCTCAATTGTTAATAAATATTATTTATCTCTCATTTATTAACTTGTACATTTTAACTCTTAATTACAAAAATATATTATTTTCACTCTTTTAAAAAATATTTGTACCTTTTTTCATAATTGATAAATCAAAATATATGAGTTCTCCAAAAAAATCTTAATGCAATGAAGATTTTTTTTCCTTTACTTTTTCTTTTTGTGGCTAAGTTCTATGACATGCAACGTGAGAGGCACAAGTCGAACAGAACCATGAAATTTGTCAAAAGGTCCCAAGAAAATTTTATATGAGAATAATAATAAGGTGGTCTCTTTATTCCATGTGGGCTCATGGCCACATCCATTCGGAAAAAGAAATAAATAAATAAAAATAATCCATAAAGCTAATAAGGCCTATTTTAATTAGGGAAAATTATTGGTGAGTGAAGTTTTGCAAAAAATTATTACATATTAGTAGAAAATTTTATAATATTAATTATTAATATTTATAATATTTTTTTATTTATGTGTAAATAAATATCACTGACACAATGTGAATATAATTTTCTCTTTTAATTAGTGGAACATTTCCCATTCCCTCACACATCATTGCATTGTATGACTCAAATCATTGGAGTTTTTTTTTTTTTTTTTTATAAAAAAAATTATAATTGTAAAGAGGCGTTTTTTTTTGGCCAACTAAAATAAAAAAAAATTAAAAGAAAAAGAACCACTCTTATAAGAATGGCAATCCTTTGCTCTGTATATTATTTGATGTCTGCAATTTTATTCTTTTTTATTTTGAGCATATCGAGCATAATAATACTCTTACACGTTAATTCTTTGCAATAATATGCAACAAAAAATGTTGTACAATTAATTTTTTTTAAAATTAGTATGCCATGCAGTAATAAGATTTTGATATTTAAGATAGGATCTAATAAACTAATATGATACATCATTAGTTTGGGATCACGAGTGTTTTTGATCTACCAAAATGGATTGGACTCCGACCTAGAAGGTCTATGATTAGTTCTACTTTAGTGATTTTAGTAATTCATCTTAGAAGTCTGTGTGTGATAAAAAAAAAAAATCATACTAATCTTATAGTGTTGTCACATAATTTTATTATCTATCTTAGTAAATATTATGGGAGATGAAATCACAAAAGAAAAAGCCATGGGCATGACCCATTTATGCTGGAACAATGGTCCCAATGCAAACCAAGAAGCCTACAAAAACAACTAAGAGATTAGAAATAGCAGTTAGTCTGTCTCTCTTCATTTGTTGTAGCTAAAAAGTCAATTCAAGAATCAAAATTCAAATAGTACAATCTCTTATAAAATGACAACATTCAAAAAATGTTAGTAGGACCTCAACAGAGTGAGATATGCAACCACACCTACGAAGCTTTGAAGATGCACATATTATATATGATTAGGTTAATGAATGTGAATATGCATTGTTGTCCATACGCTCATATCCACAATGTAAAATTGATTATAGCCCTTAATGGAAAAGGGTTGGGACTCCTTTTTGGAAATTCCCACCATTTCTAATGCATTGTGATTGATCAATTTTTTTATTTTTGTTTGTTTTTGTTTTTATTTTCCTCCTATCTCTGGCTGACATGTGTTTGTGGGGTTGTGGGTATCAAAAAAAAAAAAAAAAGGTCTGTATCATTTCTGGCCCTCGAAATAGGAGATTGAACATGGTAGCTCAAAGATTTTTTTCAATAGTTTTGGAACACTAACTATTTCTATTAATCTAAACACACAACATTAATATATGGGTAAATTGCATTTTTAGTCATTGTAAATTTCACTTTAGTCACTATTGTTTCAATTTAAATAATTTGATCAATATATTTTAACTCAAGTTTTAATTTGGTCATTCTATCTAAATTTTCATTAGTTTTTTTACATATAAAAGTGTACCAAAATCGTTAATTTTAACATTCAACTTAAACAAAAGAACTAAATTAAAATTGAACTTAAAATTTAGGGACCAAATTGTTTAAATTAAAATATTAAAAATTAAAGAGAATTCTTTTATCAAACTATAAGGATGAAAAGTGTAATTTACCCTTAATATATTGAGTCAACATTTCAAAATTATTGAATAATTGTACTACAAGTTGACCTAAGATGATGCTACGTACTAAAAATGTTTGTTTTGCTAAAAACAATAAATAAAGAGTAATGTTAGACACCCTAAAAATTCTATCAAAATTTTTATCAAATGTTTGGTGTGGGACATTGTATGGGTTCCACACCTATGTGAAACATTTGGTAGAAATTTTGGTAGAATTTTTAGAATCTCTAGCATTTTTGATAAATAAATCTTAGTTCATTTAACAAACTAATTTTCCTACAAAATATTTGTTTTAGCAACTCTAAGAAGTCATTTAAAAAGTAAAAAACAAAAAAGAAAAGAATATATTGCATTAATTTTTTTAAAATATACTTTAACCAATAAATTATAGAGCACTCAGGTCACAAGTTTAATTTCAAAAATCTTGGAATAATAACCCCAAACTCTATTCTTTTAGGGCCAAAAGGATAAAATTTTAAATATTATATTATTTCTACCTATCTATCTATTATCCACTTATGTATCTCTATATTTGTTCATATGTCACCTATCTATCTTTCTAATTTGCATATCTCTGTCTATATCACTACTATCACTAGCAGCTTCTAGCGCCGGTGAATTTTCTAACAACTGAGTTACAACGATCTAATGGAAGTATGGTAAAAATGAAGAAAAAAAAAATGTTCAAACAATAATGTGTCATTCTCACCCAATAATTTCATTAATCATGTGTTTATTATCAAAATAATTCTTGAAGCTAATCTCATACTTCTAACTAATTTTTTCCTAAATTATAACTCCGGCAAGGAAGCCAAAAAAATAAATGGGCCGTTGATGCAAAAGAAAATGGAAGAATAAAACTTTAAGTCAAAGCATGTGATTAAATCATGGCTATTTCTTTCTTGATCTTGATATATATATGTTGATTGATTGTTGTTGCTGCTTCACGCCACGTCTAGTCTTTTTTCCCCTAACAGTGGCTAATCAAGTTCGCATCATTATGATTTGGTTTATGGATTCATTCATAATTAACACTTCAGCAAATATATAAATCTATCTATCCATATCTATTTATTTATACTACATACAAGGTTAACATCCCTTACGGTATGCCAAGTGTCCACTTGCTTTTTTCAAAAAAAGAATAGATAAATAGAAGGAGTGAGATTTGAACATAGCGATAGTTGAAAGTACACTAATTATATATTTTATTTTATTTTTTCTTATTTAAATTACACACGTATCACGTGTACCAAATCACTAGTTATATATAAAGTAAATAATTTATTTAGTGGTGTCTTTAAATCTACTTTCTCAATTTACCATGTGAATATCTATCTATACTCTATATAGAGTAAATAACTCACTTAGTGATGTCCTGAAACTAGCTTTCTCCTTTTGTCAAGTGAAAAAAAAAAAAAATTATATAGTGAAGTGAACAAGACTTAAACCTAAGTCTTAAGTCTAATAAACTAATAAATAACACCATCATCACTTGAGCAGCATGCATTATATATATTTTTAATTCAAAATTAAAATTTATATTTTATAAATTTAACAGCATTCTCATGGAATGGACACACCCTCTAGTATATATATATACACTACACACACACTGTGTAAGAATTAATTAGATTTAACAGTTACCCATTAAGCCACTGTTTGGGAAGTGAATTTGGGTGGGTTTGGGGCTAAAATAGTCGCAAAAAACAAAAGAAAAATGATTTGTGGCACTAATTTGTTGAGCACTAATGGCACTAATTTCCTGTTTTAGTAAGTTTGTTTTTTTTTTTTTTACCTGATATAGAAATTCGGGGCATTAGTGCCCCTGAATTTAGTGCCACCAATCACAACTGAAAACAAAATAGACTTTTTAGTTTAATAAGACAAAACATCACATCCAACCCATAATCATTACATTCTTTATCTCACAAAAAGCCAAAAAAACCAAAAGTCCTTCCCAAACCAGACTTTTTAACCTCAGGCCAAAATAACCAAAAAAGCCAAAAAGTCAAAAAGTCAACCCACTTCCCAAACCAAGCCTAAAACAGTTACATGGCGTTAGTTGGAAATGGAGAGGGTGTTGTGACAACACCCTGCTTTGATGCTCTATTCAAGATTCATCTCGATTCTATTTTAATGATCTGAACCGTTTATATTGTAAGGTTCATTGAGTATGTCATCAATATAAAAAATTAGGTTATTCGGACATGCGTAACCCCACGATCAGATCATAATTATTTTTTAAAAATTATCAAAATTATGCTAACTGTTTATTTTTTGTAAACATAAATGTGATCTTATTATAAGTTAAAAATCCCTAATTGACTTAATTTTTTTCCATAAATTATCTATTCGATGCACTTTACAATATAAATAATTTGAATTAATGAAAGTAGTTCATATCAAATCATGTATTTACTCAAATTTGGAAT
The DNA here is from genome assembly GCA_030407325.1 of Camellia japonica. NCBI lineage: Eukaryota > Viridiplantae > Streptophyta > Magnoliopsida > Ericales > Theaceae > Camellia > Camellia japonica. The sequence continues at coordinate 157,161,985 of JAPPVO010000032.1, read as the reverse complement.
CAGATTAGATGAAAAAATTGGTGAAGGGTGGTTGGATTAGATGGAATCATGTTTTTACTCAAATGGGGGTTTTGTTGTTTTGTCACTGCATGTTTGATTAAATCTTTTGATTATAGATATATATATATATATATATATACAATCTGCAAAAGAGAAAGTACAAACAAACCTTCCTGTTAATCAGATTTGGAAGGGTTCAGAATTGGTTGATGTGTCAGTTTATTGTAACACATTGATTGAAAACCAAAACCATTCAAAACCACCCTTCAATGCTCTAAGGTAGTGTTTGGTTCACTCAAATTGAGTGGATTGGAATGATTATTCCATCAAAATTTTCATTCCTATTGGCTTTTTGAATGATCTAAACTAAACTACTTGAGGCTGCAGATGAACCAAACAAAACAGAAAAGCTCTTTTTTTTTTTCTTTTTTTCTTTTTTGTTGTTGTGGTTTTAGTCTTCACAACATGTCATTCTACTTAATAATGCACCATAATTTTTTCGAAGTTTTTCTATTTATTCCCCTGGGTGATGAAAACACATCATCTATGAACTGCTCTGCTTGTAGCTTCTTCACTTCCTGGACAAACATTGCCTCTGCTGGAACAGTTGAATCTATGTAGCTGGCATATAAAGTCAAGCGAAATCATATAAATCACGAGTAAAAAACAAAATTATACAAGTTTCATCTTCAATTTTTTTCTTTTTCTAAATATTTGATTTGTGGAAAAAAGTTTGTCTTCTCCTAAATCCATAGAAAAACTGTGTGAGTGAATTTCCGATCACACTGCCCTCCTTAGTAATCCAGCTGTAGAACACAGGCAGAGCAGATGGCACCCTGTAATCTGCACAGAAAGAAAAGGCTCCGGCGGTGGTTCTTCCACCCGGGGGCACTCCGACGATCAAGTCAATATCTCTCAAAGATAAAACAAGTGCTTAAATTACTGCTCAAGACTAAAAATTGCGTACCTTAGACCCGGGGGTGCCTCTCTTTTATAGTTTTTCTCTATCCTAGTCCCACTAGAAGTCCCACTTCCATGGACTCTAATTCTGGACTCATCTTGGACTCTTCAAGAGATAAGGATAGACTCCCGAGAGTTTTACCTATATCCATCTTGTAGTCTTTCTTCTTTCTAGGACTCCTGTCCCTTATCCACTTATCTCGGATTCCGGTATCCTCAGATATAACCTCGGCAACCCCGAGATCACCTCGGCGTAACTGTCGTGACACGTGGCACCTCGGCTGACACTTCGGTGTCACCTCGGCCACGTGTCGGTACTCAGAAAATATATCCCCACAACTGCCCCCTAGGTTCTATTATCTCGGCATTCTGAGGTGATGGAACCTATATTCGAACTTTTTCTCGTACGTCAGCTCAAGAACTTTCTAGCCGAGATCATTTATTTTTAGGCCGACATGTCTTCACCTAAGAACAAGAATTCAGATCAATTTCCCTTCGCGCATGAGCTGTCATGCACTATTTTTCAACCGTTTCACTGACGCGTTTTTCCCTTATTCGTCCGTGCTGGTGACGCGCCTATAAGCCGTCTTTTCTCAGCTTGCACCGTCTGACGCATGCGTTAACCCAGGCACAATAATTGCTTTTGCTTTTGTTTTGTCGCCGTTTCATGTTTTGGACAAAAAGGTTTGCCTCTCTCTTTCTTTTCACTTCTGCATTTGAATACTCTACATTTTCTCTCTCTAAAGCTTTCTTTCCTTCGAATCTGCCATTGCCCCAAGCTCTGAGCTCTGCAACCATCTCCATCTACTATTTCTGCGAAGCTTTGGCCACTGTTGCCTCTGTCGCCTGATCTCGGCAAAGCTCACTCCGGCCTTCATCTTTTCTGGTAAGCAACTGGCTTTTCTCCTCCAGTTCTTGATTATTCCTGCAATTTCTTGCCATTGTTGTTCTGCTCTCTATTTGACTTGTGAATCGTTCACCTGTGTGTACTATTTTCTGGTTTTTTGCACATGTTATGAACATTCGCACTGTTGCACCCTTTGTTCTTGGTCTTCCACCCTTTCTGTTCTTGAGTCTGAGACTTCGTTTTTGCTTTTCTGTTTTCCAGATTTCTGCCTTCCATACTCGTTTTTCGTAGATTTAGGTTTGGGATTTGCTTATAGAATCATCAATCCTTAGGAAAAACTGAAACCATCTTCACCAATATACTCCTAGGTTTAAGTCGAGGTCCCCAGAACCCTTTAAGAGCACCCTGTTTCTGTAGTCAAGTACTTGTATACCAAAACCATGGGTGTGTGGAGAGATAGGGTCAACAACCCAACCAAACTAGAATTTTTTAGGCAAGAGTTCTCCATCCCAGAGGATGTCCATCTAAGACTGGCTGGGGAGAAAGACTCCATTATGCCTGAGGATGATAACATGCCCTTTCCTGTTGTAGCCTTCGTCCAATGTGGACTTCGGTTCCCTCTAGATCCCCTCTTCCGTGAAGTTCTTCATTACTACACCCTAAACCCCATGCAACTCACCATAAACGCCTATAGAACACTCAATGGTATAATAGCCTTAGCTCGGCAGGAGAGTGTTAGGATCACTCTTGCCGACATCCAATACTGTTACACCATATGTGCCCTCAACCTTAAGGAAAAAGGTTTTGTGTATTACCTCAAGCCGAGGTCCACCGAGTTTAAGATCGTAGCCGACCTTCCTGACTCCAACAAAGGTGCTGGAGATGACTACCTTATTGCATCTGGCAACTGGGAGTTTGGCCCAGATGAAGAGGTCCATCTTTTCCCTCTCCCCCGAACAGTAAAAGAGGGCAAGGGTAAGTGCCCAACGTCAACTGCTTAGCTGTTGCTTTCTTCAAGTTTCCGAAAAACTTTATCTGTTTCTTATATTGTGTTTCTTTTTGCAGACGTTCGTAAGCCTTCCAAGAACTTTCGCCAGTCCTATTACCCTGGGAAAGGCTTGAAGAAGCTCCTGGACCTTCCGCTCCAGAAACGCAGAGCTCCATTGGTGCTGAATTTCATCCCAACATACAAGTCTACATTGGCCGACGTTCCCAAGAGGAAGAAGAAGAGCCTCTCTCCATCTACCGCCACAACCCAGACTGCATCAACATCTTGGGCTGATCAAGGGTCAACCTCCGATCCAGCCGATCTACCATCGACTTCTGCCCAATTCCTGATCCCAGTAACAGAAAGAAAACGTCGGCGACGACTTGTCAAAACAGCCGAGATGGTGCGCCCGAAGCCAGTGGTGCTGGACCTTCTAGCCGACCTGCCAACCGATGTGGATGCTGTACCATCCCAAACGGTGCCCCCACCGAAGCCGAAAAAGACAAAGAAGCCCCCACCAAAATCCAAGGCTGCTGAGGCCGAGGTCGAAGACGCTCTGCCCATCTCCCAACTAACTTCAACTGTGAAGACCACAGCTGCACCCGCCAAAAGATCAGCTGAAGCCTAGCCATCAGGGTCAACTCAGCCAAAAAGGCCGAGGTCGTCGTCTGCGACGACTTTGGGGTCCAGAGTTCCTAAGGTTCCCTGGGAGCCCAAAGTTACCCTTGAAAACAGGCCCGTCTATGCCAATGAAAGCGCCGCCGACGTCAACATCGGCGTGGCACTCAGCACTGCAATTCTCCTTGAGGGCGATCTTGAGCGTAATGCCAAGATGAACGAATATGAGAACTACGCCCTCATGTTGCAGCGCTCTGTCCAAGTAAGTCTTTTGAATTTGATAACTTTTCTTACTGCCACTTCCTTCATACTTGTAAAGTCTTGTAATATTTTGTGATAACCTGTGCCTTGTGAACTTTCAGGCCATTCAACACGCCCACAGCTTCTCCATGCAAGCTTTTGAGACGAGGAAGGAGTTAGCCGACATGAAGAGGGAATTTGCTGCCCTCCAGAAACAAAATAGGGGTCTTCAAAATAAAATGAAAAAGCTGGAGGATCAGGCCGAGGAGGCAACTAAGGCTAAACAGATAGCCGATGAAAAGGCCGAGGCTGCCGAAGCTGTTAAAACCGTTGCCATAGCTCAGCAGAAAGAGGCCAAAGAAAAAGCGGCCCAGGCCGAGAAAGAGCTCCAGGAAGCGCTGGCTACAAAGGATGCCGAAATCAAAGCGACCGATGACAAGGCATACGCCCAAGGCATGGCCGATGTGGCAGAAGATTACAAGTTACAAGTTAAGCAGGCATGCAACAGGGGTTTTAACCTTGGTTGGATGTCCTTAGCCAAAAAACTTGATCTTCCTGCTGATTCGCCATGGCGCAAGGCCGAAGCTATCCCTCTCCCCTTTCCTCCTCCTCCACCTTCAACTCAGGCTGAGGAAGAAGTTGAATCTGAATCCGAGGTTGAGGATGAAGATAAAGAGAATAAAGATAACGAGGCCTTGGTAAGGAAACCAAAGGATGCCAGTGAGACCAAGTCTTCTCCTGAGGGTGACCAAGTTATGGACTTAACCCTAGAGGAGGATGAGGAGGTTGAGAAGCTGCCCAAGGAAGCTACCACGGGCGTGCTATCTTCTGACCTGCTTCTGGCTGAGAAAACTGTTGAGAATACTCTGGCCGAGATCGACGCCGAGATTGTGGCAGATAAGGAGGCCGAGGTCGTAGTAGACATAGATCCTGAGACTGTGGTAGGAGAAGACGCAGAGGTTCTGAAGCAAAAAGATGCCGAGGTGGTTCTGCTAGAGCCTTCGGAGGTTTCAGCCCAACCATCTGTTCAAGTTGAAGAAGTTTGAATGTTTTGTATTTTCTTCTTTGTATTTTGTTTCTTTTCTTTGTTCTTTGGACAATGTAAGCTTCATCTTTTTGGCCGATGTGCCTTTTTGTTGCTTAAGAACATTTCACTTCAGCTAGGCCATTGTGCCTTCTTCATATACAACTGTTTTTATCTTTATGCTTCAGTCTTTAATTCTTCATTGCTTCTGTATATTTAGAATATTTTGCGTGATTTACATAATTCTTCCTTTGCACAATCTTCTCGGGGTTACATACCTCGGGTATAACAACTGCAAATTTTACTTCGGCAAGATACTGACCTGTAAATTGCTGCAAATTTCAACAGATGATAACGTGTCGGCTTAATTTTAGCTCGGAAATTGCTACAAATTTCAACAAGTAAAGATAAGGAATTCATCTCAGCTTATCTTTAACTTGTAAATTGCTACAAATTTTAACAAGTAAAGATAAGGAATTTATCTCAGCTTATCTTTAACTTGTAAATTGCTACAAATTTCAACAAGTAAAGATAAGGAATTTATCTCGGCTTATCTTTAACTTGTAAATTGCTACAAATTTCAACAAGTAAAGATAAGGAATTTATCTCGGCTTATCTTTAACTTGTAAATTGCTACAAATTTCAACAAGTAAAGATAAGGAATTTATCTCAGCTTATCTTTAACTTGTAAATTGCTACAAATTTCAACAAGTAAAGATAAGGAATTTATCTCGGCTTAACTTCGTTAAGCATAGTCTCTGTTTAACTTCGGCTAAGCATTACTGCTCTCTTCTCTTTGCCCCCAATGTGAATCTAAGTTCCACTTGGGTTCTCATTATTCAAAAAACAACATTATGCATAGTGTTATAAGTTTGAAAAACTCTGCTAGGATTTTATTGATCATATTGAAAAAAAAAATCAAAGAACATCTAATGATAAAAAAAACTTTAAATTACAAGTGTTCCATGGTCTAGGCAATGCTTTGCCCTCATTATCTTCCAGCCGATATGCCCCATTTCCTAGCACCGAAGTAATTCTGTAGGGTCCTTCCCAGTTTGGGCCAAGCTTGCCCTCTCTGGGATCCTTCTGTTGCCGACGACTTTTCTCAAGACTAGGTCGTTGACTTGAAAATTCCTGGGATTGACCTTCTTGTTGTAAGCTTTGGCAAGCTGTTGCTGGTATGCTGCGAGCTGGATTGCAGCTTTCTCTCTTCTTTCTTCTAGTAGATCCAGATCTCGGGCTAAGAGCACATCATTAGTCCCGTTCTCAACTCCCTGGGTTCTGATCCCTGGGATGCCGATCTCCAATGGAATGACTGCTTCTGTGCCATAAGCCATGGCGAAGGGGGATTCCCCTATTGATCTCCTCGGCGTAGTACGATATGCCCAGAGCACATTGGGCAATTCGTCTACCCACTTTCCTTTCGCTGCCTTCAGCCTCCTCTTTATTCCGTCCAGAATCACTTTGTTGGATGCTTCGGCTTGCCCATTACTTTGGGGAAAGCTTGGTGTTGAAAAGTAATTCTTTATCTTGAACTTTGCACAAAAATTCTTGATAAGTTTGCTGTCAAACTGCGTTCCGTTGTCGGCAACAATTGCTCTTGGGATTCCAAATCTGGTGATGATGTTTTTCCAGATGAAGTTCTTCACATCCACATCTCGGATTTTGGCAAGAGGCTCTGCTTCTATCCACTTTGTGAAGTAGTCTGTTGCCACTAGTAGGTACTTCCGCTGCCCAGTTGCTTGGGGTAATTGTCCAATGAGATCCATTCCCCATTGGGCAAATGGCCAAGGGCTGGAAACCGGGTTCAGGTCGGCAGCTGGCTGATGTATTAAAGGTGCAAACCTCTGGCATTGTTCACACTTCTTCACATAGGCTTCTGCATCTTTTTGCATATAGGGCCACCAATACCCCTGGGTAATGGCCTTGTGAGCTAACGATCTGCCCCTGCGTGGCTTCCACAAACTCCTTCATGAATTTCATATAGAAAATCCTCTACCTGAAGAGGGTGTACACACCTTAAAAGAGGTCCAGTGAAGGATCTTCTGTAGAGATGTCCTTCTGCTGTCAGACTGAATCTTGCCGACTTCAATCTGACCTTGTGTGCTTCTTTTCGATCTTCTGGCAGCTTTCCCTCTTTTAGGAATGCAATAATTGCATCCATCCAGCTTGGTCCCATGTCCACACATAATGCCTCTTGCATCGTATTCGGTGGCTCTATGCTCGGGCCTTCTAGGTAATCGATCATTATTGTCCTCGTCTTTCCTGTTTGCATGGAACTTGCTAAGTTGGCCAACGCGTCGGCGTGGTTGTTATCATCTCGGCTGACCTGAAGAAGTCGGCAGTTTTGAAACATGTCTGCCAGTCTGATGACTTCTTTTGCGTATGCCGACATTCTTTCATCTCCGGCAGCGAACTCTCCTGTAGTTTGATTCACTATAAGTTGTGAATCACAAAAAACTATTACCTCATCTGCCTCTGCTGCTGCTGCCAGCTTTAATCCAGCAATCAATGCTTCATATTCCGCCTCATTGTTCGAAGCTTTGAACCCCAGTCGAATGGACTGCTCCAATATCTCTCCATCGGGGGATATTAACACTACTCCTGCCCCTGCCCCCTGCCGGTTTGAGCTCCCATCAACAAAAAGTTGAAAGGAGTCGCCGATGTAAATGTTGCAAGGTCTGAGCTTTTCCTTCCTTTGTTCTTTAGCCTTTGGTTGGGCTGCTCCTTCTTTGTTTGGACACCGTTCATCTCGGCTCAACGGAGCCCGATGTTCGATGTATTCCGGCGAGAACTCGGCCACGAAGTCGGCCAAGACTTGGCCCTTTATTGCTGTTCTTGGCCTGAACTCCAGGTCATATTGGCCCAAAACTACGGCCCATCTTGCTATTCTTCCAGTTAAGTCTCCTTGTTGCAACAAGGATTTTAATGGGTGCTCTGTTAGAACCACTATCTTATGAGCCTGAAAATAATGGTTTAGCTTTTTTGAGGCCATTACTAAGGCTAGCATTAATCTCTCCAGTGGTAGATACCTTGTTTCTGCATCGGCCAAGGTTTTACTCACATAGTAAACAGCCTTCTGCTCTCCCTTCTCTTCTCGGATCATCACAGCACTTACTGCGTGTTCTGAAACTGCTAAGTATAAAAACAGCTCCTCCCCAGGTTGAGGTGTTGAAAGGACTGGGGCCGTGGTAAGATATTTCTTCAGGTCAGCCAGAGCGGCCTCACATTCCTCCGTCCATAAGAAATCCGTGGCCTTTTTCACCAGATTGAAAAAAGGCTTACACTTGTCCGAACTTCGGCTTATGAACCTGTTTAGGGCTGCGGCCCTTCCAGTAAGCATTTGAACCTGTTTTGCCGATGTCGGACTCTGTAATTCCAGAATGGCCTTGATCTGGTCTGGGCTGGCTTCAATGCCCCTTCTAGTCACTAGGTATCCCAAGAACTTACCGGATCCGACTCCAAACGCGCATTTTGATGCGTTTAGTCGGAGCCGATATGTTTTGAGTATGTCAAAGACCTCTTTTAGGTCAGCAAGATGATCCTTTGGTTCCTTGGTCTTCACGACCATGTCATCAATGTAGACTTCTACTGTTCGGCCAATCAAGTGTTTGAATATCTTGGTTACCAGCCTTTGGTAAGTTGCTCCTGCGTTTTTCAACCCAAAAGGCATGACTCTGTAACAATACAGACCTTTGGGAGTGATGAACGCTGTCTTCTCCTCATCCGGGGGGTACATGGCTATCTGGTGATACCCCCTATATGCATCCAAGAAGCTCATTCTTCCATGTCCCGACGTGGCATCCACCAACTGGTCGATCTTTGGCAGAGGGAAGCTGTCTTTGGGACAAGCTTTGTTCAAGTTTGTAAAATCTACGCAGACCCTCCACTTGCCATTCTTCCTCTTTACTACCACGGTGTTTGATAACCATGTCGGATAGTTGGCTTCTCTTATGGCCCTGGCCTCCAGAAGTCTGTCTACTTCTTCCTCCACTACTTCGACGTGCATCAACGTCGGTCTTCTGGCTCGTTGTATTACAGGTTTGGCCGACCTGTCCACGTTGAGTCTGTGACATGTGACCTCGGGGTCAATGCCAGGCATTTCATAAGGTGTCCAGGCGAACACCTCAATATTTTTCCTCAGAAAGGCTTCCAGCTCCCTTTCCTCTTCTTCGGCTAACCCTGTGCCGAGAAGAAAGAAGCGTTCTTCATCGTCCTCCTAGACGAGGACTTTCTTCAATGCTTCTTCACTTTTCTCGGTCGGCTCCTTGCCGACATCATCTAGGACCTTCATGTCCCCTTCTTCGACTTCTGGTTTCTCTTGTTCCCGAACGTTGCAGGTTAATTTCATTGCTGCCATGGAGCAATTTTTTGCCTGCAACTGATCTCCTCTGATTTCCTCAATCCCATGCTCTGTTGGGAACCGTAGTAGTTGATGCAGCGTTGAGGGAACTGCCCCCATTGCATGCAACCACGGCCTACCCAAGATAATGTTGTAAGGCGAGGGCGTGTCAATCACAATGAATTCCGTCTTGATCTTCTTTGTGCCAGCCTGTATCTCCAAGTTTGTTGCGCCTAACGGCCATGTCGGCGTCCCATTGAAGCCGACCATCAGGCCATTTGACTGCTCCATGTCATCGGGGTGAAGGCCTAGCTCCTTGTAACATCTGACATACATGATGTCGCAGGAGCTGCCTTGATCAATTAGGATACGTTTCACCTGGCACTCCGCAACCTGAAGGGATACTACCAAGGCGTCATTGTGCGGGTGCTGGACCATCTCAAGGTCGGCTTCAGTGAAGGCTATCGTGGGTCCTTGGCAATCTTCGTGCCGAGGTCTTTTCAGTCCGACCTGGTTGACGTGCTGCAGGTGTTTTACCCGCTGTGTCTCCCCCCGTATGTCGTTTTCATTCACCTTTGAATGGATCACATTAACCACCCGAGGTCCACCTGCCTGTGGTTGCTGTGCTGGGGGAGGCGGGGCTGCTGGTGCTTGAGGCAACCGTGCCTGTTCTTCCCTTGTTTTGGCCTCATCCACAAGGTCTCTCAGATGGCCTTGCCTCACCAAATCTTCCAAGTGTGCTTTAAGGGCTCTGCAGCCCTGAGTTGGGTGCCCCTCCTCATTGTGGTAAGCACAACGCCTCCCGAGGTTTCTTCCCATAAATTCTCCTGGTGCTCTTGCCGGCGCCCTGAAGTAGGGCTGATTTCGAATTTGATCAAGGACTTTGTGGACCGGAATTCGGAACACCGTCGTCACTGCCTGCTTAGCCCTCAACTCTGTCTCCTGCTTGTTGGGTCCATTGTTACCTCGGCCTCGCTTCGGCGAGCCGTTGCCTTTTTCTGTCTTTGTCTCCTTGTTCCCCGAGGTATCTTCCTCGGCTCGTGCATACTTCTCAATTCTCGCCATGAGTTCTTCCATGCTCTTTGGCAGGGTTTTTGCCAAAGACTTCCGCAGCGGACAGTCATCCTTCAGGCCGTTCTTGAAAGACACGACGGCCACTTCCTAGTTGCATTCAGGTATTCTATTGAACACCTCATAGTACCTCTTTGCATAAGCCCTAAGGCTTTCGTTTTTGCCGATCTTCAGAGCCATCAATGCATCCACCCTCAATGGCTGCAGTTTGTTTGTTATGAATCTGGCCACAAACATCTCGGCCAGACCTTCCCAAGTCTTCACGCTCCCCTTCGGTAATTTGTGGAACCAGTCTGATGCAATCTCCCCGAAGGACGAAGGGAACACTTTGCAGAGCAACGGCTCGTTCCCACTGTATAATGCCATTGAATTCAAAAATAATCCAACATGGAAGTTAGGGTCAGACTTACCATCATATATCTGGAACCTCGGCATACTGAATCTTTTCAGCGCGACGAATCTGTCCAATTCCGTCGAGAATGGTGTTCTCGGCTTAACCGGGGAGGTTACTTCGGCTCCGGCATTCTCTCGCTTCCTCTTGAGGTAATCTCTCAAGTCTTCTTTACTTCTCCCTGCAGCCCGGCTGTCTCCAAACTTCAGCCTTTTCGGCGCACTACTCTCGGCCTCATGGTGGCCCCTTTTTGATCCTTCCCCGCAGGATGCATCGAAGCACAATATCCGCCCCGGAACATGCCGATGTTCTTTGGGGTCTGCTTCCTTCTCGCGATATGTCCTTCGGGACTCTTCTCTTCTCGGCTCTTCTCGGCCGACTTCCCTGGAGGGTCGGTGAGAGTGCCTTCTACTCCTCGTGTGCTGTGGTGCTTCGGGGATTTCTTTCTGCCCCTTCTTCTGGGCGTTTGCTGCTGGCATTGGTGTATCCTGTAGCGGGTAGGGCGGCTGCATGACGTTATTTTGCATCATGAAGTTGACGACCGATTGAAGGTCTGCCAACTTGTTTGCCATCTCCTTTACTTCTTCATCCCTCCTCAGACATCTGTCTTTCCAGGTCTGAAGATCGTCCTCTTTATAGTATTTGCCCTTGTCCGCTTTCTTTGTTGTGTCGCCATCTTGGCCGACGCCCTTCTCTGCGTGATTCTGATCACGAGCTTCTTCGTTGTGGTCTCCTCCTTCAGCGTTAGGGTCGACGGGCCTTCCACTCCCAGCAGGAGTGTTGTCCCCAATCTTTTCCTTCTGCGTGTTACTGGCCATCTACTCTTCTTTCGTTCCCACAGACGGCGCCAAATTGTGTGAGTGAATTTCCGATCACACTGCCCTCCTTAGTAATCCAGCTATAGAACACAGGCAGAGCAGATGGCACCCTGTAATCTGCACAGAAAGAAAAGGCTCCGGCGGTGGTTCTTCCACCTGGGGGCACTCCGACGATCAAGTCAATATCTCTCAAAGATAAAACAAGTGCTTAAATTACTGCTCAAGACTAAAAATTGCGTACCTTAGACCCGCCAGGGGTGCCTCTCTTTTATAGTTTTTCTCTATCCTAGTCCCACTAGAAGTCCCACTTCCATGGACTCTAATTCTGGACTCATCTTGGACTCTTCAAGAGATAAGGATAGACTCCCCGAGAGTTTTACCTATATCCATCTTGTAGTCTTTCTTCTTTTTAGGACTCCTGTCCCTTATCCACTTATCTCAGATTCCGGTATCCTCGGAGATAACCTCGGCAACCCCGAGATCACCTCGGCGTAACTGTCGTGACACATGGCACCTCGGCTGACACTTCGGTGTCACCTCGGCTACTTGTCGGTACTCAGAAAATATATCCCCACAAAAACTGTACGGAAGTATCTAAAAACCGAACCTTGACTAGAATAAAAATAATTTTTAAAACTATACGGAAGTATCCATTGAATATAATTTTTTCTTTTTTTTCTTTTAATTTTTTTTATAAGTATATCTTATAGTGTTTTGTGTAATTTTTATTTATAATTTATTAGATAAAAATAATTTAAACAAATTAAAAAGTTTATTTTTTATTATCAATTTTTGACTAGTAAAAATTTGGGATAAACTGGTAATTTTTTCATTGACTCTTGAAGTTTTTTTTTTCTTCTCACTATGACTTTTCATATTTTAAGTTATTTTCAATTTATTCTAAAAACTAATTTATGTGTAAAATTAGATAGAAAATAATACATTGATAGCAACGTAACATAAAAATATTTTATTATATATAACTCACATACCTAACACAAATTCAAACCTCAATATAATAATATATTTTTTATGTCATATGACAGCTAACGTGACTTTTGTTTATCTAATTTTGAAAGCTAACGTGACTTTTGTTTATCTAATTTTGAATATAAATTAGTTTTACAAGTAAATTGAAAAAAATTGAAACATGAATGGTCAAATTAGAGGGGGAAAAAAAAACCCTTCAACAACCGAAACAAAAAAATGACCAAATATAAAAAAGGAAAATTTAGTCAAAACTCCTTCATTGCACCCTTATTTAGTAAAAAGGACAATCCAATTTATTTTGCTTCATAAACTCCTAAATAAGAGGTGCATAATTAAGTAAAGACAATATATATCTATATAATAAGACAAGAGGCTTTTTGAAAATGTCCTAGAGACAATTGTCCTACTAGGACATTTCAACGGTTGAGATGACTTTTAATAATAACATCCAACGCTCAAAAATATATAAACCAATCTAAGAATTTTAGATTCCCGCCCATATCCACGTCCACGTCTTAAACCACCTCCACGCTCTCTCTCTCTCTCTCTCTCTGTCCCTCCCTCTTCTACGCTTCTCACCCACGTGCACGCTTCTCTCTCTCTCTCTCTCTCAAAGACCGAAACCCTAGCTCTGCACAAGGAACCCACGTTTCTCACCCACGTATATATTTATCTCTCTCAATATGTTTGAAACTTCTGTACAACACCATTCTACGCGATCGGAAACTCCCCGGTTCGGCCTGGAAGCGACACAACGTGAGGTACCGAGAAATTCTTGGAAAACTCTATACTTTAGCCACCAAGATTCAGCAACTGAAACAGAGAGTTGCGTCGGGCGAAACTGGGAATGTAGATTACTATCAATTGATTAGGCGAAACTGGGAATGTATATATACAAGTTTTAGTGATTCTTTACATAGAGGGTCTGTTTTTTGGGATTGTTTGTACATAGATTGTATAGATTTTATTTGTTTATTGTATTTCTTCTCTTTCATTTGTTCGAAGAATGAGTTGTGTAGATTGTTCCGCAAAAAACCCTTTAGCTGTCAAGAGCTCTCTGATCGACCCAGATGGTGGGTCGTTGGTTGATCTCGTGGTGTCGGAGAGCCAAATGGATTTGAAGACTCTAGAGGCTGAATGTCATGACCCAAACCCGCCCCTATGGGTTTAGCATCGTAACCGGCCAGTAATCCGAGATTACCGAAGGCCTGCTTAACAGTAATACAGTAAAACAGAGTACAGGGGCATGGCGGAAGCCAATACAGTAAATAAACAATGCCCAATGAGCTGTGACAGTCTGTAAGCAAAAAGACTTTTCATACATACACATATATATACGGAACAGATCAGTATGCAAAACATTTACAAACATTCAGGACATGGATCAAGTCCCTATTAACCAGTACAGTGTAGTCTATACATTCTATACAGTAAACAAAACAGTGCAGGAGAGGAAAAACTAAAACACCCCTAAGCCTTAGCTTGGCAGGCTCGGAATCTCGCAGTGAGGCACATTGGTTGGCTTGACAAAACTGGGAATCTACCCCGACGCCTCTAGCATTGGTCCGGTGCTTGTACACCTACATATATATATATGAGCAGTGAGCTAAAACCCAGTGAATAACATAAAGTGTAAAGAGGTTTAGAATGAATGTCCTTACAGTAATGAAAACAGTTCATTTCAATCAGTATAACAGTTGTTCAGTACAGTAAACAGTCATATATGGTACATCCATTAGCATAACAGTAACAGTAGGTCTTAAAAGACCGAATAGTAATGATGGCCATCAATCAGTAAACAGTAGTGGTTCCAACGAGGGAACCGACAGAGATCTCTGTAACAGTAACAGTAAACAGTAGGTGCTAAGGATGCCACAATACAGTTCAGAAATAAAGGACATGCATTCATTTAGTAATCAATATCAGTTCAGTAAGCAGTTCAGTTCAGTATTCAAAAGATAATCATTTTGAACATATCTTTACACAATTGTTACTCACAGAGTTCTGGGCTACAGCGAACTAGAGCGTCTCCTCGGAAAGCCAACCCTACACAGTTTACAGATTGAACACACACTAAGCTACACAGTTGGGAAAGATATTAACTTAATCCCTAATTTGCCTCGGTGTGGTTCTACATCTATATCCTCTTTAAGATGCCTTAAATATGCCCTAGGAATGCCTAGGATGGAAAGAGGATGCAAAGATGCACTTTTGAACACTTTACAAAATTTGCTGAAAACAGAGGTCTCGCTCGAGCGTGGCTTTCTACGCTCGAGCGAACATGCAAACAAAGGAGCTCCGCTCGAGCGTTAATTCCATCGCTCGAGCGGACTGTGTGCTACAGTAAAAATGCTGGATGCTCCAAATTTACGCTCGATGGACGCTCGACCCTCGCTCAAACGTAAGACACAAGTCCTCACTCGAGCGTGAGTTTCCTCGCTCGAGCGGACTGTGAACTCATGCAAAGCACTGGATGCTCGCATTTCACGCTCGAGCGTAACTTTTCTCGCTCGAGCGGAAGGCAGAATCACAGAGTGTACGCTCGAGCGTGGACTTCCTCGCTCGAGCGTAGGCCCAAAATCTGGAAATTCCAGATTTGAGTCCCAAGCTCAAAATCAAGTTTAAAAGCCAAATTTTTTATCCTCTTGGGCTAAAAACCTGGAAAAACACTTGTAAACACATAACATTATGTATTTCAAAGATCAATTTGGTAAATCAAAGCCCAAGGGTGTTTAATTCAAACTCAATTTCAAATCAATTTTCATGAACATGCTACAAACATGACATGCATGAATTCAAACCATTTGAAAACTTCAAAACATGCTCTAATGAGCTCATTCTTCCAAATTCAAGGTGAAAACATGGTCCTTAACACTAACATGAACATGCATGTGAGAAATGAAGGATTGTAACCTCAAAGCTTAGCAATATGCACATGCATGCAACAATTGAGCTTCAATACAACATTACAAGCCATAAATTGGCTCTAGACTTCAACTTAGCTCTAAATCATGCAAGAGTCTAACAAAATTACAAACAAAAGGGTAGTTATTCTACCTTAGGTCTTGAATTAGAGGTATAGGAGCTCAAATATGCAATTACTCTTCCAAATCTCCAAGTCTATAAGCAATTCCTCAAGAACAAGTTGAATTCACTCCAAACCTCTCACTCTTCTCTCTAGTTCGGTGGTGTGCTCAAATGTGGCTGATGAAAAGCTTTGTTTGAGTATATACAAGGCTCTACAATAATAATAAACAAAGGCCCCACTAGATGGCATTATGGTAAATAAGTCCATATCTTGTGTTTTATCACTATTAATCTAATTTAATCATACCAAATCGACTTTCAGATAATGACACCATAAAATCACATAAATTATGATGATCATGAAACACTAAACGATTTCCGGTTCGGCCGCCGATAAGGCCTTCAATTAGCAGTTTAAACGAAACAAACTGAACAGATAATCAAATAGTCAAACAGATAGAATGCAAAATAACTCATATATACTCAGTCAATTTAGTTCTAGTTTCCAGTCAATCAGTTCAGTAATTCAATCAGTTCATTTACTTTCCATAATCGGTCTTAATTTAGCAGTAATCGGTATTAATCAGTGATCAGTAACGAGGGTTATTACACTGAATCAATGCCGAAGATGAAGATAACAAAAGTTGATCTCGAATGGGTTCACGTGCTCAGCGAGGGTTGGGCGAGTCCACTCAAAGGGTTCATGAGAGAGGATGAGTATTTGCAGAGCTTGCATTTCAATTGTTTGAGAATGAAAGATGGGTCTATTGTGAACATGTCGTTGCCGATTGTTTTAGCCATTGATGACCAGGCTAAAGAAAGAATTGGGGCTTCGATTCATGTTGCATTGGTTGGGCCTGATGGTGATTTGGTTAGTGTTCTTCGGAGGTTAGTCTTTCGATGCAATTAAATTGTTTCAGTGATTTTTTTAATACTCAGTTCGCTTTACGAAATGAAAATAGTTTTGTTGTAGATTGTCCTGACTGTGGCATGAAAAGCTCTCTTTTCCTTTTAATAGTTTAGCAAACTCCTATAGGATTTGAAAAAAATAAACAATTCAAATTATCATAATAAAACTATATAACTAATTTAATCTATTGTGTGATCTTTTTATGTTTTAGTGTAAGCAACAATGTTATGAAGATGTGGAGGGTTAATGACCATGTTGGCTATGCATTAAAGTGGAACATAAATAATATGATGGCTGAAATTTGGTTTTCAAATTAAATTTTATTTTTTGAATCTTTTATGTTTGTCTTTAATAAAATTTTTTCATGTTTTAAATTTTTTATTACATGCACTTCATTCATATCTTTCCAGTGTCATTGACATCTGTAGTTTAGGTGGATGTTCATTGACATCTGTTATTTTTGTAGTGGCATTTCATTGACATCTGTGAGTCCTTCATATTGGTTTGGAATTTTATTCTCATTTTAGGAAATTATATGAGCATCAAAATTACGAATTTTATTCTCATTTTATTCTCATTAGCCTCATTTCAAAAGCAGCAGTCAATGTGTCTTGGAAATCTAATCTTTATTCTCAAAATTTAAGCTATGTGCTGAACTCATAATTTTAGCTATGTGGTCAAACACAAGACAGGTCTTCATTTAGTAATTTATAGTTCGAAAAAAAAAAAGTCTGATTGTTGCAGTTAACTAAGCAAGTGCTTTATTTATGTGATTGTAGTTGGCAGAAAATAAGTGATCCTGGAAGTATTGCAGAGGTGCTTAAGCAAGTTTATGCAGATCACTCAACAGAGGTTGATAAAGTGTTTTCCCGTATCCTTGAGACAGCACAACATTCAGCAGCTGCTGCATCCTTTGTCTCAATTATGTTTGCTCCTCAGGGACAACTATCCTTCTGGGAGGCTTTATCTAGGTACGTATTGTTAAAGTTTAAACTCCTGCAGGTAATTCATGTAAAATTTCCCTTTTCTTGCTCCAAATTATGGACTACCAGTTCATTTCTATTCACAAGTGTCAAGTGAACGATGTACCAATCTGTCTCATGTATGGAAAAGAAGACCCATGGGTGAAGCCTGTGTGGGGTCTTCAGGTGAAAAGACGGCTGCCAGAAGCTCCATATTATGAGATCAGTCATGCTGGTCACTGCCCTCACGATAAAGTTCCTGAGGTACCCAGCTCATCACTGTCTACATTAGAAATCCATTTGATTGCCCATCTGCAGTTAGTGTTTGTTTTGACATGCCCCTATAGTGAAAGTTTATTATAAGATGTTCATAGTTACAGTTGAAATCTTAGATGAAGAAATTTGGTTTTGCTGTTGATTTTGTTAGGACTTTTTCCGTTAGTATATGAGGGGGTTTGAGCCGTGCAATCCGAGTCCTGAATCTACCCAAGAGGAAGACTTAGTTAAAAGTCCACATAATTTTAACAAAAATGAAAAGTTTTAGATGAGTAAAATATTTTTGATGTAAAGCCCCAAATTTCTATAGTGAGAACTGTGTCCTGACGGCTTTAATTGAACCTGGTGATAATCTTGAGGTTTGATTTTAAGAAAATGAATGATGTACCAAGAAATTAACATGGTAGACCATGAAGTTTACTTTTATAGTAAAATATATGAAACCATTATAAGAAATTGCAAGTCCAAGTTGCTTTTCATTTGTGAGCAAAGTAGATAGTGAAAACTGAGCAATCAGGTACTACTTCAATCCCTTATTAAGAAAGTTATACCATGAATTTTAGCTATGTGGTGAACTCATAAGAGAGGAGACAGTACTTTCTTATGTAGTGAACTCATAATTTTTTTTTGCTATTTCTTTGATGCTGCGTATTTTTTAGCTAATGTGACAAATTTTGAATTGCATTAGTTCTGACTTTGGGGTTGAGCATGTCTAATTTAAATCTTGATTCTTCATGTATAGATTTTGTGGTGTGAACATTATTTTTTTGGCAGAGATGTAGAGTCCTTCATATTGGTTTGGTTTGTAAACTGTGTTCACATACTAATTTTTGGTTTGGAATTGTTTTGCTTCCGCTACTATGAAACATTATTTGGCCATTTTCGCCTTATCTTCTTCACTTAAATTAGGGCTTTCTTTATCTTTGAGAGATTTCTTTTTCTTCTTTTTCTTTTTTCCTAGAGAGATTTCTTTTCTTCTTTTTCTTTTTTCCTTCAATTTGTGTAGTGGATTACAAATATTTACTTTTAGATTTGTGGATTATGCTGATTAAGTTATACAACTATTTCTCTTTTGATCTACAAAACATGCTGATGTACACATTGCTGGATGGATGTTGTTGTGGTCCTTGATTTATTGTTCCAGTCCCTTGATCCAATTTCATGGTGTGTTCATCTGAGCAAATTAAATGGATAGTTTTATTTGATTTTTTTTTTTTTTAAATTTTTTTATCAGTTGTTCATATCATTTTAGTGCACAACGTTAACTCATTAATATTCTTTAATATGATGCTTGGGTTCTATTGGGAATTAAATTGTTCAATCTATTTTTAGTTTACAATTATTTTTTAAAAAACTTTAATATTATCATCTATAACTTAAGGAAACAGAGAGTCTTCATTTGAGAAGAGAGAGGAACGGGGGGATATCAGTCGGTGAGAGAGAGAGAGAGACAGTTGAGAAGATTAATGTTTTACAGTCTTTGGGGGAGAGAGACTAAGGTAATAGAGAAGAGAAGATGAGAGAGAGTGGGTGAGAAAATTGAGAGATTGCAATTTGGGGGAAGTGCAATTTATCTTGGGAAGATTTTTTTTTTATTAAAAATATAAAAAATGCTACATATTCTTAAAAAAATACAACTTCATAACTCTCACTCACCTGTGATTGGTCCAGGAAGGAAATAAAAACAATAAAAATATATGATTGGTTTACATCCTTTTGGGAGTCATGGAGGTTCCTAATTTTGGGGGTTCTTTAAATTTATTTGGGTTACTAATAAATTGGTGTTTCATGTCTTCATTTAGGAATTTTTTTCCTTTCTGTGAATTCATTACCTACTCTTTGAAAAGGAAAAAAAAAAAAAACACAATAAATTTGAATACATTCCTCTCTAATTTTGATTTATATTTTAATCTCATCATTAATTGTACCGTGCCTTAAGGCACGGGCATACGCTAGTATATATATATATTTAGACAATGTTGTTAGAGTAACATGTTACTATTGACATTAATTTTGATGGTAATAATAATTTGTTTTTAAAGAATTTCATAGTCAACATGGATATTATTTTATAGATATTGATGAGAGGATTCTAAAAATACTACTTTTATTAAAAACTAACATTTAGATCAAAAGTTATATCATTTTAAAATTTAATATTTTAGTAATAATGTTATATGTTGAACTTTTCAATGGATTTTTTTTTATATTTATCCTTAATGCATTAAAATTTTATTATAAGAAAGTTTTGACCAAATTTCCTATAAAAAAAGTAAAGGGTAATTTACCCTAAAAACCTGCTCCAAATAGGCATATATGTTCTAAATTTGCAATATATCATCATGAAGTTAGAAGTTTAAAGAGACAAATAAACTAGCATAAATGGGCCGGGCACATTTATAGGCAAGCCAAAGTTGGGCCGGGCTAATCAGGAAAGCCCAGTGAATCAGGCCCACAAGTCAAACTCATGTTGGTTGTATATACACATCAAAATACTATGCAATGCTTTTTATGGAGGATGAAAAGGAGGAGAAAAAAGGTCAAGAAGGGATTGGGTTTCTTCGTTTTGCTTTTCCATTTTTTCAATTGTTTTTTTGTTTTGTTGAGAGCAAGCAATAAGATAAGAAGAAATTTTATTAGTTAATTGACTACTGTACCCTTTATGAATAAAAAGCTTACCATGTAAAATAGAGAGCAAAAAAGTAAATTTGCCCATACAAAACCACTTGGCCTTTTCTCTCTTTTCTTCTTTGTTTCTCTCTCCTCTTGTGCCAACTTTTGGGCAGATAAGTTTTGTGGCTCCAAAAGGAAAGGGATCATCCTCCCATTTGTTTATTTTCCAACATACCAAACATACCATACCAGTAGATATTAGAGGCTATTATTAACCTTAATCTATTACTCCAAGGTATGTACAAGTACAATAATGCATTGGTTATTAATGATTACATAATTAGAGCTCAACTACTAGTAGAATTATGAAGCCCAAATCTAAAGTAGTATATGCATAAACTCTCGAGTAAACCTAAAGTAAATGATTACATAAAATTATATTATTTTTGTTTTTATTTTTAGAATGGTTAGGAACCTCTTAAAGAACAAGCTTTTTAACTTTATTTTTGCAAAATAAATTTTAAATAGGTGTATTAATTTGCATATCATAAGTATCGATTCAATTCAAAATTAGAGTGGTACCCAAGATACCAACTTTATAAAACTTTAATGATCCTACTTTGATTAACATTTTCCCAAGAAAATCATGAATTTGATACTAATACAAATCAAAGACCTAGTAACCCAAATAAAAACAATTAGGGGCATTTATCATTTTTTTGAGTTAATTATACTAAGACCCTCAATTGTTAATAAATATTATTTATCTCTTATTTATTAACTTGTACATTTTAACTCTCTTAATTACAAAAATATATTATTTTCACTCTTTTAAAAAATATTTATACCTTTTTTCATAATTGATAAATCAAAATATATGAGTTCTCCAAAAAAATCTTAATGCAATGAAGATTTTTTTTCCTTTACTTTTTCTTTTTGTGGCTAAGTTCTATGACATGCAACGTGAGAGGCACAAGTCGAACAGAACCATGAAATTTGTCAAAAGGTCCCAAGAAAATTTTATATGAGAATAATAATAAGGTGGTCTCTTTATTCCATGTGGGCTCATGGCCACATCCATTAGGAAAAAGAAATAAATAAATAAAAAATAATCCATAAAGCTAATAAGGCCTATTTTAATTAGGGAAAATTATTGGTGAGTGAAGTTTTGCAAAAAATTATTACATATTAGTAGAAAATTTTATAATATTAATTATTAATATTTATAATATTTTTTTATTTATGTGTAAATAAATATCACTGACACAATGTGAATATAATTTTCTATTTTAATTAGTGGAACATTTCCCATTCCCTCACACATCATTGCATTGTATGACTCAAATCATTGGAGTTTTTTTTTTTTTTTTTTATAAAAAAATTATAATTGTAAAGAGGCGTTTTTTTTTGGCCAACTAAAATAAAAAAAAATTAAAAGAAAAAGAACCACTCTTATAAGAATGGCAATCCTTTGCTCTGTATATTATTTGATGTCTGCAATTTTATTCTTTTTTATTTTGAGCATATCGAGCATAATAATACTATCACACGTTAATTCTTTGCAATAATATGCAACAAAAAATGTTGTATAATTAATTTTTTTTAAAATTAGTATGCCATGCAGTAATAAGATTTTGATATTTAAAATAAGATCTAATAAACTAATATGATACATCATTAGTTTGGGATTACGAGTGTCTTTGATCTACCAAAATGGATTGGACTCCGACCTATAAGGTCTATGATTAGTTCTACTTTAGTGATTTTAGTAATTCATCTTAGAAGTCTGTGTGTCATAAAAAAAAAATCATACTAATCTTATAGTGTTGTCACATAATTTTATTATCTATCTTAGTAAATATTATGGGAGATGAAATCACAAAAGAAAAAGCCATGGGCATGACCCATTTATGCTGGAACAATGGTCCCAATGCAAACCAAGAAACCTACAAAAACAACTCAAGAGATTAGAAATAGCAGTTAGTCTGTCTCTTCATTTTGTTGTAGCTAGAAAGTCAATTCAAGAATCAAAATTCAAATAGTACAATCTCTTATAAAATGGCAACATTCAAAAAATGTTAGTAGGACCTCAACAGAGTGAGATATGCAACCACACCTACGAAGCTTTGAAGATGCACATATTACATATATGATTAGGTTAATGAATGTGAATATGCATTGTTGTCCATACGCTCATATCCACTATGTGAAATTGATTATAGCCCTCAATGGAAAAGGGTTGGGACTCCTTTTTGGAAATTCCCACCATCCCCAATGCATTGTGATTGGTCAATTTTTTTTTTATTTTTGTTTGTTTTTGTTTTTGTTTTTTTTCCCTCCTATCTCTGGTTGACATGTGTTTGTGGGGTTGTGGATATCAAAAAAAAAAAAAGGGTCTGTATCATTTCTGGCCCTCAAAATAGGAGATTGAACATGGTAGCTTAAAGTTTTTTTCAATAGTTTTGGAACACTAACTATTTCTATTAATCTAAACACACAACATTAATATATGGGTAAATTGCATTTTTAGTCATTGTAAATTTCACTTTAGTCACTATTGTTTCAATTTAAATAATTTGATCAATATATTTTAACTCAAGTTTTAATTTGGTCATTCTATCTAAATTTTCATTAGTTTTTTTACATATAAAAGTGTACCAAAATCGTTAATTTTAACATTCAACTTAAACAAAAGAACTAGATTAAAATTGAATTTAAAGTTTAGGGACCAAATTGTTTAAATTAAAATATTAAAAATTAAAGAGAATTCTTTTATCAAACTATAAGGATGAAAAGTGTAATTTACCCTTAATATATTGAGTCAACATTTCAAAATTATTGAATAATTGTACTACAAGTTGACCTAAGATGACGCTACGTACTAAAAATGTTTGTTTTGCTAAAAACAATAAATAAAGAGTAATGCTAGACACCCTAAAAATTCTATCAAAATTTTTATCAAATGTTTCACATAGGTGTGGGACATTATGTGGGTTTCACACCTATATGAAACATTTGGTAGAATTTTTAGAATCTCTAACATTTTTGATAAATAAATCTTAGTTCATTTAACAAACTAATTTTCCAACAAAATATTTGTTTTAGCAGCTCTAAGAAGTCATTTAAAATGTAAAAAACAAAAAAGAAAAGAATATATTGCATTAATTTTTT
Source organism: Camellia japonica (assembly GCA_030407325.1). Taxonomy (NCBI): domain Eukaryota; kingdom Viridiplantae; phylum Streptophyta; class Magnoliopsida; order Ericales; family Theaceae; genus Camellia; species Camellia japonica. Next base: position 157,138,737 of record JAPPVO010000032.1, on the reverse strand, counting down.
TAAAATATACTTTAACCAATAAATTATAGAGCACTCAGGTCATAAGTTTAATTTCAAAAATCTTGGAATAATAACTCCAAACTCTATTCTTTTAGGGCCAAAAGGACAATAATTTTAAATATTATATTATTTCTACCTATCTATCTATTATCCACTTATCTATCTCTATATTTGTTCATATGTTATCTATCCATCTTTCTAATTTGCATATCTCTGTCTGTATCACTACTATCACTAGCAGCTTCTAGCGCCGGTGAATTTTCTAACAACTAAGTTACAACGATCTAATGGAAGTATGGTAAAAATGAAAAAAAAAAAAAAAATGTTCAAAACAATAATGTGTCATTCTCACCCAATAATTTCATTAATCATGTATTTATTATCAAAATAATTCTTGAAGCTAACCTCATACTTCTAACTAATTTTTTCCTAAATTATAACTCCGGCAAGGAAGCCAAAAAAATAAATGGGCCGTTGATGCAAAAGAAAATGGAAGAATAAAACTTTAAGTCAAAGCATGTGATTAAATCATGGCCATTTCTTTCTTGATCTTTATATATATATATATATATATATGTTGATTGATTGTTGTTGCTGCTTCACGCCACGTCTAGTCTTTTTTGCCCCCAACAGTGGCTAATCAAGTTCGCATCATTATGATTTGGTTTATGGATTCATTCATAATTAACACTTAAGCAAATATATATAAATCTATCTATCCATATCTATTTTTTATACTACATATAAGGTTAACATCCCTTACGGTATGCCAAGTGTCCACTTTGCTTTTTTTTTAAAAAAGAATAGATAAATAGGAGTGAGATTTGAACATAGTGATAGTTGAAAGTACACTAATTATATATTTTATTTTATTTTTCTTATTTAAATTGCGCCCGTATCATGTGTACCAAATCACTAATTATATATAAAGTAAATAATTGATTTAGTGGTGTCTTTTAAGTCTACTTTCTCAATTTACCATGTGAATGTTTATCTATACTTTATATAAAGTAAATAACTCACTTAGTGATATCCTGAAATCTGCTCTCTCCTTTTATCAAGTGAAAAAAAAAAATTTATATAGTGAAGTGAACAAGAGTTAAACCTAAGTCTTTAAGTCTAATAAACTAATAAATAACACCATTATCACTTGAGCAGCATGCATTATATATATTTTTAATTCAAAATTAAAATTTTTATTTTACAAATTTAACAGCATTCTCATGGAATGGACATACCCTCTAGTATATATATATACACTAAGAGTCCAACACACACTGTGTAAGAATTAATTAGATTTAACAGTTACCCATTAAAACAGTTACATGGCGTTAGTTGGACATGGGGAGGGTGTTGTGACAGCACCGTGCTTTGATGCCCTATTCAAGATTCATCTCGATTCTATTTTAATGATCTGAATTATTCATATTATAGGGTTCATTGAGTATGTCATCCATATAAAAAATTAAGTCATTCAGACATGCGTAACCCCACGTTCAGATCATAATTATTTTTTAAAAAATTATTAAAATTATGCTAACTATTTATCTTTTGTAAACATAAATGTGATCTTATTATAAGTTACAAATGCCTAATTGACTTAATTTTTTCCATAAATTATTTATTCGATGAACTTTACAATATAAATAATTCGAGTTAATGAAAGTAGTTCATATCAAATCATGTTTTTACTCAAATTTAGAATCAGATTAGATGGAAAAATTGGTGAAGGGTGGTTGGAGATGGTTTTAGGGTTTCTTGTTAATTTCAAATGGGGGTTTTGTTGTTTTGTCACTGCATGTTTGATTAAATCTTTATGATTATAGATATATATATATACAATCTGCAAGAGAGAAAGTACAAACCTTCTTGTTAATCAGATTTGGAAGGGTTCAGAATTGGTTGATGTGTCTGTTTATTGTAACACATTGATTGAAAACATCTTTATCCCAAACTTTCTCACTGACCTTGTTAACCAAAACCATTCAAAACCACTCTTCAATGCTCTAAGGTAGTGTTTGGTTCACTCAAATTGAGTGGATTGGAATGATTATTCCATCAAAATTTTCATTCCTATTGGCTTTTTGAATGATCTAAACTAAACTATTTCAGGCTGCAGATGAACCAAACAAAACAGAAAAGCTCTTTTTTTTCTTTTTTTCTTTTTTGTTGTTGTGGTTTTAGTCTTCACAACATGTCATTCTACTTAATGCTCCATAATTTTTTCGAAGTTTTTCTATTTATTCCCCTGGGTGATGAAAACACATCGTCTATGAACTGCTCTGCCTGTAGCTTCTTCACTTCCTGGACAAACACTGCTCTGCTGGAACAGTTGAATCTATGCAGCTAGCATATAAAGTCAAGCGAAATCATATAAATCACGAGTAAAAAACAAAATCATACAGGTTTCATCTTCAATTTTTTCTTTTTCTAAATATTTGATTTGTGGAAAAAAGTTTGTCTTCTCCTAAATCCATAGAAAAACTATACGGAAGTATCTAAAAACCGAACCTTGATTGATATGACAAAATGGCCTCCAGAAGTCAGGAAATGTGATCCATTCAAGGTGGTGTAGAGTATGGAAGGGAGATGTACTGGAGTTGAAAAATAACCAATCAATCTTCTAAACTCTCATATTAATCATTGGGACAACAAACCATAAACCTGGAGATCTTATGTTCAATTCCCACTGCCAATACATCGGCTTACCTGATACCTGTGACTTTTGGTGGTTGCACATAATTAGGGTTTACACTGTAGGAGTTTGTGCAAAGTGCTTCTGTCTTGGAGGGGTTCCTCGTTATATTTATAACTGCCAGCCATCATGGGGTCATGTTTAATATATTGTTGTTGGGTATGTTATTTCAAGTTTGGTGTCGGATTGAGTGCCAAGGCACCAAATTAAGTCGAACCTCACAGTTTTGGCCAACTGTATTTCCTATTTGTTGATATCGGCATGGCTAAAATTCTGAAGCTTTGTATTTGCATACTTTTTATGTTGTGGCTCAACTTTTGCAAAATGCAACCTAAAGTGACCGTCTTTGCAAAATGGTATATTACTAGAAGTGATTATTGTTGCTGTGAATGCACATTTTATGTGGGTACAAAATAAGAATGTTGTATAGGCTTGTGAGGATGCTTAAACTCGTATTCTCTTTTGTTTATTGTTGTTTGCAGATTTGTCTCTCATGGGCAACGAGGAGGTCCTAACTTACAAGGACATTGTACTGAGAAGAACAGATTTGGATATCCTAGAAGGACCTTGTTATCTCAATGACCAAATCATTGGATTCTACTTCACTTATCTGTCTTCCTTGTTTACTTCCCAAGATGTCTTACTTTCCCCGCCTTCAGTTTCGTTCTGGCTTGCGAATTGCCAAGATGTTGAAAGTGCCAAAGATTTTGTCAAACCTCTCAAATTGTCCGGAAAGGAATTGGAAGTTTTTACTGTGACGATAATGATGATCTTGGTGTGAGTGAGTGGGACACATTGGAGCCTATTGGTGTATAATAGGGACACAAACACATTTGCACATCATGATAGCATGGAGGGAGTAAATAATTTTCATGCCATGAAGCTCTATGAGGTTGTCAAGGGTTTTATGGGCTCTGATGCTGAAGCATCTTCATTGACATCATCATCCTCGATGAATTTATCAAAAAGTAAAAAAAAAAATAAAAAAGGGGGCAGCAGCCAAATCTGTGGGAGTCCTTTCTGGTTAACCGTGATTTATAGAATGCCATACACTACAGCAGATGAATGGATATGATTGTGGACTTTACGTTATGGCCATTGCACGAGCAATCTGTAAGTGACATACAAGTAAATGAGTAAGTTCTATCAAAATTTCTACCAAATGTCTCATATGAGGGTGGGACCCACACCATGTGGGTTCCATGTGGGTCCCACACTCATGTGAGACATTTGATAGAAATTTTGATAAAACTTTTGAGATTTCTAGCATTTTTGCAAGTAAATACAAGGGCAAGGATGACAACTGGTTTTCAGCTGTTGAAGAGCATGTTGATGCTTCTTTGGAGATGACAATGCGAAATGAAGTCATTAGCCTTATTGAAGACCTCAGGGTTGAGAGTTGAATGGCATTTGTTTCTAATTTAGTTCCTCTGATAAAAGATAAAGAATTAAGCTGTTTTCTTTTTCTTTTTCTCATTTTATATTTCTCAGCACATTAACAGAGACTATTGCTATTACTCTTTTCTTATAGAAACTAGTGACAACCTCATTGTAAATGAATGACTGTTATTGAGAAAGGCAAAAGAAGAAATTTTTAATTCAAATGATATATTGTAGAGTTCTATGTTTAAAAATGTGCAACTTTGTATGTAATGTCAAATTCATTCTGCCAATGGACTGTTACAGGGGGTTTTTTTTTTCGGTAATTTAAATTTATTGATAAAATATCCAAAAAAACCTTAGTACTCAAAGATATTCTTAAATATAGTAATGGAGATGTATACTTTACAGAATGTCATATGTTTTACTAATAGTTGTTAATTTTCTGTTTTACTGTTCTCATAAAACGAAATATTTTCAGTTGATTTTCATGGTAGTTTACTTTCAAAGTGAGGTACCCTTAATTACCATGAAATTGGCATATCATCTAAGGAGATAATGTTTTCGTATTGTTATTTTTGTTTTTATTTTTATTTAGCTATATAAATTTTTTCGTAAGAGAAGCCTGACTATGATGATCATTTCGACAAATATTTTCCACCAAAAACAAAAGTTCATTGAAAAACTGTAGGTCAATCAGGTGGCCCCGAAAGAGGCAAAACAAAAGAGGTTTCTGAGGCTGTTTTGGGCTCAAAATTCCTTGTTAAATTTGCTAAAAAAAATATAATAATTAATCTTTTTCAAGTTGCAAGCATCCAATTTAAGAGGGTTTTTAACAATTTATCTCCTAAAAGACCTTCAAAAGTGCAACTGATTCTCTAAATAGCTCTTTTGAGCAAATTACATAAGCTCTTTTGACAAATGAAATACAAAAGTATAATAATAATTATTGAGCAATCAAACTTAACCCGTAGACTTGCAATATAAAAAAGGACCTTGCTACATCCCCTAAAAATACCCCCCCTAATCCTCCTAATTTCCATATCAAGTAAGAAAAAAAAAAAAAAAAGGAAACGGTTGCCCAAATTGGAAATTAGGGGAATTAGGGGGGGTATTTTTAGGATTCCAAATCATTTTCCTATAAAAAACACAAAACTTAAGTGTCGTCTAGGAAGAGTCAAAATGGCTAAATTAGTTACTAAAAACAAAATAAATTAAAAAATTAATAAAATAAAATATTACATTAAAATTATAATTATTTTATATTTCTTCTCATAAAATTACAAAAATACTAAAAGTTCTTTCCAAACGAAAACGAAATTGGGAACGGAGTAGGTGCTGTCGCAGCACCATGCTGTGACAGCGGAACGGCATTGTTTAGCTTATTTAAAAAAAAAATAAATTTGAATTACATGCAAGCTGTCGTCTTGCTTTGCTGTAGAACAACATTTATTTAGGTTGAATTTAGAAAGAGCTATAAAAAAAAAATAAAATAAAAGAAAGAAACACAAGCCTATGACAGTTAGTTCTTATAAATTTTTGGGGAAAGTGTATCGATACTTTTATATTTTGTTTTTGAGTCATTTTAATTCATGTAATTTTAATTAATTCGATCTTGATTATATATTTTTGATTTTGTCTCAATTTAATTCAATTCATTATAATTGTTATTTGTTTTATTTATGAAAATGTGCATATGAGCGACATGTATCACATAAGGACAAATTTATAAACTTTATCAATTTACTGAGTTAATATCAATCAACTTAGTAATTATTTTTGACACAAAAATCTAAAAAATTAAGGATCACAATTGAGCCACTTGAAAGTGTAAGGATCAATACGACACAAGTGACAAAATTTAAGAACTACAGACATAATTTATTTTAAATTTTAAAAGAAAATCAATGTTGAAATATAAGCACTTAAAACAAATGGTACTTCAATTATACAACTTGTACCAACCATATAATACAAAAAGTATATGTAACTACCATATATATATAATTGTAACAACTAAATTAAATAAAAAATAAAAAATAAATAAAGTTGAACTCAAACTGTGAACCAACCAACAAATTCAATATTTAATATCATTCTAAATCCAATTCCTTCACATACCAAATCATCCAAAATTCAAATTTCAAAATCATTAAAATGAATAAACAATAATATGACCGAGCCCAATATTTTTGGAAAGGAAAAAATTACAGTAATGATAAGGCAATAGTTACATGTTAATCAAATGTCATCTCTTTCAATTTTGTGGGGGTGGTTGTGAATTGCTAAAGAAATTAACAAATTCATCCTTGTCCAAATATGACGAATCCTCCATGGGAGTTTGCACGGTTGGATCAACTGAAATTTCCTAGAAATATATATATATATATATATATATATAAGAAAATGTATTTAGAATAAAATTTATCGATTATTTTTTTTCTTCAAATTAAGTATATTAAATACTTGAGAAATTGGTAGATTATATGATACTTGGAAAGACAAAAGCACCGATTGTGGGTGTGATGGTGGACAGTTAACATCATGCGTGAAAAGATTATACCCATAATTCATCATTTGTGACCAATAAAGTGTCTGAACATTCTAAATAATTATAAGTAAATACAATGTGTCATTATCATTACATTTGCACCATATATTGTAAACAAAATAAAAGAAAAACTCACATGTGGTTGGTTTGAAAATGATTTTTGGACATCATATTATTGTTGCATTGGTCAATATTCTATGAATGTTTTGAAGTATTTATAAGTACATTGCACAAAGTAAGATAAATAAATATAAATAAAAAATATAGAAGTTACATAGCTAAATAAGATTAATACCTGAGTGATGCAATGTCGTGAAACAACTTTTGTTCTCTTTCCAATTTTCTCATGCCAAGGCTTTAATCTACCACCACTCTTTTGTACATTGTTTTTCTTTTTCAAACCCTTAACTCTTTCCAAATTTGGATCAATATCATTTAATCCCATGTTAATGGGGCCTCCACTACTTGAAGCATATGAGTTGTTTAGTGATTATATTGTCCACTTTTACACACAAATCATAAATACTATTGTTCACAAACTCATATACGGTATCATAACTTTTAACATGTTCAATTTTAATTTTAATTTTTTTTAAAATATATTTTACATTATGAACTTTGTGGTTATATTAGAACATCTTCAGCAAGGATAGTCAAAATAGCTATTCAAAATTGCACTGTACTATTTTAGCTAGTCATTTTTTTAATATACACTCCAACAAGGCTATTTACTTTAGCTATCTTCTATTAAAATATTCTTATACTTTAACTACATTCTTTCCCATATATATATATATATATATATAAAACTAACTTCAGGTGTTAATTTCAGCCCATATGATGTTTGGAGTGAAAAAAATATGCTTAATCAGGTGAAAATACAGCACATATGATGTTTGGAGTGAAAAAAAATTATACTTAATCAAGTGTTAATTTTAGCCAAAATAGCACTTAAACAGCCCATCACAATAGCAGTCAAAGCAGTCCAGCCCAAAGGGGGGCCGAACATCCAGGTGGACATCCGGCCAAGGTTTTTGGCCCAACTTTACCACAAAAAATAGAACTCAGGATGCAAAAACAAATAAAAAATTGAAAGGCCCATGAACAATACTTCGCTTGTCCTGGCAAGGTACTGTAGCTCACAACCATTTTCAGCGATACTTGAGTGAGTCTGCTGGAGCAGTCTTTCACCCTTCCACGCTCGCTTCTATGGCTGAAAAGAGAGAATGGTTATACTGTTGGAGATGCTCTTATGAATGATGAGTTGTAAATGTTACCTAGTAGTGAGAAATGTTACAACATTAATTTGATAAAAAAAAAATTATAAAAAAAGTTATGAATATTATAATAAAGTGCATATGGTATATATAATTTGGTTTTTCTTTCTAAATTTTTATTAATTTTGTCTATGTGTACACGTTAGAAAATTGGCAAAGATTTCAAAATCGTTAATTTTAAATTTTAATCTCTAATTGGAAGAATCAAATTGAAACCTTAAAAAATTGATTAGTGTCCCAAAATTGATTATTTTTAACCTCCAATTTAAACGAAATGACTAAATTAAAATTAGGCTAAAACCATATGAACCAAATTATTAAAATTAAAATTATAAGAAATAAAGTAAAATTTGAGTCAAATCATAGAAGTGAAAAGTGTAATTAACTCATATTTTTTAACAATGTACAGTGCAATAACTTCCAAAACTTTTTTATCCATAATTTTTTGGGTAGTGCTATTAGAGCATCTCCAAGGGGATAGTTAAATAAGGCTTGTTAGACATTTTAGCCAATGTAAGTCTAATTTTGAGTTCCAATGGGCTAGCTACTTTACCATCCTATTTTTTGGTGGCTACAATTGAAGAGCCCCAGAGGCTCTCCAAACAATTATGTATGTATATATTTAGATTTTTGTATATTATGTCTTGGATTTGGGATTTTATATTATATATATGTGTGTGTGTGTGTGTATGTAGCAATTTTATATATTTTTTCAATTCTGTTTGATGAATTACGGAATAACTTATTTTGTATTTTTTTTCTCCTCATTCTACAGGTTTTGTATGTTTATATGGGCAAATTTATTATTATTGCAAATTTATATTAGTAAAATATCAACAATTAGTATTTTTTTATTTTAAAAATCAATTAAGTTAGTTTAAAGGACTTTTCTTAAGTGTGCAACCCTTGAAGGTTGCACACCATGTGCCACTTACATAAAAAATGTAAGTGGAAGGTGAAAACAAAAGCAGGACTGCAAACAGAAAAGGCATAAGTGTAAGGCGTAAGTTGCACACCATAACAGTACCCTAATTTAAATGATTAACTAAAATAAAGACCGTGGTTGGAGAACACAATAGCTAAAATAATTAGGTAAAATAAAAAATGTATTTTTTTGTACTTTAACTAATGAAAAATAAATCCCAAAAGTTAGACTCTATTTACATTCAAATGATATAACAGTGTATTTAAATATTTAAAGTAATTCTTTCTCTTTTATATGCTCTCCGATCATCAGGTAATCATCTCATTTTAGAACATAGATTTATAAATCATTTTCGTAATTCCCCTAGCTGCTGCCGGCCACATTTTCGTCAAACATTTGTCCACTGACTTTATGACGATAATGACAATGCAAAAATATAAAATCAAAATTCAACTTCTTACACACTACCGCTACCCCTAGCCGCTGCCGGCCACATTTTCGTCAACCATTTGTCCACTAACTTTATGACGGTAATGACAATGCAAAAATAATTAAAAAAAAATAAAAATAAAATTCAAGCATGTGAGGGATTTGAATTATCCCATATCGATTCGTTAGGAACTCTTGACTCAATTTATAAATGTATCATACCCACATATCTTTAAGAGGCTTTTTTAGTAAAGGAAAAACAAAACCGTGGCACCCCCAAGATAAAAACGGACAATATCTTAGTGCGTGCTACAACAGTGGGGTGGTCCATACAAATGGCGCCATCTGTGGGAAACCTAACTCCACACGGGATCTATATGCTTGGGGATTATAGAAGTGCGTGTCCCATGATACAAAGCGGATAATATCTTGGATGGTCTGCACAGAGTAGAAGAATCAACTGGCCTTATGATAATTATTAAAAAAAAAAAAAAAAAATCCAATCAGAAGGATCACAACACAAAGCCAAGAAACCAAAATCCAAATAGATAATACCAAAATGATGAATTGATTTTCCAGGAGGAAGAAGATGCAACAGAGCGGTTAAATATGATTTCTATTGGTAACATATAGGCAGTTTGAATCAAACAAAGCTCGTATGAATAGCAAAAATCTCAACTTAAGGCACAACAATTGAAAATAATTTGACTAATCAACACAGAACAATAAAAATCAAGAAACTTTAGGGTTCATACAAAATTAACATATGATACATTTATTCAATTTTTAAAACAATAATGCTCTTATCTATTAATTTCGTTTGCACTTTGACACTAAAATAAGGGAGACAAAGTGTAAATTAAATTACTAAATAAAAGTACTATTTTTTTAAAAAAACAATAAGTTTGTCATTTATTTGACAAATGATCAGATTCCTTTAAAATCCCTAACATAAGGAGTTAAGTATAACAAGATGACACTTAAATTGTTGAGTTTAAAATGTGTGTTTTTTTATTTTTATTTTTTGTAGCAAAAGTTGAGTTTAAAGTTTAGGAAGGAAAAACATAAATAAATCATAGTTTAAAAGAATTTACTCTAATTTACCAAATTATCAAATATCTCCAAATTTTAATATAAAAAATAATGATAAACTTATCACCCAATGCTCATAACTAACAAAATACTTGTCTAACTTATGACTAAGGCCTTATTTTGAAAACATGTTAAAGCAATCAAAGGTTCAACACGGTTTAATTTGTCGTCTCCCCCAAAGCACCCTAATCATAAAAAACAAAAAAATTAAGAGAAAATATCATTTAAGTGGAATGTAGAAAAATAATATCAAATTAACGAAAACTTTGCAACATTAAAACATAATTTTATAAACTTTTTCATGAATTTATTATTATTTTTCAACATTACATGTTATTCCCCAAAATTAAAGTCCACTAACCAATCAAACAAGTTAATTAAGAGTTGCCAGAATTATTAAACAAGTGACATATTTCACATTTACAAATGCAACAAGAGTATGTAAATATTAACTAAATATTTTATTGAAAAAATCACAATTGTGATAATTATTCAAACTGCAATGTTATTTGATCTCTATTGTTTTAAAGTAAATAATTGGGTCTTAAGCTTTAAATTTACTTTTAATTTAATTTTTCTATTCGTTTAAACAATAGATTAAAATTAACGATTTTTAGACATTTGTTAGTCTGTTGAAGCATACATGTAGAAAAAATTAACAAAAATTTGGACAAAATGACCAAATAGAAAATGAACTTAAAGTGTACAGATTAAATTGTTCAAATTGAAACAATATGGACTAAAATAAATTTTAGATCAAACTATAAGGTGAATGAAATGATAAATTACCCTCGGAAAATTTCACTTTATCCTCTTATAGTTTCGCCTATATGCAGCTTATCACCTATTATTTGAAAATAGTTATGTAAACCCATGTAGTTGGTAGAATAAAGAGCACCGTCAAGCCAGCCAATAATTTAAGCAAAATATTAAAATATGTGGGTGATTTTCCGATCACACTGCCCTTTAGTAATTCAGCTGTAGAACACTGACAGAATAGATGGCACCCTGCTATCCTGCACAGAAAGAGAAGGCTCCGGCGGTGGTTCTTCCACCTGGGGGCTCTCCGACGATCAAGTCAATATATCTCTCAAAGATAATCAAGTGTTAAACTCACTACTCAAAGCATAAAATTGCGTACCTTATATCCACGGGGGTGCCTTTCTTTTATAGTTTACTCAATCCTAGTCCCACTAGAAGCCTGGCTTCTATGGACTCCAATTCAGTGCTTACTTTGGATTTCTCAAGAGATAAGGATAAACTCCCCAAGAGTATTACCCTTATCCATCCTGAAGTCTTTCTTCATCCTAAGACTCTTGTCCCTTATCCGCTTATCTCGGATTCCGGTATTCTCGCAGATAACCTCGGCAACTCTGAGATCACCTCGGCATAACTACCATGACACGTGGCACCTCGGCTGACACGTCGGCGTCACCTTGCCACGTGTTGGTACTCTGAAAATATATCCCCACAACTGCCCCCCTAGGTTCTATTACCTCGACATTCTGAGGTGATGGAACCTATATCGTTCCTCTTTCCAGTACATCGGCATAAGAACTCTTCAGTCGAGATCGTTCATTTTAGCCGATGTCTCTTCTTCCAAGAACAATTCTAATGAACTCTTTTACGCGCATGAGCTGTCATGCATCACTTTTCAACCGTTCTACTTACGTGTTTCACCTTCATTGGTTCGTGTCTGTGACGCGCTTGTAAGCCGTCTTGCATCTGTCTGCGCCGTCTAACGCATGCGATATTCCAGGCATATTAAATGCACTGCTTTTGCCGCCGTTTCAAGTTTTTGACAAAACTTGTTTTCCCTCTTTTTGCCTCTTCACTTTGCGCTTTGATTTACTTGCTTTCTCTCTCTCTAAACTCTTTTCTCTTAAATCCGCCATTGCTCAGGCTTCAAGCTCTGCAACTTCATTCGTCTTTCTGGTGAAAGCTCTCGCTACTCTGTCACTTCTGTAACCGTCGTCTGTCTTCGGCGAACTTTATTTCGGCCTTACTTTGCCTGGTAAGCCTCTGTTCCTTTCTTTCTCAATTCTTCTATGTTTTTTTGCTTACTTGCTGTCATTACTGCTTTGTTCAAACCTTCGATTTGCTGAACTATTCACCTGGATGTGTCTATTAAATGATCTTGCTCATGTCTTGAACACTTGCACTGTTTTACCACTTTCTTGCCATTGTTCTTGACCCTGTATTTCTCGTATTCTTTATGCTTTTGAGAACCCTACCTCTGTTCTTGACTCTGAAACTTCATTCTTTGTTTCTTGTTTTCTGTGTTTCCTTCCAAATCTGTGCCCCCAATCTTTATTTCCATAGATTTAGGTTTGGGATTTGTCTGTAGACTTCACCAATCCTTAGGAAAAACTGAAACAACCTTTACCAGTATTTACCTAGGTTTTTGCCGAGGTCCCAAAAACCCTTTAAAAACATCCTCTTTCTGAAGTCGAATACCTTTACGCCGACATCATGGGCATGTGGAAACATAGGGTAGATACCCCAACCAAACTTGAGTACTTTAGGGAAGAATTCTCCATTCCTGCCGATGTCCATCTGAGACTGGCTGGGGATGATGACTCCATTATGCCAACAGACGATTCGATGCCCTTTCCCATTGTAGCTTTCACTGAATATGGACTCCGGCTTCCACATAATCCCCTTTTTCGTGAAGTTCTCCACTACTATAAGTTGAACCCCATGCAACTTACCATTAACTCCTATCGAGTGATTAATGGCATTATAGCCTTAGCTAAACAGGAAGATGCTAGGATCATCTTAGCTGATATCCAATACTGTTATACAATGTGTGCCCTCAATTTGAAAGAAAAAGGCTACGTCTATTACCTTAAGCCGAGATCTACAGAATTCAAAATTGTAGCCGACCTCCCAGACTCCAACAAGGGAGCTGGGGATGACTATGTTATTGCTTCGGGAAATTGGGAGTTCGGCTCAGACGAGGATGCCCATCTCTACCCTCTTCCTCGATCAGTTAAAGAGGGCAAGGGTAAGAGCCTAGTGTCAATACCTGTTTGTTTCTTTTCAAGTCATCAATACTTTGTCTGTTTCTAATGTCTGTTCTTCTTGCAGATGTTCGTAAGCCACCCAAAAGCTTTTGCCAATCCTACGTCCCCAGCAAGGATTTGAAGAAACTTTTAGACTTGCCAGTCCAGAAAAGGAAAGCGCCTTTGCTTCTTAACTTCATTCTAACATACAAGTCGATTTTGCCCGACGTCCCTAAAAGGAAGAAGAAAAGCCTTTCTCCACCTTCTGCCACAACTCAAACTGCATCTGTATCTCGAACAGATCAAGGATCAACATCGGATCCAGCTGATCAGCCATCAACTTCGGCTCCATACTTGATCCCAATACCTGAACGGAAAAGGCGGCGCAAACTAGTCCGAACTGCTGAGATGGGTCGCTCGAAACCTGTTGCCGAAGATCTCTTAGCCGACCTCCCTACCGATGTTGACGCTCAACCATCGCAAACCATGCCCCCATTGAAGCCGAAAAGAACCAAGAAAGCTCAGCCAAAGGCTAAAGTAACTCAGGTTGAATCTGAGGATACTTTACCTATCTCCAAACTGGCTGAGAGCGACAAGTCTCAACCCTCTGCTGGGAAGAGGCGTGCAGAAACCCAGCCATCAGAATCCACAAAATCAAAGAAGCCGAGGTCATCGTCTGCGACGACCTCGGGGTCAAAAATACCAAAAGTCCCCTGGACACCCGAGATCACTTTGGAGAATAAGCCTGTCTTGGCTAGTGATAGTGCCAATGACATCAATGTCGGCGTTGCCCTTAGTACAGCTCTACTTCTCCCAGGTGATCTGGAGAAGAACGCCGAGATGAACGAGTACGAAAATTATGCTCTGATGCTTCAACGCTGTGTTCAAGTAAGTTTCTTCACTTGGTAACCCGTCTTTCTTCATCTTTTCATACTTGTAAACTTTGTAATAACTTTTGTTTTATGCTTTTTTAGGCTGTTCAGCATGCCCATTCCTTCTCCATACAATCGTTTGAGAATAGGGAGAAGTTGTCCGACATGAAGAGGGAGTTAACTGCCCTTCAGAAAACCAACAAAAGTCTTCAATCAAAAATGAAGAAGTTGGAGGACCAGGCCGAGGCTGCCCTTAAAGCCCAAACTGAGGCCGAAGAAGGCTGATGCTGCTGAAGCTATTAAGAAGGTTGCCGAATCACAGAGGAGAGAGGCCGAGGCAAAAACGGCCCAAGCCGAAAAGGAGCTTCAGGAGGCCCTGGCCACTAAAAACGCCGCGAATCAAGGCGGCCGACGAAAAGGCTTACGCTCAGGGTATGGCCGACATCACTGAGGAATATAAACTACAAGTTAGGCAGGCATGCAACAGGGGCTTCTCCCTTGGTTGGATGTCCCTGATAAAAAAACTTGATCTCCCTGCTGATTCACCCTTCCGCAATGCCGATGCTATCCTTCTTCCATTCCCACCACCTCCACCTCTACCTCCAAGTCAACCTGAGGATGCTTCTGAATCTGAGGATGAAGATGGAGATGAGGACGAGGATGAGGCCTTAGTAAGGAAATCCAAGGATGCTACTGGGGTCAAGTCCCTTCTTCAACTGAGCAAATCATGGACTTAACTCAAGATGAAGTGGGTGATGAGGTTGCCAAGGAAACTACTCCTGAGCAGGCTTCGTCCGACGTTCCTCAAGTTGACAAGAGTATTGATGAAACTCTTGCCGAGATTGATGCAGAACTTGCAACGGAGAAGGCGGCCGAAGTAGTTCTTCAAGAATCTGCCGAGGTCCAAACCCAAATTGCTCCTGAAGCTGAGGAATCATAACTTTGATGTCTTTTGTACTTTTTTGTTTCTTGGGCAGTATAAGCTTCTTTATGTGGCCGATGTGCCTCATGTTTTTTTTGAATGCTTTAATATAACTATCTTTCTTCGAATGCCTGCACTCTCTTGTCTTTTCTTTGACTGTCTCTGCATGATTCTATACTTAGAATATTTTGTATGCCTTTCATACTTTGCCTCATTTGTCCAATTTTCTCGGGGTTACATACCTCGGTATAATAACTGATGATTTACCTCGGCAAGAACTTGACCTGTAAATTTTGCATAAATTTCAACAAGTGTAAAACATATACTGTTTTAAGTTTAACTTACTTTTCTCAAGTCTCAACGACTGTAAAACAATGATCTTAGCTTTCACACTTCAACCTGTAAATTGTTATAAATTTCAACAGATGTTTAAATATCATATATCGACTTACTTTACCTTGTAAATTGTTACAAATTTCAACAAGTGTAGAAATGATACTCTAACTTCAACCTTGTAAATTGCTACAAATTTCAACAAGTGAAGATAAGGAATAACTCAGCTTAACTTCAACTTAATTGTAAATTGCTACAAATTTCAACAAGTGAAGATAAGGAATAATCTCGCTTAACTTCAACTTGTAAATTGCTACAAATTTCAACAAGTGTTAAGTGCTTTTATTCTTTTTTTCGCCCCCAATGTGAACCTGAGTTCCACTTGGGTTCTCATTATTCATGTCTTCCAGAAACAATATTTTGTATCTTTATCATCACATGTGTTGAAGAATTCTGAAAAGATTTTATTGATGACATCGGTAAAAACAATGCATATCTAATGATAGAAAAATTTCAAATTACAAGTGTTCCAGGGTCTAGGCAATGCTTTGCCCTCATTGTCTTCAAGCCGATAGGCTCCATTGCCTAATACCGAAGTGATTCTGTAGGGTCCTTCCCAGTTTGGGCCAAGCTTGCCCTCTCTGGGATCCTTCTTGTTGCCGACGACTTTTCTCAGGACTAGGTCGCCGACTTGAAAATCCCTTGGATTGACCTTCTTGTTGTAAGCTCTGGCAAGCTGTTGCTGGTATGCTGCGAGCTGAATTGCAGCTTTCTCTCTTCGTTCTTCCAAAAGATCCAGATCTCGGGCTAAGAGTATATCATTAGTCCCATTCTCAACTCCCTGGGTTCGGATCCCTGGGATGCCGACTTCCAGTGGAATGACTGCTTCTGTGCCATAAGCCATGGCAAAGGGGGATTCTCCTGTTGATCTTCTCGGCGTAGTCCGATATGCCCAAAGCACGTTGGGCAATTCGTCTACCCACTTTCCTTTTGCTGCCTGCAGCCTCTTCTTTATTCCATCCAAAATTACTTTGTTGGATGCTTCAGCTTGTCCATTACTTTGGGGAAAACTTGGTGTTGAAAAGTAATTCTTGATCTTGAATTTCGCACAAAAGTTCTTGATGAGTTTGCTGTCAAACTGCGTTCCGTTGTCGGCAACTATTGCTCTTGGAATCCCAAATCTGGTGATGATGTTTCTCCATATAAAGTTCTTGACATCCACATCTCGGATTTTGGCAAGAGGTTCTGCCTCTATCCACTTCGTGAAGTAATCTGTTGCTACCAGCAAGTATTTTCTCTGCCCAGTTGCCTGGGGAAGTTGGCCAACAAGATCCATGCCCCACTGGGCAAACGGCCAAGGGCTGGATACTGGATTCAGGTCAGCAGCTGGCTGGTGTATCAAAGGTGCAAACCTTTGGCATTGTTCGCACTTCTTCACGTATGCTTCTGCATCTTTTTGCATGTAGGGCCACCAATACCCCTGGGTAATGGCCCTGTGAGCTAGTGATCTGCCCCCAGCGTGGCTTCCACAAACTCCTTCATGAATTTCATATAAAAAATCTTCAACTTGCAAAGGGTGTACGCACCTTAAAAGGGGTCCAGTGAAGGACCTTCTGTAGAGATGTCCGTCTGCTGTCAGACTGAATCTTGCCGACTTCAATCTGACTTTGTGTGCCTCCTTGCGGTCTTCTGGCAGCTTTCCTTCTTTCAGGAATGCAACTATTGCATCCATCCAGCTTGGTCCCATGTCCACACACATTGCTTCCTGCTCTGTGTTCCGTGGTTCTATGCTCGGGCCCGACATATAGTCAATCATTATTGTCCTTGTTTTTCCAGTCTGTATTGAACTTGCCAGGTTGGCCAACGCGTCGGCGTGGCTGTTATCATCTCGGCTTACTTGGAGTAGTCGGCAGTTCTGAAATAAGGCTGCCAATCTGATGACCTCTTTTGCATATGCCGACATCCTTTCGTCTCTGGCTGCAAATTCTCCTGTTGACTGGTTAACAATAAGCTGTGAATCACAAAAAACTATTACCTCATCTGCTTCTGCTGCTGCTGCCAGTTTTAGCCCTGCAATTAATGCTTCGTATTCTGCTTCATTGTTTGAGGCCTTGAATCCCAAACGGATGGACTGTTCTATTATCTCTCCATCTGGAGATATCAGTAGTACTCCTGCCCCCGCTCCTTGTCGGTTCGAACTTCCATCGACAAACAGTCTGAAAGAGTCGCCGATGTAGATGCTGCAGGGTCTGAGTTTTTCCTTCCTTTGTTCTTTTGCCTTTGGCTGGGCTTCTCCTTGCTTGCTGGGACAACGTTCATCTTGGCTCAACGGAGCCCGATGTTCGTTGGATTCCGGGGTGAACTCGGCCACGAAGTCGGCCAAAACTTGGCCCTTAATTGCTGTTCTAGGCCTGAACTCCAGGTCGTACTGGCCCAAGGCCACTGCCCATCTTGCTATCCTTCCAGTTAAGTCTCCTTGCTGTAACAAGGGTTTCAAAGGGTGCTCTGTTAGCACTACAATCTTGTGCGCCTGAAAGTAATGGTTCAACTTCTTTGAAGCCATCATTAAGGCTAGCATTAATTTCTCTAGGGGTAGATACCTTGTTTCTGCGTTGGCCAAGGTTTTGCTTACATAGTAAATAGCCTTTTGCTCCCCTTTTTTTTTCTCGGACTAACACCGCGCTTACTGCGTGTTCTGAAACTGCTAAGTACAAAAACAGCTCTTCTCTAGGTCCAGGTGTTGAGAGGACTGGAGCCGTGGTCAGATACTTCTTTAGGTCGGCCAACGCGGCCTCACATTCCTCTGTCCAGAGGAAATCCATGGCTTTCTTCACCAGGTTGAAGAAAGGTTTACATTTTTCTGAGCTTCGGCTTATGAACCTGTTTAGGGCTGCGGCCCTTTCGGTAAGCATCTGTACCTGTTTTGTCGATGTTGGGCTCTGTAAATCTAGGATGGCCTTGATTTGATCTGGGCTGGCCTCAATGCCCCTTCTTGTCACCAGGTACCCCAAGAACTTACCAGATCCAACTCCAAACGCGCACTTTGATGCGTTGAGTCGGAGCCGATATGTTTTGAGGATTTCAAAGACCTCTTTTAGGTCAGAAAGATGACCCCTAGGCTCCTTGGTCTTCACGACCATGTCATCGATGTAGACTTCTACTGTTTGGCCAATCAAGTGTCTGAACATCTTGGTTACCAACCTTTGGTAAGTTGCTCCTGCGTTTTTCAGCCCAAAAGGCATTACTCTGTAACAGTACAGGCCTTTTGGGGTGATAAACGCTGTCTTCTCTTCATCCGGGGGGTACATGGCTATCTGGTGGTACCCCCTATAAGCATCTAGGAAGCTCATCCTTCCATGTCCAGATGTGGCGTCCACCAACTGGTCGATCTTGGGTAGAGGAAAGCTGTCTTTGGGACAAGCTTTGTTTAGGCTTGTAAAATCTACACAGACCCTCCATTTACCGTTCTTTTTCTTTACTACCACAGTGTTTGATAGCCATGTCGGGTAATCGACTTCTCTGATGGCCCTGGCCTCCAGAAGTCTGTCTACTTCCTCTTCTACTGCTTCGACGTGCATCAACGTCGGTCTTCTGGCTCGCTGTATTACAGGCTTGGTCGACCTGTCGACGTTCAGTTTGTGGCATGTGACCTCGGGGTCAATGCCAGGCATCTCATAAGGTGTCCAGGCGAACACCTCAATGTTTGTTCTCAAAAAAGCTTCCAGCTCTCTTTCCTCTTCTTCGGCTAAGCCTGAGCCGAGAAGAAAGAAGCGTTCTTCATCGCCCTCCTGGACGAGGATTTTCTTTAGTGCTTCTTCACTTTTCTCGGCCGGCTCCTTGCCGACATCGTCTAGGACCTCCATGTCCTCGTCTTCGATTTCTGCCTTCTCTGGTTCTCGGATGTTGCAGGTTGATTTCATTGCTGCCATGGAGCAAGTTTTTGCCTGCAGTTGATCTCCTCTGATTTCTTCAATCCCAAGCTCTGTTGGGAACCGCAATAGTTGATGCAATGTTGAGGGAACTGCCCCCATTGCATGCAACCATGGCCTTCCCAAGATGATGTTGTATGGTGAGGGTGTGTCAATCACAATGAATTCCGTCTTGATTTTCTTTGTGCCGGCTTGTACTTCCAAGCTTGTTGCGCCTAGTGGCCATGTCGGCGTTCCATTGAAGCCGACCATCGGGCCATTGGATCCTTCCATGTCATCTGGGTGAAGGCCCAGCTCCTTGTAACATCTAACGTACATGATGTCGCAAGAGCTGCCTTGATCAATCAAGATGCGCTTCACTTGGCACTCCCCAACCTGGAGGGATACTACCAAGGCATCATTATGCGGATGTTGGACCATCTCTAGGTCGGCTTCAGTAAAAGCTATCATCGGTCCTTGGCACTCCTCTGGCCGATGTCTCTTTTCCCCGACTTGGTAGACATGCTGTAAATGCCTTACCCTCTGGGTCTCTCCTCTGACTTCGTTCTCGTTGACCCTTGAGTGGATCACATTAACCACCCGTGGTCCCCCTGCCTGTGGTTGCTGTGCTGGGGAGGCGGGGCTGGTGCTTGAGGCAATCTTGCCTGTTCCTCTCTTGTCCTGGCTTCATCGACAAGGTCTCTCAGATGGCCTTGTCTCACTAAGTCCTCTAAGTGTGCTCTTAGGGCTCTGCAGCCCTGGGTTGGGTGCCCTCTTCATTGTGGTAAGCACAACGCCTACCAACGTTCCTTCCCATGTATTCTCCTGGGGCCTTTGCCGGTGCTCTGAAATAGGGTTGGTTTCGGATTTGATCCAGGACTTTGTGGACCGGGATTCGGAACACAGTCGTCACTGCCTGTTTGGCCCTCAATTCCGTTTCTTGTTTGTTGAACCCGTTGTTACCTCGGCCTCGCTTCGGCGAGCCGTTGGTTCTTTCTTGTTTTATTCTTTATTCCCCGATGTATCTTCCTCGGCTCTGGCATACTTCTCGATTCTTGCCATGAGCTCCTCCATGCTTTTCGGCAATGTCTTTGCCAAGGACTTCCGTAATGGACAATCATCTTTCAGGCCGTTCTTGAAAGACACGACTGCCACCTCCTGGTTGCATTCGGGTATTCGGTTGAACACCTCATAGTACCTTTTTGCATAGGCCCTAAGGCCTTCATCCTTGCTGATCTTCAGAGCCATCAATGCGTCCACCCTCAATGGCTGCAACTTGTTTGTCACGAATCTGGCCACAAACATCTCGGCCAGGCTTTCCCAAGTCTTCACGCTTCCCTTTGGGAGCTTGTGGAACCAATCTGATGCAATCTCCCCGAAGGATGAGGGGAACACTTTGCAGAGCAACGACTCGTTTCCGCTATACAATGCCATTGAGTTCAAGTATAATCCAACATGAAAGTTAGGGTCTGACTTACCATCGTTGTCACGACCCAAACTCGCCCCTATGGGTTTAGCACCGTAACCGGCCAGTAATTCTAGATTACCGAAGGCCTGCTTAACAGTAATACAATAATACAGAGTACAGGGGCTTGGCAGAAGCCAATACAGTAAATAAGCAATGTCCAATGAGCTGTGACAGTCTGTATGCCAAAAAGATTTTTCATACATTTATACAGAACAGTATACAAAACATTTACAAACATTCAGAACAGGGGCCAAGTCCCTATTAACCAGTACAGTAACGGTCTATACAGCATTACAAAAACAGTACAAAGACAGACAGGGAAAGTAAAAACACCCCTAAGCCATGGCTTGGCAGGCTCGGAACCTCGCAGTGAGGCACAGTGGTTGGCTTGACAAAACTGGAGTTTACCCCGATGCCTCTAGCATTGGTCCGGTGCCTGTACACCTACATATATATATGAGCAGTGAGCTAAAGCCCACTGAATAACACAAAGCGTAAAGGGGTTTAGAATGAATGTCCTTACAGTAGTGAAAACAGTTCATTTCAATCAGTATTTCAGTTGTTCAGTACAATCAGTCATATGTGGTACATCCATTAGCATAACAGTAAACAGTAGGTCTAAAAGACCAAACAGTAAATGACGGCCATCAATCAGTAAACAGTAGTGGTTCCAACGAGGGAACCGACAGAGATCTCTATAACAGTAACAGTAAACAGTTGTAGACGCGCCCTTGGGCCTCACTCTACAGTTCGGACTCCCCTGTTTGTGTTTGTTGCGGTTCGTAATCTGAACCAAAGAGTCCAACTCTGGCAAATCGTTTGAGAAAACAGATTTTTTGAAAAGTAGTGCCAAACATGGACTGCTTTGCCAGATACAGAGTCGCCACCTAAATATTTTTAAAATGGGAAATTTAGGAAACCCTGACTCGGTGCAGAAGGCCACGTGTCCGTCATCACCAAAGTTGTCTTGGCTCGGGAGCTTGGGTACGATCGGGGAAGGTCAGCTATGAGCACCCCCTTTCGCCCGGTCCGAAGACCGGCCTCTACTAACCGTGATATCCGATTTTGAAAACATTAGATGCTCTTATTCCAATTATTAGTCTAGAATTACTATGTTATGCGCACAACAAACAAGTATAGACTAGATCGCCTAATTCGGAATCAAACATTGCATATCCGTTAGTTTTGAAAATGCTTTGGAATTTGCTACTCGCAAGTAGGCTAAAATGCGGATTTCAATGAGTTTTCCCAACTCAAGCAATCCAACCTCCATCCACAGGCATTCAAACAGTTTATCTCATATAAGCATTTAGCCACATGGTAATCATGCTGTCATGGTAACATTCACAAGCATGCGATATGCTAAAGCATAAATACTTACATCGTACTCCGTACCAAAACAAGAAACTAGTTAGCAAACATGCATGACCTAGTTCATGTTAAATGGCTAATGCAACACAGGCGAAGATGCAATTCAGAGTAGGCTCGGCTAACCCTAAAGATGGCATGTGAAATGCACTTTATTCGATGCACGTATTCAATTTGGAATTGAAAATACAATGCAGTTTGTATGATGTACCGAGCCCGATGCATGTCAACAAATGCATGGATGCACGCATGCATAGCATAAGGTATGCTAAAATAAACGTGCCCTAATACTAACCATTAAAAGCAGGTAAGTAAAAGGGAGAAAGAAGTGGGGGTTGGAAGACATACATACCACTCACCCACACTTATTACAAATTTACCCTCACCCGGAGGGACCGAAAGAATAATACAGATAATTAACTACGCGAGCTCATTAAATATTACAAATAGCCTAATCAGTTAACAAACTAACTAAACTAAGAAAAACAGTAAACCGCCTCGGGAGGAGAGCCAAATGCAGCACGTGCTCGGGTCTTGCTCGGAATTGCACTGCCATGCCTAGACTGCCTCTGTTTTCCCTGCTCTGCCTTTCTGAAAACTGCCAAAGTCTCAGAACTACTTCTCAAGGCACTGGGGGATACCACCGGCTGAGGGGAAACACCACCGGCTGAAGTATGTGGCCACCGGCACAAAATGAACTCATCGGCTGATAATTTAATGCCGGCCGGCACTAAATGTTGCCGATCGGCACTGAATGTCTGCAGAACTTGCAACTCACAGCAGCAGAGGGCAAAATCTTGCATGGCAATGTTATTCAAGCAATGTATGCACCAAACACACTCCTTATCATGTTTGTGACTCAAAGGGGCATGTGCCTCGATTCTCGGGCCACCAATCACGCATTCCCATGCATGATGGCCCAAAGGATCAAATGTGCACTTTCAATCTCAAATGCATGCAAACCAAACAAACCAAAATCCCAATCCCTATCACCAAATCAAGGGACAAGGAATGCATGTTGATGTAATGCAACCTAGTCATGTTAGCTAGCATGCCACATGGACAATGTAATGTAAGGATGTTAATATGCAAACACACCTACAAGGCAAACATGTAAACCAAATAATGGGGTGGACTTAAACATGACTTAGGCCATTCCAAATAGGCCCAAAATCAATAGTCAAAATGCCCAAAAATGGAGGCTAAACACACGTGCACACATACACATGTTATGGTCCAAGCCTTAAGCATTAAACAAACAACATTCAAGCACACTTGAAAAGAGATTTCATGGACAACTAGCACGCAACATTAGCTCTAAAAATCATGCTATAAAATAATGCCAAATCATGTTAAACAAGACAAGCAAATGCGTGCAAAAGGGGGCCAAGTATTCAAAACAAGTCAAGGGAGTATTGAACTACACTTGACGAAACTAAACATGGCAAGACTTAAGCAACTAAAAACAGATTTTTAGCACACAAAATCAAGCCTAAAGGACCACTTAGATGGCATCTATATGGTTTAAATTAAAAGGCATGCACACATGCGCTCTCAAGGAACATACAACATGAGCTCTTGAAACATCAAAGAGGCATGCAATGCAAACATATGAGCATGTTAAATGGACTGAAATAACATGGCAAATGGTCTCAAACCATTGAAATGATGTAAACAAGGCATGCTACACATTCATGCTCAAGGCTAGCAAGCCTAAAATGCAAAGAGGCTATATAATGCATGCCAAGATCAACCCAAATACTTATGGACAGACCTAAAACATGTCAAGATAAGCACAAAATCTTCATGAATCTAAGCCTAAAGCATGCTCAAATTAGGGCTAACAACCTAAGGCATGTTAAGGCAATACAAGGCATTACATGGCAACTATGCTAAGCATGCATAAGGGACCAAAACCAACTTAATACAAAGTTAAAACATGGCAATATAAGTATAAAATACAGCCATGGCATGCTCAACACACACTTGAAACATAGGCTCCCTTAAGAGGCCAAAACTTGTCCTTTTCAAGGACAACAAGGAGAGGGGGTGGCCCTCTCCTTCTTGGGACTTCAAGGCATCATCTACACCACTGAAATCCCTCAAGATTTCAGTGGTGAAGAGATCCAAACACCAAAATCCCGGAGCTCAACAAAATAGCACAAAAATGAGGCCTTTCAAGGCCTAAGAGGGGCCAAACTTCCCCAAAGCACAAAGTACCCTTAATAAACAATTAAGAGGGCTTAAAAACAGAACTTTTTTGTATTAAACACTAAGCTTAGAAACAATTCTAAGATAGGAAAAAATACAAAGCAAAAATGGGGTAAAAAAGTCTAGTTTCTCACCCTTGAAGAACTTCTTCACAAATGTTGATGTTGTTGCTTCCTTGGGCTCAAATCCAGCCAAGAACACCAAGAACAACCTCTTGGAACCTCAGAAACCAAGAAAAGGTGAAAGACTAGGTGCTTGTGTGCAATAATATGAACAAATGCACCTAGAACACTCACAAAGGAGATATAGAGATAGGATATGAATGGCACTCAAACCCTAAAACCAGAGCTTGCTCTGAGTTGTTTTCTCTCTAAAAATCCAACCCTAAAGCCAAGGGGGGAGGCCTCCTCTTATAGAGGAGGCAATCTTGTAAGCTTAGTCACTAAGCAAAACAAGAAGTGCATCCCTCCATACACGTGTATGGAGGGGAAGCCAAAGCCATACAGCTGTTTCAAAATATCTGAAAAAGCAACTGCACAGTAACCGGCCAGCAAAGAATGTCATTTTGACAAAATTTAGTGCCGGCCGGCAACAAATAGTGCCGACCGGCACTATATATTGCCGATGGCAAGAAAAACCAGCCGGCGGCCTCTAGCTAGTGCCGGTGGTGTGTGGGGATGCCTCACAAGGCATTCCCTGCCCCTCCAAGGCAAAGCGCAAGTGTTTGGTGCAAAACCAGACACAACACGGTCAAGTTCGGAGATCCTGAGGCAAGGCGCGTAGCCGAGAACTCCGGGAACTCCAAACAAACACAAATATGGATAATCACCGAGTGTTCAAACGGTGACGTCCAAGTCTTGAGGACGGTCAAAAATGGGGTGTCTACAACAGTAGGTGCTAAGGATGCCACAGTACAGTTCAGAATATAGGACATACATTCATTCAATCAACAATATCAGTTCAGTAAACAGTTCAGTTCAGTATTCAGAAAATAATCATTTTGAACATATCTTTACACAATTGTTACTCACAGAGTTCTGGGCTACAGTAGGCTAGAGCGTCTCCTCGAAATGCCAACCCTAAACAGTTAACAGATTGAACAGACACTAAATTTCACAGTTGGAAAAGATAATAACTTAATCCCTAAATTTTCCTTGGTATGTTCTACATCTATATCCTCTTTAAGATGCCTTAAATATGCCCTAGGAATGCCTTAGGATGGAAAGAGGATACAAAGATGTACTTTTAAACACTTAATTTTTTTTTTTTCAGAAAACAGGGGTCTCGCTCGAGCGTGGCTTTCTACGCTCGAGCGGACATGCAGACAAAGGAGCTCCGCTCGAGCGTGAATTCCGTCGCTCGAGCGGACTGTGTGCTACAGTAAAAATACTGGATGCTCCAAATTTACGCCCGATGGATGCTCGACCCTCGCTCGAGCGTGAGACACAAGTCCTCGTTCGAGCGTGAGTTTCCCCGCTCGAGCGGACTGTGAACTCATGCAAAGTACTGGATGCTCGCATTTCACGCTCGAGCGGAACTTTTCTCGCTCGAGCGGAAGGCACGATCACTGAGTGTACGCTCGAGCGTGGACTTCCTCGCTCGAGCGTAGGTCCAAAATCTGGAAATTCCAGATTTGAGTTCTAAGCTCAAAATCAAGTTTAAATGCAAAATTTTCGATCCTCTTGGGCTGAAAACCTGGAAAACACTTGTAAACACTTAAAACAACATGCTTCAAAGCTCAATTTGAGAAATCAAAGCCCAAGGGTGTTTAATTCAAACTCAATTTCAAACTTATTTCCATGAACATGCTACAAACATGACATGCATGGATTTAAACCATTTCAATACTTCTCAAATCTTCCAAGGACAAGATGAAAACATGGACTCTAACAATAATATGAACATGCATGTACCAAATCCCATGTAATCACCCTCAAAATGCAACAATGTAGACATGCATGCATGATATGAGCTTCAATTCAACATTATTAGACGAAGACATGACTTAGCTCTCTAGAGGCTCAAGAACCATGCATGAACAATCTTAAATACATCAATGAAAAGGTGACATCCTTACCTAAGTCTTGAATTATAAGGTGTAGGAGCTCAATTTCACAATTGTCTTCTAAATTCTCCAAGTTCACAAGCAATTATCAAGGAGGAACTCACTTTCTCTCACTCTAACCCTCTTGGTCGGCAAGAACACGGGGAATGGGCTGAGCAAATGTTTGTTCTAGGTGTAATGAGACTTAAGAGTGGTCTTAGATAGTGGCCACTAGATGGCATGAATGTAATTAAAGCCAACCTATGCAATTTGACATATTTTACTCTAGTTTAATCTAGCTTAATCATACCAAATAAATTTTTCAGACAAATACACCATAAAATCACATAAATTCTAATGATCCTAAATCTTAAATCTATTTCCGGTTCGGCCGCCGATAAGGCCTTCAATTAGCAGTTTAAACATAAAAACTGAACAGGTAATTAAACAAGCAACAGATAACCATGCAATTAAACCGATACAGTCAATCGATTCAGTTTCAGATCTCAGTCAGTCAGTCCAGTATTTCAATTACTTCAATTATCAGTCACAATCAGTCTCAGTTTAGCCATAATCGGTAATCAATCAGTTATTAATCGGTAAACAGTATGGGGGTTGTTACAATCGTATATTTGAAACCTCGGCATACTGAATCTCTTTGGTGCCTGGAACTTGTCCAATTCTACCGAGAATGGTGTCCTTGGCTTGTCGGGTGAGGTTACCTCGCCTTCTCCGTTCTGTTGCTTCCTCTTGAGGTAGTTTCTCAAGTCTTCTTTGCTCTGTCCAGGAGCTCGGCTATCTGCTGACTTCAGTTTCTTCGGCATACTGCTCTCGGCCTCGTGGTGGGCCCTTTTCGATCTCTCCCCATGAGTTGTGCCAAAGCATAACGCCTGCCCTTGAACATGCTGATGTTTCTTGGGTTCTGCGTCCTTTGTGTGATATGTTTTTTGGGACTCTTCTCTTCTCGGCTCCTCTCGTCCGACTTCCCTGGAAGGCCGGTGAGAGTGCCTCCCACTCCTAGTGTGCTGAGGGGCTTCAGGAATTGTTTTCTGCCCTTGCTTCTGGGCATTGGTTGCTGGCATTGGTGTGTCGTGCAGTGGGTATGGCGGCTGCATGACGTTGTTTTGCATCATGAAGTTGACGACCGATTGTAGGTCTGCCAACTTGTCTACCATCTCTTTTACCTCTTCATCCCTCCGTAGGCACCTGTCCCTCCATACCTGGAGGTTGTCTTCGTTGTAGTATCTGCTCTGATCCGCCTTCTTTGAAGTGTCGCCTTCCTGGCCGACGTCTTTCGCCCCGTGATTCTGGTCATGAGTTTCTGTGTTGCTGTTGTTTCCTTCGACATCGAGGTCAATGGGTCTTTCGCTCTCAGCGGGAGTGCCGTCCCCAATCTGTTCTTTCTGTGCGTTACTGGCCATCTATTCGTCTTTCTTTCCCACAGACGGCGCCAAATTGTGTGGGTGATTTTCCAATCACATTGCCCGTGTAGTAATTCAGCTGTAGAACACTGGCAGAATAGATGGCACCCTGCTATCCTGCATAGAAAGAGAAGGCTCCGGCGGTGGTTCTTCCACCCGGGGGCTCTCCGATGAGCAAGTCAGTATATCTCTCAAAGATAATCAAGTGCTAAACTCACTACTCAAAGCATAAAATTGCGTACCTTATACCCACGGGGGTGCCTTTCTTTTATAGTTTACTCAATCTTAGTCCCACTAGAAGCCTGGCTTCTATGGACTCCAATTCAGTGCTTACTTTGGATTTCTCAAGAGATAAGGATAAACTCCCTAAGAGTATTACCCTTATCCATCCTGAAGTCTTTTTTCATCCTAGGACTCTTGTCCCTTATCCGCTTATCTCGGATTTCGGTATTCTAGCAGATAACCTCGGCAACTCTGAGATCACCTCGGCATAACTACCACGACACGTGGCACCTCGGCTGACACGTCGGCGTCACCTTGCCACGTGTTGGTACTCTGAAAATATATCCCCACACCCTTGTACATAAATAATCTCATTGTATAGACCAAATGTATTTCCGTCAATTTTTTCAAAGGCAAAATTTACTTTAACATCTGTTATTTACTCTGTGTGATTTACCCTTTGACATTTAAAAATGAGTACATAATCCCTTAATGTCCCGACACATGTTTCAAACTTCTTGTTAAGTTGGACGGAATGCACTTTAATTCACAAACACATGAAATTTATGTGATTATTTTCAAATGATAGGTAGTAAACCACACATAGACCACATCATAAGGGGCAATGTGAAATTTGCATTTTTGTTTTCACGTTCTCTCTCTTATCCCAACCTCGACCACCGCAAACAACACTATTAGCAGAGTCCTTAGAATTTTGTTTCAGACAGTTCCATAGCCAGATGGCCATTTCCAAATTATCTTCTTGTTCTTCTTGGTCATAGGACCAATGGCTGCAGCAGGAGAACAAGATGAAGAGTGCATACCAACAAGTTGCAGTAAACATGACAGCCCTGAAATCCGATTCCCTTTCCGGCTAAAAGGGTATCACCCCAACCACTGGGGGTATCCTGGCTTTGATCTTTCTTGCACTCCTCGTAGCAAATACCCTGTGCTTGAGCTCCCAAATTTTGTGAATGTATTTGTGAACAATATTGACTACAAATCTCAGACCATGCACATATCTGAACCCGATGGCTGCTTCCCACTACGCCTTCCAAACCTCAACTTATCTGCCTCTCCATTTCGATTACTAACATATTTCCCCTCCTCCGACAACGACTTTAGCTTCATCAATTGTTCCCAGCCATTGCAAAACTCGTTTGATTTGTACTGGAATGTTGCTTGCCGTATCGACCACAGTCACCGAGTTTATGACAAGTACTCTGTTTTTTCACCCAAATTATCTTGCACAAAGATGTATAACATCTCACTACCAGCTGAAATATATAATGATAATAATAGATTTGATATTATGGGATTGAAATGGATTAAATCCATATGTGGGAACTGTGAAGCACAAGGCAAGTATTGTAGATTGAACAAACAACAACAGCCAATTATTATTAAATGGATCAACTGAATGCTTTGACAAGCCCAAACCACCATCTACAGGTACACTTCTATTCTTGTTTCTACTTTCTTACTTAAAGCTAGGCTTTTCACTTTTCAGTTCATTTTTTTCTTTCTTGAAGCCACCATCACCTCCAAGCCTTTCATAAATAAATTTAAGATAAATTACAAATACACTCCTTAAGATTTACTTTAAAATATAAATTTCCATTGGTGATTTTAAAAATTATAAATCTTTGTCAAAAAAAATTTTATTTAACAGAATTAGCAGAAAAAAAATGACATTCTTAACTACAACTATTCTCCTATACAATAATAAAATTACCTAAATTGTTAATTGAAATATATTTTTGACATCATTAAAAATTATTAATTGATTTGATGATTTATTAATAAAATGAGCCATTTGTTATGCAATTAGAAATTTGAAGGGGCAAGAAGTAATTGTCAGAACCATAAGGGACATTTCGTATTTTAAACAAACTTTAAAGGATGTATTTATAATTTATCCAAATATTATTTAGTGCTACTGGTAAAGTGTTTCAATTTGTTCCTTAAAATAATTCTATCTCTCTACCTTTAATCTTTGGGGGGCAAACTTATATGTAACTAATTTTTATTTATTTATTTATTGATTGTGTAGTTTAATTTTAACAATTTTCATTGTAAAAAATGTGTATTTTGTTATCGATGTAGAAACATGTAAAGTTAAAAGAATAATTAATTTATTGACAAGAAGACAAATTATCCATTTTTTTGTTTTCACAAACACACTAGACAATATTGTTACCAAATTTGAAAACTTTAACGTCTAATTTTGGAACTGGAATTTCAAATACAAATTATTTTTTTTGCAAATTTGCAAATAACTTCAATTTTGAGAAACCTATAATCATTGAATGCCACATGTAACTATAAAAATATCAATTCAAAAATAATGCTCAATGAAAATGTGATACCTTTGTTGACGATTATGAGATGCATCAAATGTAAGATCTCAAAGAAGAAGAAGAAAGAGATAACTAAAAGGGGTACTTACGTGTAGGTCATAATAAGTGGACTTATTGTCTAATAGGTCACATGGGAAAAATTTGTCATAACAAAAAGTCACTAATTGTTAATTTTTAGTGACATATATAAAAAATTGTTACAAAAAAATTATTTTTGGCGACAATTTTATCAAGATTTATTTTCAATAGGATTTGATGGGAATTAAGTCCAATTATTAGGACACATTGGTAGTTTACCCTAACTTTTTAAAATAGAGGAATAAGAAGAAAAAGAAGAATTGAAAGTAGAAGTTTTGAAATAGAAATTGAGACTAGCAAGAAAATTTGAAAATGGAAATTGAGTTGAAAGAGTATTGAAATAAAATATTAAAAAAAAGACTAAGGAAAAAATCGAGTCAAAATAAGAACAAGAAAAGAAGAGGAAGAACCGGTACAAATAAGAACAATAAAGGGATTTTTGGTGAAACCCCCTTTTTGGGGCTTTTTTTTAAGATAAAGGACAACTGAATTAATTCTACTTCAAAAAGTCCCTGAGTAAGAGAAGTTAAGCTCAATAAAGACATTTTATAATTTATATATATATTTTTGACCATATTGCCCTCCTATATATATATATATCATATATTTGAACAATCTTAGCTCAAGATGATCTACGAAATCAGTGAAGATGAAGACGATCTCAAAATATTAAGATCTCACCGCCGACGATCTCGCCCTTAGTCAACAATACACGATCGAGATTTGTGAGTGTTGATGGAGTTTTAGAGATTTTGCTTCAATCACGTGTTTGATTATTGTTCGAGTTCAATCAGGTATGTTGATTAGTTTTGTTGTTTTTGTTTTTGTTTTTGATTTATTTTTGTTGATTTGTCGAATTTAATCAGGTGTGTGCTCTAGTTTTTGTTTGACAGAATGAGAGTAAAATTTTACTCTGGTTTGTGTTCTGTTTTTGTTTGAGAGAATGAGAGTAAAATTTTACTCTGGTTTGTGTTTTGTTTTTGCTTGACAGAATGAGAGTAAAATTTTATTCTGGTTTGTGCTCTGTTTTTGTTTGATAAAATGAGAGTAAAATTTTACTCTGGTATGTGCTATGTTTTTGTTTAATAAAATGAGAGTAAACTTTTACTTTGGTGTTATTTGTTCTTTTTTTAATTATTTTTTTTATACAATGACAGTAAAATTTTACTCTGTTATTGTGTACTTCTGTTATTTGTTTTTGGACTCCTAGTGACAATAAAATTTTACTTTGATTGATAGTAAAATTTTACTATCAATTCATTGTAGGTTTGAATATGTTGTTATGCAAGTATGGTGATCGTACCATTGTGTTCAAGGTTGTGTCAAATTGCATGTTGAAGGACTTAATTGATTTTTTAAGTTTTGTATTGAAGAAGTTTGACAGGAGTGGTTGCATACTGTTATCGTACTGTTTACCTGGACATTCGCAATGCATGATTGATGATGATTCTGATTTTCAGAACATGTTGTCGCTTGTTTATCCCCTTGGTGTTGACCGGGTTGATGTGATTATTATTGAAATGGGCATTTCAAATGAAAAACATGGAGTTAGAGAATTGGGTGAGGCGAATGGATCTAACATTATTGATGATGAAATGGATTTACTTCCTATGTTTTGTCGCAATGAAGAAAGGACTTTTGTTGTCTTCTGGATGAGTGAATGAAATTACTCATGTAGGTCAAAGATTTGTTAGAGGTACAAAGGATTTCAGGACTACGTTATTTAAATATGCCATTGAGATAGGATTTGAGTTTGTGTATGTAAAGAATGACAAGTGTGGGGTCGCTACTGTGTGTTCAATAAAAGACATTTTTACTATATTGATGAATGGTTGTCTATCCAAATTTATGATTTGCTTTGTGGTTGAATTTGACATTTTAATATATATATTTTTTACATGTGGTTGGACTAGTTTCATGTAAAAGAACTTATAATGGAGTCTATTAACATGAAGATTTTGAGTAAAATTCTAGTCTTAAAAATAGTAAACATTACTTTTCTTAACATGAAAGTAAAATTTTACTCCCATTCAGAGTAAAATGTTACTGTATTTCAGAGTAAAATTTTACTTTAAATTGAAAGTGAAATTTTACTATGTTGGAGTTTGTTTAATAGGAGTGAAATTCTAGTCTAAAAGATAGTAAAACATTAGTTTTCTTAACATGAAAGTAAAATTTTACTGTATTTCAGAGTAAAATTTACTCTGAATTGAAAGTAAATTTTCCTGTGTTGTTAAATGTTTGTCTATGAAGTTTTTGATTTGTTTTCTGAATTGAAAGTAAAATTTTATTCTATTGCAAAGTAAAATTTTACTTTAAAGTATGTGAGTTCTATAGGAAAACATTTTCAACCTGCACCAAAATTTACAATAATACACAAAGTCCCTGCCGTTCATAACGCAATCTTTGTGCAAAAATAATATAACACCACAACTACATATATTATCAAGAGACACAAATATGAATTGTATCATTGTATTTTATCCATAACAATGTTCTACAACAATGTTCCATCTTAATCTATAACAAGTATAATATTTATCATTGTTACTCTTTTAGCACTTTTTCACCTACAATTACTCCTTCAACATTCTTTCATTTACAAAAAAGCAAAATTACATTCAACATTCACATCAGATACAAAAAAGTAGTTCTCAAAAGTCGTCCACATTGCCGTCCATGAGGTCTTATTACTTGGCTATTTTTCTTTTGAGGTTGAATTGTTCCTCACTCCATGCCTTTGAAGAATTATTCAAAAATTAATGCACTATTGATGCTTGAAAATTGTTAATTTCATCTTCTTTCATAGACTTCGCAATAGGCTCATCTCTCATGATTTGACGCATGATATAACATATAATAATTCTATAATCAATACTGTTAATAAAAATCAAAATCTTGTTAGATTTACTCAAATTTGAAAATCATAAAACTTACCATTTCTAACATATAAACAAAGAATATTCATGAGGCCAAAGAAAAAAAAGAGTAAGGAAAAATGCACAAACATTGTAATGAAACAGTAAATTTTACTGTGAAAGTAAAATTTTACTCTATTTAGATGTAAAATATTACTCTCACTGAAAGTAAAATTTTATCCTGATTGATTAGCAGTTTTGTTTGTAACATAAGTCAATAAAGCAGCAAACAAGCAGGCAAGCATCTACACTATTAATTACTTTCGAAATTAATGCAATTAAATCACATAAAAGCAACAAGAAAACAACAAGAAAAGTAAAATCGAAATCAACCACACACACCAAATTGCATCAAAATCGACCTTTTATAAGGCTTCAATTCAGGTCAAAAGCAACAAGAGAGAAAATGAATATCGAACAAACTCGCATTATAATCCATACATTGTAATAAAAAAAAAATATCCATTATTACCAACACAAAACATAGATAAAATCCATTCATCTGACATTTAAGCACATTAAAACATCACAATGCCCAAAAAAAAAAAAAGCATACAAAGAGCATAAGAGAGCAAATTTTATTTTTCATTAACCAGAGTAAAATTTTACTGTTACGAAAACAGAGTACATACTAGATAAAGAAATTATAGTCGAATTTTACTTTAGATCTATGAACAAACAAACAAAAAACTCTCGCTTTTTTATTGTAATATATCAATTTATCATTTTTTTGACATATATGAGGTCATTTTATCTCAAATATGAAGTTATTGATCTCAAACATGAGTTCATAGGCAACAAATCTGAGATGGTGATGGATTTTAATGGACGATTTCAAGATTTCAATTTTGTGAGATGGATCGAAGATGGAGATCAAAAGGGTTTAGAGTTTAGAAAGAGAGAAAATAAAGGAAAGAGATATAGGATACTAGTAATGTGGAGATAGAAAAGAAGAGAAATAGTTCAACGAGGGTTTCAGATTATATGGAAGGGTATTTCAGCCTTTTCACCATATTTTTTCATTTGAGAGACTTTTGAAACCATTATTTTATTTGATGGATTTCACACAAAAAAGGCCCCATAGAAGGGACTTTTCACCAAAAATCCCAAGAATAAAAGGTGGAGAGAGAAAGGAAAATACATGGAGCTAAATAGTAAAAACTGCAACTTGAAAATGCAAAAGAGATCTTGGGGTGATCAAGTACTAAGGCCTTGTTTGGTTTGTTTTTGAGAAATAAATTTTGGAGAAATTTTTTTAAAATTTTGTTTGGTTTAGTGATTTTGGGAAAAAAATTCTAAAACCATTTTCTATCTTTTACATATCAATCAATCACTTTTTCTTTCTCATCTCTCATTCTCAATCACTTTTTCTCTTACACATATCTACTCAACTATAACAAAATATCACATCATCCCAAACTCTCACACTCCAAAACTATTTCCAAAATATACAACCAAACAAACCCAAAAAATTTCTAAACTCTTTCCCCAAGATTTTTTTTGAAAATTTATCTTCCAAAACTAAACCAAACACACCCTAAATTCCTCAAAAAATCTTGTTGGAGTGAGCTTATACGATCTATAAATATGGATAGAGGAAATTTCATTTTTTCCTCAAATTATACCTCGCTGATCAATGTCACATCCGAACTTTTGATATTGTTAACTTATCCCTAATCTATTTAAATCATGATCAATTTGTTCTCTACCATCATATTTAAACGAAAAAAGTTCAAAAATTTTATATTTTAACTCCAAATTTTAAATTATAGATTCAAACTCACCCTTCCTATTCACTTCTCCCACCCAAACTCACCATCTCTCCTCTTTGCACCTCTACAACTCCGCCGACCACCACTGCCACCGGATAGCCCTCCTCCTCCCTCCACCACTACAATCCCTCCTCCAACCCTTCCCTTCTACCTCTAGTCACCCCTTTATCTCTGCCTCAGCCCCTCCCCGCTACCTCAAGCCCCTCCTTCACCACACTCGCCACCGCAGCCCCTACCCAAACCTTCAGTCTCCCTTTCACGCTGCCACCACTGTCACCCCTCTTCCATCCTAACCAAACATTGAAGACCCCTCACTTCCCTCCACCACCCTACTTAGATCTGGATCAGATCTTTAAACTGTGTGTGAGAGAGAGAGAGAGAGAGAGAGAGAGAGAGAGAGAAACTTGGTTATTTGAGCTCACAACAACAGAGGTGTTAATTGAGTTATTTGATAACATTTTGTTTCTCTGATAAAGGAATTGATTTATTTGATGATGGGTAGGCTTGCATCCGTGGTTAATTGTTAAATTGAATTGTTAACTGTTCAAGACCCAGCAAATTAAATATATAAACGAAACCCAGAAGAATCCTTCAAGGGCAAAACACATTGCAAGGGTTTCAGAGGTTGCGAACGACGTGTCCATTGTGCATGAATTGTAGAGAGAGAAGGGTTTAGAGAGAAAAATCACAAATGGGTCCATGGAAGAAAAAACTAAACCAACCTGGCAACGCCGCTGCTGCAAGCTAACAGAAAATGGTGATGGCTGGTGGTGGAAGTGGTGATAGTGGTGGTTGTTTTGTTGAGAGATGAGAGAGGGTAGTTTAGGTGAGAGGCGAATAAAAATGGAGAGTTTGAATATATAATTTGAAAATTGAGTTCAAAATGTAATTTTTTTTTTAAATTTTTTCCATTTAAATGTAATGATAGGGGACACAAATTGATCACAATTTAGGCTTTCGTTTGAGAAGCCAAGTTTGGGGCTTTTTTGGCTATTTTAGTCACAAAAAACAAAATAGATTTTTTAGCTTAATTCACAAAACATTACATCTAACCCATAATCATTACATTCTTCTTCTCACAAAAAAGTCAAAAAAGCCAAAAGCCCTTCCCAAATAAGTTTTTTTAGTCATAGACTAAAATAGCCATAAAAATCAAAAAGCTAAAAAATTAACCCACTTCCCAAACGAACCCTTAAATAGGTTAAGGGGTAAATTGACAATATCAAAAATCTAGGTGTGAAATTGATCAATGGGATATAATTTGCAGGGATGAAATTTCCTCATATTAATAACTAATACTACACTATATTTAAGGACATTTTCAAAACTTTGTGGTGGCATTGTGTTGAGGTCCAAGCCTGATTAGGTATATCTTAGTTGCTAATATGGTTGAATTTTCCTATGAGAGGATTTAACACTCTCGAATATTTGATTATACCTTTACTAGTTTCTTTTCCGTAGCACCTACAAAAATAAAAACAAAGTAGTGTACAATCAAAATATTATGAATCCATCATAATAAAATTTCTTACTCATTGAAGAAAAAAAAATTTTTTTGATTGTCTAATAGTCTTCACACTTTTACAGGTGCATCAAAGGATCTAAAGGTTGCAGGTAAAGTTAACTATCCTCCCTTAATTTTAACAGACATTGAGGAGGCACAAATTTGCTAACTTGGTATTAAATAAATTGCAGGTGGGATCTTGGGTTTGTCTGTTCTTGTTGTATTTGTCATTATTATGTATCTTGTCTACATATCAAACAACATAAAGAAAGATGATCAATTAAAGATTAGAAAGTTTTTAGAAGATTACAAAGCTCTGAAGCCTGCAAGATACTCTTATGCAGATATTAAGAAAATTACAAATCAATTTCAGGACAAAATAGGCCAAGGAGGTTGTGGCATGGTATACAAGGGAAGTCTTTCCAATGACATTTCTTTCGCAGTCAAGATCCTCAACAGTGTGAAAGGAAATGGGAATGAGTTCATCAATGAAGTGCAAACAATGGATAGAATCCACCATATCATCGTGGTCCGCTTGGTGGGACATTGTGCTGACGGTTTCAAAAGAGCTTTGCTTTACAAGTTCTTACCGAACAATTCACTTAAAAAGTTTATAGCTTATGATAAACAAAAGCGTCCACTTGGTTGGAAGAAATTGGAAGACATTGCTCTTGGCATAGCTAAGGGAATTGAATATCTTCACCTAGGGTGTGATCAATGAATCCTTCACTTCGATATTAAACCTCATAACATCTTGTTACATCACAAGTTCAATGCAAAGATCTCCAATTTTGGTCTAGCAAAGTTGTGTTCAAAAGAACAAAGTGCAGTATCCATGACTGCAGCTAGAGGGAATGTGGGTTACATAGCACCTGAAGTGTTCTCCAGAAACTTTGGGAATGTATCATACAAATCAGATGTTTATAGTTTTGGAATGCTGTTGCTTGAAATTGTTGGAGCGAGGCAAAATCCTATAGCACAGAACACAAGCGAAAATTACTTTCCTAAATGGATTTACAAACGTTTGGATAAAGGAGAAGAACTAGGAGTTCAGATTGATGAAGAGGGAGATGCAAAGATTGTGAAGAAACTAACCATAGTGGGACTTTGGTGCATACAGTGGTATCCAATAGATCGGCCATCGATGAAAGTTGTAGTGCAAATGTTGGAGGGAGATGGAGGCACTCTAACAGTTCCAACCAGTCCATTTTCCTTCACAAATCCATTGCCAACGAGGGAAACAATGGGTGGTATAACTTTTACTAGTGAGTTAGATGTAATTTCTGAATGTGAGTAAGAGAATAAATTAGTGATTTTTTTATGAGAATTTTAATGATTATATAATTTATAATAGTAATTAATCTCATTGTTCTCAGCAATTGAGTCTAGAATTAATTGAGTATTGATGTAGTACTATAGTTTTCAATAACGAAAATTCTATGATAAACACCTCGTGTGTATCATATATACCTTATGACTTTTGTGTGTATAGTTATAACACATTATGATATTATTTTTGTTATGATCCAAGAGTTGTTTAGTTATAACTCAATTTTTTTTAATTATGACTCACATAGTGTTAAGTTATGCCATTTTATGCATGATTCAATTGTGATACAATAAGACTGTGTTTAGTTGAAAGATTTGATAAGTAAAATATAAAGGGAAAAGGAAATATAATTTCACCTTTTGTTTGGCTATAGTGGAAAACATATGGAAAAAGAAAGTGGGGGGAAAATACAATTTCACTTTTTGTCTTTTGGATTCACTTACGTTGTGTTTAGTTAGGAGATTTGGAAAGAGATTTGGAAACGGAAAGGGAAAAGATGTGTGAAACTAGGTGAAATGCAAGTATATTTTATTCACATTTCACCTACCTTTTTCTTTTCTCTTTCCAAATCACTTTTCAAATCTCTCAACGAAACACAGCGTTAAACTTTTTTCTTTCTCTATTTTTTTTTCATTGGTATTTATGATTTCCACACTCTACTCAGAAATACACCAAATTATATTGAATGACTAAATTGGAACACTTTTATATATTAGGAACTAAATTAAGACAATTTAAATAATTAGGGACTAAAATAACACACATTGCATATTTTCGAGACTAAAAGTGAAAACTTTTACATAAATTTCCATATTTACACCTAAATTTAACATCATCTACAAAAGGAGTTGAGCTGGAGGAGCTCAAATCAAAACATATTTTTATATAATGAGGACTAAATTGACGTAATAAAAATAATAATAACCAAAATAACACCAATCACATATTTTGGGAAAATGATAATCTAATAAGTTTTCAAACTTTTACAAATACATCATGGAAACTAAAGTGTTAGGTTTTTATTCTTAGCAATCCCATTTGACAAAACTTCTTTCAGTTGTACTTTTATTTGCTCTTTTATTTTAGTGAAGCTATGAGTTTTAGATGCGAATCCAACCCGAATTGTGCCTTGCAGAGAGATGTTTCAAAAGATAATTCTTTCATGTTTGCCACTTCGTTGACTATGTCAGAAATCGAGCTGCATGGTCAGCTCGCAGGGGTCTAGGGGGCAGTGCCCCTTGGCGGGTCCAGGGTAGCGTCTAGGCGAGGTCGAGGGGTAGCGCCCCCGAAGCCATAAGCAAAATTGCAGTTGAAATTGTTTGGTCGCTCGAGCGAAGGAGTGTGCACTTGAGCAAAGAATCCTTGGTCCCAGAAGTTTTCACTGACTGTAAAAATACTGAAAAGTTGCATTTCTCGCTTGAGTGACACTTTGGTGGCTCGAGCGAAGAGATCCTTTGCTCGAGCGACCTTCGCGGCCTTGTTTTCTATAAATATGTGGTTTAGTCCGATTTTAAGGTTACGACTTCCAGATCTTCTTCTTGGATATTAGGGTTTATATCTGGAGCTTCTTTGCTTGTTTCTTTGATGTTTGTTTGAGTTTAAATCTGGTTTGAAAAGTATACATCAAAGGATTGTTTGCTTCGTTCAATACAAAAGAGAGTGTTGTTCTTCGGTGGATTCCGTGGAATTCAGGCCTGAAGCTTTGGTGGATTCTGGAGTGACTCATCATTGTGATTCGACATCGGCGTTGTGGATTCAACATTGGGCAAGACAATTCCGAGGTGAAGACGGGGCTGGAAGAGGCACATAAGGGTCGGTTCGATTCGGGCGTGGATTCGCTAGGTAATTGAGAGTACACTTATGTAATTCCTTTATGTCTTCTTAGTAGATTATTTTGTGGCTTTTGCTCGTGATTTTTTATCACAATTGGAGGCGTTCCAATTGTGGCTTTTCCACGTTAAATCGTTATGTCGATTTGTCTTGATTGTTTGATTGGGATTGTTATTTACTGCTTAAAATTGATACATAATTACAAATCAATATCTAGGGGATTTCTAGATTTTTCATAAAGGTTGCAGGTGAAGTGGTCCATCCACCCTTTATTTCAAGGGCAAATTACACTGGTAGTCCATATATTTTTAAGCTTGTACCATTTTAGTCCCTATAACTTTAATTGGCTTGATTTTTACCATCAATTTATGATTTGTCTCAATTTGATCCAATTAATTACAATTGTTAGTGCTTTTTGATAGAAAATGCGTACACAAGTGGCTGGTGTTATGTTTTATAAGCAAAATTGTAAACTTGTTCAACTCAGTGAGTTAATCTCAACCATTTTTCCTCAAAAATCCTAATCAGTGTTATCAATTGGACTAAATTCACACAATCTACAATTAAGTGTCAAAATTGAGTTAATTGAAATTAGAATGACCAAAATGACATAAGAAGAAAAATGCAGAGACTACCAATGTAATTTATCCTAATTTCAATTGATTTTGTGGATGAGGCAAAATTTTACTCACTTGGTATGTTATGAATTACAGATGGAGTCTTGGTTCATCTATTCCTATTGTATTTGTCATTATAATGTATTTTGTCTATAGATCAAACAAAATAAAGAAAGAGGATCAATTAAAGATTTTAAAGTTTTTGGAGGATCTTAAAGCTCTTAAGCCTGCTAGATACTTCTACACAGATATCAAGAAAATCACAAATCGATTTCAGAACAAAGTAGGCCAAGGAGGTTATGGATCAGTGTACAAGGGAAATCTTTCAAATGATGTTCATGTTGCAGTTAAGATTCTTAACAATGTGAAAGGAAATGAGGAGGAATTCATCAATGAAGTGCAAACAATAAGCAGAATCCACCATATCACTGTTGTTCACTTGGTAGGATACTGTTCTGACGGATTTAGAAGAGCTCTCCTTTATGAGTTCTTACCAAACAATATGCTTGAAAGTTCGTCTCCTCCCTGATAAAGAGAAGCGTTCACTTGGTTGGGAGAAGCTACAAGATATAGCTCTTGGCATAGCTAAAGGAATTGAATATCTTTACCTCGAGTGTGATCAACAAATCCTTCATTTCGATATTAAGCCTCACAACATCTAGTTGGACCATAAGTTCAACCTAAGAAGCACAGACACTTCTAAGAATGTGACGTATGCAAGTCGTGTTCGTGTCGGACACCGACACTCTTTGGATACTTTCTCGATACGTGTTCGACACTCTTCAAAACGTGTCCTATTTTTTAATATTTTCTAAACACCTGGACACTCTTTGAACACTTGAAGGACATACATTTGTATCTCTTAAACTCACGTGTTTATCGATTAGACATGTGTGAAACTAATTATAAGTTTAAACAAAACAGTTTAAGATACAATAATAAAACAAAAACCATATAAATTTATAGGAATTAGTGTCATGATATATTCATATATATAACATATAATAAATATATAAAATTATATATTGCATGCGTGTCCCCCACATGTCGTGTCTTGTATTTTTTGAAAATTAGCGTGCCAGCGTGTTCATATCGTATCCATGTCGTGTCGATGCTTCTTAGGCCTTGTTTATTTTCAGATGTAGAATGGAGGGGATTCATAGTGAGGGG
Source organism: Camellia japonica (assembly GCA_030407325.1). Taxonomy (NCBI): domain Eukaryota; kingdom Viridiplantae; phylum Streptophyta; class Magnoliopsida; order Ericales; family Theaceae; genus Camellia; species Camellia japonica. Next base: position 157,097,035 of record JAPPVO010000032.1, on the reverse strand, counting down.
ATTCATAGTAAGGGGATTAAGCAAAAATGTGTTTGTTTTGATGATAGTTGTCAGTGTAGGGATTGTTAAATTATTTTTATATAAAATAATAAAACAAATACAAAAACATTAAACATTAATGTTCAAAAAAAATGCCCAACATGTAATAAAAAAATAAAAAAATAAAAAAATAAAAAAATAAAAAAATAAAAAAATAAAACAATGATTTTTACTTAACAAAAATACAAAAAATTAAACATTAATGTTAAAAAAAAAAAAAAAAATGCCCAACATGTAAAAATGAAATAAAAAATAGCCTAGTGAACTATTTTTCTAATACCACCTCCACCTCCTCCATCCCAATCCTCCTTCCAAGGCTCAATCTAATCCGGACCTCCATCTCAATCCCTCTCTATCTCCAAAAACAAACACAACATTAGTAAGTCCCACCTCCATCTCAATCCCAATCCCCCCTGCATCTCTTGCAACAAACGGGGCCTTAGAGTTCAACCCAAAGGTCTCTAACTTTGGTCAATCAACATTGTGTTCAAAGGAACAAAGTGCTATATCCATGACTACTGCAAGAGGGGTCGTAGGGTACATTGCCCCTGAAGTGTTCTCTGGAAACTTTGGGAATATGTCATACAAATCAGATGTTTATAGTTTTGGAATGTTACTAGAAATGGTTGGAGAGAAAAAAATAAAACACAAAAAACATAGAAAGGAGCAAAAATTACTTTCATGAATGGATTTACAAGCATTTGGATCAAGGAGAAGAATTAGGAGTTCAGATTGAGAAAGAGATGCAAAGATTTTGAAGAAACTAACAATAGTGGGACTTTGGTGCATACAATGGTACCCAATAGATTGACCATCGGTGAAAGTTGTGGTGCAAATGCTAGAGGGAGATGGAAGCACTCTAACAACTCCCTCCAGTCCATTTGCCTACACAAATCGAGTGTCAACGAGGGGAACAATGGGTAGTACAACTTTTAATAGCAAGTTAGAAGTAATTTTTAAATCCGAGTGAGTATAAATTAGTGATATTTTATGGAAATTTTAATGATTGTATTGTATAATAGAAATTAAACTTCTTGTTCTCAGCAATGAGTGTAGAATTAATTGTGTATTTATGTATTACTATAAGCTTTTAATAATACACCTTGTGCATGGCCTTTGTATTAATAGTCATCTTTTAACGTATCAGACAGATTTTATGTTTTCCTATCAAAGAAGTGTCTTCTCACTCAAAACTTTGTCTTAATAATGCAAACCTACATAACATCAATGGCAAACTTGCAGTAAATCTTCTCCTGTTTTGCTAAATCTTCAATAAATTTGGAGGACTTTGAATTTACAAGTTCTTCATTGAATGGTTAAAACGGAGATCTCCATTTTAATACATAGGCCATGTTTGGTAGAGCTGTGAGAAAGTGCTTATAGCTTATGCCTAAACAGCTTATAGCTTATAATTATGAACATAAGCTGATTTCTGACTTATAAATTAAGCATCTCCTGCCCCACTCAAAGAATAAACTGATTTCTGACTTCCAAAAAGCTATAAGCTATAAGCTATAAGCCAAACCAAACACATCAAAATAGTTTAAATTAAGCTGAAAGCTGAAATAAGCAGCTTTTAAGCTGCATCAAACAGGCACATAAAGTTATAACCCATTATTAAAATTCAAAATAAACAATCTATAATTGTTATGACATAGCATGCATTCCTTGGAATGTCTGAAAATTTTAGCATCTGAACTTGAGTCAAATCTCAATGCCCATTTTCTACCACATGGATTATTGGCAGAGACCAATCATCATCTAGTGAGAAGTTCTACTACATGGTTGTTAGGGTTATCCTTAACAATCACACCCTACTTGTCAAGGGTGAAGTCAAGATTTCATCCTAAAGGGGGCCAACGAAAATTCAATAGAAAAGTTTCATACAAAATACATGATTTGTAAATGAAAACAAACATTCATAAATACAATAGGAAAAGAAATTGTCGAAAAGTTTATTTTATGGGCTCAAATTAAGTGTACATTGATAGTAAAATGCCTTTTAAGTGAAACCTCAAGAGATTGGCCTAGTGGCAAGACCTTGGGTCTTGGGGTGTGCTCCCTCCAAGATTCAGAGATTGAAACCTCTTAGGTGCTAACAATTCCTTGGGTTCATTGGACTGGAAAAAAACTCTTGAATTAATTGTGGTGCACTTGCGGGAAATTTCTTGTTGAGGGCTGTACATCCTTGGGGATTAGTCGAGCTTTGATCCGGATACCCCAGTGTCAATTCAAAAAAAAAAAAAAAATGCCATTTAAGTGAAGAATGAACAATCCCCAAAGCCATAATAAATATTTAAAATAAAAACTCAAAATTTTATTAGAAGAAATTGTGATATGAAAATAAAATGTATAATTGTATCGAATAGAAAAAGGGAGAAATCTCCACTAGAATAATATATATTTAATGAAATATCCAAACACAAACCATATGTGAGAGTTCTAGGGCAATAATCATTGTGAATTGTTCTCTCTCCTTTTGTCCTATTTATAGAAATGGAGCATTGATTTAAAAATTTTGTAAAATAACAACACAATTTTACATTTTAAAATACAAAGAGAAAGATATCAAATTCTTTATATCACAGCCTACACACACAAAAAACTTTCCTTAAAATTTATATAGGGCAATACATGAATGGTAACTTTAATTGATTAACGGTTATAATGCAGTGGAGGTTCTCATATTAAGTGAGTTGAAAAGTCTTCACATTATATTATATGTAAAAAAAATTTCAAGAAGGTGGTAAGGAGAAATATCATTGGTTATAACCTAGGAGAGTAGGTCCTTTGCGCTATACTATATATAGGGTTTTCAAAAATCAAGGGTGGCCCATGGCACCCCAGGCTGCCCTCTCCCTCCCGGATAAATATTGGGTATATCAATAATATTACATGGTTGTATCACTATCCAATAAATAATTTTACTTTATGGTAGAGAACAATATTATAGAGTTAATGAAAGACGGGACTTGTCCATCTAACTTCATTTGCAGCTTTTTTTATTGACAGATGACACTACGTAAAATAATGTCACCGTTACCTTTAATATTTTCTCCTCCCCACACCCTGAAGAGGTTATTTGCTTGTGATGGAGCAATGCTCCACATCCTTTAAATTATCACTTGACACTCGTCAAGTCCTCTCTAAAATCCAACAATTAACATCAAGATGGGGCACCACATAGTGATATAACAAAATTCAGAACATGTATCATCAACAATGATAAGCTTCTAGCAATTAATCTCAAAATTAGAAAGGAAACTCAGCTTCTATTTATTCAATTCTCATCAAAACGAAAGGAAGAACTCTTCCATGGAGTTTTACAATAAGAGAGAAAAAGAAGAAGAAGAACAAAAGAAGATACAACCACCCCCTTATCTGTAACTCCTTTCCCCCTTATAATCCCTTTCCTGTAACAGATCCTAGAACTACCCACAACAACTGTCTAACAGACTACCCATAACTGTCTAACAGAACTACCCACAACTGTCTAACAGACTACCCACAACTGTCTAACAGATCAGTTCCTATCATTCCCCACCCCTTAAAAGGAAGCTTGTCCTCAAGGCTGGAAATGAGGAAAACGCTGCTGCAAGGAGTACCAAGTCTCCCAGGTGGCATCCTCAGGAATAGAATTAGACCAGTGAACCAAAACCATGGTAAGAGGCCGGCCATGTTTCTTGATCAGTTTTCTATCCAAAATCGCAAGGGGTTCCAATTGTAGCTGGCCATCAAGACTGGTAGGGGGAAGGGAAGGCTGCACAACAGTACCTTGACCCAGTTTAGGCTTCAATAAGGAGACATGGAAAACTGGATGCAGTTTGGAGGAAGATGGCAAATCAAGTTTGTAGGCAACAGGTCCCAGCTTCTGCAGAATTTGGAAAGGACCAAAATACTTGGGAGCTAGTTTAGCATTCCTCCGTAATGCCAGAGAAACTTGCTTGAAAGGCTGAAGTTTAAGGAAAACCCAATCGCCAACTGAAAAAACTCGCTCAGACCTGTGCTTATCTGCTTGTTGTTTCATTCGATGCTGGGACTGAACCAGATGTTCTTTTACAACTTCAAAATAGCAGCTCTATCCTGCAACAAAGTATCAGCAGCTGCCACAGCAGTAGTCCCTGAAATATAATGGTTCAAGCTGGGAGGGGTTTGACCATATAAGGCCTCATATGGTGTGACTCCTGTAGTGATATGGTAGGTAGTGTTATACCACCATTCAGCGAGAGATAGCCATTTGGTCCACACAGTAGGTCTGTCTCCTGCTAAGCACCGCAAGTACCCCTCAAGGCATCGATTAACGACTTCAGTTTGGCCATCCGTTTGGGGGTGATAAGAAGAACCCATACACAAACTAGTACCCTGCAATCGAAATAATTCCTTCCAGAATTTACTAGTAAACACTGGGTCCCGGTCGGAAACAATAGAAAGAGGCATCCCATGAAGTTTAAACACATTATCTAAGAATGCTTGAGCCACTGCAGTAGCGGTGTATGGATGGGTTAAGGAAATGAAATGAGCATATTTACTAAGCCTATCCACAACCACATAGATCACAGTTTTATGGGAAGAGCTGGGTAACCCTTCAATGAAATCCATCGAAATATCACTCCAAAGCTTAGTAGGAATGGGAAGGGGCTGTAACAACCCAGGTGCTGCCACTGTTTCAGACTTATTCCGCTGACACACATCACATTCAGCCACAAACTGAAGTACATCAGATTTTAGGCCTTGCCAATAAAAACCTTGTTTGATTCTTCTATAAGTTCTCTCTCCTCCTGAATGCCCACCGGTGGGAGTAGCATGATGTTCCTTGATGAGTGTGGTCTTTAGTTGAGGTGAATTACCCACTACCAACCTGGTTTTGTAATAGAGCATTTCATGCTGCCAAAGAAAATAAGGATGACTGGTTGGATTCTGAGTCAAATCTGCGATAAGTTGTTGGATAGAAGGGTCTTGTGCCCAACTAGTTTGAAGATCCTTAACCCAATGGCAGAGGACAACGGAGAGAGCGGACATACTACTCATATCTTCCTCTCCTTTTCTGGACAAGGCATCTGCAGCGTAGTTAGTTTTACCACTCCGGTATACAATTTCGTAATCAAAACCCATGAGTTTGGGAAGCCATTTTTGTTGCACGAGAGTGGTAATTCTCTGCTCCAGCAAGAATTTGAGGCTTTGGTGATCTGTCCTAATGTGGAAATGTCTACCCAAGAGATAATGCCTCCATTTGGTAACAGCTAGAACGATAGCCAAGAATTCCTTCTCATATGTAGACAACCCAAAACTGCGGCCAGACAATGACTTACTAAAATAGGCTATGGGCTGTCCCTCTTGCATCAATACAGCTCCCAACCCCTTATCAGAAGCATCACATTCCAGCACAAAGGTTTTATCATAATTGGGTAAAGCCAATACAGGAGCAGTAGTCATAGTTCTTTTCAATAGAATGAAAGCTTGTTCAGCATCCTCTGACCATTTAAAGGCATCCTTTTTAAGCAATATAGTAAGGGGTTGGCTGATCTTGCCATAGTCTTTTATAAACCTGCGGTAATAGCCAGTCAAACCCAAAAATCCTCGAAGAGCTTTCAAAGATTGAGGTCTAGGCCAAGTAGACATAGCGTCTATTTTAACGGGGTCCGCAGCCACACCAGAACCAGAAATAATATGTCCCAAATACTCCACTTGCTCCTTCCCAAAAGCACACTTGGACATCTTAGCATATAGTTGATGAACTCTCAATTTTTCCAAGGTCAAAGTCACATGAAACATATGTTCCGCCCAGCTCTTACTGTATACGAGGATATCATCAAAAAATACCAACACAAACTTCCTCAAAAATGGCCTAAACACATCATTCATCAGGCTTTGAAAGGTGGATGGAGCATTGGTCAAGCCAAATGGCATGACCAAAAATTCATAGTGGCCTTCATGCGTTCGAAAAGCTGTTTTTTCAATGTCAGGAGCATGCATCCGGATTTGATGGTACCCAGATCTTAAATCCAACTTAGAGTAGAATTGAGCTCCATGCAACTCATCAAGTAATTCATCAATCATGGGAATAGGGTATTTGTCCTTGATAGTGTCCTTATTTAAAGCTCTGTAGTCAATACACATTCGCCAAGTATTGTCCTTCTTTTTGACCAAAAGGACTGGTGAAGAAAAAGGAGACACACTCTGCCTTATAACCCCTGAGTTCAACATCTCTTTTACTATTTTCTCAATCTCATTTTTCTGAATATAAGGATATCGATAAGGCCTGATATTTGGGGGATGACTACCATCCTTGAGAGGTATTTTGTGATCATGTGATCTACTTGGAGGTAAGTCACTGGGTTCCTGAAACACATCAGTATAATCATGTAAGATTCTATCAAGATCCGAATGAACCTCATGGGCAACTTCCACAGAATTGGAATGTAGGCTGCAAAGATGAGCTATGAGTCCTTGTGGTTTTTTCTGCATCAACTTCTCCATTGCCTTAACTTCAATTTGTTGTATCTCCACTGTTGCTCCACCTCGCAGTGCATGTTTTTTGCCAAATGCAGTGAATTCCATCTTCAAATTCTGAAAATCCCACAACACTGGTCCCAAAGTAGATAACCACTGGACTCCCAATACCATGTCACAACCCCCCAAAGGTAATAATCTCATGTCAGCTGTAAAAATTGTACCCTGCATAACCCACTGGAAATCTTTCACCACAGCATTGCTGTGTAACTTGGTACCATCAGCTACCACCACTGTTAAAGGATTGGTGAATTGGATTGATGCTCCAGTTCGTTTTGCCATTACTGGGTCCAAAAAATTGTGGGTACTACCTGAATCAATTAATATAGTGACCATATTCTTTTTAACCTTTCCTTTAATTCTCATAGTCTTATAAGAGAAAGAACCTGATAGGGCATGAACTGAGATTTGCAATTCTTCTTGCACATTTTCTGGCACATTTTCTTTGTCCATGTCCTGCGCCACCTCCTCAAAGACATCTTCCTCATCTTCAGCTTCGAGCATAAAGAGTTGCTTCTTCTTGCAAACATGGCCTCTGAAATATCTCTCGTCACATCCATAACATAATCCTTTCATTCTTCTCTCCTCCAATTCCTTCTGTGTCAGTTTCTTTACAGCAGTTACTGACTCCACAGGTTTTGAGGCTGGCTCCATTGATTTGCTACTTGTAGGAAAACTGGTACTGTAGCTTTTGGAATAAACTCTATTCTTTTTAGCTAAGGCCTCAATTTTGTCTTCTTGTAACCTTGCTAAACCCATGGCTTGTGACACATTTCTTGGCATAAACATCTGTACTCCTGCCTTGATTTCATCCTTCAAGCCACTTATAAAACAACTAACAAAAAATTCTTCTGATAACCCATTTGTTTTATTTGCCAATTCTTCGAATTTTCCTTGATAAATTTGGACGGTTGATATCTGTCTTAATTTCGATAGTTGTCCCATGGCATCATCAAATAGGCTATCTCCAAATCTATCAACCAGGGCCCCAACAAATTCCCTCCAAGATCTGAGAACATGAGTCTTTTCATACCATCGAAACCAATGAATAGCCCTATCCTCCATGTGTATTGAAGCCAATCGCACTTTTTGTGTTTCATCGATCGGATTAAATTCGAAAAACTTCTCACACTTGTATACCCAAGCCTCAGGGTCTTCACCGAAAAATTTCGGGAAATCCAATTTGGCAAATCTAGTGTGCCACTGATTTGGATTATTGATGGGTTCTTGTGTAGGAATGATCGGAGGAATCGAAGAAGAAGAACTCACCTTTTCTGCAATTTGCTCGTACTTCAGGTTCAAGGCTAAAACCAGATCCTTGATTCCTGCCATGGCTTCGGCCTGTTTATCCGAACTTTCTTTTAGATGCCGAATAGCATCCTCGATTCGTTTGATATCCTGAGATCGTGTACCGTCCGCCATTACCGAAGTGATTTGCCCAAGTCCGAAGAACGGTGGCTCTGATACCACTGATAAGCTTCTAGCAATTAATCTCAAAATTAGAAAGGAAACTCAGCTTCTGTTTATTCAATTCTCATCAAAACGAAAGGAAGAACTCTTCCATGGAGTTTTACAATAAGAGAGAAAAAGAAGAAGAAGAACAAAAGAAGATACAACCACCCCCTTATCTGTAACTCCTTTCCCCCTTATAATCCCTTTCCTGTAACAGATCCTAAAACTACCCACAACAACTGTCTAACAGACTACCCATAACTGTCTAACAGAACTACCCACAACTGTCTAACAGATCAGTTCCTATCATCAACTAGGACAATTTTACTAGTAATAACTATGAACAATCAATCCCGCAAAAAAAATACATATAATTGATTGATTCAATCATTCATTTATTCATTAATTTGATTATTATACTCAACCAAAATATAAACCTAACATCACATTTCAAGTTCCTAAATCCATCAAGATTTCAACATAAATAATAAGCAGCAAACAAACAATCAATCAAAAAGTAATTAGAAATCAGAGCACCGACCGTTTCGATCCCAATCGCCGTAACGAGTGGGCTCGGGACCTCTAGGTCCTCCAATCTCACCGGTCTCTTTGTTCATATCAAAGTCGTCATCTTCATCTTTGTCTTCGTTGCCCTTTTCGTTTTGAATCTTCTCTTTGATTTCTGATTCCTCTTCTGCAAGCTTTTTAGGGTTAACTTGATCTTCTTGTTGAAGCTGAGTCGAAGAGCAGATGAGTCGCCTCGCCGAGTTCGAACCGGAGAGAGTTGCCGATTCAGATCTCGCGTATGAAAGACCCAATTTTGGAGCAGATAGCTTCATCAGTGATGAGAATAGACGGCCCTGATTAGCTTGTTTGTTTTATCCTCTTTGTAGCTTCATACGGGAATTGGACTGACTGATTGTATGCATCGCACCCTTCGGTGTTCTCCTGCGAGATGGAACGTTAACCCTTGGGTGAATAATTGATATTTGATCTTTTAGATTTTAGATTTTTTAAGTGTTTGCAAAATAATTTGGATATTTTTTTTTTTATTTAAGTTACACTTTGACCATTTATGTGTGATTATTTTCTTACTTTAACTTTTAAAGTTGTACTACCATATCAACCCGTGCGACGTACAGACTAAATAAATAATTTTAAAATTAAATAATAATATAAAATTTATTTAAAAAGTATAGAAAAATAATTTATAATGAATTAAATTTTAACTATTTTATTAAATTATATATATATATATATATTGCAGTTGTTATGTGAAATCCTGTATTTTTGAGATATTAATATTTCAGTGAGAGATATTGGAGGTAATTTGATGGTGAGATTTTTAGATGAGAACCTAACTTATTTTTTCTATTTATTTTATTTTATTTTTACCTTCATTTCATTATTATCATTATTTATCTCTTTTATTTATTTATTTATTTTAGTTTGCTTGGGCTCCAAGCAAATGTTATTTTCTTTCCCTCCAAACAACATTTCTTTACCTAAAAGTAAATTATCTTTCTTTCCCTCCAAGTTTACTTGGAGGCTACTCTTTATTTTTTTCTATAAATTTGAACTCATCCTCTCAACTTCTTTCTGTGGTTTCTCTCTCTCTCTCTCTCTCTCTCTGATCAAAATTTAGAGTTTAGATTAAGAGTATATAGAGTGAGAGTTAACATTTTATTTAAGAGGAGAGTTGTAAATTATGTTAAACTTTACATACCTTTTTGATTCACAACCTTTAGAGATTTATGGTGATATAGCAGATGATTAAAAGTATTGGTGTTAGAAGGATTTTGCATCAAGTGGTCATGGAATTGTTTTGAGGTAATTCGAGTGGTATACAATATATTTTCTCTAAATCTCTTTGCAAAGAGTTTTTTATTTTAATCATTTCTCATTTGTACTCCTTTTGATTATCCTAGTTATTTGATAAATTATGTGAAATTATTCTGTGTAGTCAATATTGATTTGTCTGGTTAAATGACGTGGAAATACTTCGTACATGGATCGAGTGGATCTTGCCAATAGCTTGGACCAGTAGCCTGGATAAGCGGTTGTGCGTGTCTGAGGTGGGTAAGGCCGGTCACTGGTCATGTACTGAGTAGGACCGAGTATTTGGTCTTAGATAAATTATCATATGTTGAGTTGACTTGTTTGTGCAATTTGGTAGATTACTTGGTATCTCGAATCAAATCGTTTGTGCCATGTCATAAATTGTTGGATCCCTATTGATTTATTCTCTATCCGAGTATTGTTATTCCTGTCATATCGTATACTTCCTGAATTAATTTATTTTTCTGGTGTGGAGCAAATTTAGTGGCGGTTGGAGTTGAAGCATTTAAAGAATTATTGAGTTTGACATTTTTGGGTCCACCACTATATATTGTTTTTGGAGATTTGTATAAATTATAAATTATAGACATTTGTGTAATCATTTTTTAGCCAATTTGTATTTTGAGGTTATTAATTAGTTAGAATTTTAAATTCGAGGTTGATTTGATTTATTAATGGCTCAGAAGTTAGGGCGTTACATGTTATGTCATTAATTGTATATTCTAAATTCACAATAACAAATAGATGTCATAATTTAATTGGTAAGGATGAAAAAAGTGGAATAAATTAAAAAAAAATTATATTTGTGATAAAATAAAAATAAATTTCATTTTATAAATTTTTTAGTTTTAATTTATTCTATGTTAAAGTTTGTTATAAAACTTAAACATACCTTTTAGAAATAAAACAATATATATATATATATATATATATTGATAAAATCTTTAAAATTGGTCAAAAACTAACCAACTTACACAAAAATTAATTAATTAAAACTTTTAAATTTTATTTTATTTTAAAATTTAAACTATCTTTAACTGAGACATGCACAACACTACAATATTAAATGGGAGCATAAGTTTATTTTATATAAGTGAAATAACTCACTTTTTTCTTCTTTTTTCGATGTGAGATTGTGAAAAATAAAGTTTAACAATTGTTTGGGCGGACAGTTTATTTCGAATCAAACAATATCGGCCATTTAATCTTTAATTAGGTCAATCTTTAGTTTTTTTTTTCCAAATTAAACAAATCTAACCAATATATTTTGATAATACCGTTAAGATCGCAGTTAAACCTGCTAATATATTTTATGTTAGTGCTTTAGGCTTTAGATTAGTGCATTTACTTTTGGTTAGTGGATCCACTTTTGGCATGATAATGTTTGTAATGTTCTCTCTTATATAACGGAGAAGTACCTCTTTATTCAAATTACATTCAATACAGATATTGAATCTATCAATACACAATTTATTCTCTCTATTTCTTTATACATTTAATTCTAATATGGTATCACCTAGTAATTCTGCTTCACCGGCCGGTGGCAGCCTCACCTTGGCCGCCCGCCGGACCTCTACACATACCTTCACTCCGCTGCCACATTTCTTGCTGCCGTGAACCATCACTATTTCTTGCTGCAGCTTTGTTACAGCATAGATCTTACCCACGTCATCGAGCACCCCGTCAGCCCACACGACAGCCACCGACGCCGTGATCTAGCCAACGCCGACCACGCCACCTGTCACCACTGCTGCAGATGCCGTGACACAAGTTCCTGCTAGCTCACCACCGACGCAGTCGCCGCCGCCTCCTACATCTGCGGCCAATATGCCGCCGCCGGTGGACCTGACACACCTGGCTGTCAACACCGCCAGCTGCCGCATGCTGCAACACCTCTTCTTTTTTCATCGATCTCGCAAATGCGCCGTCGTCTCTGTCGAGATCTTCGCCTTCTCCGTCGAACACTCACGCTATGTCGTACGTCGACATTGACTACCTCCGCTACCTTGCTCCGTCGTGGCACGAGAAGCTCCAGCCGCTACTTTGGACCGTTCTCGTTCTCTCTCTCTCTTCTTTGCTTCGTCAAAGCGATTCAAGCTTTGATCAAAGACAGGTTCAACAGTTGGGCAACTTTTTCTTGGTTGAACTTCCAAACAATGTACCCCGGTGGCTATACTGCAGAAGTAACGTGTCTATCTCCTAGAGCAACGGAGAAGGATGTTTATGATTTTTTTTTGCTCACTGTGGCATGGCCGGTCAGAGGCGCCACCCCACTGGACATAGTGCCTCCATGGACAACAACCCACATGCCTTCTCTCTCTCTAACCATAATTTTCCACCACCCAACTTTCTTTTTATTTTATTTTTAGCAATGCTAGGTATCATGAAAAACCTTTCATGAAAATAATCATGAAAGTTTTGTGACCCTTGGATTACACTTAGAATAAAGCACTACACACTAATCAAGGTAATCCAAGGATCATAAATCTTTCATGATCATTTTCATGAAAAAATTTTCATGATTCCTAACTTTTCCCTTTTATTTTATTTTATTTTATTTTATCACACATACTTAAAAGAGAGATAGCCCATGTGAAGAGAGAGAGACCATTCACACGGCAGACCACTTTTCACAAATTCACTTTTCACATTGCCAACCCGTCCACTATCCTCCACCAAAAAAAAAAAAAAAAAAATTCTCTCTTTCTTCATCTATTTGTTTTTTATTCTTATTATTATTATTACACAAAACAAAACAAAAACAACACCAAAAGTCCACTTTTCAACCCATCATCCACATCTTTATTTTGCCAAACACCCAACTTTAATTTTTATTTTATTTTATGTTTTTCCTTTCCATCATCACATGTTCCTACTTTCCATCATCACATATTTTTTTATTATAATATATTATATCCACCTACCATTTACCAGCCCACAGATTCACACCACTTTTGATTTTTCAACTCTTTATTTTATTTCCTTTCACACAAAAAAAAAAAAAAAAAAACAAACAAACAAACAAACAAACAAACACAAATTCCCAACCAACAACAACAACACCATAATAGCTTTTTTTTGTCTCCTTCGATCCCAGCCCAGCAGCGACGCTTCCACCCCACCTTCATTTGCCACCAGCTTCGTCCCTTGCCTTCGCCGCTCTTGACGATTCTGTCTCCACCTTGGCTGCACTTTCAAATGTAATTACTCCCCGTTGGCCGTCAAATGCAGCGTATGAGGACACTCCGAATCGGGCCTTGGAGGTGACTTGCCGTTTTAACTCTTTATTCTCCTTCTTTAGTGAGCTGATCTCTCCTCGAGCATCTTTATACATCCGTTGCAACAGGGAGAGTTGCGCTGCCAATTGATTCACTTCAAACATCCTGTTCTGCAATCGCCGAGACAAGTTCATGTCCGCAGTCATGGTCTCCATACATGACTTCAGCGTATACAAGTTCGCCTTAATGTCCGATTGTGTTGCCATTATCTGCTGCACTGTCATTTCAGGATAGCTGAGCACAAGGGACGGCGGAAGGTCGCTTGGTTGAGGTTCAAGGGCAACCACACCGGTTATCTCTCTTGTGGACTCGTTGAGGTCTAGAAAGAGGGTGAGCGGACCACGGGAAGAAGAGGCCATGTTATGGGTTGCCGAGTGTTTCAGATGTTACAGAGTGTTTCAGGGTTTGCAGCTCTTAGAGAACAAAGAGTTTTTCAGCCTGTTTTGTTTTGCACAGCCTTAACCTAGGCCTCCGTTTAAATAGACTATGCAACAAATCAGGAGCGCAAGCCGAGGCTGACACATCGCACGCCGCTCGACGCCATAGTGTCAGGCACGCCTCTTGATGGATTGGGCACGCCTTTTGAGGGCGCGACTTTTGAGGGTGCGATACATATATATATATATATATATATATGTATATCTTTGGGCAACCTATATACACGAACATATAGTGTATTCTCCAACGGTCTGATATGACCACACAGTGTCTGCTACATCGGTCCGGCATGACCCCGTAAACTGTCCCGACATTGATTCCGGTTAGCTCCTACAATGGTCTGACACGACCACACAGTGTCTGCTACATCGGTCCGGCATGACCCCGTAAACTGTCCCGACATTGATTCCAGTTAGCTTCTACAACAGTCTGACACGACCACACAGTGTCTGCTACATCGGTCCGGTATGACCCCATAAACTGTCTCGACATTGATTCCGGTTAGCTTCTACAACGGTCTGACACGACCACATAGTGTCTGCTACAACGGTTCGGCATGACCCCGTAAACTGTCCCGACGTTGATTCCGGTTAGCTTCTACAACGGTTCGACACGACCATACAGTGCCTTCTACAGCGGTTCGACACGACCTCGCAGTGTCTTCTACACCGGTCCGACACGAGCCATACAGTGTCTTCTACACCGGTCTGCTACAATCATACAATGTCTTCCACACCAGGCTGACACGACCATATAGTGTCTCCTATCCTATTTTATTTTATTTTATTTTCCTGTTTTGTTACTCTCTCCAAACTCAAGTTGGTTTATGTTTATCCTTCTTGAGTTTGAGGGGGGCTATTAACATATTTTATGTTAGTGCTTTAGGCTTTAGATTAGTGCATTTACTTTCGATTAGTGGATCCACTTTTGGCATGATGATATTTGTAATGTTCTCTCATATATAACGGAGAAGTACCTCTTTATTCAAATTACATTCAATACAGATACTGAATCTATCAATACACAATTTATTCTCTCTATTTCTCTATACATTTAATTCTAATAAAACTAGTGAATCAATCAAACTGAAAACGGTTCAGCCTAATTGGCTAGGTTAAAAGACCAACCAACTTATATAAAAATTAATTAATTAAAACTTTTAAATATTATTGTAATTTTAAAATTTAAACTGTCTTGAATTGAAATATGCACAATACTATAATATTAAACGGGAGTATAAGGTTCACTTTATATAAATGAAATAACTCATTTTATTCCTTCTTTTCCTAATGTGGGATTATAAAATTAAAGTTAACAATTGTTTGGGCGAAAAGTTTATTTCTAATCAAGCAATCTTAGTCGTTCAATCTTTAGTTTATTTCGAATCAAACGAATCTAACCAATATATTTTGATAAAATCGCTAAAATTGCAGACAAACGAATCAATCAAATCAAAAATGATTTAGCCTAATCGGTATGGTCAAAAGACCAACCAACTTACACAAAAATTTATTAATTAAAACTTTCAAATTTTATTTTCAAATTTAAACTGTCTTGAACTAAAAACATGCACAATACTAATATATTAAATGGATTAATGCTTGGTGCCTCGACACTTCGAGCCTCAAATGGCTCGAATCTCAACCAACGCGTGGCTTCTTCTCTCTCCGTCCTTTCTCTCTCTCTCTCTCCCTCTCCCCTCTATTCAAAACCCATTAACAGTTGTAGAGATAGAGAGAGAGAGACCTCAGATCCACCAGATAAAAGGAGCGAAATAACAAAACTATTTTGAAGGACAAAGAAAGAGTTGGGTTGGTTTGATTTGTGTCCTCTTCTCTCTCTGTCCTTTTTCTCTCTCTTTCCTCTATTCAAAACCCATTAACAGTTGCAGAGATAGAGAGAGACCTCAGATCCACCAAAGAAAAAGGAAAAAAAAAAAAGAAGAGCAAAATAGCAAAACTATTTTGAAGAACAAAGAAAGAGTTGGGCTAGTTTGATTTGTTTGTTTAATGATAAAATGGTGTGATGGCTACAAAAATGGAATGGGTTGAATAATGAGTATTTTATGATGGGTGTGGCGTGGGTGATGATTAATGGGTTGCAGATTATCATACAGAGCAAATCTGTTCAAAAGATTGAAGAGAAAAGGTGGAATCACAATTTAGAAAGAGATGCTGTGTACAGTTGTGATGAAAACTACCATGAAAAAGCCTATGAAGAAAAAATAAAATAAATTGGTACATATATATATATATATATATATATAATCTTTAAAGTGTGTTTTTGACACATAGTTAATGATTCATCTTTACTTGTGTTGTGAGAAAAAAGAAGAGAACAAAGGACTTGAAAAAGGAATGAAATCTTTAATGTTGGGGTTTGTTCAGCTTGAAACCTTTATTTTTCTTTCTAATTTTTTTTCTCTTTCGGTTTCTAGGCGCGTGAAATCTACACAGGGTTTGGTGCAAGTGGCCGACGCGTGCAAGAAGGGACTGTCAACTCATTTGAGCCATTCACCGCAGACCTCATTCGAGGCCTATAGCGGAATTATATTAAATGAGAGTATAAAATTCACTTTATATAAGTGAAATAACTCATTTTTTTCCCCTTCTTTTCCCGATATGAGATTATAAAATAAATCATAGACTAATTAGAATTTTTTTTTAAAATTTAAACTATCTTGAACTGAACTATCCACAATACTATAATATTAAATGAGAGTATAAAATTCAATTCATATAAGTGAAACAACTCACTTTTTTCTGCTGATGTGGGATTATAAAATAAATCATAGACTAATTAAAATTTGTTTTTATATGGTTAAATGGAAGCTAGTCAATGGTGATTTTTTTTAATTATTTAAAATTAAGAAAATCAGTATGAGAAATCACGGTTAAACCGGTGAATCAGTCAAATCGAAAAACGGTTTAGCATAATCGGTTAGGTTAAAAAACCAACCAACTTATTCAAAAATTAATTAATTAAAATTTTAAAATGATATTTTAATTTTAAAATTTAAACTGTCTTGAATTGAATCATACACAACACAACAATATTAAATGTGAGCATAAAATTCATTTTACATAAGTGAAATAATTCACTTTTTCCTTCTTTTCTCGATGTAGGATTATAAAATAAAAGTTAACAATTGTTTGAGCAGGAAGTTTATTTCTAATCAAACAATCTTAATCGTTCAATCTTTAATTAGATCAATCTTTAGTTTATTTCAAATCAAACAAATCTAACCAATATATTTTGATACAATCACTAAATCGTGGTTAAACCAACGAATCAGTCAAATAAATAATGATTCAGCCTAATCGGCTAGGTCAAAAGACCAATCAACTTACACAAAAATGAATTATTAAAACTTTTAAATTTTATTTTAAAATTTAAACTATATTGAGCTAAAACATGCACAACACTACAATATTAAATGAGAGTATAAGATTTACTTTATATAAGTGAGACAACTCACTTTTTTTTCTTTTCTCGATGTGACATTATCAAATAAATCATAGGCTAATTAAAATTTTATTTTTATATAGTTAAATAGAAGTTAGTCAATAGAGATTTTTTTTAATTGTCTAAATTTAAGAAAACTAATATGAGATATTGGTAGATGGATAATCAAAGAGAGAAAATATTTTTTTGCACCATAATAATCATGTGTAGTTGGACATTTAACTTCAAATGTAACGCCCCCAAAATAATATAATAAAGACAACTCATATGCGGAATAAATATGAGACACAACATACTTTTATACATCAGTGTTTGTTGTTTAACAAACAATTAAATGCCATATAGGCTTACCTCTTTCCAAGTCATTGCTTGGTTACATAAATTGAGTCTCGCTCATTACATCTTAAGCCCTTGGCTTTACAAATACCAACAAACACATAACAATACATAATTAAGAAGCTCCTGCTTCCCGAAAGTCCATCCACGCTATTGCCTTGGAGGAAACATCTCATCTGTACTTGAAAATGGTATTCCCTTATAGGGTGAGCCAACAACCCAGTAGAAATAATCTAACACAATTTATGAAGTTGAGCAAAGGTATAAATACCACGTATATAAACAATACCGATATGGAAGCATCCACGAGGCCTACATATCCATATGCCATTGAGGCCAATCTTATTCCATGTTCCATCAATTCATTTCCAATTCATATACACTACTCAATTCATGAGTTAAATTCATTATCTTTCAACAACCAAAATGAGACTACAACTCAATGGTTTTCCAAATATGCAAAACACACATACACACTTCAAACTTTGCCATTTTACAGATATTTCGTCCGAAGGAACCGGCACCCATTTATATAAGAGATTTCGGGTCTTTCACCCAGGACGCTCAGGCCAACTTGCTTCAAATGGAGTCCATCCACTTTCTCTTCCCCAAACAAATATACATATGCAATACATTTATAAACATAACCATATATGGAGTACATCTCCTTTCTCCTCCCAATAAACATACATATACAATGTATTTATAACATGGTCATATATGGAGTACATCCCCTTTCTCCTCCCAATAAACATACATATACAATGTATTTACAACATGATCACATTCAATGACATCAACAATGGATTAGCATCAAATCGCCTAATCCTCATGTAATTTGTACAACAATCATAGCTATCCTCAACCGATAGCTCAATGCAATTATTTCCAAGATATATTCAATATCGAAATAAATAGTTTATTCAAAACTTCCATAGGTGAGATAATACATATCCAATAGCACCATCTATATCAATAACCATTCAATTCAACATATTCAATATTAATTCCAATTATTTATACAAAATAATCATTTTATCAAGTTAGGGAAAAAATCCCCCTTTTTCTAATATTGACCTAAACACCCAAAATAAACTATTTTGGTACACCAAGATCTTGTATTCAAACCCCATACTCATTTATCTCTCATACATCAAAAACCCCTCTTTTCATTTCACACCTAAATCTTAGATTTGTCCAAACCACAACCAAATATCATCATCTATACACGATAGCAAATAACTAAGCTAAAAATCATATTAGAGTGTAGAAAATCCCTATCTCAAGTGTAGAAAACCTAAGCAACAAGGTGGAACTCCAAAGATGAAAAAACCAATTTCTTCTTGGATCAAAACGAAGCTCTTGAAGCCCTCTACCTTATTCTCAAAGACACTAGGGTCAAGAATACAATGAATGTAGATGAAACCTTAGAGAGAAGGTGACTTCTAGAGAGAGAGACTGCAGATTTAGGGTTTGTGGGTGAAAAGAAGATAAAAAATGAAGCCAAAAGGCGCTGCTGTGAGTTGATGTACACCAGGCTCGCTCGAGCGAAGGAGTTCTCGCTCGAGCGAACAATGCAAAGCTTCAAGTCTGCAACGCAGAAGCACGCTCGAGCAAAAGAAAGCTCGCTCAAGCGAAGAAAACCAACCTTCAGGTCTTACAGAGATGCAGACGCACGCTCGAGCACAAGAATGGTCGCTCGAGCGAAGAACAGTTTACACAAGGCTCGCTTGAGCGCAAGAAGCCTCGCTCGAGCGAAGAGGCCAAAATCTGTGCAATAAGGTTTTGGAAAAACAGGCAACCAACCTGTTCCAAACACACAACTACAACCCAATAACCAATAATAAGGAAAAGACAAGGGAAGCAAGACATAAACCACCCTCCAAACCATACAAACCCGAGTTCAAAACACCACCAGAGACGGGTCAAAACCAGGGTCGCTATAACCTCTCCCCCTTAAAGAATTTCGTCCCCGAAATTACAAATCAGGCTTTAAAGCATAATTGAACTATTCACAACCATGTTATTCCTACAAGTTCAACACCATGACTCATTCTCCAGTCATCTATTCACACCGACTCAATTCACAAGTCCCCAATTAAAATGAAATTTTCAATTTCCCAAACCATTTACAATGTTTAACCAAAGTCCAAATTTTCAAAAATCGTACATAGCATATACAATGCTTCCAATGATGACACAACATCATCAATATTCCAAATTCTCAAAACATATACAATGTTTATATTGAATCCATGTTCTTTCCAAACAATTATAACATATACAATGTTCTTACAAGTTAAAACATATACAATGCTTAGACTTTTCATTAACAAATTTTAATTCTCAATACATGCTCATGCATCAACAAACAAATCCGGATATTTCTGTCAGACTTCTAACTCACGTTCCCAAGTCGCTTCCTCGACTCCGTGATGTTTCCACAATACTTTTACCAAGGGAATTGTCTTGCCTCGCAAAACTTGATCCCATTTATCCAAGACTTCCACTGGTCTCTCCTCATACGAGGCATCCTTATCTACCTCTAAGTCGGTCCAATCCAACACGTGTGATGGATCTGTCTCATATTTCCGAAGCATACAAATATGAAACACGTCATGAACCTTCAAAATTTGTGGCGGTAACGCCAAACGGTAAGTAACCTCCCCAATCTGCTCAAGGATCTCAAAAGGGCCAATAAACTGAGGGGACAACTTCCCACTCTTCCCAAACCTCATGAAATCCCGTCTAGGTGATATTTTCAAAAAGACATGATCACCCACCTCAAATGACAAAGGTCTCCTTCTACGGTCGGCATAACTCTTTTGGCGACTTTGGGCCGTAGCTAGCCTCTTACGGATAAGTGTAACTTTCTCCGTAGTTTCTCGAACCAATTCCGGACCAAACAAAGGTGCAGCACCTACCTCGACCCAACACACTGGAGATCTATACGATTGACCATACAAGGCCTCAAATGGTGCCATGCCAATACTCGATTGGAAACTGTTATTGTAGGCAAACTCCATTAAGGGTAAGTGTCTCTCCTACGAGCCCTTAAAGTCAAGGACACAGCCTCAAAGCATATCCTTAAGAATCTGGATAGTACGTTCGGACTGCCTGTCAGTCTGAGGATGATACGCAGTACTAAAGGTCAATCTAGTGCCTAAGGCACTCTGCAAACTCTACCACAACCGAGCAGTGAAATACGAATCTCTATCCGAAACAATCGTCATAGGGACTCCGTGCAACCTCACTATGTCCCTAATATACAAGTCGGTAAGATAATCTACCGAGTCACTTACGCGCATGGGAATAGAATGCGCTGATTTAGTCAACCGGTCAACGACCACCTAGATGGCATCACTATTCAGCTGAGTCCTCGGAAGGCCCACAACGAAGTCCATCGTAACATGCTCCCACTTCCACTCAGCTATAGGCAAAGGTTGTAACAAACCCGTTGGCCTCTGATGCTCGGCCTTCACATGTTGACAAGTAAGGCACTTTGATACAAATACAGCCACATCCTTTTTCATACCTCTCCACCAAAACTGGCGACTAAGATCATGATACATCTTTGTGCCTCCCAGATGCACCACAAGTCGCGAATGATGAAACTCTCGGAGTACTTCCTCTCGGCAAGACTCCGATACAAACAAATGGTCACGGTATCTCACACTCAGGTCGGGATACACAGTCAAACCTTTTTCTACCCTTCCATTAGAAATCTTCTCTCGGAACGATTTCACCTCAAGGTCACCCTTCTGTGCTTCCAACACTCGATTTACAAGTGTAGGTTGTGCAACTACTGAGAACAAAGCTGCAGACTCAACAGACTCGCCCAGTTGCAAGTCAAACTCATTAAGAGTACCTAGTATTTCCCATTCTCGGATGGCGATAGAAGTTACACTGCTAACTGGCTTTCTACTCAAAGCATTGGCCACAACATTAGCCTTCCCAGGATGATAATGCAACTCAAAATCATAATCCTCTATGAATTCCATCCACCTCATCTGTCTCAAATTTAAGTCTTTCTGTGTAAACAGATATTTCAAACTCTTGTGATCAGAGAACACTTCAAATTTCTCACCATACAGATAGTGCCTCCAAATCTTTAAGGCAAATATTACTGCTGCTAACTCTAGGTCATGAGTAGGGTAATAACTCTGATGCATTTTCAACTGTCGTGAGCCATAGGCTACTACTTTACCCTCTTGCATCGATACACAACCTAGACCTTCTCGTGAAGCATCACAATAAACTGAATAACTCAAACCCCTCTCCAGTATAATCAATACTGGAGCAGTGTTGAGCCTAATCTTGAGCTCTTGGATTGACTTCTCATAAGTCTCACTCCATACGAACTTGATTTCTTTCCTCGTCAACTTAGTCAAGGGTGAAGCTACTCTAGAGAAATCTTTCACAAGCTGACGGTAATACCCGGCCAACCCCAAGAAACTACGAATCTCGAAAGCATTCTTAGGTTGTGCCCAATCTTGCATTGCCTCTATCTTGGATGAATCTACAGTCACCCCTTCCCTTGACACTACGTGCCCTAGGAATTTAACCTCTTCTAGCCAAAAGTTACATTTCCCAAACTTTGCATACAGCTTATGGGTTCTAAGTAACTCAAGCACCACTCACAAGTGTTTCTCGTGCTCCTCCTTAAAAGGTGAATAAATCAAAATGTCGTCCACAAAGACAACCACAAAACGGTCTAAGAATTCATGAAAGATCCGATTCATTAAATCCATAAACACAGCTAGAGTATTAGTTAGCCCAAAAGGCATCATAAGAAACTCATAATGGCCATACCGCGTACGGAATGTTGTCTTCGAGATATCTTTCTCCCTTACCCTCAACTGATGATAACCCGATCTTAGGTCTATCTTAGAGAAGCAACAAGACCCCTTTAAATGATCAAGCAGATCATCTGTACGAAGCATTGAGCACTTATTCTTAATAGTAACTCGGTTCAACTTTTTGTAATCAATACAAAGCCGTAATGCTCCATCTTTCTTTTTAGCAAAGAGAGCCGACGCTCCCCAAGGTGAAGTACTAAGGCGAATAAAACCCTTTATCTAACAATTCCTGGAGTTGAATCTTCAACTCACTCAATTCAGCAGGTGCAAATCTATATGGGGCCATAGAAACCGGTGTCGTGCTAGGCACTAAATTAATAGAGAACTCGATCTCTCGGTGAGATGGTAAACTGACAAGATCCTCGAAAAAAAACATCTGAGTATTCACAAACCACTCTCTGCAATTCAACCCGAATTTCATCACACTCACTACTCAAAAAGCTAACAAGGAGACAACTAAGTTCGCTCCGCCCACACGGATCATATACCGGTGATAAGACTCTATCCATCTGGTCCCCCAAGAAGTACAAGCAATCATCGCTCAAGGTACATACAGTAACCTTCTGACGGTAGAAATCTATAACAGCCTGGTATGACGATAACCAGTCCATACCCAATATGACATCAAAACTAAGCATGTCAATCAACACAAATGCAGAAGGTAATCGGCGACCAGCAACCTCGATGTCACAACCCCGACATCCCTATGTCAAGATAGTCTAACCACCAATAGGTGACTCTACACAAATAGGAGATGTAATTGTGCCAACTCCAAACCCAAAACTGATGCGAACGCATACGAAATAAAAGAATGGGATGCACCCGTATCAATCAACACATTAGCAACTGAATTGCAAAATAAAAAGGTACCTCTCATTATAGAAGGACCAGGTACAAGATCTGGCCCTACAATTGTATACATACGTCCAGTAGGCCTCTGCTCAACCTGCTCACCTCTCGGAGCATAAGCCTGATGCACATACTGAGCCGAAGAGACTCCCTGATTGGCCCTCGAGGCCTGTGCTGACTGTGTCGGCTAGTAATTCTGTGTTTGTCTCCAACCAGACGCACCAAGTGTAC
This sequence comes from Camellia japonica, assembly GCA_030407325.1. Taxonomy (NCBI): domain Eukaryota; kingdom Viridiplantae; phylum Streptophyta; class Magnoliopsida; order Ericales; family Theaceae; genus Camellia; species Camellia japonica. The sequence goes on along the minus strand of JAPPVO010000032.1, from coordinate 157,073,739 downwards.
CACTCAACTGTGGGCAAAACCTCTTCAGGTGCCCTGCCTACTCGCACTGATAACAAGTGAGCGGCTGGCCTCTTCCCGGACTCTGGCTCTGAAAATGAGCCAAAGATGATGTTGCTCGTTGTCCTCTTCCTCTCTGAGGACAAGCTGGAGACTTGTGGCCCAACTGATCACACTTAAAGCAAGTAAAATATCCCTGCCCACCTCTCCTAGAACCTATACTCGGTATTGGAAAGTGGACCTTGACTGCTGAGGATAGGAACCCCTCTGCCTCTTATTGTCTCCCTGACTATCTTGACTCCTTTTGGAGCCCCTTATCCTTTCATTTTCTGCCTGTATAATAGTCTCAAGGTGGGCTGCAGCCTGCACAAGGTGCCCATAATCTCTAGTCATGGAACTGGCAACTCTATACATTAGCCCGGTCCTTAACCTTTTTTCAAACTCCAAACAACGGTGCTCTTCAGTCGCCGCCAACTCAGGTGCAAACCTCGACAGACTAGTAAAGGTTGCCTCAAACTCAGCCACTGACATGTTCAACTGCAACAATTTGGAGAATTGATCTCTCAACTTCTCCCTAACCGTGGGAGGTAGAAACTTATCCTAGAAAGCCTCCCAAGTTCCTCCAATATGCCCACGCGCATACTTCCACCACTGACCCACATCCCTTTTCAACTGGAAAGATGCCAAGGTCACTTTCAACTGATCATACTCGATGCCAAGCATCTCGAATGTCTTCACTAACTATTCTAGCCACTCATCTGCCTTCAATTGCTCCTTAGAATCACCGAAAAACTCATCCGGATTCGACCGGAAAAACTCCTTCTTTAAGAAAGATGGCCCTGCTTCAGCTACTTGGGCCTGGACTTGATTCTCAGCTCAGAGAATGTCCATAGATTCCCTTAGTGCTCCGACCATTTCCCGGGCTAAGACGCCCATGGCCTGTTGATTAACCGGTTCGGCCACATTGGCTTGACCAACTCCTTCTTCTTGTGCCGGAATATCATCCGGTAAAGGCACCTCATGCCTTTTAGGCCTACCACGTCTATTACCACCACGTCCACGCCCTGACATCTTAATAAAGGTAACAACACGATTAGCACATTTTCAAACGTGCCAAGGCTAACTCACTTGCGTTCTAATACATGGGACAATAGTAAATCACTCCACATAGACATGAAATCACATAAACACATACGAATTTCCTTCCTAGATAATGACCGTTCCGCAACGTTGCTATAGTTCCAATTAGAAATAGCAATGATCAAGTGCTCTTCCAATAGGACTTCCAAAAAACCGTAGACTCAATCAACATCTTAAGAATTAAATCCCATACTCACATAATCACATAAGCATGTTATCACATAAGTATACAATACATGCTAACGTCTCAATTAAGCGAGACAAAGCAATTGTGGTACTAACCAGTTCCCACGTACTTTAACGCCCCCAAAATAATACAATAAAGATAACTCATATGCAGAATAAATATGAGACACAACATACTTTCATACATCAGAATTAAATGCCATATAGGCTTACCTCTTTCCAAGTCATTGCTTGGTTACACAAATTGAGTCTCGCTCATTACATCTTAAGCCCTTGGCTTTACAAATACCAACAAACACATAACAATACATAATTAAGAAGCTCCTGCTTCCCGAAAGTCCATCCACGCTATTGCCTTGGAGGAAACATCTCATCTGTACTTGAAAATGGTATTCCCTTATAGGGTGAGCCAACAACCCAGTAGAAATAATCTAACACAATTTATGAAGTTGAGCAAAGGTATAAATACCACGTATATAAACAATACCGATATGGAAGCATCCACAAGGCCTACATATCCATATGCCATTGAGGCCAATCTTATTCCATGTTCCATCAATTCATTTCCAATTCATATACACTACTCAATTCATGAGTTAAATTCATTATCTTTCAACAACCAAAATGAGACTACAACTCAATGGTTTTCCAAATATGCAAAACACACATACACACTTCAAACTTTGCCATTTTACAGATATTTCGTCCGAAGGAACCGGCACCCATTTATATAAGAGATTTCGGGTCTTTCACCCAGGACACTCAGGCCAACTTGCTTCAAATGGAGTCCATCCCCTTTCTCTTCCCCAAACAAATATACATATGCAATGCATTTATAAACATAACCATATATGGAGTACATCTCCTTTCTCCTCCTAATAAACATACATATACAATGTATTTATAATATGGTCATATATGGAGTACATTCCCTTTCTCCTCCCAATAAACATACATAGACAATGTATTTACAATATGATCACATTCAATGACATCAACAATGGATTAGCATCAAATCGCCTAATTCTTATGTAATTTGTACAACAGTCATAGCTATTCTCCACCGATAGCCCAATGCAATTATTTCCAAGATATATTCAACATTGAAATAAATAGTTTATTCAAAACTTCCATAGGTGAGATAATACATATCCAATATCACCATCTATATCAATAACCATCCAATTTAACATATTCAATATTAATTCCAATTATTTATACAAAATAATCATTTTATCAAATTAAGACAAAAATCCCCCTTTTTCTAATATTGACCCAAACACCCAAAATCAACTATTTTGGTACATCAAGATCTTGTATTCAAACCCCATACTCATTTATCTCTCATACATCAAAAACCCCTCTTTTCATTTCACACCCAAATCTTAGATTTGTCCAAATAACAACCAAATCTCATCATCTATACACAATAGCAAATAACTAAGCTAAACACCATATTAGAGTGTAGAAAATCCCTACCTCAAGTGTAGAAAACCCAAGCAACAAGATGGAACTCCAAAGATGACGAAACCAATTTCTTCTTGGATCAAAACGAAGCTCTTGAAGCCCTCTACCTTATTCTCAAAGACACTAGGGTCAAGAACACAATGAATGTAGATGAAACCTTAGAGGGAAGGTGACTTCTAGAGAGAGAGACTGCAGATTTAGGGTTTGTGAGTGAAAAGAAGATAAAAAATGAAGCCAAAACGGCGTTGCTGTGAACTGATGTACACCTGGCTTGCTCGAGCAAAGGAGTTCTCGCTCGAGCGACCAGACACAAAAAGGTCGCCTCGCTCGAGCGCAGGAAGCGTCACTCGAGTAAACAATGCAAAGGTTCAGGTCTACAACGCAGAAGCACGCTCGAGCGAAGGAAAGCTCGCTCGAGTGAAGAACACCAACCTTCAGGTCTTACAGAGACGCAGACGCACGCTTGAGCGCAAGAGTGCTCGCTCGAGCGAAGAACAGTTTACACAAGGCTCGCTCGAGTGCAAGAAGCCTCGCTCGAGCGAAGAGGTCAAAATCTGTGCAACAAGGTTTTGGAAAAACAAGCAACCAACTTGTTCCAAACACACAACTACAACCCAATAACCAATAATAAGAGAAAGACAAGGGAAGCAAGACATAAACCACCCTCCAAACCATACAAACCTGAGTCCGAAACACCACAAGAGATGGGTCAAAACCAGGGTCGCTATATCAAATGTATCTTTAAGTACATATGCCTATTAAAGTTCAACTAGAAGAAAAGAAAAAGCAAAGAAAAGAAAAAAAGAAACTGCTATGGATTCAAAAGGTTTCTCACACTTAATTGCATAATAATTTCAATAATCGAAGTATGGCTATTGTTGGCACCATAAATTTACAATATTATTATTATTAATTATTTATATAATTGCAGGAGATGTGACACCCTCCTATTCATTTGGAGGTTATGAGAAGTTATGAAATGTGGAAAGATGATGGAGAACAAAGTGGAGAACATGGAGTATGAAGTGGAGGTTGAAGAAAGTTATGGAAGATCATGGAGTATGAAATGGATGAGATGGAAGAATAGGGTAGTTATTAGGTAGTTTTTTTCCTAGAAATATTTGCCTATAAATAGCCATTCATGGCTACATTGTAAATGTTGGGTATACCTCCTTATTAAAGTATGGGACCCAATTGGTTTCTTAAAATATTTAATTTGGTTTAGTGTTGGTGTAGACGTCCCCGAACGCCCCGGGAGGGTTAAGTCCCGTTCTGTTCATATTGGGGTCACTACAGTTCAAGGACTCAAATGTCACGGTTCTTAATCTTGAACCAAAGAGTCCAAATCCGGCAAATCGTTTTGGAAAACAGATTTTTGAAAGAAGTGCCAAACATGGACTGCTTTGCCAGATACAGAGTCGCCACCTAAATATTTTTTAAATGGGAAATTTAGGAAACCCTGACTCGGTGCCAAAGGCCACGTGTCCGTCATCACCAAAGTTGCCTCGGCTCGGGAACTTGGGTACGATTGGGGAAGGTCACTTCGTGAGCACCCCCGCTCGCCTGGTCAAAGACCGGCCTCTACTAACCATGATATCTTATTTTGAAAACATTGTATGTTCTTATTCTGGTTATTAGCCTAGGTTACTATGTGATGCTCGCAGCAAACAAGTATAGACTGGGCCGCCTGTATTGGAACAAAACATTTCATGTTTGTTTGTTTGAAAATGGTTTGATGGTGCTACCCGCAGGTAGGCTAAGACGCGGATTTGCCACCCTCAGGTGGGCTTAGAAAAACATGATTTTGCCACTATCTAGTGGGCTTAAAACAAACATTCAACGCATTGTCCCAATTCAAGCAACACAACCTCCACCCACAGGCATTCAAGGCAGTTATATCACATAAGCATATAGCCTCATGGTAAGCATGCTATTCATGGCAACACTCACACGCATGCAAGGATGCTAAAGCATAAAACTTACCGAGTACTCCAAGCCAAAAACAGAAACTTTATTAGAAATCATGCATGGTCCTAATTATACAGAATTGCCTAATGCAACACGTGCAAAAATGCAACTATAGTAGGCTCGGCTATTCTAAACATGGCGTATGGAATGCTATAACTAACACGTATCCAATTTGGAATTGAAATACAAATGCAGTTTGTATGATGCGCCGAGCCCGGTGCATGCAAAACAGATGAATGATGCAAACATGCTGTCATACTGTATGCTAATTGAAATATGCCCTATATCTAACCATTATAAGCGGGTAAATAAAAGGGAGAAAGAAATGGGGGTTGGAAGACATACATCACACTCACGCACACTTATTACAGTTATGCCCTCGCGCAGAGGGTCCGAATAAATATACAGTCCGAATAAAAGAATAATACAGTCCGAATATAAGTATTCCTAATTAATTAACAAATTAAATTAAGAAAGCTTTAAAATTGGCTTGCAAGCCAGGGGCTGCCTTGACTCTGATGAATGATGTATGCTGGATTGCTTTTGCGTAGAAATCCACTGGGATGCCCAATTTAGCCTCTGTTTGCAATTGTTCTCGAAATGCGCGCCAGACTCCGAAAAGTTGCTGATTCCTTATTTTGCTGCAACAGAGAGCAGGAAAAGGGCATAGCAATGTATTTCACAAATATATGCATGCCTCGATTCTCGTGCCACAAATCACGCATATCGATGCATGGTGGCCGAGGAATCGGATTGCATAACTCAATATTGGGTGCAATGTAGATGAATGCTACAATAAAACCTAACTCCATCATGGGTAATCCGGAGTGTCGGTGACTGGGAATTGAGACCCGTTCCGTCGCTCGGAGTACGAAACGTGCCTCGTTTCCCGTGCCCGGGCTAACTCCTATCCCGAACACGATGCGATATGCATGATATGCATGAAATGCAGCTAATATACAATTCTAGCATGCTCAATGCTATGAAAATGAGACGCCTCGGAGTGCGTGCCAGACGGACACGCATACTGAGGCGATGATTCTAAGGCATGAAATGGCATACACGATGCAATTGGACTTACACTAACACGAGTGGACCTCAGCCACACTCGCATAAGAGGCCGTCGGATAAAAAATGAAGTGCCTCGAAATGCGTGCCCACGGGCGCGCAAACCGAGGCGATGCACTAAAGCATGAAATGACATACAAAATGCGAAATGGACTTATACCAACATGAGAGGGCCTCAGCCACACTCACACGGGAGGCCGTCGGATAAAAAATGAAGTGCCTCGAAATGCGTGTCCACGAGCGCGCAAACCGAGGCAATGCATTAAAGCATGAAATGATACACACGATGCAAATTGGGCTTATACCAACATGAGAGGGCCTCAGCCACACTCACACAGGAGGCCGTCGGATAAAAATGAGGTGCCTCGAAATGCGTGTCCACGGGCGCGCAAACCGAGGCAATGGTATAACCGAAATGTAGCATATGGCATATGGAGAATGTAAATTTCAGCAGCCAAAATGATGCAAAAACAGTCCCCGAATTATAGCAAAATTACACCCGATGCCTGAAATGCAATGTTATGCACCCGAAATGGCCTACAGCTATGCCAAACATGCACAATATGGACACGACATGTAAAGACAGATGCTAGGAAGCCCATAAAATAGCATTTTTACAGTACAAAGAATTGCCAAACAACAATCACAAGTATGGCAAAAATAGCATGCAAAAATGGGGGAAAAGAGGGGAATAATGAAGCAAGTGATATATACAATGCTCAAACTGAAAAATACAGTTCTACAACATTAAAGAGGGACCAAAAATATGCACATTTTCAGTAGGTGACATCCCCCAATTCAGTATGTAGATATGCTTAACATAGCATGCAAAATATGAGCCAAAAGAGAGCTATAACATGAGGTACCAAAAGCATGCATCAAAAAACCTTGGAACCTTAACCAAAAATTAAGAATGGGTCATTTTAAGACACTTTCTAAGCCTGATGAAGGCTCAAAACAGAAGCTAAGCAAGCCTAACAAAGCATGCAATTTTACGGTAAATTGGAGGAATTGTGAAGCAAGTATAAGATGGAGTTACCAAAAAAGGTTGAACCCTTCTTCAATGTTGAAGAGGGTCTCAAAATAGGCCCACTCACAATATATTGTATGCTCGAAAACAGATCACTCATGAGCTAAAAATAGCATGCAAGAGCAAAAGTAGAACATGAATTCAAAGCAAGTGACATGCAGAGCATGAAAACAAGGTTGAGCCCTTCTTCAATGTTGGATAGGGGCTTAAAATGAGAACATTATCAGTTCATGAGATGCTCCAAATCAGATCACAAATAGGCCAAATAAATCATGCAATTTTACGGTAAATATGGAGAATTACAAAGAAAGTGCATGATAGAGAGGCCAAACATGGTTGAGCCCTTCTACAATGTTGTAGAGGGACTCAAAATAGGCCAACTCACAGTTTATATCAGGCTCGAAAATGGATCACTCATAATCCAAACAAAGCATGCAAAATATTGGCATAAAGAGTGATATTGAAAGAAGCGCATGATGGAGACACCAAACAAATTTGAGCCCTTCTACAATGTTTTAGAGGGGCTCAAAATAAGCCTAAAATCAGTAGGGGTCGGAGCCCAAAACAAAAAGCAAATAGGGTAAAGAATTGATTCAAAATTGTGCTAGAAAAAGGGAATTAGAGGCTTACCCTTGAAGATCTAAGTTTTGTAGCTTCTTGGCTTCAATTTGTTGCTTCTTAGCCTTTGAAAAACCCTCCTTTGCTGCTGGAATGGAGGTGGTGATGGTGGTGCTTAGGGTTGATGAAGGAATGAACTAGAACCTTGAAGCTTTTTAGGGTTTTTTGGTTATGGAAATGGAGGTTTTGGGAGAGAGGCTCTTGAGATCAAATGTTGTAACCTCAACAAAGGAGCTGTCCAGCCCCTTAAGAGGACCAAAAAGGGTGTAAAAGGGGAGGGAAATGCATCCAAGCTTTCCCTCCCAAAATATCCCCGGTTGTAAAGGGTTCAAAAGCAGAAAGCTGGCCGGCCAGGTGGATTTCTTGAAGGTGGCCGGTCGGCCACCCCACTGGTCGGCCAGCCACTCCCCATGGCCGGCCGGCCATGGCCAAAAATGAGATGAACAATTACTGGCCGGCCACCATATTTTGGTGTCCTCCCAGGTGTGTAGAACAAGGTCCCATGGTTGGAATTTGACAACTCTGGAACAGGAGTCACAACATTGCATTTGAAAGAGAGGCTCAAAAATGAAAATAACAATTACAGGCCGGCCATCACTTTTTAGGGTCCTCCCATGTGCCCTCATCACAAATATGTAGTTGTGGTTGGAAGAAAATGGCCCTAGGGTGTTCAACATTAGCCCGGAAGTGAGAAAAACGGGCGCCGGAGGAGCATAACTGGTTATCTGAGATAATTGCTGGCCTCCCACCCTCCAGTGATCTTCCTGATGCTAAAACAGAGGTACCTGCCAAAATTGAACCAAAACTAATGCAAAATGAAAGCTCGGGGGCCAAACCGCGAGGTTCGGGCCCGAAAACCGGCTGTAAGCACCGAAAGAGGCATTCAGCCACGAAGTGGGTATCTAAGACCCCAGTGTGCCTCGTTATGATGAAACAGAGGTACCTGCCAAGAACCGGAGGAATCGGAGACGGTTGGGCAGTCCCGAACCGAGGCACACGGCCTGACGGCTCCGAAAACCGGGAACCGGGCTCCGAAATGGGCAAAATGGCCTACGGGCACGAAAAGTAGCCCACGGCCACTGAGAAATAGTCTACAGGACTACTCCCTTCCCTCAGGAAAGAAAACAGAGAAAACCGAGTCTGGTTCGCAAACCGAGGCAAGGTACAGAAGAGGGTTCGGAAGTCCGGAGGCAGGGCGCACGGCCGCGACTCTGAGACTTCTGAACGAGCACAATATGCAACATCACCGAGCGCTCAATCGGTGACGTCTGAGTCTTAAGGTCGGTCAAAAATGGGGTGTCTACAGTTGGTTATAATTTTTTAATATTATTATATCTGACTTTTAGAGGCCCAATGGGTATTTAATATTCAGTTTGGTAATAACTAGGATTTTGATAAAAAAAAATCTAAGAATCAACAATATATATATATATATATATATTATTTTTGTTCTTCCAAGGTATGCACAGCGGCTGCTACATACATAGTTTCGGTGGGTTTTTTTGGTTTTCAGTGGTAGCAAAATTGATATATATATTTCAATTGGTGGTCAGTGCTACTAATGATAAGATATTTGATCAACCAATTTGGTGGATTTTAGTTCTTGATTTCGGTTGCTGTTCGGGTGCATATTTCAGCAGCCATTGTGAAATCTGATTTGGGTTTTCTTTAATTCTGTTTTGAAGACTTTTGTTTATCTATTTGGTGAGGTCTTTCCTCTTGTTTATTTGTGATTATTTAGAATTCACCTAAGGGTGGTTTGTGAGACCACTCATGTCTCGTTTGTAATCGTTTGGAAACTCTTTGGTTGATAGTAGAATCAGATTTCGATCCCGTGGACGTACCTCACATTGAGGAACCATGTAAAAATTCTTGTGTCATCATTGATTTAATTTTTCTGCATTAGTTTTTATTCCCATTGATTGATTTACTTGTGTAAAATCATCTATTTTCCCTAACAACTACTATCAGAGCTTACGGTTTATTTGGGTTTATTTATTTGTGTAAATCAATGGAGGGGAATGTGGGTTGTATGTCTAGCTTCAATGGAAGCAATTGGGTAACTTGAAAAACTAAAATGGAGGATCTATTATTTTGTTAAGATTTGTAGGGACCCATTGAGGGTGATAGTGGCAAACCCGAGGGTGTGAAAGATGGTGAATGGAAGAGGCTTAATTGAAAAGGCGTTGGTGTTATCCGTCAATGGATTGATGATAATTTATTTCATCATGTTGCTACTGAAACTTCAGCACATGATTTATGGAAAAAAATTAGAAGGCCTTTATGATAGAAAATCGGTCACAAATGAAGTTTTTCTATTTTGAAAGTTGGTTAATTTAAAATATAAAGATGGCAACCCTATTTCAGAACATTTGAATGAAATAAAGAGTATTGTTAACTAACTTGCTTCTATGAAAATTGTTTTTGATGATGAGTTGCAGGCTTTGATGCTACCTAGTTTTTTGCTCGAAAGTTGAGAGACTTTGGTTGTGACAGTTAGTAATTCGGCGATTGATGGAATTGTCACAATGAACCAAGTCACTAGTAGCTTATTAAATGAAGAAACTAGAAGAAAATCAGCAGGTTCCTTTAATTCAGAAGCATTTGTTGTGAGAGGCCAAAGCAAACAAGAGGGAGGAGTAAAACTCCTCATGGTCGTGATCAAAGTCGTGACAAATCAAGAGACAATTTTTTTTTTCAAAGAAAGACATTGAGTGCCATTATTGCCATAAGAAAGGGCATATGACGCGGGAATGCCAAAAGCTCAAGAACAAGAAGAAAAGGCATAACAAAAGTGTGGATAAGAAGCAAGAAAACACCCCAGCGGTTACTACTGATGATCTCATGGTTGTTTGTAAAAATGATTGTATCAATTTTGTGGGCTAAGAGGGAAATTGGGTGATTGATTCCGGTGCTTCTTTTCATGTGACTTTTTGAGTTGATTTCTTCAGTACCTACACCAAAGGAGATTATGGGTGTGTTTGAATGGATAATGAAGGTTTGTCCAAGATTGTTAGCATGAGTGATGTTTGCTTGGAAACAAATTTGGGCTGCATGTTGTTGCTTAAAGAAGTGGTGACTATTAAAAGAATACTTCGTTGTTTTGAACTAATATCAGGGCTGAAAATTAATTATAATAAGAGTGTGATCGCTGGTATTGGCGTGGATGAAGAGTTGATGCAAGCTTTTTCTTCTTGATTAAATTGCACACACCAAAATCTGCCTCTAAAGTACCTTGGTCTACCTCTTGGAGCTAATCCTGGCAGGAAGAGTACTTGGAAGCCAGTCTTGGATAGGTTTAAAAAGAAATTACCTACATGGAAGAGAAGGTTGCTTTCGTTTGCGGGGAGACTGACTTTAATTAAGTCAGTCCTGAGTAATTTACCTCTTTATTATTTGTCATTGTTCAAAATACCAGTGGGAGTGGCAAAAGAAATAGACAGCATCCAAGCAAATTTCTTATGGGGAGGATTCGATCTTAAAAGAAAAGTGCATATGGTTAGTTGGGAAGTCATTACCAGGAGTAAGAATTTGGGTGGATTGAGTATTAGAAGGTCCACAGATATGAATATTTGCCTTTTGCTGAAATGGTGGTGGAGGTTTGGAGTAGAACACCAGACTTTGTGGAAGGATGTTATCTGTTCAAAATATGGTATGGGGGGTGGTAGCTGGCTGCCGTACATGGCAGGAAATTTTGAGAGCTTCAAAAATTTGGTCTGATATAATTTGTCTGTTAGAACTCAGCCTGAGGTGTACAATTACTATCTTGCAAACACTGTAATCCAGTTGGGGAATGGTAGGAGAGCTCAATTCTGGTTAGATAAATGGATGGGCGAGGTGTGTCTGAAGTCTGAATTCCCCAGATTATTTTCTCTGTCCACTAATAAGTATGGAACAATTTCTGATTTTAATAACAGATGTGGAGGGTCTCAGGAGTGGAGTTTGGAATTTAGGAGGCCGTTGCTGGCTTGGGAGGAAGAGGATGTAGGTAGGTTATATACCTTCTTAAGGTTTGCACCAGCCATTAGAGCCACCTGCTTAGATGTTTGGCTGTGGAAGGCTGACCCATCTCGGGTGTTCTCGGTTGCTTCAACGTATAAGAGATGTGAAATACTCTTGGGACCTGTTAGGACAATGGCTATGGAAGTCTGGCATAATTGTGCTCCACCCAAAGTAAAATTCTTTGGGTGGTTGGCTTGGAGAGGCAGGGTGAAAATAGCAAGTTTCTTGCAGAGAATAGGGATATTAGAAGTGAATGCAAATGTGGGATGTGTCTTTTGTCAAGGAGAGGAGGAAACAACTCAACATATCTTGCTATGTTGTCCTTTTGTCTGGTGATTGTGGTCTCATATTATGAAATGGCAGGGTGTGTAGTGGGTTATACCCAGCTCTGCGGAAGGGTTGTTGCAGTGGTGGTCTTTTTGTAAGATGAAAAAGAAGGAGAAGCTGATATGGAAAGTCATACCTTTGGCTGTCTGTTGGTCTACGTGGAAGCATAGAAATGAATGCGCCTTTAATGGTTCTCGGCCAAATCTGGAAGTTTTATGTGAGATTGTCAAAGCTAGAATAGCTTTGTGGGTTAAGGCATCCCCAGCCAGAGTAGAATTTTCTATCAATGATGTAGTCTTTAACTTGCAGCAGGTCCAGTTCTGTATTAGGAATGGGAGTTGATGCTACAGCTGTTATCTGTGCTGGTCTGCTGGTGTAGTTTATTGGCTGCGAGTTATCTGTCCTCTGGGTGTTCCTTCCTGATGGTGGTGTTTTATCTGTTCTCTGGGTGTTCCTGCTAGTTTTGTATAGGTAGTGAGGGGCTGCAAGTCTTGCTGATTGTTTTGGGGACTGTTATGGTGGGCTGGTAGTTAGGTTTTGAGGAGTGTTTCTCTACTATTTAGGTTTTCTTGAGGAAATGAGGCTTCTCTGTTCTGTGCCTTCTATGCTCATCTGCGTTTTGCTGATCTGATAAGGTGATTGCTAAGGTGCCTGCCAGACTAAAACTGGTCTGCATCAGAGGAGTGGTTAGGTGTTTTGTTTGTCTTCACCTGGTGGTTTTGCTTGTTGGTTCTGTTTTGTTTGATTTGTTGTGGTTTGTTAGATGAAGTTCAGGCCATTAGAGGTTTAATGCTTGTTGTTATGTGTGTTTGTGTATTGGAAAATAAGGGTGCGCATCATATGGAGGAGACATTCAGTCTACTGGTATTTTGCAGCTATGCTCAGGTCTGCCTAGTTGAAGTTTTTTGTTGAGCTCAGCGGTGCAGTACTCTGTTTTAGCTTTAGAGTTTCAACTCAGATGAAGTTGTGTTGTGTTCTTATATTGCCTTTTACGCCTGGAATTGCTATGCTCTTAGGTGCTAGCATTGGTGATGCTCAAGTTGAGTGCTGCTAGTTGGCTATACATTTCTGTGCTTCACTGATGTTAGTTGTTTGCTAATGGAGTACTCAACAATTTGCTGGAAGGTGAAGCTAGGCTAGGCTGCTTGGAGTTGGGAGTTGCTATCTATGGATGTGCTGCTGTGAAGATTATGCTAGCATAATGGGCACAAGGAATTATGAGCACATGTCAGCTTGTCAGCTTGTTGGCTATACACAAGTTGCTAGTTGGCTGGTTGGCTATACACATGTCAGCTTGTTTAATTGTTTGCTAATCTTGCACTTCTGGAATGGTGTTTGAGTTTGTGGATGCATAGTCTTGGGGATTAGTCTTGTGGAAGGTCTGTTAGAGAATTAAGTTGGGTTTGTGGCTTCATAGAGTTGGTATTCAGTTGGTCTGCTAAGTTCTGTTCTGGTTGGTCTGCTCAGCTCTGTGATGAAATTGGGTCTGTTGTTTTGCTTTGGTGGAAATTATTCAAGATGCAAGCTGAAGTGTTTCTGAGGTCTCAACTGTTAGATCCATATGTTCTTTAACACCACTTTTGTCTCTTCTCAGATTCATATGTTCAGTAATGCTCAGGTGGATCTTGATGAACTATGTGAATCCATTAAGCAAGTAAGAATCTGCATTAGGAGTGGCTCTTGAGTTAGAACTACAGCTGCTTGGTGCTACTGGGTTGATTTGTTTGGGCATTTTATTTCTTTGTTTCTGCTGGTGTATCATTTGATGGCCTCGAGGCCTGTGTTGTTTTTCTCTCTTTTCTTGTTGGTTTCTCACCAACTTTTGGTGGTGCTAGCAAATGATTGGGTATCCTCCTTGGTGGCAACCTAGTTAGGATTGGGGGGCGTACTTTGATGCTTTTTGCCCCTCCTTTTCTTTATTGATGTTTTTTTTCATATGTAAGGTATGTTTTCTCATTAATAAAGTGCTTTTTTTGCTGATCAAAAAAAAAAAAAAGTTGTTGCTTAAAGATGTGAGGCATGTTCCCGACATTCGCCATAATTTGATCTCTACTAGAAAGCTAGATGATGAAGGCCACAACGATAAATTTGGTGATGGAATATAGAAGTTCACAAAGGGTTCTTTGGTGGTGGCTAAGTGCAAGAAGACTTATACATTTTATTCAATGCCAGGAAAAATTTGTAAAGGTGTTGTCAATGCACTTGAAGATGATACTTTTACCGAATTGTGGCACAAGCGGCTTGGGCATATGAGTGAAAAAGGGTTGCAAGTTTTGTTCAAGAAAGAGCTTCTACCCGGTTTGAAAGGTACACATCTTAAAACTTGTGTTCATTGTTTGGCGGGTAAACAACATAGAGTTTCTTTTCATAAAAATGTTACTTGTAGAAAAGAAAATGTTTTGGAGTTGATTCATTTAGATGTTTGTGGTCCTTTAAAAGTTAGAACACATAGTGGTGCACTTTATTTTGTTACTTTCATTGATGATTATTCAAGGAAAGTTTGGGCTTTTATACTAAAAACTAAAGATCAAGTTCTAGATGTATTTAAGCTTTTTCAGGCCATGGTTGAAAGAGAAACATGGCATAAATTAAAGTGCATCCGAACAAACAATGGTGGTGAATACATTGGACCATTTGATGAGTATTGTCGCAGCCAAGGTATTCGGCATCAAAAGACAGTTAAGAAGACTCCTCAACAAAATGGCGTTGCCAAGAGGATGAACCGCACCATTGTGGCAAGAACAAGGTGTCTGCTTTCTCATGCTAAATTGCCAAGATCCTTTTGGGGTGAGGCAATGAGGACAGTGGTTGACGTGATCAATTAGTCTCATTCCTATCCTTTGAATGGTGATATTCCCGAAAGAGTTTGGACTGGCAAAAATGTGTCTTATGAGCACTTGAGAGTGTTTGGTTTCCGAGCTGTTGTTCACATTCCAAAAGATGAGAGGTCCAAGCTTGATAACAAGTCAAGACAATGTATTTTTCTTGGCTATGAGCGTGATGAATTTTGTTATAGATTATGGGATTCGGTCGACAAGAAAGTTATTTGAAGCCGTGATGTTGTGTTTCTTGAAGACCAAGCAAGTGAAGACTTTGGCAAAGGTGATCAACCGGAGCAAAAAACTAGTGATCTCATTGACATGGATCCAATTCCATCATCTTCAGTTGATGATGAAAATGGGAAAGATGTGCAGCCACCTCTTGAAGATGTAGATGATGATGCTACTCCAAATGAAGTTGAGCCAGAAATTAAGGAAAGCATCAAACTCAAGAACCGCCACCACAACTTGAGTTGAGGAAATCTACAAGGGACCGGCAACCTTCGAGAAAGTATCCTCCGAATGAATTTGTATTGATTTCCGATCAAGGGGAGCCCGAGAGCTACCAAGAAGCAATTGAGCATGCAAATAAAGATAATTGGAAAAAAGCCATGGAAGAGGAGATGAATTCCTTACTTGAAAATCACACTTATGATTTAGTGAAGTTGCCTAAGTGGAGGAAAGTTCTCAAAAATAAGTGGGTTTTCAAATTGAAGAATGATGGCAAGAATCTGAGGTACAAAGCACATCTTGTTGTGAAAGGCTTTGGATAAAAGAAATGTACTGACTTTGATGAGATTTTCACGGCGGTTGTGAAGATGTCTTCTATTCAGGTTGTACTTGGCATGGTTGCAAGTATGAAGCTTGAAGTTGAGCAACTTGATGTGAAGACTGCATTTCTTCATGGTGACCTTGAAGAAGAAATTTACATGGGCAACTGGAAGGTTTTGTAGAGAAATGGAAAGAGAAATTTGTTTGCAAATTGAAGAAAAGTTTGTATGGCCTCAAGCAAGCCCCACAGCAATGGTACAAAAAATTTGACTCTTTCATGATGAATAATGATTTTTCTAAAACCACTTCGGACCATTGTGTGTTTGTGAAAAAAATTTCGGATGGTAAATTTATTATTTTTTTGCTTTATGTTGATGACATGTTAATTGTGGGTCAAGATTACACTATGATTAATAGGTTGAAATTGGAGTTGAGCAAGCCTTTTGCTATGAAAGATTTGGGGCTGGCAAAGCAAATACTTGGTATGAAAATTTTTCGTGATCGCAAAAAGGGGTGGATTTGGTTGTCTCAAGAAAGCTACATTGAAAAAGTTCTTGAGAGGTTCAACATGGATAAAGCAAATTCGGTTGGTTGTCCACTTGCGGGTCATTTCAAGCTTAGTTCGAATCAATGTTCTACAAGTGAGAAAGCCAAGGAAGAGATGTAGAAAATTCCTTATGCTTCAGCGGTTGGTTCTTTGATGTATGCTATGGTTTGTACAAGGACAGATATTGCTCACGCCATTGGTGTGGTGAGTCGTTTTCTCTCTAATCCGGGTAAAGAACATTGGGTAGCGGTGAAGTGGATTCCAAGATATCTTCGAGGGACTTCGAAGGTGTGTTTGTGTTTTGGGGATGGTAAGCCGATGCTTGATGGGTTCACGAATTCTGACATGGCCGGTGACGTTGATTCTAGGAAATCTAATTCGGGGTATTTGATGACTTTTGCAGGGGGAGCTGTGGTATGGTAATCTAAATTACAAAAATGTGTTTCTTTTTTAACTATCGAAGCTGAATTTATTGCCATTACGGAAGTTTGCAAAGAAGAGTTATGGTTGAAAAATTTTTGCAAGAGTTGGGTTTGAAGCAAGAAAGGTATGTGCTTTATTGTGTAGTCAAAATGCTATTCATTTGAGTAAAAATTCCACTTTTGATTTGAGATCGAAACACATTGATGTGCGATACCATTGGATTCGTGATGTGTTAGATTCGAAATTGTTGCAACTTGAAAAGGTTCACACATATGATAATATTCGGATATGTTGACTAAGACTTTATCAAGGGACAAACATTTAAAGTGTTGAACTTTGGCGAGTATGGTTGATGTCTCCACCTAAGTCGATAGGGGGAGAATTGTTGGGTATACCTCCTTATTGGAGTATGGGACCTAATTGGTTTCTTAAAATCTTTAATTTGGTTTAGTGTTGGTTATAATATATTTTTAATATATTATATCTGACTTTTGGAGGCCCAATGGGTATTTAATATTCAGTTTGGTAACAACTAGGGTTTTGATAAAAAACCCAAGAATCAACAATATATTTTATTTTTGTTCTTCCAAGGTATGCACAGCGGCTGCAACATACATAGTTTCGGTGGGTTTTTTTTGGTTTTCAGTGGCAGGAACAAATTGATATATATATTTCAATTGGTCGTCAGTGCTGCTGATGATAAGATATTTGATCAACCAGTTTGGTGGATTTTAGTTCTTGATTTCGGCAACTATACGGGTGCATATTTCGGCAGCCATTGTGAAGTTTGATTTGGGTTTTCTTCAATTCTGTTTTGAAGACTTTGTTTATCTATTTGGTGAGGTCTTTCCTCTTGTTTATTTGTGATTATTTAAAATTCACCTAAGTGTGGTTTGTGAGACCATTCGTGTCTCGTTTGTGATTGTTTGGAAACTCTTTGGTTGATAATGGAATTATAGTTTGATCCCGTGGACGTACCTCACATTGAGGGAACCACGTAAAAATTTTTGTGTTGTCATTGATTTAATTTTTCCACATTAGTTTTTATTCCCATTGATTGATTTACTTATGGGAAATCATCTATTTTCCCTAACAGTAAATGATCCAGAATTCAAATCAAAGACAATTGATTTATATTTTTCTTGTCATTTATATTTCCTGCACTTAATTTTCTGCACTTTATTTTATGCACTTCATTTTTGAAGCATAAGAGTAGAGGTAAGTTCTTTGCACTTTATTTTATGCACTTCTTTTTCGAAGCATAGGAGTAGAGATAAATTAATTGTTAGTTTGATTGTTCACTCAATCATCTTTCTCTGCCTCCCTCTTTCTTCTTTTAATTTTTCTTTTCTCTACACTTGACAATTTTAAAGTCCTTTTCATTGAGGCTAAAAGAACTTCGAAGCAATCGTATGACTAATTGGTTGGCATTTATTAATTTCTGTAAGGACTTATTAATCCTTGCTGGCACGTTCGAATTACATTTCTAACCTTCGAAAGCCAAAAAAGCCAACATATATTTTTGGCACTATGAGAAGTTATGAAATGTAGAAAGATGATGGAGAACAAAATGGAGAACATGGGGCATGAAGTGGAGGTTGAAGGAAGTTATGGAAGATCATGGAGTATGAAATGGAGGAGATGGAAGAATAGAGTAATAATTAGGTAGTTTTTTCCTACAAATATTTTCCTGTAAATAGCCATTCGTGGCTACATTGTAAAGGATTCAGAACTCAAATCAAAGACAATTGATTCCTATTTTTCTTGTCATTTATATTTCCTGCACTTAATTTTTTGCATTTTGTTTTATGCACTTCATTTTCGAAGCATAGGAGTAGAGGTAAGTTCTCTGCACTTTATTTTATGCACTTCATTTCTAAGCATAGGAGTAGAGATAAATTAATGGTTAGTTTGATTGTTTACTCAATCATCTTTCTCCGTCTCCCTCTTTCTTCTTTTAATTTTTCTTTTCTCTACACTTGGCAATTTTGAAGTCCTCTTCATTGAGGAAAAATAACTGTCAACACAATCGCTTGATAATTGGCTTGAATTTAATTTGTAAGCATTTTTTAATCCTTGCTGGCACGCTTGTATTTATGATATTTTCATTCGTAGGAAAAATAAGCTAACAATTTTTGGTACGCCCAGTGGGACGTCAAGTGTAAGAAATGAAAAATGAATTGGATTCGTCCATTTCAAATAGCCTAGATGAGATCTTTTAGCATAAACAAAAAATTTTGGATCTTCAAGAAGAGATCCATTTTCTTGATGAAACAAACTTCCATCTATTATAATATTATTTGGTGGAAGAAAAAAGACACGATTTAATTAGAGAAATTCATGAACTTGATATAGAAGTTCGCCAATGGAATGATAAGTTGTCAACTCTCACTACCAAGTTTTTAACCAAGGCTTTCATGGCCAGAATTGGTGTATTTTTTCAGAATTCTTTCAGTGTTGAAAATGGCAAAAGAAAAGAGTTGATTTCATCAATGGCTCAAGGGGTTAAAAAATCCATTTTTAAAGAGCCAACTTATGAAAATAACATGGCAAAAAAGCATGTTGTTGAGCCAAGCATGGTAAAACATGATGTTCCATATAAGGCTCGGGGGGTTGAAAAACCCTTTCTTAGAAAGTCAAACCATGGAAATAACATGTCCATGAAGGATTTTCATAAGCCGTTAATGTCTAAAATAGAAAAATAGCCCTATTTGTTAATGAATGAAGAAAGTTATTTGGCCAAAGAACATGTTCTTAGACCAAACGTGATTAAAGATGATGATCAACCTACTGTTGATGGATTTAAAATATTTGACATTGCTGAAAATGTCAAAGCATTTGAATTTCCAAGACTATATTATGTCATGACTTTCGTTGTCCAAAACCTACTTTGGATTTGTGGATCACATCAAAATATAATTTTAACGATGTGGCTAATAAAATTAACAAATTGTTCTTATGAGTTTGAAGCACTAAAAATAGGAGATAATCATTTAAAATGCATTAACTTGGCTAGGAAAATCCTATGCATTTAAATCAGTGGTTGAGAATGGCTTATCTTTTCAAATTGATGGCTAATTTTTTTTTTTAAGGTGCAAAATGATAATAGTATGTGTGCTTCAGTTGTAGTCAAACAATGGCTCTTGCATATTCAACTACAATCGAAGCACACATATTGTCATTATTTTGCGCCTTAAAAAAAACAATTGGCCATCAATTTGAAAAAATAAGCCATTCTCAACACTAATTTAAATGCTTAGGATTTTTCTAGCCAAGTTCATACATTTTAAATGGTTATCTCCTATTCTTAGTGCTTTGAACTCATAAGAACAATTTTGTTAATTTTATTAGCCACATCATTAGTAATCATCATGCATGTCCTAGGACGTAGGCAAAAGCATCGATCCACTAATATTAACAAGTATTGGCTAAATTAGTGCGAAGGGTAATGTTGGCTATATATTTTGTACAAACCTACTGCAACCTGACACGTGGATCTTGAAAGGCAATTTAGAGAATCAGTAAAGGTCCTCAATCGGCGAGACATGGGAACAGTCAAGATACTCAAGGGGACGTGGTCAAAATGGTTGCTTACAATTCAAGTTCAAATTCAGGAGGGAAGCCTAACTGTGGGAGTGGAATAGTGGGAGCAAACTGTTCAGGGCCATTGGTTATGGAGATCATTTCAATGGTTATCACCTACTTTGATGGTTATCAGCCACTTCGATGGTTATTTTTAGAGCCTATAAATAGAGGAGAATGCTGATAATGAAGGGCCCGGAACCAGATCTGGAAACCAGTTTATTTACTTTACATTTTCCATTCCTTTAAATTTTAGTCTTTACATTCCTGTAGTGCACTTCAAATTCCTAGGAGTAATTCTAAGTTAGTCTATTACTGTAATCCCCTTCGAAGCTGTGAAAGCGAGAAGGTACATTGTAAGTTCCTGTTTACTTAATAAAAGATTGATTTCAGACAATGTTGTTCCCCTTTTCTTTCTTAATAAGTTTTCTCAATTTTCTCCTAAAAAATCAAGCTACCTGTAAAGTCCTCTTCATTGAGGCTAAAAGAACTTCGAAGCAATCGTCTGACTAATTGGTTGGCATTTAGTAATTTCTGTAAAGACTTATTGATCCTTGTTGGCATGCTTGAATTACATTTCTAACCTTCGAAAGCCAAAAAAGAGAACATATATTTTGCTTGAACCCTACCTCCACTATCTGTGCAAATGAACGGACTGATACATCTCTGATGGCTAATCAAACCCTATCTTTCATTGATCAAGCATATGAAGAGGTTTTGGACAATGATGATCAATCTCGAAAGAACTACCATGCATTTATTAACCATATTTATCCTCCTTCATTTATACAAGTTATGGAGGCTTTCGCAGAGTATGAGTCTTTAGACGCAAAACTTGCCTAAATGGATCTCGGAAGCTCTTCATCTGCTCTAAAAACTTCTACGTGGGATGAAGCTGTCTCATCTTCTACTGGAACTACTGGTTGGGGCGTTTGGCCAACACTAACCCAACCCCAAACAAGGGAGCGAATCCATCACAGACTTGTTGAATTTGATGACCCTATAGTGATTCATTCTTCTTCGCGTAGCTCTGTGGTGTATTATACTCTATTTGACAGCCTTCGCTATCTTGAAGACAATTTGCTTTTTGCATGGTATACTTCCACATTGTCGACCAAAATAGTCTGAAAAACCCCTTACCCAATTGAAGCTTTGGGAATGAGCCCCTCACTCTTAGCCAACAAAGTAAAGCTTTGCTCTTCTGGCTGGCTCGAGTGTGTAAACGAGCCTCAGTTTCCACCTTTTTTTAGAGGGGAGCCAACTGCTCCTCCCCTTCCTCCTAATCCAGACTGGATTAAGGAATTAAAACTTACTTTCTTTGAAAGCTAGCATTTCGCTCCCTACCAGGCTTCAGTTCCTCCAACTACTTATCAACAGTATAAAGCCCAGACCTTGCTTGCTGTCTTCTCTCATTTATCTTTCGAAGCCCTTCATGATGACATCCCTTACAAGAACTTCCTATGGGCTTGTGACATTATCCCTTGAAGCCATAATCTTAACCTAGCGGCCCAAACAGAACTTCACACCTTTCTTGACTAGCTTCCTTTGCTGTTTAATTGAAACAAAAATGCCTTAGCCACCTGCAAATCTCTGGAGGAGATCTCTGCTGTTCACATCCAAACTCAATATGAAGTAGAAAATCTTCTTGAAGAATATGAGGATTTTAAGAAGTTTGAGTCAGAGTTCAGGGAAGATGTTGATATATGTGGGATGGATGTGATGGATGAAGTGGAGAAAGCCTTGAAGCAAACATAATTTGAAATGAGGGCCCATGTAACCACCCCGATCCATGATTACCTGCTAAGCCATGATTAATTATGCCTAATGAGTGATTAAGATCAAATTCTGAATTAATTGCATACAAATAGCATCATTTATGTTTATATCTATTTATTGTAGAAATATCTGTTTACATTTATATTTCGTTCTATGAATTGAAGGCCTTATTGACATCTGATTATGAAATTGACTTGGCTTATGTGTTATTTGGAATTTTTGGAGTTTTATGGTAGGTTTGATCGAAATTCGATTCGGAACCCAATAATTAGAATATAATAATTGCCATTACTTAGCTTAATTAGCTTTCCCTAATCAAACCTATAAAAAGGTTTATACACCACTAGCATCACTTTTCCTTCATCATTTTTGAGCTCCAAAAACGTGAGAGTGAGAGTGAGAGGGAGAAGCTTAGAGAGTGTTGTCTCCAAGAAAGGAAAGAAGAATTGTGATAAATTGAAGGGTTTGGACTTAGAGGCACAAGAATCAAGCTTCTAGCTCTCACATTGGCAAGCCTAGGTAAGAATTCAACCCATAGATTGTACCATTATGATGTTTAGGACATGGATTCTAGAGAATTGGGTTAAGTGATGCAAGGATTGAGCTAGAAATGAAGGACTTGGCATTAAACCATGCATGTATGAACTTTCATCACATGTTTGAGTTGAATTTCAAGTGATTTACTCATGCATGACCTTCCTTTGGCTATGGTTTCACAATCCAGCATGGTTTTGTATTAAACATCTCAAGAGATCATGGTTTGGTTGGTTGAAGATCAAACCATTGCATGCATGTCAAATTTTGGAAAATATGAAGTTTAATTTTGAGTAATTGGCAAACTTTTGGGCCTTGATTTCATGAAATGATCTTTACTTCTCTATGTTTTCCAAGCTTAGACATGTTTTCTCAAGTTTTGGGGCCTAAAGGTTGAGTTTGAAGGCATTGAATTTGAGTTTTTCAGCTTGGAGGTAAATTTGAAAATTCCAGAATTCGACCTCTCCGCTCGAGCGACAAGACCTGCGCTTGAGCAACCACTCTGTGATCTTGCACTTCCACTTGAGCGACCAAAAGTTGGCTTAAGCATGAAGTACAAGCTCCCAGAAGTTCACATGTTTTGTAAACCGCTCGAGCAACAAAAGCTGCGCTTGAGCGAAGACCTCAGTCACACACTCGAGCAACCATCGAGCGATCGTCGAGCGAAAAAATCGCACAACGAGTACTTTTGCAGAGTTTACAGACCGCTCGAGTGACAAAAGTTGTGCTTGAGCGACCACTCACATTTTGCATTTCCGCTCGAGTGAAGAAAGTTACACTCGAGCGAGACCCTTATTTTTAGCATTTTTGACCGAGTGTTTTCAAATACATTTTGGCATCCTTATTGCATCCTAGGCATTCCTAGGCCAAGATTAAGACATAATATGAAGGATAAGGGCTAGAAACACACTAAGAATGAAATGAAATAAGTTAAGTATGATCCGAGAGTAGTAAAGCTATGTTCAACTTTATTATTTTCTGTATATGGAATAAGATCTGTTCTGTGAAATGCTATGTTATGTACAATGAATGATTGTTCAATTTCTAACAATTTCGTAGCTCAAGTATGTTATCTGTTCCCGGACCGGAGGTTCCTTTATGGAACTGACAAGTTATCTATACCCAGCCGGAGGTTCCTTTATGGAACTGACAAGTAATCTGTACCCGGTCTGGAGGTTCCTTTATGGAACTGACAAGTAATCTGTACCCGGTCTGGAGGTTCCTTTATGGAACTGACAAGTTATTCATACCCGGCCGGAGGTTCCTTTATGAAACTGACAAGTATGATCTTTGTTGTTCTGAATGTGATCTGTTAGCGCTAACGGATGTAAGATTAAGTATGAATTTTGATTTCTGTCAATGGCTTGAACAAGAATATGAATATGAATCTATTTCGGTGAATTGATTTAGTTATGGGACATCATTCATTTACCCCTTTACTCTGTTATTATTCACTGGGCTTTCGCTCACTGTTTATATTATGTATGTAGATGAGCAAGCGCGTGACCAGGCTCAGAGTTGATGACCTGGCGTCTCTGTTTTGTCACCAGCCATTGTGCCTCCGAGGAGGTTCCCTTTTATGGATGGCGTGAGTCTAAATGGCATGTGCTTAAGACTTTGTTTCCTCCTTTGGGGGTACACAAACAAGTTCTGTTTATCTGTAAACTGGGCTAAGTCCCTTTTTTGTTTTATCTATATATGAGAGTGATGTTCGACTAAGGTACATATATGACGTCACATGTATGTGTTTCTAAAGTTTAAAAATTATTTGTCCCATATATATCTGCACAGCTCAATGGACGCATATTTTGTATACTTGATTCCGCAGCCCCTTATATTATGTTATTCTATTCAGAGGCCTTCAGTAATCCAAGGATTACTGGCTGGTTACGACACTAAACCTATAGGGACAGGTACGGGTCGTGACAACCCAACAACTTTTTTACCAAATAAGGGCTCATCAATTAGACAAGCCAAATTTAGATATGATAGAGGCAAGGTTGGAGAAAGAACATGTATTTATTGAATTTTGCTGGACAAAGTTTCATGACCTTGTAACCTTGTCTATTCCTTATTTTTACGAAATTGAGAATGTAGCCAAATAGGCTTTCCCATTGTAGATGTTTACATCAATAAAATTGGATTCCTGTTTTCCAATTGCCAATATACATGACTTTGGTCCCTCAGCTTGTTCATATAATTAACAAATATTAGCTTTGAAGTATCCAATCTATCTCTAAGCTTGCAAGGTTTCCTTCAAAAAGTGATAATATACTCCTTCGAAGGGCTCTGCTTGGTAGAAAGTCCAAGAATGTGCTTTCATACTTTTGAAAGTTAAAGACATGGGTTTCACTTTTGCCGATTTGCAAATCTTTTGATCTGCAAAATTTTTGCATCATTCTAGCAAGTATTGGCCTCAGAGTACCTCCCTGTTTCAAAGCCAGACAGAGCACTTAAAAGTACATTTCCTTTCCTCAAAAAGTAATAAAATATTCATTCGAAGGAAATCTCCCCTAACAAAATGCCTAGGATCATACTATTGCTACCTTCGCATTGTTCAACATGCTTTGATTTTACTTGAATTAAGGCATAGGCTTTAGTATTCTAGTAGAATATTGGCTTTGAAGCCAACTACTTATTTCGAAGCCAAGCTGAACATTTTGAAGTATATTTCCCTCCCCTAGAAGGTAACAAGATACTACTCTGGAGGAAACTTTCTTCATAGGAGTTTAAAAAATAAAGGCCTTAATCCTATCCAGGTCAAAAATAAACAATCAAATAACTTGGGTCTATTTGACCCATTAGGACAAATGGGTAATTTGGACCAAAAAGGTATAAAGCCCCCAATTTCTCGCACCTTTACTTAATTGTTTGCGTAGTCTTTACTTTCACTCCCATTGTTATTGACCTCAACTTCTTACCCCTCTCTTTCATTCTCCTTGTTCTTACTTCAATCCTTCATCAATGGCTTCTTCTTCTGCGAAAATACTAGTCATCGAACACATGCGTCCCTCAATGGCTTTACGGAGATGCATTGCTAATGAGATAGCCAAGCATGAAGAAAGCTCTTGCTAGGAGAATCTTTGTCACGCCTCGCAACCTGTCCCTAAAAGTTTGGGCATGACCACTTCAGAAACAGACATAAAATTCGATACATATAACATATGGGGCCTGAACGGAAGCATTAAACAACACAGAATAACATCCATTGAGTCAATACTAACATGCCATGATCAAGCACTTGATGTCAGGTAATGCATCATATAATAAACACACACACAGCTATATATATATATAAACAAATATACAGACCCATCCCCGAGTCTAGGGATGTAACAAAACTGGGTTAGGAGGAGTTAATTATGTTTTACAATTTCCGACAAAAGGTTGGGTACACGAAGCCGAAAGCTCTGCAAGGACTCCACAAAATGAATGAGCTTCGTCTAAGGGCTTGGTTGTGGTGTAATGGCAAAAGACAAGTGGTCCAAGTTGGGCTAGGACTGACCTCCAGACTGAGTACCTATAGAGCAGACATAACACAGAGTGAGTGAAGCTCAGTGACTAATAGTACGTAAACAATCCAATGAATAACTTGAATTACAATGTATATAAGTGCAGAGAACTTATGGTTAATCTTCCTGTAATTGTTTCCAGAACGGCCTTAGGCCCAGTCTTTAAACAGAGTGGCTTTAAGCCCAGTAATACACAGAACGGCCTTAGGCCTAATAGAATTTACAGATCGGCTTCTGGCCTAACAGACTTTACAGATTGGCCTCTGGCCCAGATATCAACAGAGCAGAGTAATTTCTAGAGTGATACAGATGTACACAGATTCTTTCAACGCTTACATAAGTTCATGCCGATTTCTAATCAATATAGATGTTAACGTAATTACTTGCGAAGAATAGAGTGTTAATAACGATAATTATTAACGGTAAGTAAATGTACATCTACAGTACTATTACTCACAGTGCGGTAGCGAAGCGCTTGTTTCTCCCGGGTTGTGACCTACACACACACACAACTTATAAATTAGTTCTTTTTCCTTGTTAAGTCATTTTCGGACTCGCTTCGCTTCAAATGAATTTACAAACATCAAAAAGGCATCAAATACAGATTTCAAAAATATCAGAGGGTCGAGCACGTAAAACAGAGCAGATAATATTTTACAGCATGGGCTGCACACGCGGCAGTCACCTTCGCATGTGCGGAAGGGTGGGCTGCACGTGCGGTACTCCTTCCCCGCACGAGCGGCAGAAAGCAGAATGCCATTCCTATTTTTTTCCTCTTTTCCACACGTACGGCCATGACCTCCGCACGTGCGGTGGTGCTTCCGTACGTGCGTCTGTGGCCCCTGTTTTGGGCAGTCCGAAATTAACCCAAAATTCAGCAGAACCAACATATTCTATGTACAAAATAAAGATGAGTTATTCAATAGGTTAACCCAACATCTTCATAACATGAGTCAAAATCATAATATCACAAATAGACATGATTAGAAGCTTAATTAGGTCACAATCCTTCCTAATTTCATCTACAAAATCCAATTTCCTTGTCTTCATAAAATATATACTCAATACATATGTATAATTATATGGGTTTGGCATGAAAACCAAAGATTAAAGTGTAATTCCTACACAACACTTAAATTAAGTCTCAAAGCAACCAAATGATGAGAACAACTTTCAATCAAGCATGAATCACTCATAATCCTCAATTACAAACCCTAAGTTGTATAAACATGAAAAAAACCCTTTCTTAAGTCCAAGTGAAGGTTAATTAGGTTGGATTGAGCTTACCTTGAATTAAATCCCACAACTCTTCTCAATTTGCCAATCTTCCTTGTTGAATTTCTTCTCCCCTAGTTCTTCTTCTCTGCACTCTCTCTTTTCTCTCCCAGGAGATATTTAAGTTAAAGTTTATTTCCATGTCAATGGTCAAAGAAGCATATATATATATACATAATATAAAAAGGTTGAATAAGACAAAACTCAATCAGTTTAATCATTCCAAATTGAAATTTAACAGAAAATCATATTATGACTTAAAAATCATGCTGATCTCAAATGTAAAATCAATTTCAGATTATTAAGCTTCTAAGGCCTTCAATTTCTGTTCTAATCATCTCAATTGTAACAGATTTTTCTCCTATTAGACAGATATGAATCCATATTCATAAGATTCATTTAATTAAACTTAATGTCACATAAACTTTCACAGTAAGCATTTAAATGCACAGAATGAGGGACTAGAAATATGCCAGAAACACATACGAGGGTCGGGTTATTACACTCTTCCCTCCTTAAATAAGTTTGGTCCCTCAAACAGAACTGGTGCACCCCAAGGAGACACACTCGGGCGAATGAACCCCTTATCAAGTAAATCTTGCAACTGAATCTTTAACTCCTTTATCTCAACTGGTGACATTCTATACGGAGTCTTAGAAATGGGTTGAGTTCCAGGCACCACTTCAATTGTAAACTCGATTTCACGGTCTATTAACTCCCCCGGTAATTCTTCCGGAAAAACATTCAGAAATTCACAGACAACTGGAATCATGTTAGTATTTCCATTCATCACTTGCCCCTCCAAAACACTACATAAATACCCCTGGCACCCCTTCTGAATTAATTTACAAGCCTTTGCTGTAGAGATCAAATAAGGTGGAGAAGTCACTCCATGTCCCTGAAAAGTAAATTCCGATTGCCCTGGAGGGTGAAAATTGATTTGCTTAGTCAAATAGTCAATAGTTGCACCATATTCGCTCAACCAGTCCATTCCCAGAATAATATCAAAATAAGTCATATCAAGAGGTAACAGATTGGCATATACCTAGGCATCCCCAATTAGAAGTTCACAAGCGAAATATACAGAGGTACAGATCATAGAATCCCCTAAGGGTGAGGACACACATAGCATATAGGATAATACTTCTTCAGATCTATCTAAATATTGAGCAAATAGTTTTGACACAAAGGAATGGGTAGAGCTAGAATCAAACAATACATGTGCGGAATGACCGTGAATAATAAATGTACCTAACACTACTGTTGCAGCATTTTGCACATCTCCTGGAACCAATGCAAACACTCTGCCTTGTCTTGTGGTATCTTATTGTTAACAGGCTTAGCAGCCGACTTAGTGTTGGGAGCTGGTGTAGACCCCGCTGAACTTGTAGCAGCCCTATTTCCATTTTGTTGATTCCTCTGAGGGCAATCCCTTACCAAATGACCCGTTTTGCCACACCTAAAACAGGCTCCAGACAACCGATAATAAGTCCCACGGTGCTTCTTTCCACATTCTGAACAAACAGGAGCTGAATCTGAGGTAAATGTTGAAGCACTAGAAGTCCCTGAATTTTGTTTCTTATTTGGTGGAGTGACTGATCCTTTTGACAATTGATTGTTCTGCCTCTTTCCTTTCCATTCAGAAATCCGATTCTGAGCAGCAAGGTTTCCCTCTGCTATAACAGCCCTTTCCAACACATCAACATAGGTGGGTATCTTCAACATGTTAACTCGGTCCAAGATAGCACTCCGTAATCCCCCTTCAAATTTTCGTGCTTTCTTATAATCCGTATCCACCATATGAGGTGAAAACCGGGCTAGTTCTGCAAATTGAGCTTCATACTCTGCAATGGTCTTGTTTCCTTGTCTGAGAGTTTCAAATTCTGCCACCTTCTTATCTCACATACTTTGAGGAAAGTACTTGTCGTAAAACAGTTCCAAAAATCTGTCCCAAGTTAAGCCTTGATGGACAGTTCTTGTAAGCATCCACCACCTCCGTGCTTCGTCTTCAAGGGTGAAGGCAGCAAGTTGCACTTTTTGGGCTTCGGTACACGGAAATACTTCAAACAGTTTCTCTATTCCCAATGCCCACACTTCAGCCTTCATTGGTTCTATTCCTCCTTTGAATGACGGCGGCTTCATCTTCTTAAATTCCCTCATGAGTGTAATAGTCTAGTCCTCAGCATGAAAATCCTGTACCACAGGCGGAGGTACCGGTGGCGGTGGCGGTGGCGGTGGCGGTTGTGGTTGTTGCTGTTGTTGTCGTAAGGTCTCCGCCATTTCCATAATCATTCTTTCCATTCTGTCCAACCGTGCAAAAGTAACATCTTCCGGGTCCTCCGTTCTTGTTCTCACCATATTCTACATATCAACCAATTACAACAGACACAAAAGATATACAATGGACATAGATCATAATCATTGGAGTTAACAGATAATGCATCTATAACTAACGTTGCCATCAACTGTTTTATATGCTTTCAGAATATTATGCATGATGCCTAAGTCTTTTCTAGGCATCCTAAGGCTCAATGGATTCATGTGTAAGATAGCAACTCACGCTCTGATACCACTTGTCACGCCTCGCAACCTGCCCCTAAAAGTTTGGGCATGACCACTTCAGAAACAGACATAAAATCTGATACATATAACATATGGGGCCTGAACGGAAGCATTAAACAACATAGAATAACATCCATTGAGTCAATATTAGCATGCCAGGATCAAGCACTTGATGTTAGGTAATGCATCATATAATAAACACACACAGAGCTATATATATATAAACAAATATACAGACCCATCCCCGAGTCTGGGGATGTAACAAAACTGGGTTAGGAGGAGTTAATTATGTTTTACAATTTTCGACAAAAGGTTGGGTACACGAAGCCGAAAGCTCTGCAAGGACTCCACAAAATGAATGAGCTTTGTCGAAGGGCTTGGTTATGGTGTAATGGCAAAAGAGAAGTGGTCCAAGTTGGGCTAGGACTGACCTCCAGACTGAGTACCTACAGAACAGACATAACACAGAGTGAGCGAAGCTCAGTGACTAATAGTACGTAAACCATCCAATGAATAACTTGAATTACAATGTATATAAGTGCAGAGAACTTATGGTTAATCTTCCTGTAATTGTTTCCAGAATGGCCTTGGGCCCAGTCTTTAAAAAGAGTGGCTTTAAGCCCAGTAATACACAGAACGACCTTAGGCCTAATAGATTTTACAGATCAGCCTCTGGCCTAACAGACTTTACAGATCGGCCTCTGGCCTAACAGACTTTACAGATTGGCCTCTGGCCTAGATATCAATAGAGCAGAGTAATTTCCAGAGTGATACAGATGTACACAGATTCTTTCAACGCTTACATAAGTTCATACCGATTTCCAATCAATATAGATGTTAACGTAATTACTTGTGAAGAACAGAGCGTTAATAACGATAATTATTAACGGTAAGTAAATGTACATCTACAGTACTATTACTCACAGTGCGGTAGTGAAGCACTTGTTCCTCCCGGGTTGTGACCTACACACATACACAACTTATAAATTAGTTCTTTTTCCTTGTTAAGTCATTTTCGGACTCGCTTCGCTTCGAATGAATTTACAAACATCAAAAAGGCATCAAATACAGATTTCAAAAATATCAGAGGGTCGAGCACGTAAAACAGAGCAGATAATATTTTGCAGCATGGACTGGACGTGCGGAAGGGTGGGCCGCACGTGCGGTACTCCTTCTCCGTATGAGCGGCAAAAAGCAGAATGCCATTCCCATTTTTTTCCTCTTTTTCGCACGTGCGGCCATGACCTCCGCACGTGTGGCCGTAGCCTTTGTTTTGGGCAGTCCAAAATTAACCCAAAATTCAGCAGAACCAACATATTCTATGTACAAAATAAAGATGACTAATTCAATAGGTTGACCCAATATCTTCATAACATGAATCACAATTATAATATCACAAATAGACATGATTAGAAGCTTAATTAGGTCACAATCCTTCCTAATTTCATCTACAAAATCCAATTTCCTTGTCTTCATAAAATATATACACAATACATATGTATAATTATATGGGTTTGGCATGAAAACCAAAGATTAAAGTGTAATTCCTATACAACACTTAAATTAAGTCTCAAAGCAACCAAATGATGAGAACAACTTTCAATCAAGCATGAAACACTTATAATCCTCAATTACAAACCCTAAGTTGTATAAACATGAAACAAACCCTTCCTTAAGTCCAAGTGAAGGTTAATTAGGTTGGATTGAGCTTACCTTGAATTAAATCCCACAACTCTCCTCAATTTGCCAATCTTCCTTGTTGAATTTCTTCTCCCCTAGTTCTTCTTCTCTACACTCTCTCTTTTCTCTGCCAGGAGATATTTGAGTTAAAGTTTATTTCCATGTCAATGGTCAAAGAAGCATATATATATATACATAATATAAAAAGATTGAATAAGACAAAACTCAATCAGTTTAATCATTCCAAATTAAAATGTCACAGAAAATCATATTATGACTTAAAAATCATGCTGATCTCAAATGTAAAATCAATTTCAGATTATTAAGCTTCTAAGGCCTTCAATTTCTGTTCTAATCATCTCAATTGTAACAGATTTTTCTCCTATTAGACAGATATGAATCCATATTCATAAGATTCATTTAATTAAACTTAATGTCACATAAACTTTCACAGTAAGCATTTAAATGCACAGAATGAGGGATTGAAAATATACCTGAAACACATACGAGGGTTGGGTTATTACAATCTTCGTCCCTTGCCACCATGCTCAGGAAGAGTTCGTTTTTTGCCACATCTTCAAGGAAGCTCTTGCTACACTTACTCCCTTGTATCTGCGTTTGGAGGATCATTACCTTCTCTATGAAGGTAGCCTCAACTGGGAAAATTAGAGGGTTAATCAACCTCACCGCTGCTGGCCCACTTTGAAGACTTAGTGGGAAGAATGGTATGAACAGAGTAGTTGGCGCTTGGGAACGAGATTTGGAGGACCTCTGTATTCTCGATGCCCTTCGTCTTTCTAGGTTATCCATTCTTGAGGACCTTTTTCTAATTCCGATTACCCTTTGTTTCTCCCTGCATTTAACTTCTTTCAATTCTAGTGTAGCATGATGGCCCCCACCGTTCTTGATATGTGCCACATTCTAGGGCTTTCACCTGCTGGTGGCACCTTTGGCCTTCACGAAGATTCTCCCATCAATGGCACTTTGACCCTCTAGTGCTTAATGCTTGGCTATCTCGTCAGTAATGCATCTCCTCAAAGCCACTAAGGGATGCATGCCTTCAATGACTGGTATTTTCGTAGAAGAAGAAGAAGCCATTAATGAGGGATCGAAGTATGAGCGAGAAGAATGAAGGGGAGGGGTTAAGTGTAGCTCACCTTTTTCGTGCCCCCTTTTGGAAGTTCGAATATAAGCTCTACAGTTCAGACTCCCATGGTTCTAAATCTGATTCCACAAGTGCAATGCGAAATAGATAAACACGAAAGAGTCCAAATCTGGCAAACCTTTTGGGAAATCGATTTTGAATCAAATGCCAAAAATGGATTACTTTGCTAGATACAGAGTAGCCATCTAAATATTTTTGGGAAATTTAGGAAACCCATGACTCGTGCCAAAGGCTATGTGTCTGTCATCACCAAGATTGTCTCGGTTCGGGAACTTGGGTACGAGAGGGGAAGGTCATGAATACATTTGAGCACCCCCACTCGCTTGATCAAAGATCGACCTCTACTAATCATGATATGAATCTTATGTACATTATATGCTCTTGTTCCGGTTATTAGGCTAGCATTACTATGTGATGCCCACACAAGCATAGACTAACTTACAAGAATTGGAACACTTGAGTCATGTTTGTTTTGAAAATTGTTTCGAAATATGTACCACTTGAAAAAGTGTTCGCATATAAACATTACTCAAATTATTCCAATTCAAGCAACTAGCCTTTATCCACAGGCATTCAATCAATTATAGCATTTAAGCAGTTAGCCTCATAACAAGCATGCTAAACATGGCAACATCAACATTTCATGCAAGATGCTAAAACGAGTAAAGGCTCACCTAGTACTCCAAGCCAAAAGAAAAACTAGTTAGAAAAATGCATGATTCCTAACTATGCAATATGCCTAATTCAACACATGCGATATGCAACACATGCGATATGCAATTAATAGGCTCGGCTACTAATATGGCATATGAATCAATTAAATAGCATGCGGTCTAAGCACGTATTTAAAGAAGTATTCAAACGACAATGCAATTAGAATGATACGCCGAGCCTTGGTGCATGCAATACAAATGGATGCAAACATGGAGTATGCTAAACGGAACATGGTGTCCCTAAATTAACCATCATAAGTTAGTAAATAAAAGGGAGAAAGACGTGGGGTTGAAAAACATACACATTATTACATCATTGCACTCTCACGAAGGAGAGTCCGAATGAATAAACTAGCTAACTACTTAAGCTAATTACTACAAACCGAATAAATAGCTAAACTACTTAACTAATTATTACAACACTTGAATTAATTAACTAACTAACTAGTTAACTAATTACAAAATGAAATCGAATAACTAGTTAGACTAACTAATTAATTACTACACAAGTGCAATTAAGATAACTAATTAAACTAAACAACTAACTACTACGCCTCGAGAAACGAGGGATGTGCATGCGCATGCTTGGTTTCCACTAGAAAAGACCACCATTTTGCTTTCGAATGCTCTGTTTGCACAGTTGAACACCAATATTGTTGCCCACTCTGCTCTACCTTACCAGCACTCTGCTGAGTTTTGCATCAGTGGCTGGCCAGCCACTGGTAAGATTGCCAGCCACTAGCCGGCCATGGTTGAAGGTTGTCGGCCATGGAAAGTGGCCTGCCGGCCACTAATGCGTAGGTTCATCTTGCTACAACAGAGAACAAACAGAGCATATACAGGGTATTTCAAGGGTTTGTTTGCACAACCCACCCCTCATTTTCATGGAAAAATCAAAGGAGTAGCAAGCTTTGGTTCACAAACCATCAATGGATGCAATTTCATTGCATGATGGCTTGTGAAACCAAGTGTGCAAGTTCAATAAGTGCAAAACAAGACTCAAACCTCCTTCCTTTCATGAATGATCAAGGGAAGAAATTGATCTTGGAGGCTTGAATCATTTCATCAATAGCAAGTATGAAATGGTTCAAGCTTCCATGTGTTCAATTAACGTTCGATTGAACACAACCAAATATTATCTTGCTCACTGTTAGTCCCAAGTTTTAGTTACTCAATTTTAGTTACCAACCAATCTTTAATTCAATTAAGTCCAAAGGTGAATTAAAGTCCTTTAATGGAAAGAGGGCTCAAAACACAAGTTGCTTCGGGTATGAAAGAAGCATCATACCGTTGGTAATGAATCCCCTAAGGGATTAAACCATTAAGTATGAAACGTCAATTTCATACTTGGGGCAAGCAAGTGTCTTGAAACCACTTTCAAAGCAAAATAAAAAGCCAAGAAAGGAGGGACGTTGCAGAGATTATTAGTGTTGAAATGAAGTATGAAAAGCCAAAAATAAGTGCTATTAACTTAAATAAGTGATATCTAAGACCTAAAACATCAAGCTTATGAGGACTATTATACTAGAAGCATGCAAAACAAAGCTCAAATGCAAACTATAACCCAAAACAGTGCTAAAGCAGGCTAAAATATATCCTAAAACATGCTAGAATTGAGCTAAAACAAGCTAGATTAAAATGCTAAAACATGGCACAACCTAGGATAGTAAGCAAGACACAAGGAAGGGAGGCTAACCCCTCCAAATTTGGACTTCAAAACATGATTTTAGCCACTGAAATAGCTCTGAAAATCAGTGTTTAAAAGCTTGGAAAAAGATAGTAAAAGGGTGGGAAACACAAGAGCAAAGGCCTCCAAAACAAGGTACAAAGAATGGTTATCAACCCCTTAACCTTTAATGGCCTTAAACCCAAGCTTTAGCCCCCCCCCCCAACAAAAAAAAAAAAAAAAATAGAGTTTTGACAGCCCAAAACAATGGAAAAACAATAGGAATAGAAGCAAATAAAACAAAGGTACAAGCAAAGTCTTATACATTTGAAGAGAAGAGGCTATTCCAAGCAACAAAACCAAGTAAACACACCCCATAGATCTCAAACCAAGCTCAAAAGTATCTCAGCTCAAAGAAGGTGAGATTTGGTTAAGGGTGTATGGGCAAAGGTTAAGGACTTGGAGGCTAAAGGGTAGAGAATTGGTAGAGAGAGAGAGAGAGAGAGAGAATTGTAGAGAGAGGAAATTTTTTGATCTCAAAATTTTCTAATCCTAAAACATGAGAGAGGGGGCTTCTATATATAGAAAACATGAAATTTCCTCAAGGAGATCCAGCCCTACACATGGGGATAGATGCATGCATCTGTGCAAACAACTGGCGCAGCTGGCATAAAATATTTGCAAAATACACTGGTGGCCGGTAGGCAAGAAGTGATGGCCGGAAGGCCAACAAAGGTTGCAGGCATGAAATGCACAAGGGTTGGTCCAAAATAGGGCAACAGGGGTGCAAGGCTTGAAGGGCTCAAAGTTGCGGCATTTTGTTGAGAACTTCGAGCACTTGGCGATCATATAAACTCATTTCGTCATCAGGTGTGCATGCGAGGACGTCCAAGTCGTAAGGGCCGCAAAAAATGGGGTGTCTATAGTAAGAAGTTGAGGTCAGCAACAATGGGGGTAAAAGTAAAGACTGGGCAAACAAATAACTAAGGGTGTGAGAAATTGGGGGCTTTATACATTTTTGGTCCAAATTACCCATTTGTTCTAACAGGTCAAATAGACCCAAGTTATTTGATTGTTTATTTTTTACCCGGATGGTATTAAGGCCTTCATTTTTTAAACTCCTATAAAGAAAGTTTCCTCCAGAGTAGCATCTTGTTACACCTTCTAGGAGAGGGAAATATAGTTCAAAATGTTCAGCTTGGCTTCGAAAAAAGTAGTTGGCTTCGAAGCCAGTATTCTACTAGAATACTAAAGCCTATGCCTTAATTCGAGTAAAATCAGAGCATGTTGAACAATTCGAAGGTAGCAATAGTATGATCCTAGGCATTTTGTTAGGCCAGATTTCCTTCAAAGGAATATTTTATTACTTTTTGAGGAAAGGAAATGTACTTTTAAGTGCTCTGTTTGGCTTTGAAATAGGGAGGTACTCTGAGGCTAATACTTGCTGGAATGATGCAAAAGTTTTGCAGATCAAAAAATTTGTAAATCGGCAAAAGTGTAACCCATATCTTTAACTTTTAGAAGTATGAAAGCACATTCTTGGACTTTGTACCAAGCAGAGCCCTTCGAAGGAGTATATTATCACTTTTTGAAGGAAACCTTGCAAGCTTCAAGATAGATGGGATACTTCGAAGCTAATATTTGTTAATTATATGAACAAGTTGAGGGACCAAAGTCATGTATATTGGCAATTGGAAAACAGGAACCCAATTTTATTGATGTAAACATCTACAATGGGAAAGCCTATTTGGCTATTCGTAAAAATAAGGAATAGACAAGGTTACAAGGTCATGAAACTTTGTCCAAAAAACTTCAATAAATACATGTTCTTTCTCTAACCTTGCCTCTATCCTATCTAATTAATGAGCCCTTATTTGGTGAAAAAGTTATTGGGCCCTCATTTCAAATTCTTTTTGCTTCAAGGCTTTCTCCACTTCATCCATCCCATCCATCCCACATATATCAACATCTTCCTCGAACTCTGACTCAGGCTTCTTGAAATCCTAATATTCTTCAAGAAGATTTTCTGCTTCATATTGAGTTTGGATGTGAACAGCAGAGATCTCCTCTAGGGATTTGTGGGTGGCCAAGGCATTTTTGTGCCAATTAAACAGCAAAGGGAGCTGGTCAAGAAAGATGGCCACTGGATTAAGATTATAGCTTTGAGAGATAATGTCACAAGCCCATAGGAAGTTCTTGTGAGGGATGTCATCTTGAAGGGCTTTGAAAGATAAATGAGAGAAGGCAGCAAGCAAGGTCTAGGCTTTATATTGCTGATAAGCAGTTGGAGGAACTGGAGCCTGGTAAGAAGCAATATGTTGGCTTTCAAAGAGAGTAAGTTTTATTTCCTCAATCTAGTCTGGATTAGGAGGAAGGGGAGGAGCAGTTGGGTCCCCTCCAAAAAAAGTTGGAAATTGAGGCTCATATACACACTCGAGCCAGTCAGAAGAGCAAAGCTTTGCTTTCTTGGCTAAGAGTGAGGGGCTCATTCCCAAAGCTTCGATTGGGTAAGTGGTTTTTTGGACTATTTTGGTCGACAAGGTGAAAATATACCATGTAGAAAGCAAGTTGTCTTCAAGACATCGAAGGCAATCAAATAGAGTATATGGATGCACCACAGAGTTGCGCGAAGAAGGAGGAATTGCAATAGGGTCATCGAATTCAACAAGTTTGTGATAATAACTACCCTATCCTTCCATCTCTTTCATTTCATACTCCATGATCTTCCATAACTTCCTTCAACCTCCACTTTGTGCTTCATGTTCTCCACTTTGTTGTCCATCATCTTTCTACATTTCATAACTTCTCATAACCTCCAAATGAGTAGGATGGTGCCACATGTCCTGCAATTATAATAAATAATAAATAATAATAAAATTGTAGATTTATGGTGCAAACATTACCCCCTGCGGCCCTTAAAAATGATGTTTACTTGAATTTTTAAAAGGCCGAACCAAGCATATGACTGATCTAAGCAACAAATTCATCAATGGCTCAAGGGGTTAAAAAACCATTTTTAAGGAGCCAACTTATAAAAATAACATGGCTAAAAAGTATGTTGTTGATAAAAAATGATATTCTATATAAGGCTGGGGTGAGAGGGGGGGTTTAAATAACTCATTCTTAGAAAGTCAAAATATGAAAATAATATGTCCATGAAGGATTTTCATAAACCATTAATGGCTAAAATGGAACAACCCATTAGGCCAAGAAATGATAAAACTCACATGGAGGATTTTCATATGTCGTTAATGGCTAAAATAGAAAAACAACCACATTTGTCAATAAATTATGAAAGTTATTTGGCCAAAAAACATGTTTTTAGACCAAACATGATTAAAGATGATGATCAACACACTGTTGGTGGATTTAAAATATTTGACATTGGTGAAAATGTCAAAGCGTTTGAGAAGTTATGAAATGTAGAAAGATGATGGAGAACAAAGTGGAGAACACGGAGCATGAAGTGGAGGTTGAAGGAAGTTATGAAAGATCATAGAGTATGAAATGAAGGAGATGAAAGAATAGAATAATTATTAGGTAGTTTTTTCCTACAAATATTTGCCTATAAGTAGCCATTCATAACTATATTGTAAAAGATCCAGAATTCAAATCCAAGACAATTGAATTCTATTTTTCTTGTCATTTATATTTCCTTCACTTAATTTTCTACACTTTGTTTTATGCACTTCATTTTCGAAGCATAGGAGTAAAAGTACGTTCTCTGCACTTTATTTTATGCACTTCCTTTTCGAAGCATAGGAGTAGAGATAAATTAATGGTTAGTTTGATTGTTCACTCAATCATCTTTCTCCGTCTCCCCCTTTTTTCTTTTAATTTTTCTTTTCTCTACATTTGGCAATTTTGAAGTCCTCTTCGTTGAGGCAAAAGAACCGTCAACACAATCGCTTGATAATTAGCTTAAATTTAATCTGTAAAGATTTTTAACCCTTGCTGGCACGCTCGCATATATGATATTTTCTTCGTAGGAAAAATAAGCCAACAACTATATGTCATTTGAAATTAAATTTGAATAAAAATAGAAACAATAAACTCATCATGAACTATGGAACCCATGATTTATGAAAATTACAGTTTTAGGGGATTGAATTGAACAAAGGGGAAGATGAGTTATCATCTCCTATAGACACATTCATCTTTCTCAGTCAACTGAACAATGCCATCAAGCACAAGAACTTTCCCATATGTTGAGAACTGCAAATAAAAGAACCAGTATCAGCAGGAAATTCATAAATAAGACAATAAATACCAGAAAAATAGAAAGCAAGGCATCACTGCAAAGACAGTCTACTACTAGGAGATGAAAATGCTGAACCTCAAAAACCAGGATTTATTGGTACTCTGATTTATCCTTGTACAAAATCTTCTCTACTTTCATCGAGTGCGCTTCTCCTACAAGTGAAAACTCAAACTGACTTAACCATAGCCGTCAAATAATAAATCTGGAAAAACACTGACTATTATTTCAAATAAAAAAAGACAATTTGAATTTTAATATTTTTTTTCTTCATTTAGAAGGAACACCAGAACACTCTACTCAAGCCCTTAATAATATAAGCATAGGTAATTATGAACAATCAAAATTTCAATTACAATTTATCATATTGCAAGCATGCCTTACATTACATCTAATAAAAAAAAGTACATTCCTGCATGGCTCTTTCCCCTCAAGGATATATTGACAAATTAATTATAAGTTTTCTGGCCTCTAATATGTTCCAAAGCTAAAATGATTTATATAGGTGAGATAAAAAATGCAACAAAAATAACATATACCTGGCCACATTGGGTTATTGAAATAAACTCGCTTGCTAGCTTTACCTGTAAAAATCGAACAAAGAAGAAAAGGAGTCAACAAACACCACCCTTCAACTATCATCAAGCAAAATAAAAAACCTGTACTACAAGGAAAATAAGGATGTTGGAAAAAATGTCCAACGAAAAAAACAGAAGCTAAGAAGTATAAAAATAATGACCAGAGCATGATTCAGGTTTGGAGAGCCATCCAGAAACAACTGTTGAATGGCATTTAGTCTCAAGCTCAGTGTATGAATCCCCAGCCTTAAGAAACAGGAATCATTCACATTGTCATTCGCCTTCCCATCCATAATCTTCTGGCATTCCAAATCTTTTCCAGCGCCGTCCTCCATATATTATCTTTTTCTTCTCCAGCTCCAGTCTCAAACCAACAAAAATGTATTGTAATGAGAAAAAAATCATTGTTGTCAACAACACTGCCGAGGCATCATCAATAATGGTGTCCACAAGCACAAAGACAAAAGGCAAATTTATTATGTGACCAATTCTTTTTGGATACAAATAAAAGTGAGAAATCCTAGTAGACAAAAATAAGCAAGTTATTCACCCAAAAAAAATAAAAATAAATAAATAAGCAAGTTTTTCATGCAACAAATTTTTTTATTTTTATTTTATTTTTGCTTATCTGTCTTTTGGGATACAAATAAGCACACTGTGACAAAAGTGAGGAATTCTTTGCCTACAAAGAAAGACATTTCAGCTTCCCTTAATATTGTGATTTGTAAATGTTAAGACAAATTTTCCTTTGAAAGAACCACTAAAGCCATTTTTTTTTTCCCCCCACTATGCTTTGACTCAAAAGCAATACATTGTAACCAAAGAGAAAGTATAGCAATAATAGCATTTAATGCACTATCTTTTAGAAATAGAAAGCAAATCTAAACACAAGTTTACCAAATTTGTCATGTATTTTCCTAAGCAAGAACAAGAATTGCAATTTAAAATCACAACAAAAGTAATAGCATTTAATACACTATCTTTTCGAAATAGAAAGCAAATCTACCAAATTTGTCACGTATTTGCCTAAGAAAGTACAAGAATTGCAATTTAAGCATCAACAATCACACATGCACTTAAAACTATTTCAAGTAAGGAAAAAGTTAAAAGAAATCCTCTAAAACCAAAGTTAGTCCTTCCTTCCTAATGGCTTCCAAAAAAAAAAAAAAAAAAAATCGAAACCAAGAATTTCAGAACCATGTTAAAAAATAAAAATAAAACAAAAAATCTAGTAGCAAATTTCCTTACATTTCCCGTCAAATTGAAATAATTGAAACTTGAACAGCTAAATCCATTGGACAAGAAAGCTGACGACAAGGACATTAAATTTACAATTTCTTTGCCCTTAAGTTTATTTCCACAGATTTCTCGAGAACCAAACAGAGCATTTGGGTTTAACATACACACACACACAAAAAGGAAAAGAAAAAAGAAAAAAGAAAAAAGCCCCGAATTGAAGAAATTGGGGATATGACTTACCTATGTTTCGATAGATTACAGGAAGAAAATGAAAAATTTATAGCAATTGTAATCACAATCTAGAGAGAGCTATAGAAAGAGAAAGAGAAGACGATGCTGAAAAGAGAGAGAGAGAGAGAGAGAGAGAGAGAGAGAGAGAGAGAGAGAGAGTCTTGGAGAGAGATCATGCTTGATGTTAATGGCGATGTGGTTGATTTATATGTGTATCACTGTATGTGTGTATAAATACGAATATTTGTGTGTAGTGGGCGGGAAAGACGAATCGATGAGAGAGATTTGTTTCGCACTTCTCTGCTTTTTTCTCTGTCTCTCTTTCTCCGCTTTCGCAGGGGGTTAGAAGTGGAGCTTGTTTATTTGGGTGGAAATGACTAACATATTTACAGCGAAAGCCTATGGTACACCGAGTCCGGATCCTCTGCCGTTCTTTCCTACGGCGCGTCCTGTAGTGCCTCAAAACGACGTTGTTTTGGGGCAAAATTTCAAAAAAAAAAAAAAGAAAAAAAAAAGATCAGAACCAGAGGGGAGGGAGAAGAAATAAAGCAGCCACAAGAAGGCCCTGTTTCAGTCATCATCTCTCTCTCTCTAAGCAAAACCCACATCAATTAGAACACATTCATGGACTCTACAACCACAAGAAGGCCTTGTTTCATTGAAGAAGATGATGCTCTTGCCTCTCTTGCAGACATGGAAGCTGATCACAAACTCCGGCCTCTCTTCACCTCCACACAAAACAAAGCCTCATATAAGCATTTACATTTATTTAGATGAAAATAAAAAATTAAAAAAAACAAAAATCCTCAAAATGGTTCTTCTCTTCTTTCTCTTGTGCTTCTCTCAAATTGGCCCCTCTTCTTCCCTTAAACACAGTGAACATAAAATAAAACAGAAAAATCTCATTCTTTTCCGATTCTATCCTAAACCCATCTCCAATTAGTAAGACCATATTTTGCAGAGCAAAAAGAATTGGTCTTTCCCCAAACATATATACAATTTTCCCTGATTAAACAAAATTTTTCTAGAAAATTCAACTTTCCCATAAAGGGTCTTTCTTGCAAAGAAAATAAGCCTCCAAGAAATGGGGCTGGTGTTCTTCGTAGAATCTATTAGCATCATAGAACCCTCCAGATCTGGGGAAGAAATCTGATGCTGCCTCTTCTTTGCAAGGAGGATGTGTAATAGAGTGGCCTAGACACAAAAGGGTGTGGATGGTGGTGGCACCTCAGCGGCGATGGCACTGGGAGGGGTTGGGAAAGAGTGGGTGAGGGTGGGGATGGCCGTTGTCGTTGTCGTCGTCACTGTGCCATCATCGCCATCTTTGTCTCTATGATTTGAGAGCTAAGATAGAAGAAAAAGAGGCTCAAAAGCAAAAGAAGAAAAGAAAGAAAGAAAGAAAGAAAAAAAAAAAAAAGAAGGTCCAAAACGACGTCGTTTTGGACCACCGCAGAGGCTACCCTAGAAAACCACGGCAGACGATCCAGACTCATGGTACAACTTCTCAAACGATGTCTACCGAATGCATAATTAAAGAAAAAAATAATTCCTTTGTTTAGTTTTAGTTTTTAGAATTTTTTTTCTTTTAAAATTTTATTTTTTCATTTTTCAATTTTATTTTTTGTTTTTATTGATTTTTTTTTATTTTCAATAATTTTTTTAATTTTTAAACACATTTAATATAAATACATTTAAAAAGTATAATATTTGTGAATTTTTTTTAAAAATTCACTAAATATAAAAAAATATAAAAAAATATAAAAATTTAGTATATTTGTTTGTATTTTTGTATATTTATTAATTTTTAAAAATATTTTTTTAAAAATATTTTACTATTTAGATACATCTAAATAAGGTACATCTAAAAAAGTAAAAATATTATTTAAAATTTTAAAAATATTAACTAAAAACAAAAAAAAAACACAAAAAACAAAAAAATCAATTTTTAGAAAAATAAATTTAAAA
The DNA here is from genome assembly GCA_030407325.1 of Camellia japonica. Taxonomy (NCBI): domain Eukaryota; kingdom Viridiplantae; phylum Streptophyta; class Magnoliopsida; order Ericales; family Theaceae; genus Camellia; species Camellia japonica. The sequence continues at coordinate 157,030,640 of JAPPVO010000032.1, read as the reverse complement.
AACTAAAATCAAACACATTGTAATTTTATAATCATTAAAAAAAATTATAATAGAATACCACATAAAATATATTTTATGAATCATAATTAAAATATATAATAATTTTTACATAAATGTATAATTGAATAAAATGGGCAGTTAAGATTGTAGAAGCAGGGTTTGTGGTAGGGTCTCACGTGGCCTAACAGTAAGTCAATTGGAGAGAAGACTTTCTGCCCTTTTTTTTTTTATTATTTTATTTTATTGCACAAACTAAACATCAATGTTATGAATATAGATACTAAACACCGAATGCAATTCACAAAACTCTGGTTAAATATTTGTGTTTTATTTTGTGTTTGATTTTTGTACATATAAATTTATATTTTCTTATTACACAATTAAAAAAATATAAAATATTTTATTTATTTATTTTTCTAATACATACATTTTATAATTAAAATAAGGGTCCAGCTTGTCTCAAGTTGAGATCAAGATTGGACTCGTCCAGTTCGGCCCATGGGGCCCATTTTTTGGGTCCATTTTGATAATCCGAACCGTCAATGTGTAGAACTTATTGAGTACTACATGTCTATAAAAATCACGTTGATCAGATATCAATAGCTATGTGATTAAATTAGTTTTGTATAAAAAAATTAACGGTTGATAAAAATTATTTTGTTCACATAGCTATCGATATCCGATCAACTTGATTTTTTACAGGTATATAGTACTTGACGAGTTCTACATATTGAACGGTTCAGATTATTAAAACGGGACCCGTGGTGGACCCCCACGAACTCAACAGCACGGTCCAATCTGATCTTAAACTGGACCAAAGCCACTGCCTTAAAATAAACATATATTCAACTTCAAAATCCCTAACTCTAACCATCTTCGACAAACTACTCACTGCTACCACTAGCCTCATTTCTTGATCACTCCCTTCCTATTCGTCTTTGCCACCGTTATCTTTTTCCCTTTCCCCAACCACCCTAATTCCTCTAAGCTAATATTGTCTATCACAACCTCAGTCCAATTCCCATGGCTCATTTTGGCAACAAGCTAAAAAACTTAGGCCTTGTTTAGTTTGTTTCTCAGAAAAATTTTTGAGAAAAATTCTCTACAAACAAATTTTTAAAAGTAATCAAACCAAGCAAATTTTTTCAAAAAAAATCTCAAAATTTTATTTGGTTACCTACTTTCCAAAATCACTCTCTTCTCTCATACACATCAAATCAATCACTTTTTTTAAAACTCTCTCTCCAAAATAATTTTTCAAAATCATTTCTGAAAAAAGGTAAATCAAACAAGTTTTCATACTTTTATTTCAAAAACTACTCTACAAACACAAACCAAACACCATTAACTTTTTGATTTTTTAATTTTTTAAGTTAAAAAAAACAGCTTTTTTAGCTAAAAAAAAGCCAACTTTTTGTCAAAAAAAATCACCAAAAAAACTAAAACAACTGTTTACTAACTTTGTAAAATACTCCTATTATAGTTGGTTAGCGAATGTTAGAGTTAATGATAGAAAGAGAGAGAAAGAGAGGGGCTACTAGAGGCAATGGCAGCAAATAGTGTGCGGAGGAATGAATTGAGAAATTGCATTTTACGATTTTGTTTAAAGGAATAATTAAGAGATAAAATCATAAAAATAAAAAAATAAAAATTGCATTAAACGTGTGAAGTGAGCATTTTTGAGAGAAAAACTAGGGCTCGTTTGGCATAAAAAAGTCAAAGACTTTTTGACTAAAACAGTCATAAAAAGACAAAATAGGTTAAAAAGTCAATAAGACAAAATATCACATCCAAACCATAATCATTTTATTTTTTTCTCACAAAAGCCAAAAAACCTATCCCAAACGAGGCTTTTTAGCCTTAGGCTAAAAAAAGTCAAAAAATCAAAAAGCTAAAAAACCAACCCACATCCCAAACGAGTGAAACATCCATTTCTAACTTTGTGTAGTAGGAGAGATTCAATATATATATATTTTTATTAGCTAAGATCTGTCAACATTTTCATAAAAAAATTTTGCCGATTCAGAGAAATTTCGAAATTTCATAATAGTTAAGGTCTTAACATTTTCACAAAGAAATTTTGAAAATTTTCTAAGTCAGGCAAAATTTCTCTATAAAGATTTTAAGGGGCTCTAACTATTATGAAAATTTTATGTCTTTCATTTTATAAAATTTTAATATTAGGGATCTTAAAAAAAAATTTCCATTTTTTATGTATGAAAGTAGTTTGGTGGGAAAATAAAATTATTTAACATGAAATGATGGATATGTCTCTAACTACTAGAAAAAGGGGCATTTGACACGGAATAATTTGCGACGGTTTAAGTGTCGTTTGCGACGGGAAAAATTAGCCTGTGGCAAAAAGTAAGGTTATATGTGACGGTAAGTTAAACGTGGCAAAATTTTTCTGATTTTAAATTTTTTTTCCTTTTTTGCGACGCACTTTTGACAATTCGTCGCAAAATTTTATTTTTCTCTTTCATTCGCGACGGGTCTTAATATCGTTGCAAATAGTAATTCCTAAATTCACACCAAAACCTCCACCCACTCTCCCTCTTTCCCGATATTCCCAATTCTCTGTTATCTCTTGAGATCAAAAAAAAAAAAAAAAAAAAAAAATCCCTAATCTCACTGCTCTCTCCCTCCCTCTTACCCAGTCGTCACTTTATCTCTCTTGCAGCGGCAACAACAACATCTAGGTAACCCTCTTCTTTCCTCTCGCTCTTGCTCACGCGGACCTTCCCTCTCGCCCAGTCGTCACTCTGTCTCTCGCTCTTGCTCGCGTAGCGGCAACAACAACGTCTGTAGTAGCGGCAACACCAGCATTTGTAGCACCGTCTCTCTTGCACCGGCAACAATGGCGTCATACAAAGCTGATAAGCTATGACTTCCATTGATGAAGAAGAGCAAAGTGGAACTGAAATTAGGGCTTCCGATCAGACAAACGGATGGCTGACTTCTTTCCACGCTCGGCCCTTTTGCTCCACCGCATCCAGCGGCACCGCCACCCTTCCCCGGAGCTGGCAAATCTCTCCGAGGAATTCTTTCGGATTGTTACGTTCTCGCTCTTCCAGGAATTCGTATTCTTGTTCTTGGTTTGGAATTTTGGAATGGTTAGGGTTTATGACCGAATCGAAACAACGAGGAGGGGTGAAGAGGAAAGCTGTGAAGAAGCGAGTGAAAGGCGTTGTGGTGGTTGTGATTGTGTTGTTGGCTTGTTTTGTGGTGATGGATTGGTGGATGCTTTCGCGGATTGAAGAATTGAGTCACGGTCTTAAATTCAAATACAAGGTCTTGAGAGCCAACGCTTCTACATTGTCTATTTGGGTATGTTTCAATTCAATTCCAAGTTCAAATCTAGTAAATTTAACATTTTTTGGTTGATTTTGGAAATTTATGTTGGCAATAAATTTACTTGATCATGGAAAAAGAAAAAGAAAACAAAGTAAGAAACTTGAATTCTCAGTAAAATTTGCCTAATATATATGGCCACAACATTAATTTGTATGACTCTGGAGATGGAACAATTACTGGGTATGACTTTTATCTTGATCTCCAGCATAGGTTAAAAATGAAAATTAAAAATAAACATCGGGGATAGCTATCTTAGATTCAATGGCTTTGTTATACTAACAACTAGCATGGTGGTGAAGAAATTATAGGGGTGCAGTGAGTTGGGCCAGTGCAGGCCTGCAGATTTTAGTTCATTTCATATGGCTTAAATCATCTAATTTTGTGTTGTTCCAATCTTGTGGACTTTCACATCTTGGTTTGATTTTCTTCCCAAGAAATGTTTGTTATACCTGATTAACATGAGTACCATTTTTTCCTTGCACCTATAGTATTTTGAGTCCAGAATGGGCCTAGGTTTTCCTTTCCTGATTAGATAAACACATGGCAAGAAATGGAGTCTGGCTACCTTGTGACTTGCTAGTGGGATCCTTGTGGTTTAGAATAAGATTTAGAGTTATTTCCAGAACTCATGGTCTTTGGTACATTGATGATATTTGCTATTCACTTGCAGTAGAGTCAGTGTCATATTTATTTATTTATGGTTTTTGTGATTGATTTCCTTTCAAACAACTGCTATATTTCTTATTTTCTGTTTCTATCTTTTTCTTCTTCTTCTTTTTTTTTAGGCAGTAGAATCAGTGTCATAAATATATATAATTTTTTTTCTTCTTCTTCTTCATGTGCACCTTTTTAGATTATAATAATACTAATTTGACATATATATATATATATTTTTGTAAATTTTATGTCATTTCTGTTAATATTTTGTTTAGGTGGGATTGGCCGATAAAGTTAACACTGTTGTGAGGGCACTCTCAGGAGGCATGAAAAGAAAGTTGTCCCTTGGAATTGCACTAATTGGAGATAATAAGGTGAACACAAATTTCAGGACATTGGTCATTTCTCTTTGTTTGGGATCTATAAAATAATTCTTTGCTTTTTTTATAGGTTATTGTTCTCGACGAACCTACGAGCGGAATGGATCCATATTCAATGCGGTTGACATGGCAGTTGATCAAAAAAATCAAGAAGGGCAGGATAATATTGCTGACGACGCACTTTATGGATGAGGCTGATGTGTTAGGAGATCGGATAGCTATCATGGCTAATGGTTCTTTGAAATGCTGTGGAAGGTATTTTATGTCTAGATTCAACATGCTTTTTCACATGGGAAAACTGAACAATCTGCACTTGTTTTTTCTATGTATATTACGTATGGTCATCTAATCAAACATATTCAAGCATTGATCTCTTTGATGAATATTAATGGTATGTTCATTCACCATTTGAGAGCGAATGAATCATTAAGATTTTTGTTGGGGATGCATAATATCTGCAGTAGCAACTGCCTCCAAGGCTTCGACAAAATAAGATTCTAGGATAATTCGGTGAAAACGTTCCTGTCTTTCAACCCATAAGGGTTTCCAAATTGCAAAATTTAGCTACCAGTGTCATAGCCCAACCTATTCTTATCTTGATACCCATGGACCACTCCCCTTCAGTGCTGTTGAACAAACCTCCAGCAGTTGCCAGCCATTTCGGTTCCCATCCACATTTGCACCCAATTCCCTGGAGGGGGATACCATTTGACCCTAGTTGGTTTGACTTGTTGCACATGATGGACTTCCTATTATTTTTGTGTTTAATGGCTCCATTCATTCCGTTGTACAATAATTTCTACAAAAATCTTAAGGTGTTTGGTATTTTGGTGGTTTTAAATTGTTTTTAATTGTAGCATTTTCAGGAAATATAATGACAAGTTGCACTTCGTTGAAATGTCTTGGGAAATTATAGAATTAGATGCTCACGGCTGACGGGGCCAAACAGAGAGAGAGAGACATCCGCTAGGATCTACCATCACATTCATGTTCAATTTCATTTTTGTGCTTGCTATGGATAATTCAGAGACTTTGTTGGGAAGCATTGTGAAAACTAATATATATTGTTTGATTGTGCAATTATTGATCTTATTTTTTTATTCCTATTTCATTGTTTACTGTGTTATTTAAAATAGTTCTGTCATTTAGCCATGCCAATATAGTAAGAGAAAAAGTTTACAGTTTTCCCATGTAAAAGTTTATTCTAGAAAACGTTGTACAATTTAAAACTTGCAAGGAAATATACCCTTTCCTTCCTTTCCCTTCTATGAAAAAACCAATTTCATATAAGTGTAGGATATTTGGTTTCTTTAGGAATTAAATCATATGATCTAGTTTACTAAGTATGATATTTTTATTCAGTCAAGCAGATAATTAATCCTTGCATCATTTTCTCAACTGGGTGTTCTGTTTTCAACAGTTCACTTTTCTTGAAGCGTGAGTATGGGGTTGGCTATACTCTTACTTTGGTGAAGGTGTGTTGTTCCAGTCCATTTTTCATTAGTCTTGCTGAATAGGTTCTCTCTTCTTGATTGTAAAAGCACCAACATGCTTTGTTATTGCTATCTTTGCAATTCAGACTGCTCCTAGTGCCTCTGTAGCTGCTGATATTGTTTACTGTCACATTCCATCGGCAAAATGTGTGAGCGAAGTATTCATCTGATTTCATATCTCTAATGGTTATGTTAATGCATGAAAGGGTACTAACTAATTGTACAAATCATTAATAACGTTTTGAACACTAGCAAATCCTTATTTTATCAGGCTGTAAACATGATGCCAAAAGTAAACTCAAAGGCGCTGTTTTGTTGCATTTTTGTTTTCTGTTTTTTCAGAAACAAAAACAATGAAGAGTTCGAAAACATCCAGCAGTTTTAAAAAATTTGAAAACAGCTTTTTGATGTTTCGTAAAAGGTGGGTTTTTAGGAAATTTTCTCTAAAACAGTTTTCGGAAACAGTTTGCCAACAGAGTGCGTTTTAGAAAATGAAAATGGAAAATAGAAAACAAAAACAGAACCAAACACACCCTATTATTTCAAGGGTCCAACTCCTACTAATGAAGTGGAATTATACATTCTATTCTCTGCAGTTATTTATACCCAACTATTTTTAATCCTTGCGCTGTATTATCTTCTTGTTTCATGGGATTGGATCTGCCTCAACAGGTTGGGATAGAGATTTCCTTCAAGCTTCCTCTAGCATCTTCATCTTCCTTTGAGAGCATGTTTAGGGAGATTGAAGGCTGCATGACAAGATCAGATCCTAACTTAGAATCTGAAGGCAGTGAGCACAATCACTCTCTTGGCATTGCGAGTTATGGTATATCTGTGACAACTCTTGAAGAGGTATTCCTGAGAGTTGAAGGATGCGATTATAATGAAACTGAGGGTATTGATGAGAAGAAGACTCTTGCTTTACATGATTCTGTGGTTTCACCAGCCTACCATAATTATGCTCCAAAAAATGTTGTACTCCCCAAAATATGTGGAAGTTATAAGGTCATTGGAGTCATATTTGCAACAATTGGTAGTGCTTGTAGTTTGTTTTTTGATGTTGTCCTGAGTTTCTTAAGGTTCTTAAGTATGCAATGCTGTTGCTGTTGCTGTTGCTTCTTAGTAAGGTCAACTTTTTGGCAACACTGTAAAGCATTATTTATAAAGAGAGCAATATCTGCTCAAAGAGATCGAAAAACAATTGTTTTCCAGTTATTGATTCTAGCTATCTTCTTGCTTTTTGGTCTTGTTCTTCTCAAACTTAAACCACATCCTGATCAGCAGTCTATAACATTCACAACCTCATATTTTAATCCTCTATTAAGTGGTGGAGGTGGTGGTGTGTCCAATTCCTTTTGATCTATCCTGGCCTATCTCCAATAAGGTTTGTTGTTGACTCTTCATTTTTTCATCCAGCTTTTGTTCATATATACATCATTATTCTAAATGCATTTTGTGAATGGAAGTTGGTTTTATTATATTTTCATATTAAATTATTGGATTTGATTTTTAAGCAGGCATATTCTAAAGTTTTCCCACTAAAGTGCTATGAATCTTGCAGGTGGCGCAGTTTGTTAAAGGGGGTTGGATTCAAAAGTTAAAGCCGAGTACATATAGATTCCCTGAGTCAGAAAAGGCATTATCTGATGCTATTGAGGCAGCGGGGCCAACTTTAGGTCCTGTCCTACTTTCAATGAGTGAATATCTGATGTCTAGCTTTAACGAATCCTACCAGTCAAGGTGTGTTGTGACATACTTCTTTATCCATTTCTTGCACTTGGGTACTTTGTATTATTATCTTGAAGGTTAATGCTCATGTGAAATCATCTTGTTCTATTTGAAAATGTGGTGTTGGTTTTTTTTTGGGGTTATTTTATACAATGAATCTCTCCATTTCTTTCAGCATATTGTCAACCTGCTTCTCTACCTTTTAGCAGCTTCAACTTGTAACTTTCTACATGAAATTGTTTCATGATTCTTCTCTTGTTCTCTGGCAGCTTTAATTTGTACCTACCATATGCATATCATATAATCTACATTATTGTCTAGTTTTTCTAAATATGGATGTGTCCTTGCAAATCTGATGTTGTGAGAAACTAGAAATGTTTTTCACTAGCAAATCTGATGTGTCTTTCTTCTAACATCATATAAAACTAGAATTTATCAACCCCAAAAAAAAAAAATCATATAAAACTAGAGGATCCAAGTGTTTGAATTGGGTATGGGTGTTGGACACATATCCTGCACCCTTACCCTTGTCATATCCGGTGGACATGGTTACATTGGGGGACGTAGAAGAGTCCATGTAAAATAGCTTATGGATGAGTTTTCTTCTTCTTTTTTTTTTTTTTTTCAATTTGGTATGAATGATCATCATGCTGATGATATGGGTGATCAAATTGTGATTAGATTCATATGATTCAACAATTTAGTTATGTGTCTTAGTTCACTATGGTTACAAATTACTTTGAATGATAAAAAAAAAAAAAAAAAAAAAAAATTTACTTTGAATGATAAATGATTAGAAAATTAATTAGCAAAAGTAGTAATTTGACTTCATATTTGTGACTAACTGGAGAATATATTTTAGGTTCATATGTTGATTATTCCTTGGAATGTCAGCTCTTATTTTGTCCTTGGTAATGAAATGTTTTTGAAATTATTCAAAAGTATTGTGTTAATTCAGATGATAGGCCTTATTTGAGCTATTTTAAATTGACAACAGCAGGAAATACATTTAAAAAAAAAGGGGATGGAATGGCAAAGACAATGATAATCTAAAACTTTAGTTCATCAAAATAGTCCAAAAAATAGAAATGGCACATTTTTTAATCAAAATTTAAATTACAAAAGATGCTATGCAATCTTAAGCCAACTTTAAGTCTTGCTTTAGGTTCTGTTCTTAAGCTTTGTGCTGATCTAAAGCTACATCCTGAGTATGGAATGCTTTCTAGATTTTTTTTTAACCAGTAATTAAGCGGCTTTCTTTCACTATTTAGATTTTGAATATCACAAATATTGTTCATTGAAATCAGAACTTCAATTGATTATTATGCATGCATGTAATATTTTTTTTTTTCTGCCAACTTTGTTCAGTTTGATGTATCATGCATGCCCTTGTACAGGTACGGAGGAATTGTGATGGATAATCAAAATGATGATGGAAGTCTAGGATATACCGTGCTACACAACAGTTCTTGTCAGCATGCTGCTCCAACATATATAAACTTGATGAATTCAGCAATTCTTAAGCTTGCTACCCTTAATGAAAATATGACAATTCGAGCACGTAATCACCCTCTGCCCCAGACAAAAAGCCAGCACTTGCAACGACATGTATGTTTCTCTCATCTCAGACCCTCTTGGTGTGTTTTTTTAGTGGCATTATCAGACTTCTAAGAAGCACAGACATTGCCGTGGAAATCGGACACACTAACACATAAATTTAAATTTGGACACTCTTGATTTTCACTGATTAAGCTTGTTACACATTTTTGATGTTCAAAAAGACCATATTTGTAAAGTTAAATTTGTAAAATTAGATCCGTCGTGATCGGTATGAACATGGTGCAATTGTGTATATGATAATTGTTGAGCTTCAAATTTCGAAATGTTTAATTTTTATTTAAAATTTTATTGAAATAAAAATTGTACACTCACATCAAATCCTACATTCGTAGGATTTGGTATGCTACAAGGATTTTCTACTTTCTCCTTTTAGTTACATTAGTGGTTGGGCAGTTGGGTAAGAGTGTTAAATTAATGAGCTTTGGATTTGTTAGCTCACAAACGGAGTCTTTAGTTTCTAATTCATGGTCTTCTGGAAATGGTTACAGGAAGAATTGGAAAAGCTTGGTAAAGTGAAGAAGCCACATAAAACTATTTATGCAAGACTGTTAGCTAAGGCTGCACATGCCTTAGCAGAGGTAGGCATTTATCTTATCCTTCTGTTTGTCTACATTTTATTCTTATAATTGATGGGCTAGAGTCAATTTGCTCACTATCTTTCCTATAATTTTTTGCACCGCACAGGGACAGAATAAACCTGAGCCTAGAGATCTGTGGCAGGAACCATTTGTCCTTGCTTCTTCATGGAGGCCTTGTGATGACCAATGTAATTGGGAACCTAGTGGTGACTCTCTCCTCCTCCCTCCTTGTGTGTGTGTACATGTTCCATGACTTAGCTGATTATTTTAAGTTGTGTGTCATACATTGTCAGAGGAAATAATGGATACATTCTGGTTAGTGCAAATGGTGATAATAAACCAGCAGCGAGTAGCTGTAAGTTACGTCTATGATTGAAATTCCTGCGTTCGTGGCTTATTCTCCCAAAGCTTTAATTCTATTGTGTAATGAGAATTGTGTGTTGTACATGATATCAACTAAATGCTCTTATGAAAAATAGGTCTGCAATGCGGTTGCGGTTGCTAGATTGCTTAATGCAACTCTTGTTGTTCCCCATTTATTATACGGTAGTGTCTGGAGAGATCTGAGGTAATGTATTAGTTTCTGTTTGGCATTCTGTCCTTACTTATATGGACCTGTCTGTATTAGTTTATGTCCTTAATTATATTGTAAATGATTTTTTTTTTTGGTTTTTTTTTTTTTGCAGGTGCAACCCTTTTGAGTACGTGATGATATCTTCGCATATCGATATTAGAGTTTACAATCTTATTTATTTATTTATTTTTTGAAAAAAATATCATATGTTTTACATTTTCTGTAAACTTGAAAATAATTATATTGTAAATGATGATTTTTTTCTTTTTTGTTTCGTTTTGTAGATGCAAACCTTTTGAGTACGTGATATCTTCACATATCGATATGGGAGCTTACTATTGATATCAAAACAAGCTACACTATATCTGTTTTTATTTTTTTATTTCTATTGTCGATACTAAAAATTTGAGTTCTTGAATGTCAAAAATTATTAGTATTGTTAGAGGTTATTTTATATATTTTTGTAAAGAATATTTGGTTGACAATTGTTACAAGGTACATATATTATTCTTGGTATAAGATTTTTTGAATGTGAATTTGGATGTGGATGTGGATGTGGATGTGGATGTATTTTAGAAAATATTAATAATTTGTATAGGAATATTTAATAAAATATGATTTTATAAAAAATAATTTTATTACGACAATAATAAACCGTCGTTAATGTAATTCTCATTTCCTTATATTTTATTAGCGACGGGTTAACCTGTCGCATATACATATTAGTTCCAATCTTTTGCAACGGTTTCAACTATCGCAAATAAATCTTTTGCGACGGTTAAACTGTTGCCAATACGGTATTAACTTAATACTACTTTTTTCGCAACATTTTCAACCGCCGCTAATAAAACTTTTTGCGACGGCGAATACCGTAGCTAAAAAAGGTTTTTTTGCGACGACAATCAATATCGTCACTAAAAATGCCGTTTTTTTTCCCTTTTCTTGTGACGGGCGAAACCGTCGCAAAAACTATTGGTTAGCCGTCGCTATAAGAAAGCGACAGTTTGTAACCGTCGCAAATACTTTTTGTCACGCCCCTTTCCGCCACCCCCCATTTTCCGTCGCTGCTCTGTCGCAAAAAGTCTTTTGCGACAATATATGGACCTTTTGCGACGTTTGAGACCGTCGCAAAAAGTCTGATTTTTAGTAGTTAACGTGGGCAAGCATTCACTATGGCTTTGGAAAGTAGTTGAGACTTATATCTAATTAATTTGGTGTTAAAGTCACATTAAATGTAATTTAATGGACTCGGAAAGTTATTGGATACTCTTTGAGTGCAGTCACGTGATATTGTAAAGTATTATGATTGGTGTAGAAGGTTGGTTTTATAATTTTTGTATTGAGTAATTGAATAATACGAAGGAGCATGGAGAATGATGATTAGTAAAGAAATATGATCGCGCAGTACTCTGGGAATACCTAATAATTTTTCTTATCTCAGACCTATCTTAATTATCCAAAATTGTTTGTTTTATAAAATCAGTTGAGAAAATCAGTTTATGTCAAAAGTAAGGTTAATCGAATATTGACAGTCACATGATCAAATTAAATTTGTCTTAAAAAAGAAAAATCATAAATTTAATTTTGAGAATAACGTGTTCATATTTAGGGGTCATTTGACAATAGGTAAAATCAGCTAAAAAGTCACTAAAAAGTTAAAAAGTCAAAAAAAAAAAAAAATTAAAGATTCTTTTCCACTCTCTTTCTTATTTGTATGTCTTTTTCACAAAAATTAAAAAGTTATTCCCAAACACTTCAAATTTTTTTTAACTTATATTTTAGTAAAAAAGTTACTAAAAAAGTCACTCTCCAAACAAACCCTTAATGTGCGGGGTGATTTCCGCACTATGAAGAAGGATAGAGCTTCGTGGAAGAACGGAGTACTCCAAAAATCTACATAAATAACAAATGGTAAGACTACCCGAATAGGGTTCGGTCGGAAACCCCTACGATGGTGAAGTCAAGGACTAGGGGAGAAGAAGAAGAGAGGATGCAAAGAGAGTATATGCCAAGTGTATGGAAATTGGATCATTCTAGAGTGAATAGTGCTCACATTTTATAGGAGAATGTTGTTCTCTTCGAAGATCTTCTCTCTCCACCATTTGTCGTATTTGTGATCGCCTCCCATTGGAGAATGATGACCAGTTTGCCTGACACTCAAGTTCAGGTTTGTCATGTGCATCTATGCCTCCGTATCTCCACGTTCTGTTTGGACAGAGGGAAATGAACAAAATTGTTTGTCTCTTGTGGGCTCAACAAATATTTTTGTTGAGTTGGCCTTTTCGAACTTGGTCCACTTCAGAGTGGTTGTTCAACTTGGAAGTCCAGCATGTTTCTTGTCCTATTTCAGAACAAGCCTTGTATATTGGGCCGAGCTCTGTAGTTTGCCCATTTCAGAGCGAGCTTGGTAGTGGGCCGAGCTACCTTGCTTGCCTTGCTTTGGAGCAAGTGTTCAGTCGTTGGGCCGAGCTCCAAGCTTGTCTCACTTCGGTGCGGGTCTAGTGTTGGACCCAAGACTTAGTTGGTTTCTACCCACTTCACTTAAGAAGATTATATAAATTTTTAAATATATTTCTCATCTTAATGACACTCGTTAAAACTATTATCAACATAACCTCTTAAAAAACTCAAAGTTGTACTTGTTCCTTGTTTAAATATTGAGATCTACTTAAAAACTTAAAATAAAACCTAGCTCCCCTATTGTATAAGATTAAAACACATTATATTATATGTGAATGGATAAAGCATAGGCCTAAGACCCAAGCCCAACCAAGCGAGACGACCCAAGGGAAAAGCTCAAACCATCAAAAGATCCGTCAGATAAAGGGACAATATCACGTGACCATAGCCTGAGCAGAATTTCCTTCTAGAAGGAGATCTACCGAATACATGGAAACCCTTAGATCCATCCTTAATCGACGGTAAGGACAACGGTTACTAGAGATAAGGACGTAGGCCTAGCCTACCCAAACAACACAACCATCCAATGATCTAAATCCAACATATGAAACATTTGGCAAGTTGGCCACAGACATCTGAACTGATCTAAGCCGCCAACAGCAAGGTGATATAGCAGTAAAGGATCAAAACAACCTAGCCACTTGCCTGACCAAAGTCTGGTAGCAAGCAGAGCCCTTAGATCAAGATGCTAATCCAACAGCCGAGGCCCAAGACAATAGCACTATAAAAGAAGGAATATGGAAAAGCAATAGAGGTAACAAAAACAAGTCTTATTTCCTAACAAAATACAATATGACAGGTCATCATTCTGACTTGATCGTCGGAGGGTCCTTTTGACCATCCTTGGTCAGGAATGATCATTAACGGACTGGTTTCTCTTTGCAGAGTAAAGGAAAGAGCACTTTATCTCACTTTCCCTGTGGAGAAGATTTATACCTTCCACAATTGGCACCGTCTGTGGGAACGACGAAGAAGATGAGTACCTATCATTCTCTAGAAGTGATACCAAGTGATCATTAGAACGCACCAGTCTAACCTTCGGCCATGATTCCGAAGTGGTACCTGAAGGCTCCAAAAAAATAATCACCTCGCTAGATGATGAAGATCAACGAGCTTAACTCATAGGTCAGTTGCTGGAACAAGTTGAACCTCAAAGAAGAACTACGATTGGTTCAGAGTAACCCTAGCACTCGAATAAAGACTATCGAAATTCACAAGAAGACCGGTCCTCAGGGAACCGTTAGCCAACTAGCCAGCAGCCACCCTAATCGGACGTATAGAAAGTGCCAAGACATTAGAAGAGATGACTCCTAGGATTACCAGAAGAATGACTTGAGGAGCTAGCTTGATGAACAAACATGGGGCAATCCTAAGCCCGTTCAAAGAAAGCTTTTCACGGAAGAACTACCTTCGCCATTCTCCCGAGTAATAGATAGTGCCGACCCACCAAAGAGGTTCACCCCACCAAAGTTTAACATATACAATGTCAAAGGAGATCTGACTAGCCATATTCAGCATTATACCCAAGCCATTACATTATGGAGCAATAATGGTCCAATCACGTATTGAATGTTCTCCTTAAGCTTAGGTGAGATGGCACTTCGTTGGTACTATAAACTAGAAGCCTGATCAATCAGTGACCAAAAGCAATTGTAGCAAGCGTTCATCTCACGTTTTATCACTAACAGCTAACCACTAAAAGAAGTGGATGTACTCCTTACCATGAAAAAAGATAACATGGAGAGCTTGTGAAAGTATGCCAACAAGTATTGGGCGACATATAACGAGATTGATTACTGGAACGAACAGTTAGCAGTTGCCTCATTCAAGTTAGGATTGCAGCCTATAAGCAAGCTCCGACAATCCTTAATGAAAAAGCCACCTACTGACGTAGGTAGTTTAATGAGGTGAGTAGAACAACATTGCAAGATCAAAGATGACCTACGAAGGACTGAAAAGTCAAAACTTGCTTGGCTCCCGCGAAGGGTTCCAAGAAAGGACGAGAAGAAGCCCCCCGGCTAGGGGTGTGCAATGGATCTGTTGGCCTGACCCACCCGACCCGATCCGATCCGATCCGAGGCATAATGGATGGATACGTGCCACCTGACAGGCGGGTGCGGGCAAAAAAATATCATTTTTGGGGGTGCGGGTTGGGTCGCGGGTAATCCGCCAAATCTAAAGAATTACCCAACCCGCCCGCCCACCCTAATTTTCCCTTATTTTCCCCCAGTGTTGCCCGTCCTTTTTTTCATTTCAGGTTTGTTTGTAGTCCTAGGTTTTATTCGAGTTCGAAGAAAGAAAGTGTCTGCCCCTCTCTCTCTCTCTCTCTCTCTCATACACACACACACACACACTTGAATGGAGGTGACGAGAAGTGATCGGCGTCGGCGACAGTAGTGGCTACTAGCTAGCGACGATCGGCGATCGACGACAGTGGCGGCGAGTGATCAAAGCATCAATTAGGAGGTAATCTTCTCTTTTCTTCTCTTCTCTTTTTGTCTTTGATCGTTGATCGGCGATTGTGTTATGTGTTTTTATTTTTTTATTTTTTCAGTAATTAGGGCTAGGGCTTCGGCTTCTTCTCTTGTCTTCTCTTCTTGTCTTTGTACAGATCTTCTTCTCTTCTCTTCAGGGCTTCGACTGTGTTCTGAATCTGATAGGGCTTTGACTGTGTTAAATTAATCATAAATTTGGGCTGTCATTGATCAAATAGTCATGTTTAATCATGTTTCTGAGTATTAATCATGTTTAATAATGTTTCTAAGTTTTTTGAGTATTTGACTGTGTTAAATTTATGACCTAGACTCCATGTTTAAGGTTGCCTTGTGAGCAACCTATTCTGTCTCTCAGTTCATCACATGTTGAAATTGTTTAAAGTTCATGTTTAAAGTTAATTGATTGTTTAAAGATTGTGAGCAACCTATTCTGTTAATTATTTGTTTAAAGACTGTGAGCAACCTATTTTGACCTAGACTCCATGTTTAAAGTTCCACCAGTTGAATCCTTTGCTTCTGATGTCAAATTACTTTGATCTTGTTGTGGTACAATAAATATTATCCAATCTGTAGAGACTTGGGCAAGTAAGAACTTTTCAAATTTTTTTTTTCAATCTGCTTTTCAATTATAAGATAAGATTAACCAATATTGTAACAATTAGGTCTCAATTAGCTTTACATTAAATACATAAGAAGTTTGAGAAAATAGAAACCTTGAAAGTAAAAAACATAAGAAGAATAAGAATTTTCCAACAAAGAAGACTCCACTGAGTTGCAAAATAGATGTTAAGTTGCTTATATGTTTAATTGAATACTCTTCTCAATTAGCTTTACATTAAATACATGGTTTATTGAATACTCTATATGTTGAATACTCTTCTCAGTTGCTTGTTGCTCTCTTCTTTTCAAAAATCCAATCTGTAGCTTTACAATTAAATGAATACTCTATATGCTTAATAAATACATGGTTTATTTCTTTTAAGCCTTTTTTTTTTTTTTGTTAAACTGTTGTTAGACCATGGATTTGAAAAGCATATTTTGAATGAATTTTTATTGGTTTTGGCTGTATATTTGATAATCTTGTGGTCATGGATCCTTCAAGTGAAGATACATTTTTTTTTAGTCCTAATGTTGAGTGCGAATCATCTTCTATTGACCCCTCCACCCAACCTAATGCTCCCCCTCCTAGACCACCCCTAGCCAAAACTAGTAGTAGTAGTGGGAGAACAACATGAAAGGCTTGGGATCATTTTGAAAAGATAAAGGGCATTGATGGGAAAGATAGGGCTATGTGCAGCTATTGTAAGAAAGAATATATTGTACAAAGTAATTTGTTAAGCCATTTGAAAAATTGTACAAAGTATCCACATAGGGATACTCATGGGCAACAATCATTGGGATCTAAACCTAGAGAAGCTGGTGGGGAGGGTGTTGTTGATGTTGTGGCTACGTCATTTTCTATAGAAGTTGCTAGAAGATATCTTGCGGAGATGATAGTAATTGATGAATTGCCCTTTAGATTTGTGGACGAGGTTGGTTTTAAGAGGTTTTGTAATGTCATGCAACCCAAGTTCAAGATCCCATCTCGATATACCGTTGCCAGGGACATTTTAGACATATACACCAATGAAAGGGACAAGTTGAAGAAAATTGTTAAGGGGCGTAGAATTTGTTTTACCACAGACACATGGACTTCCATACAAATTTTGTGTTATATGTGTCTAACTACACATTTCATTGATGATGATTGGAAGTTACAAAAGAGGATCATAAATTTTTTTCAAGTTGAAGACCACAAAGGAGAAACTCTTGGTAAAAAAATTGAGGCACTCTTGAAAGAGTGGGACATTGATGGCCTTTTTACCTTGACTGTTGATAATGCGAGTTCCAATAATCTAACCATTAGATTCTTGAAACAAACCACAAAACTGTGGAAGGGAACAGTCTTGGGCCATGAATTTTTACACATGCATTATTATGCGCATATTCTAAATCTCATAGTTAGTGACGGATTGAAGGATCTTGAATCTTGTATAGCGAATGTGAGGCATGTAGTGAGATATGTGAGGTAATCTCCAAACCGTCTTGACACTTTTAAAAAGTATGTGGAAAGTTTGAAAATTGAGAGTAAGAGTCTCTTGTGCTTAGATGTGCTAACACGGTGGAATTCCACATATCTTATGTTGGAGGCAACGGAAAAATTTGAGAGTGCTTTTCAAAGAATGGGTGAGGAGGACTATAATTACGAACATTACTTTTTGGATAATGAAGAGGGTGAGAAGAGAGAGATGCCTACAGCTGAGGATTAGGATAATTGTAGGGCGTTTTTGAAATTTCTTAGAATGTTCTACAATGCAACAAAGAGATTTTCTAGATCTTTATTTGTTACTTCAAACACATTCTACATTGAAATTTTTGTTATTGAAAATATGATTGGACAATTAATCAAAGACAATGATCCTATTTTGTTTTCAATGGCAAAGAAAATGAAAGAGAAGTTTGACAAGTATAGGGGAAATGGGGATAAAATCAATCTACTTTTGTATGTTGCGGTAGTGTTTGATCCTCGAAGAAAAATGACATACTTGCAATTTTGTTTTTCAACAATTTTTGGTGGAGATGTGATGAAAGTGAAAGAAATGTTAGACAAGGTGAAAAACTGCTTGAGTCAATTGTATGATCATTATGCCACACTTGATTCAACAAATGTGCATGCCTCCAATGTAATTGAAAGAGTAGAAATGATGATAGATGAAAATGACCCACACTCTATTGTGAACTCTCAATTTAACTCATTTTTTGAGGGGCAATTTTCTAGTGGTGGGAGTATATCGGAATTGGACAAGTACTTCGGTGATATTAAGAAAGGTGGGAATAATGCTCAATTTGATATCTTGGAGTGGTGGAAGGTTAATGCAACTAAGTATAGAGTATTATCACTTATAGCACGAGATGTGTTAGCAATGCCTATTTCCACTATTGCTTCTGAGTCGGCCTGTAGTACAGGAGGTCGTATACTTGATCCATTTCGTAGTTCACTTGCTTCCAAGATAGTGGAGGTTCTTGTTTGTACACAAAATTGGCTTTGAAGTAACATTCCAATATGCCTTCGACAAGCAATGGAAGATTTTGAAGAATTTGAACAATAATATGATTCGGGTAATATATATATACAATTATTTATTTATTTTAATCCATTTCATTTATTTTGTTTTTTGAAAATTCACTATCTTCACTTTACATGTTTTTGTTGTGCTATGTTTCATGCGTAGTTGTTTCGGAATCAAGTTCATGTTCAAGCAAAAGTCCAGAGAGTAATTTTATTCAAGTTTAATATCATTGGTAAAATACTACCCCTTTGTTAAATGTTATTAATATATGTTTACTTGTTTTAAGTTTAAGACTTTTTGTTTTTAGTGTTTCCTTATTAAATAATTTCATTTTTTTGTTATGCAGGTTTACATGGCTCATGGTTTGGTGAAAGGAAATGAATGGTTTTTTTTGCTTCTTTTTGGATGACTGTAACTTATTTTTTTTGGATATACAATGTTTGTTGGATGATTGTAACTTTTTTTTTTTTTTTTTGGATGCACAATGCTTGTTGGATGACTATAACTTTTTTATTTTTGGAACTCTTGGATGATTGTCACTTGGATGCACAATGTTTTCTTATGTTTTATGTGTAAGTTAGATGATTTATGCCCATTGGATGCACAATGTTTTGGGTGATATTGAATTATGTCAATTGGAACCAATATTGAATTATGCCCATTGCAATTCAAATTGCACTGCCCAGGTTGTTTCATAGATGTGAATGAATAAAATATTTTGAATTATGCCCATTGCAATGAAAATTGTTTTGCATTGCCCAGGTTGCACTTGTTTCATAGATGTAAATGAATAAAATATTTTCAATTATGCCCATTACTATGAATTTTGCATTGCCCAGGTTGCATTGTCCAGGTTGTTTCATAGATGTGAATGAATAACTATTGCGTTACCTAGGTTTTTTTTTTTTTTTTGTATGTTGAAAATTTGTAAAATTTCAAACCGCCAAACCGATTCGTATCCATCCGCCAATCCGCCAAATCCGCATCCGCCAGATTGGCAGACATATGCGGATTGATTTTCTCCAATCCGCCAATCTGGCGGATGGATGGCAGATTGGAGGTTTTGTGGCTGCAACCGATCCGCGCCCACCTCTACCCCCGACACCCAAATAAAGGAATCAAGCACCATCGCTAAACAACCAAAACCAAGGAAAGAGGCTTTTTGAGCAATCATCACCACTTTCACCAAACCAATATACCGTTTGATGGAAAAAAATTCATAATGAACCTTACTTCTCTTGGCCTCCAAAAATGATCAGGGATCTATCCCTTCAAAATTGTAGGCTACGATGTTCCTACCACAAGGATTATGGACATCTTACAAAAGATTGCAAAGCAATGAAGTAGTTTATGGAAGAATTGGCACAAAGCGGGCAGCTAAACTCATATATCGATCATTCCCCTATTCGAAAAGAGAAAGAAATATACAAAGGTGACGATGCGCAACTGATGACAACTATTAACATGATATATTCAGTCCCGCTAAAAAGGCAGATGAACCAAATGAAGGAAGAGATGGGCAAGTTGACACACCGGAGAAAAGTGATGGCTTTATCAGAAGTCTTCACCAAAAGAATGCGCTGTTCCAAATTAAGGATGGCATTCTCCGACAAAGATGACTTGGGTTCATCATCCCCACAGTGATGCTCTGGTAGTAACCTTGCAAATCGGGGAATTCACTGTTAAAAGGATATTGATAGGCTAATGAAGTTTTTCGGAAATCATGTACTATGAGCTTTTCAAAAAATTGGGACTATCACCTAAAGCGCTACTCCCAGTTGATTCACCACTTTATGATTTCAACTCTAGTCCAGTTTTTCCTTTGGGGAATATCTTTTTACCAGTTAAGGCCGGAGCGATAGTTCATTAAATTGAATTTTAAGTGGTAAATGTGCTTGCCCCATATGACTCCATAATAGGAAGAATGTGGCTCCATAAAATGAGGGCTGCTCCATCCACATTCCACCAGGTCGTACGCTTCCCAAAAGGGGACAACATAGGGGAAATAAGAGGAGCTCAGACAATGGCAAAACATTGCATGGCTGTGTCTACCACAAAACAAATAATTCAAGATGTCCGGACACATGAGTCAGAAGAAGAGAAGGTCGACGCCCAACCTAGTGATACAAGTGTGGAGGAGCTTGAGAAAATACTAATTGACCCCGCAAATGAGGAAAGGTTCTTTCTCGTAGGAAAAGGGTCTTGCCTTAGAGGAAAAGAAGCAATTGATCCACTTCTTACTTTGCTACAAGGACGTTTTCGCATGGACCCCATATGAAATGGAGGGAATCAACCCAAGGGTGATGTGCCACAAGCTCAATGTAAACCTAGGCTTGAGACTGGTGGTACAAAGGAGTAGAAGATTGGCACCACAACACGTGGAAGTTATAAATGAGGAAGTCATGAAGTTGCTCAAAGTTAACGCCATTCGCGAAGCACAATATCTGGAGTGGCTGTCTAATACCGTTGTTGTTAAGAAGAAGAATAGAAAGTGGAGAGTTTGTGTGGATTTCACCGATCTGAAACTTACCCCAAAGACAGTTTTTCCTTATCCAAAATTGACCAACTGATAGATGTGACGTTCGGGCACGAAAAGATGAGTTTTCTAGACACATACCGAGGCTGCCATCAAATAGTTATGCATTCGGACGATCAGGAGAAGACACCCTTCATTACCTCTGTAAGGTAATACCATTTGGATTAAAAAAATGTAGAGGCTACGTACCAACGACTAGTTACAAAGATGTTCAATAAACAGATCGGCTGAAACCTCAAAGTCTACATTAATGATATGGTGATGATTCCTCCCACATCGGTAAAAGGAATCCAGACACTTCTGGAATGGCAGCGGCATTCAATAGATTCATCAGCCGATCCTCAAATTGATGCTGACTGTTCTTCCAATTAATAAATAAGAAATCTTGGTTTGAGTGGACTTCGGAGTGCAATCATGCATTACAAGAGTTGAAAGCCTACCTTGCCAAACCGCCTATGCTTACAAGCCTTGAGGTATAAGAGAAGTTGTATGTATACCTAGCTGTGTTTGATCATGCTGTGAGCTTAGCACTCATCACGGAATCTTCAAATAGGTAATCCCCAGTCTTTTACATAAGCAAAACTTTATTTGATGCAGAAACCAGGTATTTGCCCTCGTAAAAGCTCATTCTGGCACTTGTTATCACAGCCAGCAAATTGCGGCATTACTTCTTGGCCCATCCCATCATTGTTTATTCCGAGCACCAACTTAAATGGGTCCTCCATAAACCGAATTCATTAGGAAGAGTTTCCAAATGGGCTATTGAGCTCGGGTAATACGACATCCAATTCAAATCGCGAACTATAATTGAAGGAAAAGTCCTAGCAGACTTTGTGGCGGAACTCTCCCAAAAGAGGGAACCAAAATAGGGGACGGTTGCCCATCGGGAGTATCAAGGGCCATGCGCTGCGATGGGGCCTCCAACAATAAAGGCACAGGAATAGGGTTCGTACTAAAGAGGTAATGGAATTTTCCGCTCGGTTAAACTTCTTGGTCACCAATAATGAATGTGAATATGAGGCTCTCATTAATGGACTCACAACCATGAAATTGCTAGGGGTAGACTTCATAAGCATTCAATGTGATTCACAGTTGGTCACCAAGCAGATGAACAAAGAATATGCAGCCCACAATGACAGAATGATATGGCAGAACTGTTTTTTTCGTTCGAGATTCAGCAAATAGGATGAGATCAAAATAGTCATGTGGATGCATTGGCTAGCCAAACCACAACAATTAAACAGACAAAGAGCCGAAAGATTGAGGTCGGTACCATCATTTCCTCTAGTATTGTGGTAGGAGACGTATGGCAGATCTAGTAAGGTGAAAGCTGGATGACCCCTCTCATATGCTATCTGTTCGGAGGGATATTGCCCCCAATAAAAAGGAAGCACGTCGGATTCGACTCTAGGTTATGCATTTCTAGATGAATAACTTAAAACAATTGTTTAGGAGGTCATATTCTGGTCCTTACCTTAGGTGTGCCCTCCCAAATGAGGTAGCTAGCATATTAGAAGAAATTCATGAAGGGTCATGCAGGGCATTTACTGAAGGCAGGTCGTTAGCGCATCAGGCCCTTACCTAGGGGTATTGGTGGCCCTATATGCAGAAAGATGCCTAACAATTTGTACAACGATGCTTGGCATGCCAAAGATATGTGCCGATTGTGTGGCAACCATCCGAAGAACTAAACCTAGTCGTGAGTCCTTAGCCATTTGCACAATGGGGGTTAGGTCTGATCGGACCAATGCCTAGAGCGCAAGGCAATATGAAGTGGCTGATTGTAGCCACAGATTACTTCATGAAATGGATAGAGGCCAAACCACTGGCCAATATCAAGGATGTAGATATCAAGCGATTTCTATAGCGCAACATAATCACCAGGTTTGACATTCCGAGAGCACTCGTGTGTGACCAATATGGAATCAAAGCATACTACTCCACACCGGCTTACCCTCAGAGCAATGGGCATGTAGAAGTTTCAAATAAAACTATCTTGAATGGGATTAAGAAGCGATTGGAAGCCTCCAAAGGGAGGTGGGCTGAAGAACTCCCGATGGTCCTCTAGTCTTACTGAACTATTCTTTGATGCGCAATTGAAGAAACACCATTCTCCCTTGCATTCAGAATGGAAGCCGTCATTCAGTTAGAGATTGACTTTCCAACAGGAAGAGTTTACCTAGTGGAAAATAACATGAACGAAAGTCTGATTTTGAAGGAGCTTGATCTAATCGAGGAAAAGCGCGAGAAGGTCTCATTTCGGTTAGCAAAATACCAACAAGAAATAGCTCGGGCCTACAATAAGCGCATGAAACATTGGTGGTATACAATCAGCAAATTGTTCCTAAAGAAGGTCCTACTAAGCGACCGCAAGACGGCCGATGGAAAACTAGGGCCGAATTGGGATGGACCATATCAAGTCACTGACCTGGTTGGGGGAAGAGCGTATGAAATTGCCAACCAGCAGGGAAACGTACTCCCAAGGCCTTGGAATGAGATGCATTTGAGGAAGTATTACTATTAACCTTGTAACTATTATGTAATAATGCTTGAACACAAAGCATAATGAATAAACACAAGGTTGCGTTATTTGTTTTTGAAAGATATTCTTTTTTTCATTAATTATCAAAAACTTTACAACTAGTGCAATCGGCACTTTACATCAACCATGTAGCCGATTGGTCAATAGAAAAAAAGAAAAAAAAAAGAGGTGAGGAGACCAAACACTAACTAGAACCTTACAAACTGTCCAATTCGGCCGGAATAAGGATATCAAGGTTCGGTAGGGGAACTTGGGAGTACAAAGCAGATGATTCTGCCACTCTAACCTCCTTCATCGCCGTCCTCCACTCCTCTCTAAAGAAAAAATTCTCCAGCTTGTTCATTTGTTTAAGATAGGTATTCGCTTCATTCCATGTGGCCTCAGTATTTGCCTTCAACTCTATGTCCTGTTTGTTCTTCATTGCTTCCATCGCAAGTTTCAGGGCCTCAAGGTCTGGCCTCAAGTTATCAAGTTGTCGGGTTGCAGCCTTGAAATTCTCTCCTGCCAATATTTGACCCGATTTCACCTCCGCGACCCTACTATCAGCCCGAGGAAGGTCCTCCTAAAAGTGATTATTTTCGGTCGCTATCTGTTTCCTTTCATCGACAACTAGTCTTCTCTCTTCTTCGATTTTGCGTCTCTCTTCATCTTGGTAATCTCTCTCTCTGGGCAGCCTAATTCCTGCCTCTATGAACTGGTTCACCACCTACATCATCAAAAAATGTTTACACCTTACGATCACCACCTGATTACAGCTATTCCCAAAGTATTTAAAAAATATATATATAAAAAAGAAGCTGTTATTTTACCATAACTAAGTTCAAAATACCATAACCAAAAATTTGCTAGTTAGATTGTCCCTCCAAATGACGAATGTCCTCTGGAATTCGCATAGCTTGTGCCATGGCTAAGGTAACCCCGGCATTTGAAAAAATGGAGTCTTTTGTGTTCAGCGCCCGACCTCCTATCATCGGTTGAAATACATACTCAATCGGATCCTCATCTACGTAATATGTCTGCTTTTCAACTACTCAGATACGCAAGGGACTTAATAAAGGAGGTGCTCCATCTGGTGCATGATCTGCCAACCTGCGTAGACCTTGCTCGCCCACCTCTTGATTAGCTCTCTGCGCATCCTCCGATTGCCTTGTCAAACGGCGTCTTCTTGTCATCATTGGTGCTGAAGATTCTGATAACTCTGTCAGCACAGGAATCGCTTCTTATTGGCAACTGCCTTTCCTTTGTTGATCCACTACTTCTAATAGTAGGGGTAGCAACGGTTCTTCCTCCTGAGGCTCTTTTGGCGCCTTCGCAGCAAGAACGAGGGTAGGAGGGGGTAGCGGAGTAATAGTTACTCAGGGAAGGAACTAATCTATCAGTACTTTGGCCGATCGGGAAGCAACAACGGTGCACTTCTAAACTATCTAAAGTGCTTGCAAATTCACCCCCTTCGTTATGATGATCAGTATTTACCAAGTGATGATCTGCAGGCACACACAAAAAAATAAATAAATTTTAATACGACAAACACAATTGTGAAAAAATAGACCATAAGACTCTGTGGGATAATGCTTATCCGCACCCAACACTCGAGGCATAGTAGCAGCACCATCAGCAAAAAAGGGAGGTGAAAATTCCGAATCCCCCAAAACCATGACTACTTCTTCCGTTTCAATGGCATAAGTGCTAGGAAGTAGCCGAACAAAAGATCGATCTCAATCTCAATGTTTGGATACAAGAAAGAATGCTCCCGAAGGAGATTGATAGAGACTGTAACAATATTACAGCTCCCTCAAGCCTAAATCTAGGTTTAGCATATTGTTTAGGGCAAGTATCATATTTACAATTATGAAAAAAATCGTATTAAGCAAAAATGGAGGAACCCTATAGTGCAACAGAATCTCGCGAAAACGGGGATAAAGAGAAAACCTAATCCTGCCATCTATTATGACTGAAACTAACCACGGGATCCTATCGTCACTAGGAAATAAGAAATTAACACTGGGACAAGGAGATTCTATGTTCATGCTAGCATGAATGTCATAAGTCGTTTGAAAATAGCTATACCCTTTGGGCTACTAAGCAAGTAGGCATATTTACCAATCCCTTCACGAATCTGTGGAAACTAAAACAAACAAGAGAATAAATAAAAGAACTTACGATAGAAAGAAGAGGATACCCAGGGGAGGTGTTTTGAACGATGGTACGAGAATAGGTGTTAGTGCTAGACGATGTTTTGGTAAAAAATCTTGTCAAAGCAAATATCCCAAATATCAATGCAATGATTTGTATCCATGTAAAGGAAGAAGAAATGACGCACCATTTTGACGCGCATGTTGCTTCATTCGAATAACATGTCCTCACATTTATTGTCGAGTACTGATAGACGTTTTGAATTATTGACATGCACCTAGGTGACGTAAGTACATTAAAACTGGGGCCCCCAAAACCCTAAAACCTATTCCAGGGATTGTACATCGGTAAAAACGATGCCGATCTCTTGCTTGGAGCAAGGAATAGACCTATGAGGGTTCTCTTAAAAAATCTATCCCAGGGATAGTACATTGGCAAAAACGATGCCGATCTCTTGTTTGGAGCAAGGAACAGACCTACAAGGGTTCTCCTAAAAAACCTACCCTAGGGATGGCACATTGGTAAAAATGATGCCGATTTCTTACTTGGAGCAAGGAACAGACCTTTGAGGGTTCTCGTAAAAAACCTATCCAAAGGATAGTACATCAATGAAAATGATGACGATCTCTTGCTTGGAACAAGGAACAAATCTATGAAGGTTTTCCTAAAAAACCTATCCCAAGGATAGTACATCGGAAAAAATAATGTTGATCTCTTGCTTGGAGTAAGGAATAAGCCTATGAGGGTTTTCCTAAAAAACCTATCCTAGGAATAGTACATCGGTAAAAATGATGTCGATCTTTTGCACGGAGCAAGGAACAGACCTATGAAGGTTCTCTTAAAAAAAACCTATCCTAAGGATAGTACATCGGTGAAAACGATGCCGATCTCTTGCTTGGAGCAAGGAATAGACCTATGAGGATTCTCCTAAAAAACCTATCCCAGGGATAGTACATCTGTAAAAATGATGCTGATCTCTTACTTGGCGCAAGAAACAGACCTATAAGGGTTCTCCTAAACAACCTATCCAAGAGATAGTACATCAATAAAAATAATGCCGATCTCTTGCTGGGAGCAAGGAACAGTTCTATGAGGGTTCTCCTAAAAAACCTATCCCAGTGATAATATATTGTAGAAACAATGCTGATCTCTTACTCAAAGCAAGGAACATACCATGAGGATTTTTTAAATCAACATGAGCCTATGAAGGTTCATCAAACACAAAGGTTTATTTTAGTGTATATCAGCAATAATAGAACGCAGGTGTTCCAACTAAATAGTTAAAGTCTCCATTCACATGATCGAAAGTAGTACAAAAGTGGAAATTACGACTAAATAATTCTATAAACTAAAACCTTTAAAACCATCAAAGAAAAACATCCATCAATTTTTTTTTTTTTTATTTTTTAAAAAAAGAAGATAAAATTATCAACTCATCCCTTTGTTGCATGAGGATCTTTAGTTCCAGCCCCATCGACAGTCTCTCCAGGGGCTTTTCCATAGCATCTGGGTGAGGGTAAAGAATGTTCTTCCTTAGCTCGAACTCTACTAGGACATTGGCAGCTTGAAGTGCTGACGTCCAGCCATCCTCGAAAAGCATGTTCTCCAATTTGGAGAACTGCACTTTGTAGATGGCGGTGGCTTCATTACATCATTCTTCCTTGGCAGCCTTGACTGCATCGACGAGGCCTTTATTAGATATAGTAAGGGCAGTAGAGAGTTGCTCCTTCTCCTCTTTCAAACCAATAATCTCCTACGCCGAAGACTTTAGCACAAAGTCCATCGTCTGTAGCTTCTTCTTAGCCTCCGCCGCCTTGACCTCTGAAGCTACCAGCTGAAGTTCCAGCTCCATCACCCTCTCATTTTACTTGTCCTTGAAGGTCTTCAGTTTGTCAGCAGCCTTGATTATTTTGTCATGGCACGTCATGGTGTAACAAGCCCGCGGGGGACCTCGCTACAGTTCGGACTCCCCTATTGTGTGTTGCGGTTCTAAATCTGAACCAAAGAGTCCAACTCCGGCAAATCGTTTTGAAGAAAAACAGATTTTTTGAAAAGTAGTGCCAAACATGGACTGCTTTGCCAGATTACAGAGTCGCCACCTAAATATTTTTTAATGGGGGAATTTAGGAAACCCTGACTCGGTGCTGAAGGCCACGTGTCCGTCATCACCAAATGTCTTGGCTCGGGAGCTTGGGTACGATTAGGGAAGGTCAGCTATGAGCACCCCCTTTCGCCCGGTCCGAAGACCGGCCTCTACTAACCATGATATCCGATTTTGAAAACATTATGCGTTCTTATTCCAATTATTAGCCTAGAATTACTATGTTATGCGCACGGCAAACAAGTATAGACTAGATTGCCTAATTTGGAAATAAACATTGCATATCCGTTCGTTTTGAAAGCGTTTTGGAATTTGCTACTCGCAAGTAGGCTAAAATACGGATTTCAACGAGTTTTCCCAACTCAAGAAACCCAACCTCCACCCACAGGCATTCAAATAGTTTATCTCATATAAGCACTTAGCCGCATGGTAAGCATACTGTCATGTTAGCATTCACACGCATGCGATATGCTAAAGCATAAATACTTACATTGTACTCCGCGCCAAAACAAGAAACTAGTTAGCAAACATGCATGACCTAGTTCATGTTAGAGTGGCTAATGCAACACAGGCAAGGATGCAATTTAGAGTAGGCTCGGCTAACCCTAAAATGGCATGTGAAATGCTACAACTATCACGTATTCAATTTGGAATTGAAAGTACGATGCAGTTTGTATGATGTGCCGAGCCCGGTGCATGTTAACAAATGCATGGATGCACGCATGCATTGCATAAGGTATGCTAATTTCAAGATATGCCCTAATCTACCATCGTAAGTAGGTAAATAAAAGGGAAGAAAGAAATGGGGATTGGAAGACATACACCCACTCACACACACTTATTACAAATATGCCCTCACACGGAGGGACCGAATAAATATTACAGTCCGAATAATAAATAGATTAATTATTACAAAATTTCTAATTATTTAACAAATAAATGCAAAAAGGAAAAGTGGCCACAGCCGCCCGCCTCGGGATGCGCGAATGATGCATGCTTGAATCCGACTTGCCCGGAAACCCGTCGCCATAGCATTGCTGCCTCTGTTTTCACCGTCCTGCCTTTCTGAAGACTGCCAAAGTCTCAGGACATGCTCCCTGCACACTGAGGATCATCATCGGCTGAATAGAATGTCCACCGGCCGTGTACAATAGTCACCGGCTGTCAATGATGTTATCGGCCACCCATATAGTACCGGTCGGCACTATATAATGCCGGTCGGCACAAAATTCCTGCAGGAGACAGTTTTGACAGCAACAGCAGACAGACAGTGCATGGTATGGGCTTTTGAGCATATGTAAGCATAGCCAATGCTTCCTATCATGCATGGGACTCAAGGAAGCATGGCCCTTGACCCCCGGGGCATCAATGGCGCATTTCGACGCATGATGGCCTAAGAGGCCAAGTTTGCATTTCAATGTCAAATGCAATGCACACAAACATACAAGGGACCCAACCTCAATCATGGTTGATCAAGAGGTGAGGCAATGCACAACAATGCACATGCAACCTAAGCATGCGAGCTAACACACAAACATGCGATGCAATTACATGGCACACACAATGTACATAACATAACATGCACAACGCATTGAAACATGGCATACACAATGCAAGATGGGCTTACACCAATATGAGATAGCCTCAGCCACACTCACATAGGAGACCATTGGATGAAAATGAAGTGCCTCGAAATGCGTGCACACGGGCACGCATACCGAGACAATGGCATACGAAATGCAATGATGCTAAAATGATATGCAAACACGCCAATGGAATTTCAGCACTGAAATATGGGGGAAAACAGTCCCGAAAGATGGCGAAATGACACCAAATGCAAGGAATGGTCCCGAAATGCGAATTTAGGCACCCGAAACGGCCTATAGCTATGCAATGCATGCACAATATGGACATGGAATGAAAATACAGTAGTGAGGCAGCCCCAAGACCAGCATTTTCTCAGTACAAAATATGGCCAAACAGCAAGCATAGATAGAGCAACAATGGCATGCAAAATGAGGCTCAAAAGAGGGTATAACATGAAGTGGGCCAAACTTCATCAAACAAGCAAAGACCCTTCATGAAATATATCCAGGGGGTCAAAATATGACCATTTCCAGTTCTAATCATGGTCCAAAAACAGAAGCAAAATGGGCTAGCAAAGCATGCAAAAACAAGGGTAAAACATGGATTCAAAGCAAGTGGCATATGGAGCATGAAAACAAGGTTGAACCCTTCTTAAATATTGAAGAGGGGCTCAAAATAAGCACAATATCAGTTCATAAGATGCTCCAAAACAGATCACATATAGGCCAAAAAAATCATGCAAATTTACGGTAAATAGGAGAGATTATGAAGCAAGTGCATCATGGGGGGCTCAAACAATGTTTAGCCCTTCTTTAATGTTGAAGAGGGGCTCAAAATAGGCCCTCTTACAGTTTACATTATGCTCGAAAACAGATCACTCATAGACTAGAAATTCCATGCAAAAATATGACATACCAAGAGGTATTGAAGCAAGTACCAAATGGAGGGCTCAAACAGGGTTGAGCCCTTAAACAAACATGAAATATGGCTCAAAATAATGACCTTTTCAGTTCTGGTCGGAGCCCAAAACAGTAAGAAAATAGGCCTAAGAAATGGAGCAAGAAAGTGCTACAAAAGAGGGAAAATGATCTCACCCTTGAAGACTACCCTTTTGGTTGCTTCTTGGCTTGAGTTGCAGCACCTTTGGCCTCTGAAAAACTTCTCCAAGCTTCTGTGATGGAGTAGTGGTGGTGGTGCTATGGATTGGTGAAGGAATGGCCCAAGAACAAGGGTGTTTGGAGGTTGAATGAGAGAGATATAGTGAGAGATGGAGGGATATATGTATCTATATCAGATATGTATCTATATCACTGGTTTTTTGCTTAAGAATCTCTAACCCTCAACAATGGAGGAGGAGTGCTCCTTAAATAGGCAAAGGCAAAGGTTCTTGGCTTCTCCAAGAAGCCAAATGAAAGGGGCAAAGGGTGCAAAGGGTTTGTGGCTTCTAGAGGAAGCTAAAACAGCTGGCCAAGCTTCTCCAAGAAGCTTGGCCAAAGGATTCAAGCTTCTAGAAGCTTTTGGGGGTTCAAAGGTGCAAAAGGGTGCAAAATAGCCACATATATGCACGTGGAGCTGGTTCTGTGCATCCCAGCTGGCACAGCTGGCATGCACCATGCCTGGAGGGTCAAAAGGGTCAGGTCGGCCATAAAAGAGGTCATCGGCACAATATATTGCCGGTCGGCACAATATAGTGCCGACCTGCACTTTATTCTGGCCGGTCGGACAAATAGAGTGCCGATGGGTGGCCGGTGAGGTCAAAAAGTGCCGGTGGATAGCCAGATTGAAGCCCCGGAAGTTAGCTTTCCAATGGCGCAAACCTTGCATCAAAATTCCTTCTGTACAAAAAGTTATGCCCTTTTCCGTGAAGCCGCGCAGACTCGATCCAACCGGGATGATGCCCAGCTTCAACCCATCATATCTCCTCCACCCGGACTTGGCTCTAGGAGATTCTTGAACCAAAATGAAGCCCCGGAAGTCTTCTTTCCAATGGTAGTGGCCTTATAGCTAAATTCCAAGTATGCAATTGAATAAGCCTGATTCAGCGAGAGCCGCTCGACTTTCTTCTACCCGGATTCATGGCGAACTTCTTCTCCAACCTATTTTCTCCCCTCCTCTCCTCTTTTCTTCAACTCCAAACCCCTAAACAAAGTGTTTTGAAGGGTTTGCCTCTCTCCTTGTCGAAGAAACTGAACCTTTGGCCTGCACATCTCTCAACACCGAGCAAACCATCAGTAATGCCCAAGTCTTGAGGGCGGTCAAAAATGGGGTGTCTACAGTTGCCCCTCTTTGACAGAACTCGAAAGTCATAACAATGACGGGAGTGAATGTCAAAGCCCAGAGACGACCCATTTTTGGCAAGGCCGAAGACTTGGACAAACAAACAAAATATAAATAGATAAATGGTTGTGCCCGCAGGCTGCCTACGTATCCCTTTGCAAGGAATCAAACCAGCGTAGTTCGGGGGCAGGAAGCAAAGTGATGCACAATGCAAGTGCATAACTTATGATCATGCAAAGGATGCTGTAATGAAGCAATTATGCAAAATAAATGCAACATTTTAAGCGAATGCTATGCAAACAAGTAAACATGAACCAAACTATATGTCTTGTAGAAAGGATGTAAGAAAATTATGCAATTCTCACGGCGTCTTGCGCGGAGAAGGCTAAAAGTGACTACCGAGAATACCCGGAGTCTCAAGCACAACATCTCTCAGCGTATCGTACACAGGAGAGGAAAGAGTAACACTTCTCAGCGTAGTACACGCAAGAGAAGAAAGATAGGCAAAGAGAAACCTCATCAGCGTAGTACACGCGAGAGAGGAAAGAGGAAAGCAAAAAGAAACCTCTCAGCGTAGTACACGCGAGAGAGGAAAGAGAAAAGCCTCTCAGCGTAGTACACGCGAGAGAGGAAAGAGGAAAAAGCGAAAAGAAACCTCTCAACGTAGTACACGCGAGAGAGAAAAGAACAAAGCCTCTCAGCGTAGTACACGCGAGAGAGGAAAGAGAAAAGCCTCTCAGCGTAGTACACGCGATAGAGGAAAGAGGAAAGCAAAGAGAAAAGCCTCTCAGCGTAGTACACGCGAGAGGAGAAAGATAAAATTTCTCAGCGTAGTACACGCAAGAGAAGAAGGATAAAATTTCTCAGCGTAGTACACGCAAGAGAAGAAGGAAAGGCAAAGAGAAACCTCATTAGCGTAGTACACGCGAGAGAGGAAAGAGGAAAGCAAAAAGAAACCTCTCAGCGTAGTACACGCGAGAGGAGAAAGATAAAATTTCTCAGCGTAGTACACGCAAGAGAAGAAGGATAAAATTTCTCAGCGTAGTACACGCAAGAGAAGAAGGAAAGGCAAAGAGAAACCTCATCAGCGTAGTACACGCGAGAGAGGAAAGAAAGGCAAAGAGAAAAGAAACCTCTCAGTGTAGTACACGCGAGAGAGGAAAGAGAAAAGCCTCTCAGCGTAGTACACGCGAAAGAGGAAAGAGCAACAATGCAAGTAAAAAGGCGCGCAACAATGTGGGCGAAACATGCATGACAGCGCAAGTGAAATGAGTGCATAACAATGCAACTGGGATGTGCATCACGATGTAAATGAAGTGGGTGCATAACAATGCAATTGGAACATGCAGCATAATGCAAGTGGGACGAGTGTGTATACACATTCTGTGCACAATAATCAATGCATATTCGATGCAATCTCAACAGTGTGTTTGAAATAAAATGTCAAATAAGGAAATACACGCCTTAACGAGACCAATTTAAACGCAACCACCGATTTACCTCTCGGAGGGGTCACAATAGATTTCAAAAGGATACAACTCGTGCATGCGAACCGACGATGAGCTACGCGTCGGAGACATCAGTTGATACTTCCGCAGAAACATTTTGGGCTTGAGGTAGAGGCACACCCATACTTCGGAGTATTGACAAGGCTTGAAGGGGTACACCCGGAGTACAATCACGGAATTTGCTGAAGGTGAAACACACTCAGATGCTTCAATTTTCCCTCTTTTCTTTTGCTTTGCAGTCCGGAACCTATATAGCTTCAGATAGGTCCTGATTTTACTGTTCTCACATGACCAGGGTTGAACCCTGCGGTTTTATGAAAGAACGAATCCTGTTTTGCACAAATGTGGAGAATGGCACAGCACTCTGAGCACAAGATGATTTGATTTTTTTTTTTTTTTTGAAATTAAGAAATGAGCTCTTAACCGGGTATTGAGCCTACGACTGAACACAGCGAAAAAGACTCAACAAAAGAAAACAAAGGTAAACAACCTAAACACATCTATTGACACTCGAAACGACTCAAAACAAGAATCGAGGCAGACAAAACAAAACACAAGACTCAAATGTGCACAGGGAGCCTGTTTCACCGGGTATTATTTCCCACCCTTTCTCATTTGTGATTCTCACATCACTCGGCCCTCAAGCTCTGTTTTTCTGAAAAAGCCCTTTTCTCACTTTTTCTCTCAACGCACATCTCTCTATTCTTTAATCTCTCATTTTTTATCCCTCCCCAGAGTGGTTGGTAGGTAGACAAGAAGTTGCGGGCTCTTGCCCCTAGCATTCTGCTAGATTCTTTTTCTTTCACACACAGCAGTGAACTTTCCCACAGAGAGGTTGTGCCACAACTGGGTGTGTAGCAAATCTGCAGCTAACATCGGTTGATGATGCCCTGCTGGGGAGTTTGGACGTGGTTAGATCTGTCCAGATGAGGAAGTGGAACATCTCGCCCCATTCCAATTTATGCTTCGCACATGGCTTGATACCTCGCTGCTTGGAGGACGAGAGAGCTTTCAGCCCTTTGTTGTTGACTTCAGTTGTGCCCTCTTCTGGCAGGTGGAGTGCCCTTCTTGGCAAGTATGTTGATGATGGGGAAAAGACAGAACACCTGACTCAACTGTGCCCCTAGTTCATCATTTTGACCATTTTTTGGTTTTAAAACAATTTTGACCAACATGAAAGTTAGATTAACATGCTTATTCAACTTTTTGATTTAAAATCATGCAAGTCAGGCTATGAGCACTGAAAATTTTCCTTTTTTGGGTCCAAGAAAATGGTCCAATTTTTGAAAAAGATGGAATAATTTTCGAGAGAATTAGTCAACCTCAGTAAAAATTCTCAAAAACTATTTTTTGTAAACGGCCAATGCTCAACAAGCACGGAACCTACTCTTGAGATGCGCAACCTCGGATCCATAAGCAATGGAAAATTGTCCCTTGTCTGAAGGACACTGCATGGCAACGAAAAGTTGCCCCTTGTTTGAAGTGACACTGTATGGCAACGGAAAGTTGCCCCTTGTTTGAAGTGACACCGTGACGTTTTGAATGGCAACGGAAAGTTGCCCCTTGTTTGGATAGCTTCACAGCGTATTGAAATCAATCCTTCAGAGCGACGATCACAACCGAACTCTCGGATACAGAGAAAGCAAAGATGATCAAAACCATTTCATGGACACAACTGAATTTGAAGTGTTTTAGGGCTGGACTTCAGAATGAAGTTGCCTACGTATCCCAAAGATGGGAATCAAGCCTTACGTAGTTCGGGGGTTAAGGTACACTCGGGTATTTAACCTCTCCTTTTTATGCTCTAACTTTTGCCAAGGTGCCTATTGCAGGTTTTCGACCTTGCGAGCTTTGTTCTTCTTTCTTTTCTTTTTCTTTTTTGTCTTTTCATTCTTTTTCCTTCTCCTTTTTTGCTTTTTTGTATTTTTGTATTTCTTTTTTTGTATTTTGTATTTTTTTCTTTGCTCTAACTTTTGCCTGGGTCGCCCTTCCGGGTTTTCGGCCCAGCGAGCCTCTCAAAGGGTAAAAGTGTAACAAGTCCATGCCAAATGGTTTTGAGATTGAAGCCCTCTGTATCCAGGAGAGTGGCTGTTGTATTGATTTGCAGAAAGATCCACCTTTGGCTCTTCAAGCACATCAGATATATATATATATATATATTTTTTTGCCCCTAGTTCGAGGGGTGCTTCTGATCTAGCTTTGCAAGCTTCTTTTGACAACATCTGATCCTCTTGATCTGACTTCGGTGCCTGTTGTTCGAGGGCTACTTCAAATCTAGCCACACAGGCCTCACATCATGATTGACCATTGAACATTCTGAATGTAAGTTCAAGGTTTGAAAGCAAAGGGGGGGGGGTGGAGTCTCGAGGCTGAGAGCGATCCTAGGCTGCACAATCTCAAGAGCGATTCCACACAAGTCTTCGCAGGACCGCGCAAAACATTTTTTGAAAGTTTTTAAGAAAGCGACGAATCGCTCGCGCTGAAGACAGTGTAGAACCAATCTGGATCAAAGCTAGGGTCCTTCTCAGTACTCATACTAACAAGCATGATTTCATTCATTAAGGGCTTAGCATGCCTCTCTTTCTCTCAATTGATCAAATTTTGCAAATCCCGAAGAATTCCTTCCTCTTCGTTTTCACCACAGTGTTTGAAAAAGTTTTGAAAAATTTAGGCCAATGCAATGACTTCAAGGCACAGAAAAGACAGAGTTCTTAGTCAAATACTTCCATCTCATTTAGAATTTCTAGCACAACTGGCACACGGCAGAAGCAAACACAAGAGTGTGAAAATCACTGCTGTTCCATTCAGATCTGTTGGCATAACTGGCTCCAAGGCAGAAATAGACTCGAAAGGAAGCAAAAAGACAAACACAAAACAAGCAAGTGATGTCTGAGGTAACACCCCCGAAATCACCCGACTCCTACACAACAGGACTGACCCGATACAACAAGACAGACCCAATTGACTCAGTATGAAAGGACTGACTCAATACACAAAGACAAGACTGACCCAATACCCAAGTCAGAAGCAAAATTAACAGCATTTGTACATTTGCTCAAAACAGTGCATGCCGTCCACCACATCTGAAGTAAATTGAACGCCGCCCGCAGGTGGTCCAACCTCTAATCACATCACATTATCCCCCACAAGTTCACTGATCAAGTGCCGATAGACTTTGCAGGACCTGGTGCGAGGATGACCCCGTTGTCGATCAGATTTTGTATCTCATGGCGAAGACGAAAACACATGTCAGTGTCATGGCCAGCTCGCTGATGGAAGGCACAGTAATCAGCTGGATTATGTGAGGGAGGGGGTTTCTTTGGTAACGGTTGTGGCTCCAGTGGCTTCAGATACCCCTTTTTGATCAAGGTCCTCAGGGCCATTGATAGAGACATGTACAGTGGGGTAAACACCCTTTGGCCCTGAGGTGGGTGTTTGGCTGTTTGTGAGCTAGTTTCGGATGTACCGGCGAATGGGGTGGTCATTTTTTGTGTGGTGGTGGTGACTATGCCCACATCTGAAGTTATAGTAGCTGCGTCACCACTGGTGGTCGTATTTGAACTGTGGATAAATTCCCTCCTAGGTTGCTCCTTCTCCTGGTCAATAAGGCCCTGCTTCATAGCGTCCTCAATCTGTACCCCCATCTCGTGTAGGTCTGAAAAGGTGGGAAAGGGGAGCACAATCATCTTTTGCATAAGCTTGGGTTGGAGGTTGCGCACAACCATCCGTATCTGGTCTTTATCCGTTGGCCTAGTGGTCATCATTGAGGCCTTTGCTCGCCACCGAGTTACAAAATCGGAGAAACTTTTCTTCGGCTCCTGCCTAGTCGTCTCGAGATCACGGGTTGTAATCTCAATTTGTGTATTGTAGGAGTATTGATCGACAAAAGCCTCAGCCATCTCATCCCAATTCTTCTTAACATCGTCTTCCAGTTTCGCGTACCAGATGGCCGCCACACTTGACAGGGTTCGGCCAAACAGAGACAGCTTCTGTAGTCTGGTGAGGCCCATCGGCCTTAAGATATCTGAAAACAGCCTCAGGTGCACCATGGGGTCCCCGGACCCATCAAATCGGTCGATTTGTGGCATCTTGAACCGATCTGGCAGCGTCACAGTTGCGTCCGTATATCCATCCTCAATGTCGGGAATGGACTTGACTCCTTGGGATTTCTTAAACATCTTTTCCAGCTTAGTCAGCTTCAGCACTGTGGGGTCCGTCTTGAACTCAAAGGGAGAGTCCGGTAGATTGGTAGGTGTTTTGGATTGCTGGGGTAAAATTGGGGGCGGAGCCGGCCCTACCGGAATGTCCGTACCTTCCTGGACATTGGGTGTCTCCCCGGGTGTCTGAACCCCTGGTGGTGGAGGAGCTTGATGCGAAGCAGATGCTCCGGTTTGTTGCTCTAGCCTGGCAATTGTCTCTGCCTGTTGGGCTATGACCACAGCCCGTTGCTTGGCGAATTCTGCTTGACAGACAGCGTCTTGCTGCATGGTTTTCATACTATCCGGGAGTTGGCGCACCATATCTTCCAGACTCGACATATTGTCCTGATCTAACTGAGCAACCGGTATATTTGTGTCTGCAGTAGGCTCGGAAATCTCAACCCGACTGCTCAAAGATCACTGATCTGGTAGCTGTGGTACTGGTGGTCTATGCCTGACTAGCCTTCTCTGGCCCTGATTACCCTTGAACTGAGTTTCTGACCTGACAAAGTCTATCAGCACAAATCCAATGTTCCTGGGGGATAGTGGAGCCTTCTGAAGCTATGATTCCAGGACTACCTAGCAAAAGAGAAAACAGACAGCATCTCAGCTCAACCTCACTGGAACGGATACGAGCAAAGCTGAATGACTGTATTCTATTATTGATCACTGTTCCCCGAAATCACTGCCCCAAATCTGAATCTGATACCCGCGGATATAACTGATTCTCAAAATACTGATACTGGTGCCCGCAGGCCGGATACCCAGGCCCGCAAATTGGTATATGTATTCCCTGTAGAGATACACTCTAAAAGCACATAGCAAGTAAAGAGAGCCAAAACACCCCTATGTTGGGATAGGGTTTCCCTGTCCTATTTTGTTAGGAGCTAGGGTTTCACTACGCACGCAGCGGTTTTCAAACAACCTAACATCGGGTAAGCAACCTGTCCTAGTTTGGAATGGTCACTATGGATTCCGAATATGCACTAGGTCGAATGGTCAAAACGGGTGCCCCGGTAAAACCGGGGTTTGTGTTCCCATACTGGCAGAGCCCGCAACCGGTCAGCCTTATGGACATGCCTTGACAAGACAAGCCTCCGGCAAACCGCTCAGGAATAGCAGATGGCCAACACGGTGTCCTAGGCGCACCAATGCACATGCAATGCAAAGAAACACATAAGTGTAGTCAAAACAAGATATCACAAGTTCGAGTCAAGCTCTCTAAAACTCCCCAGCAGCGTCGCCAGAAACTGTAACAGGTCCGCGAGGGAACTCACGGGTTACAGTTCGGACTCCCCTATTGTGTGTTGCGGTTCTAAATCTGAACCAAAGAGTCCAACTCCGGCAAATCGTTTTGAAGAAAAACAGATTTTTTGAGAAGTAGTGCCAAACATGGACTGCTTTGCCAGATTACAGAGTCGCCACCTAAATATTTTTTAATGGGGGAATTTAGGAAACCCTGACTCGGTGCCGAAGGCCACGTGTCCGTCATCACCAAATGTCTTGGCTCGGGAGCTTGGGTACGATTAGGGAAGGTCAGCTATGAGCACCCCCTTTCGCCCGGTTCGAAGACCGGCCTCTACTAACCGTGATATCCGATTTTGAAAACATTATGCGTTCTCATTCCAATTATTAGCCTAGAATTACTATGTTATGCGCACGGCAAACAAGTATAGACTAGATTGCCTAATTTGGAAATAAACATTGCATATCCGTTCGTTTCGAAAGCGTTTTGGAATTTGCTACTCGCAAGTAGGCTAAAACACGGATTTCAACGAGTTTTCCCAACTCAAGCAAT
The DNA here is from genome assembly GCA_030407325.1 of Camellia japonica. Taxonomy (NCBI): domain Eukaryota; kingdom Viridiplantae; phylum Streptophyta; class Magnoliopsida; order Ericales; family Theaceae; genus Camellia; species Camellia japonica. The sequence continues at coordinate 156,991,510 of JAPPVO010000032.1, read as the reverse complement.
CCAACCTCCACCCACAGGCATTCAAACAGTTTATCTCATATAAGCACTTAGCCGCATGGTAAGCATACTGTCATGTTAGCATTCACACGTATGCGATATGCTAAAGCATAAATACTTACATTGTACTCCGCGCCAAAACAAGAAACTAGTTAGCAAACATGCATGACCTAGTTCATGTTAGAGTGGCTAATGCAACACAGGCAAGGATGCAATTTAGAGTAGGCTCGGCTAACCCTAAAATGGCATGTGAAATGCTACAACTATCACGTATTCAATTTGGAATTGAAAGTACGATGCAGTTTGTATGATGTGCCGAGCCCGGTGCATGTTAACAAATGTATGGATGCACGCATGCATTGCATAAGGTATGCTAATTTCAAGATATGCCCTAATCTACCATCGTAAGCAGGTAAATAAAAGGGAAGAAAGAAATGGGGATTGGAAGACATACACCCACTCACACACACTTATTACAAATATGCCCTCACACGGAGGGACCGAATAAATATTACAGTCCGAATAATAAATAGATTAATTATTACAAAATTTCTAATTATTTAACAAATAAATGCAAAAAGGAAAAGTGGCCACAGCCGCCCGCCTCGGGATGCGCGAATGATGCATGCTTGAATCCGACTTGCCCGGAAACCCGTTGCCATAGCATTGCTGCCTCTGTTTTCACTGTCCTGCCTTTCTGAAGACTGCCAAAGTCTCAGGACATGCTCCCTGCACACTGAGGATCATCATCGGCTGAATAGAATGTCCACCGGCCGTGTACAATAGTCACCGGCTGTCAATGATGTTATCGGCCACCCATATAGTGCCGGTCGGCACAAAATTCCTGCAGGAGACAGTTTTGACAGCAACAGCAGACAGACAGTGCATGGTATGGGCTTTTGAGCATATGTAAGCATAGCCAATGCTTCCTATCATGCATGGGACTCAAGGAAGCATGGCCCTTGACCCCGGGGCATCAATGGCGCATTTCGACGCATGATGGCCTAAGAGGCCAAGTTTGAATTTCAATGTCAAATGTAATGCACACAAACATACAAGGGACCCAACCTCAATCATGGTTGATCAAGAGGTGAGGCAATGCACAACAATGCACATGCAACCTAAGCATGCGAGCTAACACACAAACATGCGATGCAACTACATGGCACACACAATGTACATAACATAACATGCACAACGCATTGAAACATGGCATACACAATGCAAGATGGGCTTACACCAATATGAGATAGCCTCAGCCACACTCACATAGGAGGCCATTGGATGAAAATGAAGTGCCTCGAAATGCGTGCACACGGGCACGCATACCGAGACAATGGCATACAGAATGCAATGATGCTAAAATGATATGCAAACACGCCAATGGAATTTCAGCACTGAAATATGGGGGAAAACAGTCCCGAAAGATGGCGAAATGACACCAAATGCAAGGAATGGTCCCGAAATGCGAATTTAGGCACCCGAAACGGCCTATAGCTATGCAATGCATGCACAATATGGACATGGAATGAAAATACAGTAGCGAGGCAGCCCCAAGACCAGCATTTTCTCAGTACAAAATATGGCCAAACAGCAAGCATAGATAGAGCAACAATGGCATGCAAAATGAGGCTCAAAAGAGGGTATAACATGAAGTGGGCCAAACATTCATCAAAAAAGCAAAGACCCTTCATGAAATATATCCAGGGGGTCAAAATATGACCATTTCCAGTTCTGATCATGGTCCAAAAACAGAAGTAAAATGGGCTAGCAAAGCATGCAAAAACAAGGGTAAAACATGGATTCAAAGCAAGTGGCATATGGAGCATGAAAACAAGGTTGAACCCTTCTTAAATGTTGAAGAGGGGCTCAAAATAATCACAATATCAGTTCATGAGATGCTCCAAAACAGATCACATATAGGCCAAACAAATCATGCAAATTTACGGTAAATAGGAGAGATTATGAAGCAAGTGCATCATGGGGGGCTCAAACAATGTTGAGCCCTTCTTTAATGTTGAAGAGGGGCTCAAAATAGGCCCTCTTACAGTTTACATTATGCTTGAAAACAGAACACTCATAGACTAGAAATTCCATGCAAAAATATGACATACCAAGAGGTATTGAAGAAAGTACCAAATGGAGGGCTCAAAAAGGGCTGAGCCCTTAAACAAACATGAAATATGGCTCAAAATAATGACCTTTTCAGTTCTGGTCGGAGCCCAAAACAGTAAGCAAATAGGCCTAATAAATGGAGCAAGAAAGTGCTACAAAAGAGGGAAAATGATCTCACCCTTGAAGACTACCCTTTTGGTTGCTTCTTGGCTTGAGTTGCAGCACCTTTGGCCTCTGAAAAACTTCTCCAAGCTGCTGTGATGGAGTAGTGGTGGTGGTGCTATGGATTGGTGAAGGAATGGCCCAAGAACAAGGGTGTTTGGAGGTTGAATGAGAGATATAGTGAGAGATGGAGGGATATATGTATATATATCAGATATGTTTCTATATCACTGGTTTTTTGCTTAAGAATCTCTAACCCTCAACAATGGAGGAGTGCTCCTTAAATAGGCAAAGGCAAAGGTTCTTGGCTTCTCCAAGAAGCCAAATGAAAGGGGCAAAGGGTGCAAAGGGTTTGTGGCTTCTAGAGGAAGCTAAAACAGCTGGCCAAGCTTCTCCAAGAAGCTTGGCCAAAGGGTTCAAGCTTCTAGAAGCTTTTGGGGGTTCAAAGGTGCAAAAGGGTGCAAAATAGCCACATATATGCACGTGGAGCTGGTTCTGTGCATCCCAGCTAGCACAGCTGGCATGCACCATGCCTGGGAGGGTCAAAAGGGTCAGGTCGGCCATAAAAGAGGTCATCGGCACAATATATTGCCGGTCGGCACAATATAGTGCCGACCTGTACTTTATTCTGGCCGGTCGGACAAATAGAGTGCCGATGGGTGGCCGGTGAGGTCAAAAAGTGCCGGTGGATAGCCAGATTGAAGCCCCAGAAGTTAGCTTTCCAATGGCGCAAACCTTGCATCAAAATTCCTCCTGTGCAAAAAGTTATGCCCTTTTCCGTGAAGCCGCGCGGACTCGATCCAACCGGGATGATGCCCAGCTTCAACCCATCATATCTCCTCCACCCGGACTTGGCTCTAGGAGATTCTTGAACCAAAAATGAAGCCCCGGAAGTCTTCTTTCCAATGGTAGTGGCCTCATAGCTAAATTCCAAGTATGCAATTGAATAAGCTTGATTCAGCGAGAGCCGCTCGACTTTCTTCTACCCGGATTCATGGCGAACTTCTTCTCCAACCTATTTTCTCCCCTCCTCTCCTCTTTTCTTCAACTCCAAACCCCTAAACAAAGTGTTTTGAAGGGTTTGCCTCTCTCCTTGTCGAAGAAACTGAACCTTTGGCCTGCACATCTCTCAACACCGAGCAAACCATCAGTAATGCCCAAGTCTTGAGGGCGGTCAAAAATGGGGTGTCTACACATGGCCTCATAAGCAGAGAACAGACCCTGTAAAACAAAAAGAAGAAAATTGTAAGGTTGGTGGGGATTCAAAAACACCTTGAAGTAGGGTGATAATAAGCACTTACCATTAAAGAAAAGTGTAAGGCCTGTGAGAAGACATTTACATCTGACTGTTCGGCCAACCGAACAACATCTGTAGGAATCATGGAGCTGTGGATAACGCGAAGGCAACTTCGTTATTGTCCATAGCTGAATCAGCATTGGTTATCTGCCGATCCTTCAAGGCGGGCATTAGGATGATCGAGGATCTGACAACAGCCATCTCTGAGGCGGAGGCTAGAGATGAAGCAACAATAGCAGTAGAAAGGTCTGATCGGATCTTCTTTTAGACCTCTGTTGATTAGTCAATAGGACGCTTACCTGATCTTTAACCTAAAGGTTGGGGAGGAGTGTTTTCAGTAGTGGCCATGGCAGGAGAGGGAGGGTAATCATATACCACCATGATCGGTGATGGTTGGGGCCAATCAGAGGTGGTGGAGTCATAAATAGTTTTGGAGGCTGAGACAGACCCACTATCCCTCTGTTGCTTTCTGTGATAGTTGTAACATCGCCCAGGGGTTACTCGTGTGCATTGAATAGTTTGGACCCTCGATTTCTTCGATCTAGTTTCATGAATGCAATGTGAAATGTAGATAAGAGTCTAGATCTGACAACTTTATAAAAAATCCATTTTATTGCAAAAATATTTGCCAGAAATAGACTACGTCATCAGATCTCAGAATTGCCACCTAATATTTTGGAAAAACTAGGAAACCCATGACTAATGCCAAGGCCACTATTCATCGTAACCAAGGATACCTGGCTTGGAACCTTAGGTATGAGAAGGGAAGGTCATTAATTGAGCACTCCTGCTCACCCGATCAAAGATCGACCTCTACTAAACCATGATTCGATTTCTATTCACTTTTTGTGTTCATATTCCAATTATTAATAATAACTCCTAAAATTTACTATGTGAAGCAACACATATAGACTGTGTCGTTTATTTTGAAACAATTTGATTTCATTAGTTTGAAAATGTTTTGAATAGTGCAATCATGAAAATCAATTTTATTCCAAATTAAATAACACAACCTTCACCCAATGGCATGCATAGAGTTATATCAAATAAGCAACTAGCCACATGGTAGGATGCTAAATACAGTAGAAAACCACACACAAGCGAGATGCTAAAGCACAAAAACTTACATATTTACCAACATCCAAATATGTACAACACAAAGTTAGTAAAAACATGCATGCTTCTATATACAAGATCTTAATGCAATTCGCTCATGAAATGCAACTAATGATCCGGCTTCTACTATATGACATGTGAATCATCTCAAGAATATGAGGTAGCACACAAAATCACATAATAATTGATTAAACCCACGGATGCAAATTTAGCCGGATCTTAAGGCTTAAAGCATGGATGCAAAGCATGGATATGATGACAAGCAAAATAATATGCATTTTATATGAAAAACAAATAAAAGAATGGGATAGGAGGAAGCGGGACGGGGAATTATTACATCATTTGAATATTACAAATCCGAATAAGGGAGGAGAGGGAAAATATTACAACAAAATTAAATCCTCACAAATCTCTCTTAAATTAAAAGCAATAAACAAAAACAAAAGCGTAAGGGGGCCTCGAAGACCGTTCTGTGTGACGCTGGGAGATTGCTAGGTTCTGTCCAAAAGAGGTTTTGGCTGATTAGCCAAAAGAGGAGCTGGCCGGCCGATAAATAAGCCCACCAGCCAATAAATTGGCCGGCCCAGCCAATCAAGCCAGGCTAAATGCTCTATTTGCTCAAATACCAGAAAAAAACATACAAAAAATATGCAAGTGGCTTAACTAACCACTTTCAATTAGCTTACAATAGGTTTATAACATGAAATCAAAGCAAGAAAAACAATATAAGAAAGAAAATACAAAAAATACAAGAAAAAGAGAAGTGTGCAAAATTCACCTTCCAAAGAAGGATTTGATTTGTAAACTTCCTTTTAATCACCATCATGCTTAGGAAGTGTGTTCTTAATTCTTAGTTCAAAATATTGAAATTCTAGTTGGAATGGTGTTTTTGGGTTGTTTAACAGTGTGTGGTTGGAATGGTGTTTTTGATTTTTCTCTCTTTTCAAGAACACTCACTTTTTTTTGATCAAAGCTACTAGAATTTGGCTATCTCAGAATTTATGGGATGGTTTTGATATATATCAGATCATATATTAGTGTATATGGAGGTATTTTGGCTCAAAACTTAAACTCTCTCTTTTTCTCTCTAACTCTCTTCTCTTAATTCATTCTCACTTGATTCAATCCACTTCTCCTCACATCTTGATCCTCCCTATCTCTATAAGCAATCAGGGAAGGTTGCTAAGTCAAGGAGGTGGGAGACATAGATAATGGGGTGATAAGGGTGGTTGAAATGAATGTAACCTTATCGAAGATGACAAACCCCCTTTTGACAATAAAGGATAATGGAGGGGGTTGGTGTGTACCTTGTTCATGTATCTAACAAGAAAGATCTGGAATGGGCATGACCCATACGCATTCAACAAGAATTCTGCCGAAACTGCCATACTTCTGGGAAAATTAGTTGGCCGGCCAAAACCTTGGCTGGTCGGCCAAAACATTGGCTGGCCGACCAAAATAATGGCCAAGGCCTGACTATTTTGTATGAAACATGATTTTTTGATAGAATTCTCATCTTTTCCTCCTATTTCCACACTATTCTTTGCTCAATTTCTTGAGAAAATGTTTTATTTTGAAGTTTAAAAATGAGCATTGGAACACTACTAAAATATTCAGAACAAAGCGTGGAAAGAAAGTTTGGAAAGAGAGTTTTGAACGGGATTTGAACACTTGGCCAAAACAGGCTTAGGTTTGGAAATGAAGCACAAATTTCATCTTTTTTTATTGAGAATTGTGTGAGAAACACATTCTTATTTCATCATCGAGTAATCAAAAGAAAGCGTCCAAGTCGTAGGGCCGGTCAAAATTGGGTGTTTACAGCAGTGATCTCTGGAAAATTCTTCGGCGGCATGATATCCAAAATAGTAGCTTTCAAACTAGATGATTCTTCTTGAGGTTGTTCTGCTTCGGGTGCTAACTCTTCAACATTGTCCCGAAGGTGAGGCAGAATGTAGAAATCAAAGCCGCTGTTAGCTCTAAGATCAATACCAACAGTTGTGATTACAGTGTCGTAGTAGGGGATGTAGGAAAGCAACACATGAGCCACCCGACCTTGATCTCATTGTTCTGGAGGATCTTTGTACAACCAAACTTGCTAAAGAAGGGGAAGGTTTACTTGATCCTCCTAGTCACTAAGATGCGAAAAGACTTCAGGGGCTGCAAAAGGGCAACAAAAAAGCGTTAGAAAATATCATAAAATTGGCATCACTGATAAGAAGAAAGATAGAGGTTAACCTGGTCAGCCGGTGACCATGGGGATAGGTCGGACCCGATCGGCACTAGGAAGGAACTCCCAATTCCCTTCTACTATGATATATATATCGTTAACTCCCTTGCTAGAATCAGGAAGCATCTGAACAAGTTGATGCTTCGCCGATTTGGGATTAAACTAAAATTTTGACCTCTACTTGGTAGTAGGAATGAAATTATTGCAATACCTAATCTCAGGGAGCCCTAGATTAATTGCTAAGATACCATTCAAGGCGATTATGCCCACAATTATTCTAAAAAAATTAGGGAAAAGTTGAGAAGGAGGCACCACATAAAAGTGAAACACCACCATGAGAAGAGGATTTAAGGGAAATCTAACTCCCCCCCTTAACAATATCTATTAAGGAGAGAGGGATTCATTCCTCTGATCCCTTAGCGATGCTATCAGTGGAAGTAGTGAGACAGACAACGTCATCATCAGGGATATTATATAGAGTTCTAAACTCAACAATACTCTCCTCGTACTCAAAGAAACATCTTAAGCGATTCATGGTGGGCAAAAGCAAAAAAAGAGAAACAAATGGAAATTCAAAATCACAAGAAATAGATGAAAGGAAAGAAAGAACTTACAAGAAGACCACACTGAAACTTCAGATGACAGACATAGAGGAAAGCGTATGGACTTCTGAGAAAATGGTGAGCGAAATGGTGAAGTACAAGAGACGTCCCCTCAATTAATGTGTTAGGAGCGAAACAGCGCATGGAAAAAGGAGATGAAGGATGTCATCATTAATATGGAGAAAAAAAAAACAAACAAACAAAAAGAGGGATGCGCGTCATTTGAAAAAATAATGGCTCAAGCCCCAATTTGATTGGCAAAGTCATTTTTGGCAATCCTCCGTAGGTGACTGCCGAAGAGGGGCAATTGTAGAGGAATAAAGCATAGGCCCAAGACCTAAGCCCGGCCAAGCAGGACGGCCCAAGGAAAAAGACCAGACCATCAAAAGATTCGTCAGATAAGAGGACAATATCACGTGGCCAAAGCCTTGGTAGAATTGCCTTCTAAAAGGAGATCTACAAAATACATGGAAGCCATTAGATCCATCCTTAATCGGTAGTAAGGACAACGGTTACTAGAGATAAGGACGTAGGCCCAGCCTACCTAAACAACACAACCATCCGATGATCTAAATCCAACAGACGAAGCATTTGGCAAGTTGGCCACAAACATCTGAGCTGATCTAAGCCGCCCACAACAAAGTGATCCAGCAGTAAAGGTGTAACAACCCCATCACGTATAATGATTAGTACTCGATTAATTAAGAGGATTTGAGATTTAATTGCCGAGTATTATAATTTATTTGGGATTTATGAGAATTGTGAAATCTAACTCGTATATGATTTGATTGAAGGTTTATTTTGGAATTAGAAATTAAGGGTCCAAATGGCTTAAGGAAGTGAAGTTAGGAAGTTGAATCAATTTAATCTTAATTACGAACCCATTTGGGAGTTTAATTAAATATTCAATTCAGTTTAGTAAGATTGAGATTCGATTAATTAGGTCCCAATTGGAGTTGATTAAGTCATGAGAATTGAGGATTGTGGTTATTATAAATTAAATTTAATTACGATGTATCCAATTTGAATATGTGATTTATTGATGAAAATTTGAGTCTAATCAGGAATTGAAGGCCTAAATGATTTGGGACATCAAAATTGATATTGATAATAAATTTAATTTAATATTTGGAGCCTTTTGGGAGTCTGACTAAAAAAAATCTGATTCGTACCGATAAATTTAAATATAATTAATTGGACCCTAATGGAAGTCAAATAGATTAATTCAGTTATGTGAGAATGTGATTAGTTGTAATTAATTTAATTATGTGTCAATTAAGATTTATTAAGACTAAGTGTTATTTAAATAAGCTAATCTTATTCGTGAATTAAATTAAGGAATCTAGAATTGTGAGTGTGTGGGTGTAAAGAGAAACTTGTGTGGGTGTGCTGAGAATTCTGATTATGTAAGTGTGTGTATACACGTGTGATGTTAAGGCAAAGGGGTGTGTGTGTGCTGGTGAGTTTTATGATCAATGAGAACAAAAGAAAAACAAAAAAAAAAAAAAAAGAAAAAGAAAAAGAAAAGGGTGAACTCAACATATATGTTGAATAAGAATATAATGGAAGCAAAAAGGACCAAGAGGAAAAAGAGGAGCACCGGGAGAGAGAGAGGACCGAGAGAGAGAGAGGTAGCTGCTGGAATCCAACTCAAGAGTTCAAGAAGAAGAAGAAATAAGGAAGGAAAAGCTAGGAAGGTGTGGAATTAAAGGGGAGTTCAAGAATTGATCAAAGGTTCATCAAATTCAAGAGTTTAGGTAAGAAATTCAAGCTTAATCCTTATAGATTGATTTCTTAACAACCAAAATCAAGGAGTAGATGGGTTTAATTTCATGAAAATAGAAGGAATAAGGAAAAGAATGAAGAAAATTTGAGATGGGTTTGATAATTAAGAAATGATGTTGTAATTTAATATTTAAGTTGATCTTTGTCATCCTTCATAAATTTTAAGTCTACCTTGCATGCATTATGGGTTTCTAAGATTCTAGACCTTAATTCATGATTTTATAGGTTCATGAGCTTAAATTAAGATGGATATGAAGAAAAGTAATAAAACCCTAAATTAGAACAAGTCAAGAAATAAAACTTTGATTTGAAAATATAAAATAGTTAGTTTTGGGTCTTAATTTCATACATGCAAATGATTATCTAAGAAGTTTCTAATTTTAATTTCATGATGGAAAAGGGTTTGAGGTCAATTTTATGTAAACAAAAAATAAATTAGCAAAAAATGAGTTAGGTTCATGATTATGGAAATTAACTTAGAAATTAATTATTTTTATATGTATTTTATTGTTACATGCATGTAATTTAGAGAGATTAAAGAGTTAATTCATGAACATGGTTGGGGTTGATCCTTATGGAAATAATTACATTCACAAAGAAGGTTTTAAGAATTAAGCCATGCAATTTCATATTTTGAAGAGAATGAAGAATTTTATAAAAATCAAGTTTATGAGAATTTGGGGTTAATTCTCATGTTAGACAAGATTTTTGAATTTTATTATGAAAGATAGAAATTAGTTTAATTTAAATTTGAATCCATGCATGTAATGTAATTTAAGAGTTTTATTTGATTTAAACATGTTATTGAATATATTAAATTAGTTAGTTTTATTTGAATTACATGTATGCAATGTTTGCTAGGAAAATTGGCAAGAAAATGAGAGTTTGGAGCCATGTTCAATTTATGGAGATTAAGTTAGAAGTTAATCATTTTGAGTTGGGATTTGGCTTGATATGGAGAAAATGATTTCAAACTAGATTTGGCAATTGGGGCATGATTTTGAATAAATGATTTTTGAATAAATGATTTAGCAATTTATGACTTTAATAAATAGTTTTCCATGTTGGTATACTAAAGTGCATGTTTTGAAGCTTTAAATACCAAATTTGAACTTTAATTTCAATTTTAGAATTTCAGAATTTTCGTTGTTCGCTCGAGCGAGGGAAGTCTCGCTCGAGCGTGAAAATCAAGCTCCCAGTAGTTTTTCAAATTTTACAGTTCGCTCGAGCGACCAAAGTGGCGCTCGAGCGAAGACCCCATTCTCAGCACATTTTGAAAAGTTGCATTTAGTTCATATTTTTATCCTCATCTCTTTCCAATACATTCTAGACATGATTTAATGACTCATAAAGATTAATAAGCTACTAATCAACATAGATTAGTTAGTTAAGGATTGAATCATTGATCTTGTGGTAATTGTTTAAGAAGCCAAGTAAAGGATCATCTATTTGGAAAAGAAGGACTTAGTAATGAAATATGTGAATTAAGAACCCAGTTTACTTAATTGAGAAAGAATAAACATAGTAGAACTTCGGACTATACAGACTAGAGACTTGAAAGGACAAGTTTAATCAAGGGAGTAATATTGTATTTCAATGTGTATATGTTATATGTTTGTGTAGGTCACGCGCCATTGTCTGCCCGATTTATCTGATATGTCCAGTCTGTCTGATTTGCTTCTGCAGCCATCTGTGAGTAATAACTTTGTAAAGTTATGTTCAATGTTATGTATTTTCAGTATACTATGATACGAAATGACTGATTCTTGGAAAAGCTATGATATGTTGGAAATGAATTAATGAATGTCCCATTTTTCTGAAAAGTATTTGTGGCACCCTTAGTCCGGATGGCCCTCGCCCGGGGGTAACAATACCGTGGCCTATGGCCCTCGCCCGGGGGTAACAATACCGTGGTTGTTGGTACCAACTTTATTTGTGGTCTTCGGACCTACCTGTTGTGGTCTTTAGACCTACCTGATCTGATAGCTAATGGGTGTACCACATATGATCTTATGCAAATCCTGAGTTGATTATGAATATGAGCATGTATCTGAATCTATTTATGATTGGAAATCTGAATATGCATAAGACTCTATTTCTGATAAGACCGTGTTTCTGATATAAACTCTGATTTCTAACTCTGTGATGGACATCATTCATTAAACCCTTTACTCTGTTATTATTCGCTGGGCTTTAGCTTACTGTATTATTTATGTATGTAGGTGATCAGGCGCATGACCAGGCTTAGAGGCATCTGCCTAGAATCTATTTTGTCAGCCAACCAATGTGCGTCCCGTGGAGGTTCCAGATGTGTCAAGTGACTATTGCTTAGTAACTTAAAGTTTAAGTTCTGTTTTCTTGTTTGGTTAAACAAGTCTTGTGTATTTTGTAAATAGGGCTAAGTTCCTTTTTGGTCTAATCTGTGTATATATGATGACTTAAAGATAATGTGTATATACATATATGAAAAGTTTAAAATTTTTCTGTCTCATATAAGTCTGCACAGCTCAATGGACGTTGTATATTATTATTTGCTTCCGCTAGCCCCTAATATTTTGTTAACCTGTTCAGAGGCCGTAGGTAATCCTCGGATTACTGGCCGGTTACGATGCCAAACCTATAGGGGCGGGTTCGGGTCGTGACAAAAGGATCAAAACAACCTGGTGTAGACACCCCATTTTTGACCACCCTCAAGACTTTGACGTCATCGTTTGAACACTTGATGATCATCCATGCTCGTGTTCGTTTTGAGTTCCCAAAGGTCTCGGCTGCGCGCCTTGCCTTAGGATCTTTCAACTTGTCTATTTTGTTCTTGGTTGTGGACCAAGGACTTGTGATTTTGCTTCTGAGGGAAGAGGGTGGCTTGTTGGCTATCCCTTCAACCCGTCGGCTAAGGCTTTGTCCCATCGGCCATGTTTTTCTTGCCATCGGCCATAAGTGTTGGCCGATTGGCACTCTTTTTGGTCGATCGACACATATTTGAGCCGAGACCTTTCCATCTGCTTTTTGCAGATATTTTTTGCCAGCTGTGACAACTGGTGGGCACAATTCTCATCCTCCATACACGTGTATGGAAGGATTGCTTTCAAGACTCAAGCTTGTTCAACAAGTTTGAGAATTGAAATTCTATAAGAAGGGAGGCCCCTCTCCCTTTCCAGAGGTTCTGCAAAGTTGATATAGAAGTTATATATCTATCTCTCTCTATATTTTACCCCTCTCTCTCCATTTGCCCTTGTTTGTGCTCAAAAGTGTAGAATCTTCATACTATTGCACACAAACACCTAGTAGAACACCATCCTTTGGTTGCTGAGGTCCTTAGGAGTTGGTTTTAGAGTTCTTCGAGTGGTGTAAACTCAGAAAAGGTGCTGGAGTTGTGTTCTTGAAGGTGTTCTTCAAGGGTGAGTAAACTACCTTTTAATCCCCCATTTTGGCTTAAGCTTTTAGACCAACTTGCATATTGTTTTAAGCTTAACTCTAAACCACAAAAAGTTCTAATTTTTCATGCTTGCGATGTTTGTTTAAGGTCATTTTTGTGTTGGGGGTTGTCTACCCCTCTTAGGCCTTGTTTTGTGCCTTCCTTTTTGAGCTTTGGAACCATCTTGTTTTGACCTTCTCACCACTGAAATCCAGAGGATTTTCAGTGGTGAAAATGTGGTTTTGGAGTCTTGAATAGGAGAGGGACACCCCCCTCTCCTTGTGTCTTGTATGCTAGTACAAATGGCTCACAATAGTAGCATGTTTGCTTAGCATGTTTTGGCCCCATTTCAGCAAGTATTTGGTGTTATTTTAGCATGATATACCTCTGTTTTAAGTTGGTTTGATAGCCTCTTACATGCATCATGCACTTGTCTTGCAATCCTCTCATTTGTCTTAACATGCATCATGTGTTTGGACCATCATTTTTGCATATTTTGGCTCAACTCAAAGGAGCTTTTAGCCTTGTTTTACTATGCTCTAGCTCTGATTTACATTGTCTTGGTCGTCCATGCATTGTTTTGTATAGCCATAGTGCATTCTAGCTTGTTAGCTTTGAGTGTCCAAGTCATTAGCATGCATTGCTTGGACCATTTTCATGATTTGACATCATTTCATATGAGATTTGAGTCCATGTAGTGTGGTCATACACTTGCATCTTTCACTCTTTTGATGCTTTGAGGAGTTGGTGTTTTATGCCTTAAGAGTGGGTCATTGTGCATGCCACCATACTTAGCCTTTTGGGATGCCAGCTCAGTGGGTTTTTGGGCTTATTTTGACATGCCATAACTCTGATTTTTATTGGTTAAGTCATGCCATGTTTGGTTGTAATAGGTGTAGTGTAATACCCCTTGTTAGCCTTGCATGCTTCATGCTTTTTGGACTTTTGTTCTAGCTTGTGTTGGCTAGGTTCGAGCATGCTTTTGGTCTTGTATTGACCTGCCTTGGGACTATTTTGGTTGCCCTTGGCCCTTTGGGGCTTGCTTTGTATGGCCATGGTGTAAATCCCTTTGTTAGCCTTGAGCTTTGAGCCTCATGCATGCTATACTTATGATTATGTGTGTGATTTGGCATCATTCTTGACATCATTTCAGAGCATGTAGTATTGTCACTTGTCCACACTTTTCACTCTTTTAAGTGCTCTCAAGAGTTGGTGTCTTCATTCCTTAATTCTTGGGCCGATTGGCATGTATGCTTGTCTTGCATTTCATGTCATCAATTCATCACTTTGGCCACTGATTTGGGCATGGCTGAGGTCTGCCCATTTTGGTTTAAGTCCATCTTTGCATGTTGTTGCATGCTTATCCATCTTGCATGTTGTTGCATACTTGTTAGATTGTATGTTGTCACATGCTTGTTGTTGGCATTGTTGTTGCATGCTTATTACATTGCACGTTTGTATGTTTAGGTTGCATTGCATTTGGCATGCTTGTTACCTTAACCTTATGTGCATGCTTGAGTCATATTGCATTTGGCATTCTTATGTTGCATTATATAGCATCTCTATGTTGCATGCATTGCATTGTGTTTGGTTTGGGGTGTTAAGCCAAACACGAGGAACGAGGAACATTTCATACTTGAAGTGATGAAACGTGCCTCAATCCTCGGTCACCGACACTCTTGATCTAGCATGATAGAGTTTAGGGCATTTGTGTGTTTTCGTGCATTTCATTCACATTAAATTGTGCAACTCGGCTTCTTTGGCCATCATGCATCAAAATGCGTAATTGATGGCTCGAGAGTCGAGTATTACACTCTTTTCAGTTCCAAACATGATAAGGGGTATAGTTGCACAACATTTTATTGCAAATGTATTGCCATGCCTCTGTTTGTGCTCTGTTGCAGCAAAAGGAGCCGTCTGCAGGAAGAGATGGCCGATCGGCTATCTAGAGTGCCGATCGGCTAACAATGTTTGGCCGATGGACTCAAAAGTGGTCGATGACCCCTTTCTTTTGGCTGATGGCTTCATTATTTGGCCGATGGCCTCTCAGCATGTCCATAAGGTGGTTCAGAAGCATCACAGAGATTTGTACAGCTTTCAGAGGTGCAAAACAGTGCAAACGGAGGCAACATGAGGCATAACAACGGATTTCCGGGAGGACGCGACCGAGCATGCATATGTCCATTTTCTCAAGGCCGCTTTAACTGTTTTGTAACTTAAGTAATTTGTTTAATTAGTTAAGAGTTTTGTAATAATTAATTAGCTAGGGTAAACTAATTAGTTAGTTTGTACTATTCATTCGGACCCTCCGTTGAAAGGGCGGATTTTATAATAAGTGTGCGTGAGTGTGAATGTCTTCCAACCCCACGTCTTTCTCCCTTTTACTTAACCGCTTACGATGGTTAGTTCTAGGTTATGTTTCAATTAGCATTCCTATGTTTGCATGTTTGTATCCATTCATCTGTCTTGCATGCACCGGGCTCGGCGCATCATACTAACTGCATTGTATTTTAAATACATTTACTTGAATACGTGTTCAACAACATGTTATCAAGTTGTATCTCATATGCCATCTTAGAATAGCCAGCCTATTTCTAGTTGCATTTTGTATGTGTTGCATTAGTCATCTTAACATGAACTAGGATCATGCATGATTTCTAACTAGTTCTCTGTTTTGGCTCGGAGTACACTGTAAGTGTTATGCTTTAGCATCTTGCATGAGTGTGAGTGTTGCCATGTCAGGATGCTTGCCATGAGGCTAATTGCTTAAATGATATAATTGCCTGAATGTCTGTGGGTGAAGGTTGTATTACTTGAATTGGAACAATTCATCAAAATGCGAGTTTTAAGCCCACTTGAGGGTGGCAAAATCATGTTTTTCTAAGCCCACTTGAGGGTGGAAAATCCACGTCTTAGTCTATTTACGAGCAGCACCTTGTAGACACCCCATTTTTGACCGTCCTCAAGACTTGGACGTCACCGTTTGAACACCTGGTGATCATCCATGTTTGTGTTCGTTTGGAGTTCCCGAAGGTCTCGGCTATGCGCCTTGCCTCAGGATCTCCGAACTCGACCGTTTTGTGTCTGGTTTTGCACCAAACACTTGTGTTTTGCCTTGGAAGGGCAGGGAATGCCTTGTGAGGCATCCCCACACATCACCGGCCATGGCTAGAGGCCACCGGCTGTGTGTTTGTTGTCACCGGCAATGTATATTGCCGGTCGGCACTCTTTGTTGCCAGTCGTCAGTCCATTTTGTCAAAATGACAATTTTGAGCGGCCGACCACTGTTCATCTACTTTTGTAGATATTTTGTGCCAGCTGTGATAGCTGGCACCCACCCCATTCCCCTCCATACACGTGTATGGAGGGATTTCCCTCTTGAATGGCTTGTTTTGGAGCCTTACAAGAGGGAATTGCCTATATAGGAGAGCTTCTTCTCTTTGGCATAGGGTTAGACATTTAGACAGCTTTTGTAAAGCTTGAGTTCTAGGGTTAGGGTTAGATACATATTCTATCTCTATAAGTGTGTGTTTTGTCCTACTTTTGCTCACAAACACACACAACACACCATCTCTTGGACTTGAGACCTTTGGAGGGTTGTTTTAGTGTTTTGGAGCTGGATTAAAGCCAAGGAAGGCTGTTGGAGCATTGTTTGTGAAGAAAGGCTTCAAGGGTAAGAAACTTCCCTTTTATTCTCCATATTTGCATTGCTTTTCTACCTATCTTAGAACTGTTTTTTGTGTTTAGTGTATAACATAAAAAATTTCTGTTTTTTAGCCCTCTTGATTGTTTGTTAAGAGTATTTTTGTGGTTTGGGTTTGTTTGACCCCTCCTAGGCTTGTAAGGCTCCTTTTTGTGCTATTTTGTGCAAGTTTCGGGACTTTGGTGTTTGGGCCTCTTCACCACTGAAATCTTGAGGGATTTCAGTGGTGAAGATGGTGCCTTAAAGTCTCAAAAAGGGGAGGGCCACCCCCTCTCCTTGTTGTCCTTGAAAAGACCAATTTTGGCCTCTTAAGGGAGCATTATGTTTAAAGATTTGTTGATCATGCCATGGCTATATTTTATGCTTATATTGTCATGATTTAACTTTGTATTAAGTTGGTTTTGGTACACCATGCATGCTTATCATACCTACCATGTAATGCCTTGTTATTGCCTTAATATGCCTTAGGTTGTTAGCCTTTGTTCTAGCATGTTTTAGGTTTAACCTTGTGAAGGTTTTGTGCTTATTTTGCCATGTTTAAGGTCTGTCCATAATTGTTTGGGTCGATTTTGGCATGCTTGGTATAGCTCCTTTGTATTTGAGCTTGTACGCTTCAAGTATGAGAATGTGTAGCATGTGTTGCTTGCATGATTTAAGTGGTTTGGCACCATTTGTAACATCATTTCAGTCCCTAAGACATGCTTGTAAGCTTGCCTTGGTTGTCTCTTTGTTGCCTCTTGAGCATGTGTTATATGCTCCTTGAAAGTGCATTTGTGCATGCCTTCATATTAGAGCCACTTAGATGCCATCTAAGTAGTTCTTTGGCCTTGTTTTAACATGCTAAAAATCTGTTTTTAGTTGTTTAATGCATGCCATGGTTGTTATGCTAAGTGTGTTTCAAAGCTTCATTACCTTGCTTCAAGAATTTGGACTATTTGCACACTAGTATTTGTCTTGTTTAAGTTGGTTTGGCACCTCTTATAACATGATTTTCAGGGCTTATGTTGCATGCCATATGTCCATGTTAGGCCTCTTTTGAATGTGTTTAAAAGTTGCCTTTATATGCTTAAGCGTTGGACCATAACATGTGCATGTGTGTATGTGTGTTTAGCCCTCATATTTGAGCACTTTGGCCACTGTTTTGGGCCTAATTAGAGCTGCCTAATTCATGTTTAAGACCATCATTTGCTTGGTTGCATGATTACCTTACATGTTTGTACATTGTCCATGTTCATGCTTGCATGCTTGCCTTCATGATCATGTTGCATATTAGCTAACATGCCTAGGATGCATTGTACTTTGCATGCATACCTTGTCCCTTGATTTAGTGATAGGATTGGGCTTGGTTTGATTGTTTGCATTGCATTTGAAATCAATGTGCACAACTTGGTTCTTTGGGCCATCATGCATGGAAATACGTGATTGATGGTCCGAGAATCGAGGCACATGCCCCTTTGAGTCACAAACATGATAAGGGGCATGATTGGTGCATACATTGCTTGAATTGTATTGCCATGCAAGTTCTGCCCTCTGCTGCTGTCAATTGCAGGTTCTGCAAACATTCTTTGCCGACCGGCAATATATTGGTGGCCGATAGCCTCATTTCCAGCTAATGGCCGTATCTAGCAGCCGGTGGTAATTCTACTCAGCCGGTGGTGTCCCTCAATGTCTAGAGAGACATCCCTGAGGCTTTGGCAGTCTTTGGAGGGGCAGAGCAGGGAAAACAGATGCAGACCATGCATGGCAGTGCAATTCCGAGCAGGACTTGAGCATGCGTTGCATCAGGCTCTCCTCCTGAGGCGGTTTACTGTTTTTCCTAGTTTAGTTAGTTGTTAACTAATTAGGCAATTTGTAATTATTAATTAGCTTGCGTAGTTGTTAATTTGTATTATTCTTTTGGTTCCTCCGGGCGAGGGCGAATCTGTAATAAGTGTGGGTGCGTGTGCGTGCATGTCTTCCAACCTCCACTTCTTTCTTCCTTTTTTACTTACCTGCTTTGATGGTTAGTATTAGGGCACGTTTAAATTAGCATATCTCATGCAATGCATGCGTGCATCCATGCATTTGTCTTACATGCACCGGGCTCGGTACATCATACAAATGCATTGTATTTTCAATTCC
Source organism: Camellia japonica (assembly GCA_030407325.1). Classification (NCBI taxonomy): domain Eukaryota; kingdom Viridiplantae; phylum Streptophyta; class Magnoliopsida; order Ericales; family Theaceae; genus Camellia; species Camellia japonica. Next base: position 156,972,970 of record JAPPVO010000032.1, on the reverse strand, counting down.
AAATTGAATACGTGATAGTTGTAGCATTTCACATGCCACTTTAGGGTTTGCCGAGCCCATCCTAATCACATCCTGTATGTGTTGCATTAGCCACTTAAACATGAACTAGGACATGCATGTTTGCTAATCAGTTTATTGTTTCGGCACGGAGTACGATGTAAGTATTTATGCTTGGCATCTCGCATGCGTGTGAATGTTAACATGACAGTATGCTTACCATGCGGCTAAGTGCTTATATGAGATAAAATGTTTGAATGCCTGTGGGTGAAGGTTGGATTGTTTGAGCTGGAAAAACTCATTGAAATCCGTATTTTAGCCTACTTGCGAGTAGCAAATTTCAAAGTATTTTCAAAACAAACGGATATGCGATGCTTGTTTCCAAATTAGGCAATCTAGTCTATACTTGTTTGCTGTGCGCATAACATAGTAATTTTAGGCTAATAACCGGAACAAGAACACATAATGTTTTAAAAATCGGATATCATTGTTAGTAGAGGCCGGTCTTGGGAACGGGCGAAAGGGGGTGCTCATAGCTGACCTTTCCCGATCGTACCCAAGCTCCCGAGCCGAGGCAACTTTGGTGATGACGGACACGTGGCCTTTGGCACCGAGTCAGGGTTTCCTAAATTTCCCAAAATAAAATATTTAGGTGGCGACTCTGTATCTGGCAAAGCAGTCCATGTTTGGCACTTCTTTCAAAATTTGTTTTTCTCAAAACGATTTGCCAGAGTTGGACTCTTTGGTTCAGATTAAGAACCGCAACAAACAAAAAGGGGAGTCCGAACTGTAGCGAGGTCCCCCGCGGGCTTGTTACAGTTTCTGGCGACTCTGCTGGGGATTTAGAGAGCTTGACTCGAACTCGTGATATCCTGTTTTGATTTCATTTATGTGTTTCTTTGCATTGCATGTGCATTGGTGCGCCTAGGACACCGTGTTTGCCATCTGCCATTCCTGAACGGTTTGCCGGAGGCTTGTCTTGTCAAGGCATGACCATAAGGCTGACCGGTTATGGGCTCTGATAGCATGGGAACACAAACCCCGATTTTACCGGGGCACTCTTTTGACCATTCGACCTAGTGCATATTCGGAATCCATAGTGACCATTCCAAACTAGGACAGGTCGCTTACCCGATGTTAGGTTGTTTGAAACCGCTGCGTGCGTAGTGAAACCCTAGCTCCTGACAAAATAGGACAGGGAAACCCTACCCCGACATAGGGGTGTTTTGGCTCTCCCTTACCTGCTATGTGCTTTTAGAGTGTATCTCCACAGGAATGCGCATGTCAGTTTGCAAGATTGGGTATCCGGCCTGAGGGCACCGGTATTAGTGTTGTTGAGAATCAGTTATGTCTGCGGGTATCAGTTCAGTTTTGAACAGTGATTCTGGGGAACAGTGATCAGTAGTAGAGTGCAGTAGTTCGGCTATACCCGTGTTTGATCTGTTTGGGGGCTGAAATACTGCTTGTTTTCCGTTTCAGTTCAGAGATTCAGAAAGTTGATCCAGAATAGCTAGTGTCTTCTTCTTGCTGAGGCAGAACTTAGCATGACGCAGAATTCAGAAGAGATCGTGGTTATGACAGCCGCGTTGGGTCAAGGAATCACCCACCCCAAGTGAGGCTAATATTGATATGCCACATCCGCCCAGGTTGCCGCGCTGCGCACCCAGTTTGGACCCCTCAACTATATCAGGCTCGCGAGCCTACTACATTTGAACTAATGGGAATGATAGGTGATCTTCAAAGATCCGTGGCGGATCTCGCCTATGGGAATGTCTGCTTCGCACCAGCCGCACCATATGCCGGAGGCTTTGTACCCCAGGAGCCCCCTCTATATGGGACAGATAGTAATTGAACTCAGCCAACCGGAGATGGCCTCCAGCTATGGCAACGACGTATCAACCCAAATTCTAGATCAGGCTGAGGCTAGAGACAAAGGCAAAACAAAGGCAGATGCCGACCCTATCGAACAACTGCTGTGGGCAGTCGAGGCTTTGAAAGCCGGGGGGATGAACAAGCAACAGATATCTGTAGTTGTGACAAAAGCTGTGGAGGACGCTTTCCCCACTCCGCCTGAGGGCAGTTCCAGTCAATCAGAGAACCGGGATAGGCCCCGTCATGCCAAAACAGTTCTTCCCGCTCCCAACCCTGCATCCGGAAGGATCATAAATCCAGGCCGCCCCCGCCGATCCGTTCGCTAGTGCATCTAGCAAGAGTGCTCCGGCTCCAAAGTACCTGCCTCGAGGGCGCAGGGTCTTCCATGCTCTCTACATGCCATTGTCCAAAGCACTTCAGATCCTTGCCGAAAGGGGGCATCTCAAACCCTTGGAGCCTCGACCTCTGCCGAAGAATCTCCCTGCTACGCATGACGCTGCTTTGTACTGTGCGTACCACCAGCAAACTGGTCATGCTACCGATAATTGCTTCCGCCTCTGTCATGAGGTACAGGATTTGATTGACAACGAGGTTATCCTCCCCCCCACCTCAGCAAAGTCCGTCACCACCCAGTTGTTGGATTTTGAGGACACAGATACTGCGAGTATGTAATCAGAAGGTGAACCGCCTGCGGGCAGTGCCTGGCGCATTTTTTGATGTGGCGTTTGGCACGCATTTTTGAGCATCTGTCAATGCTAATTTTGTAAATTCTGACTTGGGTGTCGAGTCAGTCTTTTGTTTTGTTTTGAGTCTGTCTCTCTGTATTGAGTCAGTCTTTTTGCTTAGACGGTCTGTCTTGTTGTAATGAGTCAGTCCCTCTTGTATAGTGTACCAGGTGATTTCGGGGTTGTTGCCTCAAACACCGTTTTTGTCTTGTAATTTAGTATTTTCACTTTTTGAGTCTGTTGCTGCGAGGAGCAGTCAGTTATACTTACAAAATCTGAATGAAACAGCTGTGGCTATCACGTTCCGTACTTGTTGCTATTTGAGTCAGCGTCGTGCCAGAGGATGTGATGGAACGACAGTACATACCACCTACTCTCTTGTGCCTTAAACATCGTTGTAATCACCTAAGCTTTTCATAAAAACCCTTTTCGAACACTGCGGTGATAAAAACGAAGAGGAAGGAATTCCTCGGGTTTTGCAAAATTTTGATCATTTTGAGAGAAAGAGAGGCATGCTAAGCTTTTAATGAATGAAATCATGCTTGTCGGCGTGAGTACTGAGAGGGATCCTGGTTTGATCCGGACTGGTTCCACACTATCTTCAGCGCGAGTGATTTGTCGCTTTCTTAAAAACTTTCAAAAACAAAATGTCTTGCGCGGCCTTGCGAAGACCTGTGTGGAATCGCTCTTGAGATTATGCAGCCTAGGATCACTCTCAGCCTCAAGATTCAACCTATCTGTTGCAAACTGGAATCCGTTCAAAATGTTCAACAGTGCCATGAAACGCCTGTGTGGCCCAATTTGAAGCAGCCATCGAGCAAGAGCCACCAAAGTCAGATCATGAAGATCAGATCTCACCAGGCAAGGCTCATGAAGCAACCGTGATGGACTTTTCTGCAAATCAACACAACAGTCATTCTCCTGGACACAGAGAGGCTTCAATCTCAAAACCGTTTTTGACATGGATTGCTACACTTTTACCCTTTGAGAGGCTCGCTGGGCCGAAAACCCAGAAGGGCAACCCAGGCAAAAGTTAGAGCAAAGAAAAAAAGAAATAAAAAAAGAGACAAAAAAAGCAGCAAAAAAGAGGAAAAAGAACAAAAAATAGCAAAAGAAATAAAAAAAATGAAAATGCAAAAGAAAAGAATGAAAAAAAAAAGAAGAAAAACATAGCTCGCAAGGTCGAAAACCTACAACAGGCGCCTTGGCAAAAGTTAGAGCCTAAACAGTGATGGTTAAAATACCCGAGTGTACCTTAACCGGAACTACGTAAGGCTTGATTCCCATGTTTGGGATACGTAGGCAACTTCATCTTGAAGTCCAGCCCCCAATGCTTCCATAGCGTCTCAGTCCATGTCATGGTTTTGATCACCTGTGCCTCCTCCGAATCCGATGTCTTGGTTACAGTGGCTGGAACTACGTGATCAACTTCCTCTTGAAGCCCAACCACCAACACCTTCCAGGTGATTGTGTCCATATATTGATTCATACCGTCTTCGTCTCCTCCGCGTCCGAGGATCCGATCGCCATCAACGAGGACTGGCTTACAGCATGCCGCGGCTTCATCCAAACAAGGGGCAACTTTCCGTTGCCATCTAGTGCCATAAGTTGCCCTGGGTTGCCGTCCAAACCAGGGGCAACTTTCCGTTGCCTTATCCCCCTTTAAGCCAGGGGCAATTTCCCATTGCCTCCGATCCGAGGTTGCGCGTCTCGGGGGTAGGTTCCGTGCTCGTTGAGCATTGTCCGTTTGCAAAAATAGTTTTTGAAAATTTTTACTGAAATTGACTATTTTCTCGAAAACTATTTCATTTTCCAAAAAACAGACCTTTTTCTTGGACCGAAAGGAAAATTTTCAATGCTCACAGCCTGACTTGCATGATTTTCAAAATCAAAAATCGAACAAGTATGTTAATCCAACTCTCATTTTGGTCAAAACTGTTTTAGGAAGAAAACAAAAAATGGTCAAAATGACGAACTAGGGGCACAATTAAGTCAGGTCTTCTGTCTTTCCCCCGTCAACATACTCGCCAGAAAGGCACTCTATCCGCCAGAAGAAATGGCCGTGAGCTAACAAGTGTTGGGCGTGACCTCGCGACTTCCTATTCATCCATCAATCACCCTGGGGAGGGATGAAAAATGAGAGAATAAAGAATAGAGAGGTGTAAGCGGAGAGAGAAGTGAGCAAGAGGGTTTTGAGAGAAAAACCGAGCCTGAGGGCCGAGCGATGTGAGTATCACAAATCAGAAAGGGTGGGAATAATACCCGAAACTGGCTCCTTGAGATCTGAGGTCTTTTGTTTCCATAACACGTTGTATGTCGTGTCTTTTGATTTGTCGGTCTCAACTTTTGTTTTGAGTCTTTTCCGAGCGCGTCTCATTGTGTTCAGGATGTGCGCCTTTTGTTTCTTTTTGAGTCCCTCCGCTGTGTTTAGTGGTAGGCTCGATACCCTGGTTGAAAACCCTTTTCAAAAAATCGTTTGTGCTCAGAACTGTGCCATTCTCTACATTCATGCGAAGCAAGAGAAGAAAGGGAAATTTGAGGCATCTGAGTATGTTTCGGTTCCAACCGTTTCAGTTTTGTGATCCGTCTTGTCAGATTGGGCTATTTGTTCAGGGTTTGCTGTGTGCAGAATGAACCGAGTATGTGTTATGGGCTGTATGCAGACAATCCCCAACAGAGTATGGGCTGTGTCAGTTTGAGCAGTGGTTTGTATGAGTTGTTTGCTGTTAGTTGGTTGGTTATCCGATTATCATAGTACAAGTGCTCAATTTTCAGACAACAAATCATTTTCATTTACATTGAGGTGTAATGCGATGCAATGTGTGAAATATACAAATGTAAACACTTTTTTAGACAAAAAGTTTGTTTCATTTCATAATCTTTTCAAGTACATAAGTTTTGGAAACAAAATCTGCCTGCGGCAGTACAAAGTACCCTAACTACTAACAAAAAGGGGAAAGTGCAAAAAAGGAAAAAGACAGCAAAAATCTGTATCGAATGTCAAAAATGGCTCCGGGGCTATCAGTCTGTCCTAGTCCTCTTCCTGGACGAAGGTCCAGGAGCATCATCACCAGGAGCATCACCAGGGGCATCGCCGTCTGAGCCCGAGTCCAAGCCATCACCGGTCTCCTCCGACTCCGCCTCCGCCTCCGCCTCTGTCTCTGCCTCAGAATCGTCATCTGGAACTGGAGCCCGCGAGCTGCTCCCGACATGAGTGCGCCACCCTCTGGTGCGGGGATATACTCTGCCATCCCGGGTAGAACTGGGAGGTCCAGCCGGAGCACCACCCACCGGAGGAATCTGGAAGGGAGGTTGAAAAAGCATGAAAAGCAAATACATCAGTATGTCGTGAGCAGTGAATCAGTGCAGAATACAGTGTATGAGTACAGCCTGTGAGTGCCGTGAACAGTGAATCATACAGAATGCAGTGTATGAGTACAGTGTGTGAACACTGTGAGCAGTTTATCAGTACAGAATACAGTATATGAGTACAGTGTATGTATGCTGTGAACAGTGAATCAGTACAGAATGCAGTGTATGAGTACAGTGTGTGAATACTGTGAGCAGTTTATCAGTACAGAATACAGTATATGAGTACAGTGTATGTATGCTGTGAGCAGTGAATCAGTGCAGGATGCAGTGTGTGAGTACAGTATATCAGGTGCCGTGAGGGCTGGCTATCCAGTGTTGTGTTGTGCATCAGATTATGCAAAGCAGTTTGTGTATGGTTTAAGGTTGTGGTCAGAAGAAACATATCGGAATGTTGTAAAGGGTTAGGAGGTCGAAGGTCCGCTGTAGCATCCCCATCATGGAGGCATTCATCTCCAATGACTGCCGGGTGTACTCGGAGGAAGCCTGCAAAAGTATCAGATACATCAGTATTCTGCGGAATATTAAATATGAAATAACAGTACAAGATGCGAAATGAAGTAAATACATACCGGAGGCAAGTCGGGGACACCGACAAACTCGTGATCAGCCGGCGGAGGAGCAAAGGGGATCTGGTAGGTCGCTCCACCCTGCCCTCTGAAAGTCAGTGAAGCGGGTAGAGCAGGCCAACCGGTCCCCCGCCCTCGCTGAACTCCGCCCCTGCCACGGACTCGAGCTCTCCTCGACACTCCCCCTCCAGCCCCTGCTCCCGCTCCAGCCGCTGGCGCCGCAGGTCTCTCTCTCTCCGCTCGGTGGCCGCCACTCAGAGGTCGCATGATGAAGGTCCGGACGTACTCCGAGTAATCGCCCTCGCCCCTGAAATCGCTCGCCTCCCAGCCAATGGTGTAGTCCGCCATCTGCTCGGCGGTGAATCTCTCGGTATCCCTCATATGCTCAGGAGGGTGCACCGGACTATCTGCTCTGGTAAACCCAGGGTCTGACGCAAGAAACGCTCGCCCAGGTACCAAGCCCGGCAGACCGGGCCCTCCAGCAGAATCCGGAAACGCGAGGTCCCATCGGCACCGGCAAACCGATCCCGCATCATGGCTGGCAAAGGAGCCCAAGGCTGCCAGGTGATCTGAAAATGAAATACAGTTTGTTATCTATTGTTATCGAAACATGCAGTGGAAAGACGAAGCTTAAATAAACTGGAAGTAAAACATACCTCTGCGGAGGTGATGGTGTCGAAGTAGCGGCGAAAGAAGCTGAATGTCTCTCGAGGCCTCAGCACGCACCTCCTGTCGAAGCGGCGCAAGAACGGGATGACGAGAGGGGTCTCTGCATCGGGTACGGGAACAAGCCTAGGAAAGCAGGCATAAACCCACAACTGCAAGGTAAATACCAGTGCATTTTATCAGATAAAGCAGAATATAGAATAAAAAGCAGAAATAGCAGAGCCGTGTGTTGTGCAGTGTATTGTGCAGAGTGTGCAGTGTATTGTGCAGAGTGTACAGTGTGAGTAGTGTACAGTCAGTGTAAAGCAGAGTATGTGTGTGCCGTGTGTACAGTATACCGCAAGTATAAAGCAGACTACAGTGTGTGCAGTGTGCAAAGTACAGAAAATATAGAACAGAAATGAAAGGTAGAAAAAGAAATGTACCTCCCAAACACGCCAGTAGCCCCCGAGCAACTGTCCGCTGCCGCGGGAAGCTGAGCTCATATATCCGTAGAGAGTGGCCAGAGCGGCGCCACCCCAGTCATAATGTAAGATATCCTTGACGTCCACTAGTGCGCTGAGCAGGCAGAGAGGCACGGTGTTCGCTCGGTCGGCGAAAATGGTCGTCCCAAACAGGAACATGAGAAAGCCGCGTGCATATCTCTCCATGGCCTCCTCAGTCATCGGGGCTGCATCAACAAGGGTGGGCTGGACCCTGAACTGCACCTCGAACCAGGAATATCGGACGAAGCCGGGACGCGCCAGAGGCGGCAGCTCGCCGAGCAAGTAGACCTGAGCGGCCTCCCACTCATCCATATCAGTATCGAAGGGGATCGGATCACCTCCTACCCCGATGCCTGTGAGCATCGAGAAATCATAAGGGGTCATCGTCATGTCCCCCGTCACAGAGAAATGAAATGAATCGGTGGTGTCCCACCACCTCTCCACCAGAGCGGCAAGGAGAGGTCTGCATGTAGTGAGCCTGGAGAGTCCCCTGCAGAATGCGCCAAAGCCGGCCTGGTCCACGATGTGGCGAACTGCGTCGGGAAGCTCGGCGTACCACTCACGAGCGACAGTGTTCCCATACTCGCGGATGGTATGGGAATCTCCCTGTTTTCAAACAAGTAGTGCGAAGTAATATAAAATGTACAGTTTTGAAGAAACAGTCAAAATCAGTGCAAATGTGGCATGCGTGCGCATTTTCAAGTTCAAATAGATACCGAGTGCTGGTGTGCTTACAGTGAACTACAACGTGTGATGCGTCAGCGTGTTTGAGTGGTTCAGTGCAAATGTGGCATGCGTGCATATTTTCAGATCCAGACAGATATCGGGTGCCGGTGTTTGCAGTGAAATACGGTATGTGCCGTGTGTTGAGTGGTTCAAGGCTAGTGCAGTGTGTGTGCATGTGTCGATCTTAAACAGATATCAGTTGCAAGTGTGTCTGCGATCAACTACAATGAACAGTGTATCAGAGCATCTGAGCTAAAGCAATTAAAGAATGTAATCAGCTATGACGGTTAACAGTTAAAAGTTCTACATTGCAAAAAGTAAAACAGAGAAAAAATGTTACCTCGGAAGCGCCGAAGGATAGGTGAGATGCAGGCTCACGTAGCAGAAGCTTGGGATCCAATGCCCTGTCAAAACTCCTGAACTGGCGTAATCCGTCGGGGGGCAGAACGTGAATCGCCGGCCGGTAGGTCGCCGGGTCGAACGGGCACTCTCTCAAAGGTAGTAAGTCGACCCCGGGATCCATCTCGTGATCCGAGGGAGTCCCACCCCGTGGAATATCGTCGGCCATATCAAGAATGATGAGGAAAATGGTCGGAAAATGAAAATCGGGCTGGAATATGGAAAGTCAACCCCCAGGAGGGTGGAAAATGGCCGGGAAAGTCGGGATGTGAAAAAGGCACAGAAATCAAGAGGAAAGTGAGGGGAACAAACCCCAAAAAGGTGGAAATGGCAAAAGAGGTACCGAAACAAAGATTTGTTCCGATGAAAACGTCCGAAACGCGAAGGAAATCGCGAATCCGACGATGAAACGGGCTTGGAACGTGAAGAAAACGAGGAAATGAGGAAGGAAAAACACTCTAGAGAGAGAGGGTGTGGACTTTCAGCGAAGGGGAAGTGACAAAATAGGGTTTGGAACCCTATTTTAAAAGACCCATGGTGAAATGTCGAATCTGCCCCGACTCAGGCACTTTTGGCCGGTCGGCAGTATTTTGTGTCGGCCGGCATAATATTGTGCCGATGAAACTATTTTGCAGCCGGTGGATAGCCGGTGGCTTCCCCTTCCGGCCGGTGGTGTTCCCAAAGCCTTGTTTAGGCCATATGAGTAGTTTTTGGTCTTCATAGCTCAAGAAAGTGCAAGAAAGTGTATCTCCGACGCTCAACCGGCCTCCGTTTTGACCTCGGACCGCGTCTACTGTGCGTGGCACTCGAATTCGTGCAAGGTGTATCCTTTTGTGTCCTTTTGCCTTTTGCAAGATTCAAAAAGTTGCCCTCGTGTGCGTCGCACGCATTCATCGCACTATTTCGGTGCATTGCATCGTGCCGTCGTGCGCCTCACAGTTGCATTGTTATGCACGTACTACATACGTTGTAATACGCACCCCTTGCATTGTCATGCACATCTCTCATGAATTGTCATTGCATTTTTATTACAAGCATTGTCATGCATTTCAATACATACGTCGCCTCGCAAATCGTTCGCATTGTCGTGCATTCCCTTACCATTGCATTGTCATGCTTTCCAAAACACGTGCGTTGTTACGCATTTAAGTCCATTTGCATTATCACACATTCTAGCACGTCACATGCATTGTCACGCACTTCGAAAGACGTGCGTTGTCACGCACTTAGATTCGTTTGCATTGTCATGCATTTCAAAAGGAAAACATGCGTTATCACGCATTCGAATTCATTCACATTATCATTTGCATTTCATCTTACATTCCTTTGTGGCATGCGTGTCTCATTTGCATTACCTTCTTATGAGGCATACATGTCTCATTTGCATTTCATTTTCCGTTCCTTGAGGCATGCGTGTCTCATTTGCATCATTTTACATTCCTTCGTGGCATGCGTGTCTCATTTGCATTGGCATGCGTGCCTCATTTCCATCGGTATGCGTGTCTCACTTGCATTGTGCATCACTTCGCATCACGGTCTAGGAGACCTTAAATCCTTCGAAGGTGCAAAACCTTTATTGTTACGCATGACCGCATGTGGTGTAGTACACATCATCACTTGCATCGTTTTGCATGACTGCACGCGTTGTAACGCGCACATTTTGCATCATCATGCACTTTTCCCGCATCACGGTCTAGGAGACCTTAAATCCTTCGAAGGTGCAAAACCTTTATTGTTACGCATGACCGCATGTGGTGTAGTACACATCATCACTTGCATCGTTTTGCATGACTGCACGCGTTGTAACGCGCACATTTTCCATCATCATGCACTTTTCCCGCATCACAGTCTAGGAGACCTTAAATCCTTCGAAGGTGCAAAACCTTTATTGTTACGCATGACCGCATGTGGTGTAGTACACATCATCACTTGCATCGTTTTGCATGACTGCACGCGTTGTAACGCGCACATTTTGCATCATCATGCACTTTTCCCGCATCACGGTCTAGGAGACCTTAAATCCTTCGAAGGTGCAAAACCTTTATTGTTACGCATGACCGCATGTGGTGTAGTACACATCATCACTTGCATCGTTTTGCATGACTGCACGCGTTGTAACGCGCACATTTTGCATCATCATGCACTTTTCCCACATCACGGTCTAGGAGACCTTAAATCCTTGGAGGGTGGGAAACCTTTGATGCATTGTCATGCATCGTATTGTAAATACCGCATTGTCATGCATCGCATTGTAAATACTGCATATGTCATGCATTTCATTGTAAATATTGCATATGTCATTACATTGTAGATAATGCATACGTCATGCATTTCACTGTAATATAGCGCATTGTCATGCATTTCCACTGTAGATATTGCATTTACATTCCATTGCATATTTGTAGATATTGCATTGTAGCTTACATGCATCCATTGCATCACTTCCATCTATGGCTTACACCTTTCCTTGTTGAGCTTGGTCTGGTATGTGTTCATACTTTTCACGTCAAAACATAGTTCTACATGTGTACGCGCCTATTCCACGTTGGTATGTTGGTTTGAGGGTTGCGGCACATTTTCTGTGTTAGACATGGCTTGTACGTGTACATGCCTTCCCTAGGCAAGATTTGGTTTGGCCCGCGTGCCATATCCATTGTATCCATCTCCATTGCATTTTAGTTGCATGCATTCATTGCATCACTTCCATCTATGGCGTGCACCTTTCCTTGTTGAGCTTGGTCTGGTATGTGTTCATACTTTTCACGTCAAAACACAGTTCTGCATGTGTACACGCCTATTCCACGTTGGTATGTTGGTTTGAGGGATGCGGCACCTTTTCTGTGCTAGACATGGCTTGTACGTATACATGCCTTTCCTAGGCAAGATACGGTTTTGGCTGCACGCCATATCCATTGTAGATATTACATTGTAGTGTAAGTTTTGCATCCGGCATTAGGATCATTGTTCTTTCCCCAGCGGGTTGTCACCCCACTTATGTCATTCCACCCAATACTCGTTCTTGTGTCCGTCTACATTACTCATAGTTCTGCATGTGTACGCGCCTATTCCACGCTAGTATGTTGGTTTGAGGGTTGCGGCACATTTTCTATGGTAAACAGACTTGTTACCTCCATCAATCTATTTGACATATGTGTGGTTTCGAACCGCTCATGATTGGATCATGATTCAATTGCTTTGCATGTAGTTTGCATTGTTTCAATTGCATTGCATATCATTTGCATTGTTCATACATAGTTTTGTATATATTGCATGTCATTTTGCATTCGTTCTTACATTGTCATGCATGTTGCTAACGACATTGTCCCTGTTAAGTCTGTTTTCTTTACAGGCACGATATTGTGTGTACGGCTCATTTGAGGCCGGTGCAACCGGACGAACCGGACAGGTATTGTATCCTCCGCGTGAGACGTATCGAGGATTACATAATTCTCTTACATCCTTTCTGCATTGTAGTGTAGTCTGGTGTATGCTAGCTTAAAACTGTTGCATGCGTGCTTCGTTACAGCTTTCTTTGCATGATCATAAGTTATGCTCGGCTTCTTGCATTGTCTTGCATTTTGCCCCTGCCTTCGGGCGCATACCTTGTTTGTCTTGCATGTTTGTCCAAGTCTTCGGCCTTGTCAAAAATGGGTCGTCTCTGGGCTTTGACATTCACTCCCGTCATTGTTATGACTTTCGCGTTCTGTCAAAGAGGGGCAACTGTAGACACCCCATTTTTGACCGTCCTCAAGACTTGGACGTCACCGTTTGAACACCTGGTGATCATCCATGTTTGTGTTCGTTTCGAGTTCCCGGAGGTCTCGGCTACGCGCCTTGCCTCAGGATCTCCGAACTCGACCGTTTTGTGTCTGGTTTTGCACCAAACACTTGTGTTTTGCCTTGGAAGGGCAGGGAATGCCTTGTGAGGCATCCCCACACATCACCGGCCATGGCTAGAGGCCACCGGCTGGTGTTTTGTTGTCACCGGCAATGTATATTGCCGGTCGGCACTCTTTGTTGCCGGTCGGCAGTCCATTTTGTCAAAATGACAATTTTGAGCGGCCGACCACTGTTCATCTACTTTTTGTAGATATTTTGTGCCAGCTGTGATAGCTGGCACCCACCCCATTCCCCTCCATACACGTGTATGGAGGGATTTCCCTCTTGAATGGCTTGTTTTGGAAGCCTTACAAGAGGGAATTTCCTATATAGGAGAGCTTTTTCTCTTGGCATGAGGGTTAGACATTTTAGACAGCTTTTGTAAAGCTTGAGTTCTAGGGTTAGGGTTAGATACATATTCTATCTCTATAAGTGTGTGTTTTGTCCTACTTTTGCTCACAAACACACACCAACACACCATCTCTTGGACTTGAGACCTTTGGAGGGTTGTTTTAGTGTTTTGGAGCTGGATTAAAGCCAAGGAAGGCTGTTGGAGCATTGTTTGTGAAGAAAGGCTTCAAGGGTAAGAAACTTCCCTTTTATTCCCCATTTTTGCATTGCTTTTCTACCTATCTTAGAACTGTTTTTGTGTTTAGTGTATAACATAAAAAATTTCTGTTTTTTAGCCCTCTTGATTGTTTGTTAAGAGTATTTTGTGGTTTGGGTTTGTTTGACCCCTCCTAGGCCTTATAAGGCTCCTTTTTGTGCTATTTTGTGCAAGTTTCGGGACTTTGGTGTTTGGGCCTCTTCACCACTGAAATCTTGAGGGATTTCAGTGGTGAAGATGGTGCCTTAAAGTCTCAAAAAGGGGAGGGCCACCCCCTCTCCTTGTTGTCCTTGAAAAGGACCAATTTTGGCCTCTTAAGGGAGCATTATGTTTAAAGGTTTGTTGATCATGCCATGGCTATATTTTATGCTTATATTGTCATGATTTAACTTTGTATTAAGTTGGTTTTGGTACACCATGCATGCTTAGCATACCTACCATGTAATGCCTTGTTATTGCCTTAATATGCCTTAGGTTGTTAGCCTTTGTTCTAGCATGTTTTAGGTTTAACCTTGTGAAGGTTTTGTGCTTATTTTGCCATGTTTAAGGTCTGTCCATAATTGTTTGGGTCGATTTTGGCATGCTTGGTATAGCTCCTTTGTATTTGAGCTTGTACGCTTCAAGTATGAGAATGTGTAGCATGTGTTGCTTGCATGATTTAAGTGGTTTGGCACCATTTGTAACATCATTTCAGTCCCTAAGACATGCTTGTATGCTTGCCTTGGTTGTCTCTTTGTTGCCTCTTGAGCATGTGTTATATGCTCCTTGAAAGTGCATTTGTGCATGCCTTCATATTAGAGCCACTTAGATGTCATCTAAGTAGTCCTTTGGCCTTGTTTTAACATGCTAAAAATCTGTTTTTAGTTGTTTAATGCATGCCATGGTTGTTATGCTAAGTGTGTTTCAAAGCTTCATTACCTTGCTTCAAGAATTTGGACTATTTGCACACTATATTTGTCTTGTTTAAGTTGGTTTGGCACCTCTTATAACATGATTTTCAGGGCTTATGTTGCATGCCATATGTCCATGTTAGGCCTCTTTTGAATGTGTTTAAAAGTTGCCTTTATATGCTTAAGCGTTGGACCATAACATGTGCATGTGTGTATGTGTGTTTAGCCCTCATATTTGAGCACTTTGGCCATTGTTTTGGGCCTGATTAGAGCTGCCTAATTCATGTTTAAGACCATCATTTGCTTGGTTGCATGATTACCTTACATGTTTGTACATTGTCCATGTACATGCTTGCATGCTTGCCCTCATGATCATGTTGCATATTAGCTAACATGCCTAGGATGCATTGTACTTTGCATGCATACCTTGTCCCTTGATTTAGTGAAAGGGATTGGGCCTTGGTTTGATTGTTTGCATTGCATTTGAAATCAATGTGCACAACTTGGTTCTTTGGGCCATCATGCATGGAAATACGTGATTGATGGTCCGAGAATCGAGGCACATGCCCCTTTGAGTCACAAACATGATAAGGGGCATGATTGGTGCATACATTGCTTGAATTGTATTGCCATGCAAGTTCTGCCCTCTGCTGCTGTCAATTGCAGGTTCTGCAGGCATTCTTTGCCGACCGGCAATATTTAGTGCCGACCGGCAATATATTGGTGGCCGATAGCCTCATTTCCAGCCGATGGCCATATCTAGTAGCCGGTGGTAATCCTACGCAGCCGGTGGTGTCCCCCAATGTCCAGAGAGACATCCCTGAGGCTTTGGCAGTCATTGGAGGGGCAAAGAAGGGAAAACAGAGGCAGACCATGCATGGCAATGCAATTCCGAGCAGGACCCGAGCATGCGTTGCATCAGGCTCTCCTCCCGAGGTGGTTTACTGTTTTTCCTAGTTTAGTTAGTTGTTAACTAATTAGGCAATTTGTAATTATTAATTAGCTTGCGTAGTTGGTTAATTTGTATTATTCTTTTGGTTCCTCCGGGCGAGGGCGAATCTGTAATAAGTGTGGGTGCGTGTGCGTGCATGTCTTCCAACCTCCACTTCTTTCTCCCTTTTACTTACCTGCTTTGATGGTTAGTATTAGGGCACGTTTAAATTAGCATATCTCATGCAATGCATGCGTGCATCCATGCATTTGTCTTACATGCACCGGGCTCGGTACATCATACAAATTGCATTGTATTTTCAATTCCAAACTGAATACGTGATAGTTGTAGCATTTCACATGCCACTTTAGGGTTTGCCGAGCCCATCCTAATCACATCCTGTATGTGTTGCATTAGCCACTTAACATGAACTAGGACATGCATGTTTGCTAATCAGTTTATTATTTCGGCACGGAGTACGATGTAAGTATTTATGCTTTGGCATCTCGCATGCGTGTGAATGTTAACATGACAGTATGCTTACCATGCGGCTAAGTGCTTATATGAGATAAAATGTTTGAATGCCTGTGGGTGAAGGTTGGATTGTTTGAGCTGGAAAAACTCATTGAAATCCGTATTTTAGCCTACTTGCGAGTAGCAAATTTCAAAGTATTTTCAAAACAAACGGATATGCGATGCTTGTTTCCAAATTAGGCAATCTAGTCTATACTTGTTTGCTGTGCGCATAACATAGTAATTCTAGGCTAATAACCGGAACAAGAGCACATAATGTTTTAAAAATCGGATATCATGGTTAGTAGAGGCCGGTCTTCGGACCGGGCGAAAGGGGGTGCTCATAGCTGACCTTCCCCGATCGTACCCAAGCTCCCGAGCCGAGACAACTTTGGTGATGACGGACACGTGGCCTTTGGCACTGAGTCAGGATTTCCTAAATTTCCCAAAATTAAATATTTAGGTGGCGACTCTATATCTGGAAAAGCAGTCCATGTTTGGCACTTCTTTCAAAATCTGTTTTTCTCAAAACGATTTGCCAGAGTTGGACTCTTTGGTTCAGATTAAGAACCGCAACAAACAAAAAGGGGAGTCCGAACTGTAGCGAGGTCCCCCGCGGGCTTGTTACACACCTTCAAACCATTTTTAAACAAACATGAGATGTTTTGTTCCAACTTAGGCGATCTAGTCTATACTTGTATGCTGTGCGTATCACGTAGTAAGCTAGCTGTAGACACCCCATTTTTGACCGTCCTCAAGACTTGGTTGTGCTTGCAGGTATATCCAGCCACAAGTTTGATTGCTTGTCGAGTACTTGACTTTCGCGGCGGAATGTCACAGGTTTGAGCTTTCCAAACCCTGTATCCTTTCTGCCCCATTCTTGGACCATATGTTGGTCCTTTCAGCATGCTTCTCATGGTGCACTGCCGGTCACTCTCTGCCACTGTCGGCCATGCATTTGTCCCTGCCTGCCATTGATGAAGCCTACCGGCCATCAATGAGGCATTGCCGGCCACCAATGATGGCCGGTAGAATACCTTGTCTCAGCAGATTTCGTGCCAGATCTTTTGAGCTAGCTGATTTTCACTCATCCCTCCTCCATACATGTGTATGGAGGGATGAAACCCCTTTTCAAGCTTGTTTAACAAGCTTTGCATTGCTTTCCTCTATATAAGGAGAGGCTCCTCCTCCCCAGCAGAGGTTCACAAAATTGAGGCTTGAGAGATAGATATACATTTGTATCTATTCTTCCTTGTTGGCTCTTGTTTTGTGCTTAAAAGTGTCATTTTGTCTCACTATTGCACACAAACACACACTCAAACACCATCCTTTTGGAGCTGAGGTCCCTTGAGGTTGTTTTTGAAGTTTTTGAACTGATTTTGGTTGGAAAAAGCTGCTGGAGTTTTGGTTTTGAAGGTGGTTTTCAAGGGTGAGCCTTTAACCTCTTAAACCCCTATTCTTGCTTAAGCTTTTGGACCCTTTTGCATATTGTTTTAAGCTTAACTCTTAACTACAAAAAGTTCTGAATTTTGGTGCTTAAGATCTTTGTTTAAGGCCACTTTTGTGTTTGGGGTTGTTTACCTCCTCTTAGGCCTTGTTTGGCCTTGCTTTTGTGCCTTCTTTTTAAACTTTGGGATCACCTTGTTTTGGCCTTCTCACCACTAAAATCCAGAGGGATTTCAGTGGTGGGGATGGTGTTTTAAGGTCCCAAAAAGGAGAGGGTCATCCCCTCTCCTTGTGTCTTCAATACTTGCTTTGAACGCCTCATGTGTGAGCATGTTTGTTAAGCTTGTGTTAGCTTGTATCTTAGCATGTATTTGCGGTTATTTTGCTGAGGCTTACCACTATTTTTGCTTGGTTTGGTCACTCCATGCATGGCTTATACACTTGTAGTGTAAATCACACACACTAGTCTTGTATGCTTCATGAAGTAGCATGTCATTCTAGCTTATGTTGAGTCCATTTCAGCATGTTTTAGGTGATTTTTTTCCATGTCATACCTCTGTTAGGGTTTGGTTTGGTCACCTCTTGCATGCTCCATACACTTGTAGTTCAATTCCTTAAATTAGCCTAACATGCATCATGCCTTAACATGTCATTCTAGCATGCTTTTGGCTTAACCTTGAGAAGCTTTTGTCCATGTTTTAACATGATTTAGCTCTGATTTGTGTTGTTTTGGCCATGCATGACTTGCTTTGTATAGCCATGGTTTAATCTAGCTTGTTAGCTTTGTACACCAAGTCCACTAGCATGCTTTACTTGGACTATTTGAATGATTTGGCATTGTTTATTATGTGATTTCAGTCCATGTTTCATGCTCATTCATTCACATGTATCGCTCATTCAATGCATTGGAGCGTTTGCCCCTTTATGCCTTAACACGAATCATTGCGTATGCCTTTATGCCTTAGCTTGCGAGCCATCATTTCAATGTGTTTTTGGGGTTATTTTTCCATGATATAACTCGGATTTTGTTGCTTAAGTCATCCCATGCTTGGCCTTAATAGGTGTAGTGTAATCCACCTTATTTGCCTTGTATGCATCATGCCTTATGCCTTTCATGCTAGCTTGTTCTGGTTTCCTTCCATGCATGTTTTAGTATCATTTTGGCATGATCTAGGACTGTTTTAGGTTGCCCTTGCCATATCCTTCATGCTTTGTATAGCTGTAGTGCAATTGGCCTTGCTAGCTTTGTGTTTTGATGACTCATGCATGCTATCTTTGAGCTATTTAGATGATTTGGCATCATTTAATACTTCATTTTAGAGCATGTAGCATTGTCATGTTCCCACTTCATTCACTCTTTAAGTGTCTTTGAGTATTGTGCATTGTTGCCTAGTTTGTGGCCTAGCTTGTATGCCATCTTGCCTAAGTATTTGATCCTCCATCTTAACATGTTTTGGTCCATGTTTTGATCTACCTGAGCTCTGTTTATGGTTGGTTCATGCACATGTGCCATGTATTGCATGCCCCATTTATAGTCCTCTTTGTTAGCTCTCATGCTTAAGGACTCTTGCATGCCATACTTGTGTTATTTGAATGATTTGACATCATTTCATACATTATTTCAGAGCATGTGGTGTTGTCACACTTCCATGTTTGTCACTCCTTGAGCATTTTTGAGAGTTGTGCTCTTATGCTTAATTGGTGAGCCATGGCATGAGCATCACCATCTTGCCTTTCATACCATCATTTCATAGCATAATGGCCACTGATTCGAGCATGATTGAGGTCTACCCATTTTGGTTTAAGTCCATCTTTGCATGTTGTTGCATGCTTGTCACGTTGCATGTTGTTGCATGCTTGCTAGTTTGCATGTTGTCGCATGCTTGTTATGGTTGCATTGCATTTTGCATGTTCGGTACATTGCATATTTGTAGGATTAGGTTTCATTGCATTTTGCATGCTTGTTACATTGCATTTGGCATGCTTATGTTGCATTACATATGTTGTTTGCATTGCATTGTGTTCAACCGGATGTTATGTTGAACACAAGGTTGATTGGTCCACTTCATACTCAAAGTGATGAAAGTGAGCCAATCTTCCTTGGTCTCTATTGCCTTTGATTGTCCATGATGAGGTAGTAGATTTAGAGTCTTGTTTGCATCGCATTTATTAAATGTGTACAAGATTGGATCTTTGGCCATCACGCATTCCAAATGCTTGATTGATGGTCTTGGATCCGATTATGCCTCTCCCTTGATGTTTTGAGGTGATATGGAGTGGCATAGTGCGTACATATCCTTGGGAGACCCTCCCTTTTCTCTATTTTGTGCTCTGCTGCAGCTTGGTGTCACAGCACACCAGTGGCCGGCACCCCCGCTATTGTTGGCCGGCAGTGCATTGTTGATGGCCGGCAGTAGCTCTTCATGGCCGGCAGGCCACTGGTGCACTCCCCATCATGGATTTGGTAAGATCCTGCAGCAAGTTCTTAAGGACACCCTGCAGACAGAGCCTCAAGAGAGCATATCGGAAGGCTTTTCGGGGCGAGAAACCGAATGCGTGCATGCATCTTCAAACAGAGCTGGAGTAGCTTAGTTTAAAGCTTTATTTGTTAATTAGCTTGAATTTGTAATTTGATTAATTTGTTAATTAGTTAAATGTTGTAATAATTAAGTAGCTTAGTTTAGCTATTTTTTATTGGTTTGTAATAATTAGTGTAATTAGATTATTAGATTAGTTGATTAGCTTAGCGTAGCTAGCTTAGCGTATTCATTCGGACCCTCCGTCGAGAGGGCGAATTTTGTAATAAGTGTGCGTGAGTGTGTGAATGTCTTCCAATCCCACGTCTTTCTCCCTTTTACTTATCTGCTTTCAGTGGTTAGTTTAAGGGCATATTTCAATTAGCATCCTTATACTTTGCATGTTTGCATACATTCATCTGTCTTGCATGCACTGGGCTCGGCGCATCATACTAACTGCATTGTATTTCAATACCAAGTTGAATACATGTTATCAAGTTGCATCTCATATGCCATCTTAGAATAGCCGAGCCTATTTCTAGTTGCATTTTGCATGTGTTGCATTAGCCATCTTAACATAGCTAGGATTATGCATTGATTACTAACTAGCTATTATTTTGGCTCGGAGTACTAGGTAAGCTTTTATGCTTTAGCAACTTGCATGAGTGTGAGTGTTGCCATGATAGCACGCTTACCATGAGGCTAACTGCTTACGTATATAACTGCTTGAATGCCTGTGGGTGAAGGTTGGATTGCTTGAATTGAAACAATTCATCAAAATGCGAGTTTTAAGCCCATTTGAGAGTGGCAAAATCATGTTTTCTAAGCCCACTTGAGGGTGGCAAATCCACGTCTTAGCCTACTTGCGAGTAGCACCTTCAAACCATTTTCAAACAAACAACTATGCAATATTTTGTTCCAACTTAGGCGATCTAGTCTATACTTGTATGCTGTGCACATCACATAGTAAATTCTAGGTTAATAACAGGAACAAGAACACATGTGTTTTCAAAAAACAATATATCATGTTAGTAAAGGCCGATCTTTGATCGAGCGAGCGGGGGTGCTCATTGCTTGACCTTCCCCTCTCATATCCAAGTTCTCGAGCCGAGGCAACTTTGGTGATGATGGACACGTGGCCTTAGGCACGAGTCAGGGTTTCCTAAATTCCCCCAAAACAGAATATTTAGGTGGCGACTCTGTATCTGGCAAAGCAGTCCATGTTTGGCACTTCTTTACAAAAATCAGTTTTCCAAAACGGTTTGCCGGATTTGGACTCTTTGGTGATTTATCAATCTTGCATTGCACTTTGCAAGATTAGATTCAGAACCGTGACATTGAGTCCGAACTGTAGTAGTCCAATGAACAAAATGGATTTTGCGCCCATTTCGCGCGCGGAGCTCGGGACGTTCGGGCACGTCTACACTAGCTAAATAACTAGAATAAGAACACATGTGTTTTCAAAAACAAAATATCATGCTTAGTAAAGACCGATCTTTGATTGGGTGAGAGGGGGTGCTCATTGCATGACCTTCCCCTCTCGTACTCAAGTTCCCAAGCTGAGGCAACTTTGGTGATGACGGACACGTGACCTTAGACATGAGTCAGGGTTTCCTAAATTTCCCAAAATAAAACATTTAGGTAGTGACTCTGTATCTGGCAAAGCAGTCCATGTTTGGCACTTGTTTATAAAAATCAGTTTTCCAAAAAACGATTTGCCGGATTTGGACTCTTTGGTGATTTATCAATCTTGCATTTCACTTTGCGAGATTAGATTCAGAACCGTGACATTGAGTCCGAACTGTAGTAGCTTAAGAGCAAAACTGATTTCGCGCCTTCGCACGCGGAGCCGGAGAGTTCTCGGGCACGTCTACAGTTTCTGGCGACTCTGCCGGGGATTTAGAGAACTTGACTCGAACTCATGATATCTTGTTTTGATTACACTTATGTGTCTCTTTGTATTGCATTTGCATTGGTGCGCCTAGGACACCGTGTTTGCCGTATGCTATTCCTGAACGGTTTGCTGGAGGCTTGCTTTGAGAAGCGTGCCATAAGGCTGACCGGTTGCGGGCTCTGCCACGATGGGAACACAAACCTCGATTTTTACCGGGGCACCCCTTTTGACCATTCGACCTAGTGCATATCGGAAACTGTAGTGACCATTCCAAGCTAGGACAGGTTGCTTACCTGATTATAGGTTGTTTGAAACCGCTGCGTGCGTAGTAAAACCTTAGCTCCTGACAATAGGACAGGGAAACCCTACCCCTCCATAGGGGTGTTTTTGGCTCTCACTTGCTTGCTATGTGCTTTTAGAGTTGGCCTCTAAAGGAATGCATGTATCAGTTTGCAAGTCTGGGTATCAAGCCTACAGGCATCAGTATTTGGGAATCAGTTTTACCTGTGGGTATCAGATTCAGATTTGGGGCAGTGATTTGGGAACATTGATCAGTGGTTGAGAACAGTTTTTTCAGCTTGTGTTTGCCAACTGTGCATTGTCTTTATTTAAGTTGTTATGCTGTCCGTTTTTCTGTTCATAGTTTCCTTATTATGCTTTATTTATCTTTTTGCAAGGTAGTTTAGCACCATTGCATCCGACCAGGCAGATATTCCCTGAGCACTCTGGGTTAGAGGTCGTAGACTTAATCGATACAGGGATTTGATTGACGGACAAGCAGTGTTCCTTTCTTTACCCCCGATTACCAGACGAAGGTCAAAAAGGCGCAGTGTATCGGTACAGCGCGTTGCCAGATCAATGGTCTGCCCCACCAGTGAACAGTCAGGCTGAGGTCTTAGTTTCTACTGCAGGGACAGATATACCGGTTGTTCAGATATAGAGGAGATGATGCGTCAGCTCTAGGAGAGTATGAAAGCCATGCAACAGGATACTGCCCGTCAAGCAGAATTTGCCGCACACTAAGCCAAGGTTATAGCCCAACAAGCAGAGTTGATTGCTAAACTTCAGCAACAACAACCACCACAGCAAGCCGGAGCATCTGCTTCGCACCCAGCTCCTCCCCCACCAAGAATTCCAATACTCGGGGAGACAGCGCACGTCTAAGAGAATACTGACGTTCCAACAGGGCCAGCTCCGCCCCCGATCCTACCCTAGCTATCCAAACCACAGACCAACTTGGGGGATACACCTTTTGAGTTCGAGGTGGATTCGATAGCCCTAAAAGTGAACAAACTAGAGAAGCTGTTCAAGAAGTCTCAAGGTGTGAAATCCATCCCGAATATTGAGGACGGGTATACTGACTCAGCTGTGACTCTGCCAGACCGGTTTAAAATGCCGCACATAGACCGTTTCGACGGGTCTGGAGATCCTATGGTGCATTTGTGACTGTTTTCGGATATACTAAGGCTGATGGGCCTCTCCAGATTGCAGAAGCTTTCTCTGTTTGGCCGGACCCTGTCGAGTGTAGCGGCTATTTGGTATGCAAAACTGGAGGACTCCGTCAAGAGGAACTGGGAGGAGATAGCTGAGGCCTTTGTAGCTCAATACTCCTACAATACACAGATCGAGATCACAACTCGTGATCTCGAGACAACTAGGCAAGAGCCGAAGGAGAGCTTCTCCGATTTTGTGACCCGCTGGAGGGCTAAGGCCTCGATGATGACCATCAGGCCTGTTCACAAGGACCAAATTTGGATGGTTGTGCGCAACCTCCAGCCCAAGCTCATGTAGAAGATGATCGTCCTCCCCCTCCCCACCTTTGCAGATCTACATGAGATAGGGGTGCAGATTGAGGATGCGATGAAGTAAGGCCTTATTGATCATGAAAGAGAGCACAGCCCAAGAGGGCATTCAATCGCAGTACGAATGCAGGCACAAGCAGTGCTGCAGCTGCCAAGACTTCAGCTGTGGGTATGGTCACCACCACCACCACTCCAAAAACCCTTACAGCTACACCATTCACCGGTGCGTCCGGAAGTAGCTCACAAATAACCAAGTTCTCACCCCGAGGCCAGAGAACCTTCACCCCACTATACATGTCCTTGTCCAAGGCTTTGGGGGTTTTGATCAAGAAAGGGCACTTGAAGCCCCTAGAGCTGCGACCATTGCCAGAACAACTCCCCCCTCCCATAACCCAGCAAAGTACTGTGCCTTTCACCAACAGCGTGGTCATGACACCGACCAGTGCTATAGATTGCGTCACGAGATTCAGGATCTCGTTGATAACAGGGTGATCGTGCCTCCGGAGAAACCGAATGTCACAACCAACCCTCTCCCACCACATAACCGAGCTCCACCTCCCAAACGCATCAATATGATCCGAACTGGGGTTGTGTCATATGACCCTAGCATATATATCACCCCTTTTCACCTACCCAAGCCAGAGGTGTTCATTCCTGACAGCACTGACTTGTGCATGTTGGACATCTCCCAAACCCAACCTGAAACGGTAGTGGTGGCTATCGAAGATAGAATTGGGTTGACTGTAGAGGCAGATGAGAATGATCAGTCAGAGCCTGAGGGGTCTGCAAGCTTCATATGCAACCCGAGCGGTTACATTACATCAGTAGGCCAGGCTAGGCTAAGATTGGAATTGCCAGTGGGGGCAGGGATTTGTGTAGTCCGGAGAATGGACCTAATCAGGGCCTAGATGACCTAGCGGATTTGGGAGAAGACATTGCTAACCTTTAGTTCTTCAACGATTAGGATTCAGGGGACGTGACTGTCAACTGGTTTAATCTGGAAGGGTCAACAGAAGCTACTGGGTGGCTCAGCGACGATCCGGATGTTGTTGAGCAACCTCAGCTAGAACAAGGTCCGTCAGGGACGGGGACATCAACTGGCCGGAAGGGCCAGGATTCAAGATGCACTGCCGGAGAGCTCCGGTGTTAAGAATTTTGCTCAGAATACGGGCAGTTTACGTACGAAAGAAACTGAACAGCGAGCTGCACTGAAGCAGTTTGAGCGGGAAAGGATCGAAGATTCTGAGAGGGCCAAAAAGGCCAAAGCCACTACAGGGACAGAACGTGCTGCGAGCACAGGCATGGAAGGTGCTGCGGGCACAGGAATATTTGTAACGGAGCCAGACAGATGTCTGTTGGCTGCCCATGGCATGTGGTGGGAAGATGATGACCTATATCTTGCCCACACCGATGAAGACTGGGGGCAAAGCCAGCCGGATGATACCTAGTATATTGGCGAGGTTGACCACATGACTAGGAGCGGGCGGTATTTCAAGCCCCCGCACTTAGATCAACCAGAGGCGTCCGGAAAGGACAAGGAGGTAGACAAGCAGGAAGAAAAATTGCTCGAGGAGGAGGCTGTACTGAAACAGCTTAAGAAGATAGAAGCAGACATCTCTATCTGGGGATTGCTTATGGCCTCAAGAGTATATAGACAAGCTGTCCTTTCTGCAATGGACAAGGCCAAACTTTCAATAGATACCACGCCTGAGCAGCTGATAGGACTGGTCTTTCCGGGAGGAGCTTCCCCGACGTTGACCTTCACTGACAAGGAGCTGCCGCCTGATGGCGCAAACCATAACAAACCTCTCTACATCTCTGTGGAGTGTAGAGAAAAATGGATACCGGTGGTTCTTGTCGACACAGGATCCGCCATTAATGTGTGCTCGTCGAGGACGGCATATGCAATCGGGATGAAGCCCGCGGATTTTGTGCCAACTACCCAGGTGATAAGGGCCTACGACAATACCACAGAGAAGTGATGGGGACCGTAAAGATTCTGACTCAGTTGGTCCAGGATAGCAGGATATTGACTTTCATGTTTTGGACGTTCCCGCAACCTTTAATTTACTTCTAGGGCGGCCGTGGCTGCACCAGGTGAAGGCAGTCTCTTCCACTCTGCATCAAATGTTGAAATACCCCAACGGGAAGGGGGTGGCTATTGTTTTGGGAATTCATCAATCCATCCGCCGCCGGAGGTGTCTACACCGGTTTTGGAAATCGAGCATGGCACGGAGGATGTGTTCCTGTCAGGATTTACCCTAGCCGAGGCCCGGGTCGTACAGAACATTTCGGCTGTTGATGAGGGGTTATATGTCAGTGCACAGTCTGTGTACCTCATGAACAAGCTCCAGTACATCCCTGGGATGGGACTAGGAAAAGTGGCCGGAAGGGCATTACAGTATCGGCCGAAGTGCCGCACAACCCACATACCTTTGGTTTAGGTTATCTGCCTACCAAAGATGACTGGGTGAGGAAAGACAAAGAGATGGCCGGAGAGCCAAAGCCAGGCAGACCAGGAAGCATTATGAGTTGATACATCGGCCCATCCAGGGCACCCTGAACGGACACTTTGTTCGAGAGAGGAAAGACTTTCCATTCTGCGGCTTCCCAGAGCCATGGCTAAACGCAGAGAAGCGGCGCTTGCCGGGGTTCGAGATTTTCTTTGAGTTACAGTTGACCGGGGATGATGTTGTCGAGGAGCAGACAAACCCACAAACTGAGGCTAAGCAATGTAACGAAGAGGATTCCGAGAACACCGAGATTGAAATGGGGGTAGGACTGGCTTGTCTACTTTCAGATCCTCCGATTGTACAAGAGTGCTTGGGGGATAACTCAGTGTCCATCATTGGGAATGAAGCGGCTGCGAGCCCATCTTCGAACATTCTGGATGCGTCCATCGCACCCTCTCTCGTCTGGCAGTACGAGGAGGGATTCTTATCGAGCAGCACCAGGTTAGGTAGTGAGTCAGAATCTGATTCCACCGAGTCTGTGGAGTCGGAATCAGGTCCAGCTCGTCTGAGTCTGAGTCCGGTATTCCTGGGGGTGACAACCCGGATGCCACAGTCTTGTCTAGGTCGTCTTTTTCTTTTTCCTTTGAGTTTGTTGTAACAGAGGAATCAGGCGACTTGGAAGTGATTAATGAGAATGGAATGGCTGTGGCCTTTAAGTATTTTTCTGTGCCCTTGATTTATTGTATTAATCAGGACTTTCAAATTTTTGATGAAAATGACGAGGAAGAAATTCCTCTGGTTTTGAAATAGTTGCTAGAACAAGAGCATGAGAGGTTTGTAAAACCGTTGGTTGATGAAATCACCTAAATTAATGTTGGTACTGATAAGGACCCGCGGTTGGTCCAGATCGGGTCCATGTTGTCTTCGGAGGAGCGCGAGCGCTTAGTCGCCTTATTAAAATATTTCAAAGATGTTTTCGCGTGGTCCTACGAAGACATGCCTGGAATTGATCTTGAGATTGTACAGCACCGGATCCCTTTAGACCCAGAGGCCCGATCCATTAAGCAGAAACTCAGGAGGATCCGCCTGGACTGGGCTATCAAGATCAAAGAAGAGGTCACCAAGCAAATTGACGCATGGTTCCTGCTGGTATCTGAATACCCAACTTGGTTGGCCAACATAGTTCCGGTGCCGAAGAAGGACGGCAGAATTCGGGTATGTGTGGACTTCAAGGATTTGAACAAAGCCAGTCCGAAGGACGACTTTCCTCTGCCACATATCGATGAATTAGTGGACTTCACTACGGGGCATGCGTTGCTCTCATTCATAGATGGCTTTTCAGGCTACAATCAGATTCTGATGGCACCCGAAGACTGGGAGAAGACTGCTTTCACCACCCTGTGGGGGACTTATTGTTATAAGGTTATGCCGATTGGGCTGAAGAATGATGGAGCTACATATCAACGAGCTGCGACCACAATATTGCACGACATGATCCACAAAGAGGTTGAGGTGTACGTGGACGACATGATTGTCAAGTCCAAGGAAAAGAGGGCCACTACATCGCTTTGCAGAAATTCTTTCAACGGATTAGAGAATATCGGTTGCGGCTGAATCCTCAGAAGTGCACGTTTGGTGTTACAGCAGGGAAAATGCTGGGGTTCTTGATCACACACAGAGGTATCGAGGTCGACCCTTCCAAAATCAAGGCCATCTTAGAAATGCCACTACCAAGGACTGAAAAGGAGGTGCGAGGCTTTCTGGGTAAAGTGTAATTCATAAGATGGTTTATTGCAAAATTAACCTTGACTTGTGAACCACTCTTTGGTCTCTTGAAGAAAGGAAAGAAATTCCAATGGGACGGCCGATGCCAAGCTGCTTTTGAATAGATCAAGCAATATTTACAGAACCCACCTGTGTTGTCACCGCCTGAGCCGGGGAAACTGTTGATTTTGTACCTTTCAGTGACTGAAACTACAATGGGCTGCATGCTTGCACAGGAGTCTAAGGACAAAGTGGAGAGAGATATCTACTACTACTGAGCAAAAAATGCTGGATTATGAGACCCGCTACACTCCGCTGGAAAAGGCTTGTCTGGCCTTGGTATGGGCTACCAGGAAGCTGCAGCACTACTTGTTAGCTCACTCTGTAATACTGGTTTCGAGATTAGATCCCATCAAATATCTCTTCGACAAACTGGCATTTACGGGTAGGCTAGCCTGTTGGTTGCTTCTGCTTTCCGAATTGGATCTGAAGTATATGACGCGCAAGTCAGTGAAGGGGAGAGCGGTAGCGGAGTTCCTAGCCGATCACCCAGTTGAAGGGGATGAAGCAGTTGAGTACATGTTCCCAGATGAGGCCATTCTGCATGTCGAAGATGAAACCTGGATGATGTACTTTGACGGAGCGTCAAACCAATACGGGTATGGGATAAGGGTGTTGCTGATAGCACCTGACAATTCCCGTATACCTTTAGCATTTAAACTCCGATTCAAAGTCTTGAACAATGAGGCAGAGTATGAGGCATGTATTGCTGGACTAGAAGCCGTCCTAGAACTAGGGGCAAAATGGTTGGACGTCATCGAGGACTCGAACCTTGTTGTATCTCAAGCTAAAGGAGATTGGAAAGTTAAAGAAGAAAAGATGAGAATCTACCACCTGACCATGGACATGCTGATTCCTCGGTTTGAGAAACTGAATTTTGCTCATATGTTAAGAGAGAACAACAGGTTCGCAGATTCATTAGCAACTCTATCTTCTATGATAGACATCCCTTTCGAAGTCCGGATGTGTCCGATCATCATCGAACAGAAATTTGTGCCGGCCTACGAGTTGATTGCTGCTATAGATGAGGTACAATATGAGAACCCCTGGTATTACGATGTCTAGAACTTCTTGGAAAAAGAGGCATATCCACCAGGGGCAAATGCCAAAGATAAGAGGGCAATTCGAAGAATGGCTGCTCAGTTTCATCGTCTGCAGGGGAAAACTGTATAAGAGAGGTCATCTCGGGATGCATAAGCTGTGTGTTGATGCCGAAGAGTCCAAGCGCCTGATGGAGGCCATCTATGGAGGAGAGTGCGGAGCGCACATAAATGGGGCGATGCTAGCCCAGAAGATCCTTAGATAGGGTTATTACTGGTCCACCATGGAGGAGGATTGTATTGGCCTTATCCGGCGATGCCACAAATGTCAGATCCATGCAAACCGCATGAACATTCGCCACCGAAGCTGTACAACATGACTTCGCCATGGCCGTTTTCAGCCTGGGGGATTGATGTGATCGGGGCTGTCACTCCAAAGGGGTCTAATGGGCATGAGTTCATTCTGATAGCGATAGACTACTTTACGAAGTGGGTTGAGGCCCAATCTTATGCGGTGTTGAAGGCATCTCACATTGCTAAGTTCATCAGGAACAACATCATCTGTCGCTACGGGGACCCGAACGAGATCATTTCAGATAATGGTTCCCACTTCAAGAAGGAAGTGATCGACTTGTTGGAGAAATACAACGTGGCTTTTCATAAGTCATCTACATATCGGCCGCAAACCAACAGAGCAGTTGAGGCCACCAACAAGAACATCAAGCGTATTCTACAGAAGATGGTGGAAACCTACCGAGACTGGCCAAATAAGCTGTCGTTTGCTTTGTGGGGCTACCGGACTTCAATTCGAACTTCTACTAGGGCGACTTCGTATTCCTTGGTCTATGGGATAGAGGTCGTTCTGCCTATCGAAATTGAGGTTCTGTCATTACGAGTACTAGCTGAGTGTCAGATAGCCGAGGCAGATTGGCAGCAAAGCAGGTTCGAAGAACTCATGCTCTTTGATGAAAGAAGGCTGAAAGCACTGTACCATGTTCAGGGTTATCAAAGACGAATCGCCAGGGCTTTCAACAAGAAGGTTAAGTCCAAGAATTTGAAAGAAGGAGATTTGGTGCTCAAAGACAACTGAGCTCCCATCCACGACCCTAGGGCCAAGTTCAAACCTAATTGGACTGGTCCTTAGATCATCAAGTCTATCTGGTCGGGTGGAGCTGTCGTTCTAATGGACCTAGATGGCCTACAGTTCTCCCAGCCATCAACATGGACAAGTTGAAGAAATATTTCCCCTGAGAGGCTCGCTAGGCCGAAAACCTAAAGGGCAACCTAGGCAAAAGTTAGAGCACAAAATTTGAAATGATAAAAACTGAGCTCGCAAGGTTGAAAACCCGCAAAGGGTGGCCTTGGCAAAAGTTAGAGTTAAAAGGTGAGGGTTAATACACGAGTGAACCTGAGCCGAACTACGTAAGGCTTGATTCCCATCTTTGGGATACGTAGGCAACTTCATCCTGAAGTTCAGCCATAAACACTTCCCCGATCAACTTTGTCCATGTGATCATGTTTGGTCATCTTCGTCTGTTCTGCATTCAAGAGCTCGGTTTGTGATCTCCAGTG